>CM077149.1:139375056-140095056 GCA_039583875.1 Platanthera guangdongensis | reverse complement strand
TAGGAGTTTCTCTCTGCTCCCTTTGGGCTGAAAATGCCCCCATCGACATTTCAAGCGGCATGATTCCATCATTTAAATCATTCCTCTGTGGATTTGTCCTAGTCTTCTTTGATTATATAGTCGTCTAAAGTCCCATATGAACTATCCACAGACTATTTCGCCCATGTTATACAACTGCTCGATTCTCTCTACTTTTTCGTGAGTTCCAAGCGCATATTCGCTTAACCACAACTCTCTGGGCCACCTAATCTCAGCTTGCCACGTCCAAGATGATCCCTCCAAAATCATTTCTATTACTGACTAGCCTGCACTGGCAGTGCACATTGTAGCTCCCCGAGCCTCGTCAAGAGTAATCATCAATTCTTTCAAAACTACATAAATAAACGCATTTGCCTCTAGTCGCAGCCTGTGCAGATCTCCTTCTACAAATTCAAAGAAGCACTACCAAACATGTTTGCACTCTAATTATCGGACTTCATCTGGAAGCTAACTATCAACAACAAACCTCATAAGTTAGCATTGGCATCATCCTATCTCATCACGTGTGAACATTCGCCTTCTACCACCGCAGGCTTCCCTTTCATGCAGGAAAGCAGTCTTATGTTTGTGAGAATTATGAAGCGACTAAAATTAATCACAAACAGAGTCATTAACTCATGGGACACAAGTTTACCACCCGCACCTACCAACAAATACTCACACCATCTTCTCCACTGACCCATCTAAACTTCTAAGCAATACTTTTAGCACTGCAAACTCGTGAGTTCTGAAAACCCGACCATGAGAATGTTACGGGCCCGTGATTGAAAGCGCGTACATAGGGGAAGAGAAGGGAAGTCCTCAAGGGAGGAGGAGGGACTCCGGCGAGCTATGGTGGCGGCGGCGGCTTGCGGTGTGCGAATCGGAGGCGGACTGCGGGAATCGCGGATCGGAGGAGGCGGCACAGTGGGAATCACGAGTTTCGCGATGCGGGAGGCGTAGTCGGCTAGGGCAACCTGGCGGGATAAAAGCACGGTAGAGAGAGAGAACTAGAGAGAGAGTTTAGAAAACATAAAATGAAAATACTCTTTGCTTCCCTTGTCTTGGCCCCACACACACATATAAATAGTTCATAAAAGTGCCCCCTCCTTGAGCTTATACACGGATGATCAATTACGTATACAAAAATATAAAGTAGATCAGATAAATAGTTCGCGACATACGCGACCAAGACGGGACCAAAAAGGGACCGTAATAAAGAATCAAGCTGCAGATGCCCTTGGTTGTCTCCGCGATGCTCTTCGTAGAGATCCAGTTTGCAGATAATTTTGGTCTGACATAAGTTCTAACTTATAAACAATGCAGATATTGTTGTACAAATATATACCTCGCTGTCTGATTTTATAGCGTGAGAGACTGTAATATGTCTGATAAATGTTTTAGGTTCGGTTTGGCATGGTGGTATGAATAATGGTCATTCGTGTCAGATCTCACCTAAAGAAGGTCATTCATTTTTTATGTTCAAAACTAATTTCTTTTCTTCGTTGCGGTCATAACCGCTGTCATGCCAAACATACATTCTATGATGGCAGTGTTTTTGTCTAAACTCACCGGAGCGAATACGCCCCGCCAAACCAAACGGAGCCTTAATCCCAAAATAAATTGTGCGCTCCAATTGGATTCAGAGATGCTGTGTGAAATCTGTGCACTGAGATTACAGCTTCCAATGGACTATTACATTCATTTCAAATATGCATTTCCCATGAAACCCTAACATGCATTGTTGAATTTTTCAGAATCAGAATAATAAATTTCCTGCCTGATGGAGGAAACGCATAATACAAATGGAGAAGTCTCTGCAGAGTCCCTACCCTCTACGTCAGAGGGAAGAAGACAAAGAATCAACCCTCCTCATGTCGGCAATGGCCCCAGCGCTGCTCGCCACGATGTATCGAGCAGCAAGCATAATTACTGGAGGAGCCGTGGGGTGTGGGGCAGATCGCCGGAATCGCCCGAGTCGCTTAACAAAATAGCGGATCCGAGCAGAACCGTGATCGACACCAAGGCGCCGTTCGAATCCGTCAAAGATGCTGTCAATATGTTTGGAGGAAATGTGGATTGGAAGGCATATGGGGCTCTCATTAAAGAGGTAAACGAAATATACCCTGCAGTTCTGATTAGTTATTCATCAATTAGTAATCTCGCTTGTGTGACTACAGAGAAATAGTGGCTATCTAAATAAAACCATAATGAAGTGAGTGATAACAATCTTTTGTTTAATTTAGGGTTCCTTTGGCATGTGCCGGCGGTCGTGAACATGGTGGTTACAAACCGTAATCCGTTTGGAGCGACGTTTTTTGCTTCGGTATGCTTGGACAAAACTGCCACTGTCATGGAATGTGTTTTGCATAACAATGGTCATGACTGCCAATGGATGAAATTCTTTAGGTGAGGTTTGGTGTTCACGAAGAACAGTTCATAACCTCCTCCATGTTTACAACTGCCGACACCATGCAAAACCACCTCTTGTTTTAATTTATTTTTTTAAAAAAAGACAACTGGAACCCTTATTTTATATGAATTTATAAGCAAGTAAATCCTATTTTAATTGTGAATTGAAAAAATGTCTGTTAAAATTTTCATAATAAATTAGCCATATTTGGTTAACAATGTAAAGTTTAATTAGTCTTCTTAAAACTCAAAGGGGTTCAAATATCCCTTTTTATAAATTTCAGGAATGTAGGACGATAGGGTCTCCTTAGAAGCGCTAACCGCACTCCATGCGCGGGTGTGGATATCCGAGAAATCCCCGCCCTCAGCGTAACTGCCCGAGCCGTAACCTCCGTCGCCGCCACCGCCGTTGTCACCGTTGCCGCCGCTGCGCTGTAACCACCCAATATGGGCATTCCTTCGCCGCTCAACCCTCCGTTGGCGCGCGGAGGGTCGGCCTCCTGCGGCCCTAACCGGGCGGCAATCCTGCCGCCACCCCTATCAGGGGCGGCCTTGTTGCTGCTAGAGACGGGTGGCCAATATGGCAGCTCGTCCTCCTGCCGCCACCCCTAATCGGGGCGGCCTTCTGCTACACGAGACGGGTGGCCTATATGGCCGCCCATCCTCCTCCCGCCGCCCCTATTTGAGGCGGCCTTCTTACCGTCCTCCTCCCGCCGCCCCTATTTGGGGCGGCCTTATTACTGTCCTCCTGCTGCCTCCCCCGTGAGGGGCGGCCCCCCTTTCGCTTGCCCAGGACGGGCGACAATTTCTGCCGCCCGTCCAGTTGCCGCCCCTTTAAGGGGCGGCATCCCTACCAGCAGAAACAGGAGGCAAAAACTGTTGCCCGATCCACCCTCTGTATTGCCCAGGACGGGCGGCTATTTTTGCAGCTCAGCTTGCTGGTTTGCCGCCTCCGCCCCCTCCAAGGGGCGGCTTCTTTGCCTAGGTCGGGCGGCCAAATTGGCCGCTAGACCTTGGCCCCCGGCCCTCTCCGGCCGCCGCCCTTGCCGGCTGCTCCTCCCTCGCGGGAGGAGCGGTTATTTTCCTACAAGGGCGATTATTTTTCCGGTCGGAGGCATCTTCATCTTTTGCGTAAATATGGTGATCTGTGGCCTCTTTTCAGACGATTATATTCGTCCGGCCGGTGGTTACGGGGGAAATTACCGGCTTGTCCCTCTCGAAATCTATAAATAGCCCTCCGTCCTATTCATTTTTATCTCTTTCTCGGTCGGAAAAGCCTCTTATGGATTTTCTCTCTCCTCTCTACTCCTACGATTTTCTCTCCACAGCTTCCCTTCCTTGCGCGCTTTCGTGCGCTCCCCTTGTGTGCGCGCTTCCGTGCGCGCCTCTTACGCGCGTGCTTCTTCCGTGTGCGCCTCTTCTGTGCACACTCTCACTCGCGCCTCTTTCGTGTGCGCTCCCCTTCCGTGCGCGCCTCTTTCTAGTGTGCTCATGCACACGCCTCTTCCTTGCGCACTCTCCTCCAGCAAGCGTCCCGCACGCTCTCCTCCAGCAAACACCCTACGCACTCTCCGCCAGCGAGCGCTTTGCGCGCTTTCCTCCACCAAGTGCGCATTTGCGCGCTCCGCCATCAAGACCATCCAAGCACGCCCGTCGTCAAGATCGTCTAAGCGCGCTCCGCCATCAAGACAATCCAAACGCGCCTCTGTGTGCCCCGTCGTCAAGATCGTCTAAGCGCGCCTCTGCGCGCTCCGTCGTGACCACCTAGTCTCCTCAGTGTCAGCAGACCAAGCCTGCCAGAGCACCCAAGGTTCGCGTGCCCTGCACCGCTAGCAATTTACAAGAGCAACTTCAGATCTCGCCAAAGACCGTCCGAGCTTCCAAGCCCCGGACGTCATAACGCAAAAAGCGGCTCCCGCCTTCAATCTAAAGTCAAAGACCCCAAAGCCTCCACAGGCACTAAGCTCCTAATTGCAGCAGGAAACAGTTATAGCTCCATGAGGGGTGGTCGACCCTCCGAACACAACTCTCTCTCTCTCTTTCTCTCTCTCAAATTGTAACGAGAGGTAGTTTGTCACCCTCGAGTTCTTGAAAGAAGCACTGTACAACACCCAACAAATAGTGAAGGTTTGGCCGGCACAGATTCGGCCACGTGATTTTTCACCTGGTTGAACGGTTTTCCACGTTAAAAAAATTGTCTTGTCAGTTTTCTTTTTCCTGTGACTGTTTGCGCGCTCGACCGCTCCCGGGCTAAGACGATTCAATTTAGTCCAGTCTACCGGAGCCTAGAGCGATCCACAACATATGATGTACTTTAAATTAGCAACATAGGGTCTGTTTAGCACTACTGTTGCACTTGTGAACGGTTATGAACCATCGTTCCTTTGTGAATGCCCGACTTCAACTAAAGAACTCCACTCTTTATGTTCAAAATTAAAATAATTTTTTCTTAGAGGCAATCATAACACTATAATCACGCGATGCACAAATTTTATGATGATGACGTTTTTGTTCAAACTCATCGGAGTAAAAACGTCGCTCCAAATCGAGCCTTGGGCACTGTTTGGATGGGCGGCGGGACACCGGTGTGGGAGGAGCCTCCACCGCAAGGCGGGAAAGCAAACGCATCTCCCGCACGCGCGGCGGTGTTTGCTCCCGCCCTCCCTCTGCAGAATAGAGAAACAACTCCATTCACAGTTGTAGCCCTCCCCCTCCAGTCCCAATCTCTGGCGGCGTTTGCTGGGTTTCCAGCCACCAACGCCCTACCAAACAGAGCCTATAGTGAGCCACCTTTGCATTTGATTGTAGGTCTCTCTTTAGGGTTGATATCGTCGAGTTCGGGCGATTTGGGCTTGACTCGAAATCAAAATTTTTGAGTCAAATTTGGCTTGAATTCGAGTCGAGCCAACTCTACTCGAAATGACTCGATTTCGAGACGGCTCGAAATCGAGTCGGAATTGGCTCGAAATTAAGCAATTTTTCTCTTTATTCCTAGTTGGCTCAAAATTAAATTGGGCAAGCTCTAAATTTAGCAAATGAAATCTTAAAATATTCACTATTTTTTTTTATGTTTAAATTTTAGTATTTCTTATTTTAAAATAATAATATATTCATAAATATATAATATTTTTAAATAATTCGAACGGATTAGAATCATATTTTGACTGATTCAGAGCTGGCTCAAAATCGACTCGAAATCAGATTCGAGTATAATTGAATCGACTCAAATTGAGTTGAATCAATTATATTAACCGATTCGGATTCGGCTCAATATTCGAGCGATATTCGAGCGACTTTTGAGTTTTGAATAATATGATCAGCCCCATCTCTCTTAGCCGAATGCGTGAAATAGTGGACGAGATGACACATCAGCATCATGGAAGCTGTATGTGGCGATGTTAAATATGGATCTATTGGGGGAGTAGAGCAGTCATTCCTTCTGTGAAGCTATGAATGAAATAAAAAGAAGTCAAAATAGGGAAGTCCCTAAACTTGATGCTGACACATATCTCAAAGCGAGCTGAGATGTGCTTACTTTGAGATGTGTGTGGGCATCCACACGAGCCGTTAGATGCCCGGACTTTACCGTAAACTGCAGGGGTGCACTTTAATCCCCCCGAGTCCGACATCCTCCAACCGGCGATCAGCTTGTTGCACACAGCATGGATCCTGTTGAATCTCTCGATGAACGAGGGCAGACTCATCATGATTGAACCGTGCACAATCCCTCCCATCGCTTCTGATGAACGAATCGAGCAGTGGGGAGAGACGCCTTAACAACGCTTTACAAGCTCTGTGGTGCGCAGCAGATCAAGGAGCAAGGAGCAGGCAGTGAGCGCCGGAGCGGTGATGATGCTTGTAGCACTTGTGGTGGACGCATGATGGAGAAGACGATGGTGGTTCCGAACAGCTTGTCCTTCATAGAATAAGGGAGGAAGGTGATCGTGGACAAAGGTGGGATTCAAGCGCTCGTGGAAGCTTGTCTGCTAGCGTTGCTCCAGTTGTGCAGCGATTCAGAGCGCAACCGAGAGTTGCTCGTTCGGGAGGGAGGTGATTGTACTCGGATTGGGCGTTGCTGCAGTAACTTTTGCTACCGGAGGTGTCAGATTAGAAGTGCCGCCCTTGTTATAGGTAGATTATGTTTCGCTATACAAACCGAATTTTTGAATTTTTTTGGGCTCCTTTATTACTATATAAAACCAGATATATACCCAAAAAAGAGAAAATAATTACTTATTTTCTACCCCCACCCCCCCATGCACGCTCTGCCTCCCTAGCCGCTTGACACTTGTTCGTTCTCAATCCCGTCTCCCGATTCTGATTCCTATGCGCAAGGGGAAGCTCAACAAGATGGCCTCTTCCTCTCTTGATGGTCGACAAAGCTCCACCCATGAGCTTGATGATCACGGCAAACAAAGCCTGGAAGGGGCATGGCAAGGTATCGCACAAGAGGGGAGGGGGAGTTTGACTGCAGCCCTAGCTTTAGGTGTTCACGTTAGGGCTCCTCTAGTTCGACAGCCGGTGGTGTCCTCTTCTCCACCTCCAGTAGCACAACCTCACGGGCAGGTTGACAAGGGAGGCAGACACACTTCCTCTAGGTCACTGTTGGCCTCAAGATAAGGAGGGTCGGCAAGATTCCAGCAGGTCCCGACCGCTTGAGGAGTATCGTCGGTGTCGGTCGCCTGGACGCGTGAATAGGAGAGGGGATCAAGAAAAGGAATCGAGAGAGGGGCGGCGGACCTAATTTCACGATAGGATAGGGGGCTCGTTCAGATATATCTTTTATATTTTTATAATTTAAAATTGATTTTTTTTTTATTTTTACATTGGTCTTCATATAACAATTTTGTCTCCATATAGCCATTTTAGAATTCATTTGATTTGTATATAATAATAGTTTGCATATAGCCAAACTTGATCTACTTATCACAATGCCTAAAAAAAACCAGTTACAAAGTATATACAACCACCATGCATTAATTCAAGCATAACCAGTATTCTTGACTTCATTTTGCAAATCACCCAACTCTGACTATGTGCACAGAGGAGCAGGAACAATGAGCAAGAACTTGAGAAGGTTGAGCAGGAAATCCCTCTCTACCAGAAACATCTAGAAGCTGCTGAAGATGCCAAGGACAGAGTGCTCCAAGAGCTTGAAATAACTAAGAGTCAGGTGGAAGAGATAAAACTTCAGCTTGAGAAGGCTCTGACTGAAGAGACTCGGGCTCTGCAGGACTCAGAGTTGGCCCAACTCCGTGTCAAGGAGATCGAGCACGGAGTTGGAGACGAGAACAGCGAGGCAGGCAAAGCACAGGTGACGGTAGTGCAAACGAGGCGCCTGGAAGCAGACAATGAGCTGAAATCCGTTAAAGTTGAGCTCGATGTGTTGAGAAAAGAATGCGAGAAATTGATGAGAGAAAGGGATGCTGCTGCCAAGAAGGCCGAGGAGGCTGCAGTGGCCTCGGAAGACGTCGAGAAACGAGTTGACGAGCTCACAATTGAGCTCGCAATTGCCAAGGAGACGCTCGAATCGGCGCACTCGTCGCACCTTAATGCAGAAGAACAAGGGCTAGATGCTGCCGTGGAGAGGGAGCAGGGGAATCAGTGTCTGCAGCAGAAGTTGAAGCAATCAGAGGAGGAGTTGCACTCCTTCGAAGAGAAGCTTGCTGCTGTGAATGATGTTGAGCTGAAGTTAGATACTGCGTCTTCTTTCCTGAACTCTCTGAAAGGGAAGTTAGTTGCATATGTGGAGACCGAGATCGGCCGGGATGAGAAGCATGCGTTTGTTCAGCCAGACGCTCTATCCGCGGCAAAAAAGGAGCTTGAGGAAGCGAGGAGCAGCATGGAGAAGGCTAAGGACGAGGTAAATTGCCTTAGAATTGCAGCATTTTCCCTCAAGTCTCAACTGGAAGCAGAAACTTCCATACTCTCTTCACTCAGGGAGAAGGAGAAGATGTCATCATTGGCAATTTCTTCTCTAGAAGCAGAGCTGGAAAAGAATCAGTCGGAGCAGGAGGAAGTTCAGGGAAAGGAGAAGAAATCCATTGGAGAGTTGAGAGAGTTCTCACACGAGTTGCAGGAGAAAACAGAGGAAACTGATGATGCCAAATCGAAAGCTCATTTTGCACGCCGGGAGCTAACGGAAGCCATGGAGGAAGCAGAGATGGCTAAGGCTAGCGCCAGCACGATGGAGCTCAGACTCCAGGCAGTCCTTAAAGAGATTGAAGCGTCCGTGGCTTCTGAAAGACTGGCGCTTGAAGCAGTCAAAGCAATACAGGGGAGCGAGGAGACTACAGAGAGCTCGCAAGATGTGGTCTCCATTTCTTCCGAAGAATACTACGCCCTGAGCAAGAAAGCCAGTGAGGCCGAGAGACTCTCAAATGAGAGGGTGATTGCGGCCATTGATCAGATAAAGGATGCGAAGAGATCGGAGAAGCTGGTGAGAGAGAAGTTGGAAGCTGCTTTCATGGGGAGGAAGGAGAGGAAGGAGGGATTGAGAGATGCCACTGAGAAGGCTGCCAAGGCAAAAGAAGGCAAGCTGAAGATGGAGCAGGAACTGAGGGATTGGAGAGCGGAGAACGAACAGAGGAGGAAGGCCCGCGAAGCTTTTTCTGCTTCCTCTTCCAACGGTCAGTTTAAGACGACGCGGTTCTTCTGGAAGAGTTTTGATAACGGAAGGGAAATAAATGGTTCAAATCCGGCTAAAGTTACTCTTCGTGTTAACTCTGCTCCGGATTCGAACCGGCGTTACTCTGCCGGCGAAGGGGATGGTCCGGTTTCTGAGCTGAGACCGAGGAGGAAGAGATCTTTCTTCCCACGAATAGTCCTGTTCTTGGCGAGGAAGAAGACTCAGACTGTGAGGTGAAATTGATCTGCTTACTTGTAATATAAGCAATATATAAATGTTGACATTTTTGTTTCCGGTGTTTTATAAATGTGTTTCATATGTTAAAAAATAATCCACTAAGATTTATTTTTATTTATTTAAAGAGTACTTGGTGTAATTACAGAATGGACTTAATGGTTAGAGTTTTAAGAGAGTGAGCCTGGAGAGCATATTGTTTCCACTAAGAAACAGAATTCAACAAACAAATGTTATGCAATTGGTTCAGCAGAAGATTGGTTTCTGGGTGTTGTTTCAAGAAACTGAACTGGAAATTGTCTGAACGATAGTTCTGTTCCATGGACTGGAGGTGATAGAGGAGGTTATCAATGGGACCAGCATGAGTTGCATATGCTTGAACGAAGAAGCCCAACATTGCCACCATGGCCAAACGTTCTGCAAACAGTTAGTTTAACCTAATATCAGCACCACAATGCAGCAGCTAAGAATTCGTTTGGAACTGTTCCAACAAAGTTTCAAACAAAAATTACGAGTTTCTGGTGGAAATTTGGGGTTTTTTGACCGAAAATGAATTTATCAACTAGTTTCAAAACAATCTAGAAAGCTTAACTGAAGCCAAGGAAACTTAAGAAGATGATTAGATCATGGTAAAAAGGCGGCAGAGAGATGTATGCGTACCGTTCTTGATTTCCTTGAGCTTCAACTGATGGGCATTGCGGATATCTTTCGCCAGCCCGAGTGGATTAAGGATCGGCCCCCCAGGGTACCTGTCGGTTGTTCCATAATAGGACGGTGCTTCTAGCATTAGCTCAAATATTTATGTTATGATTGCAGCTATCAACTATATAAATTAGATGATGGTATAGAATAAGTGCAACATCTAATGTTCAGTTGAATAAATGGAGAATGAGAATTTACAAGAATCATCGCTGTGATTCAATATAGAATAAGTGCAACATCTAATGTTCAGTTGAATATAAATTATGATTGGTATAAAATAAGTGCAAATCTAATGTTCAGTTGAATAAATGAAGAATGAGAATTTACAAGCACCATGGCTGTGATTCTATACAGACTGTTTGGGGTTGGCTAGATGGGAAATCATGACTACATAGTGGTGCTTCCATGGCCCGGCGATGATGATGTTGTAACTTCCTCTATGATCCTTGTGCCTCTCCTAGGGCGCTTCTCTTTCATTATCATAGTTTATCGAAGTTCGTATCATCGTTAGCCAAGTTCCTCCATTGTGAAGATCTCAATAACCCCTCGGATACAAAACACGGCAGAGCTCAAGCCTTAAGGGAAACAGAAATGGAAAGCTGTTGAGAAAGCTCTAGATTTCTATTTATTATACAGGAAATATGTTTTCTTCACATGCGTAGGTCGTTATCTATAGATTCTATACACGCACAAACTCCCACAAACAGAAGTGTGCATAAAAAATCAAAACCGTCCAAAGTGATCAAACTGAACCAATGTTGAGACCGGATCGATTTTCAGACCAAGCATATCAAACCGATGTTCGATTTGGTTTGTTGGTTGGATCAAGACATTCAACTTCTTTGTTTCAAGTGACAAACTAATACTAAAATAGGTAAACTAATAAAAAGGGCAGCCTGGTATACAAACCATCCCAGCGCAGCGAGAGTTCGGGGAAGGGTTGAACCCGTGACCTAATAATTTAAAAAATTATGAATGCTTAAGTTATGCTTCAACTTGATCAGTTCGGTCATAACACTATGCCCAAGTCACCCTAATATACATAATATATGTTTGCAGAAATTGTTTTTGCTTACATTCACAATTAATTAACTCTGAATTATAGTTAGCACAAACTATATATCATATGACACAATAAATTACTTTAAAATATATAAATCTAAGATTAATTATTTCTAAGTTAACAATAAATCTAAAGCAATTTATTATTTAAGTTTAAAAAATTAAATCAAAACTCAGAGAAAATATTTTGAGTAAATTTTATTATGAGTTAGCTATGTCAGAAAATCAAACCGGGATTTAAAACACGAACTGAATCGTGTGGATTCGGTTTGGTTTTGGTTTGGAGTGTGTGAAGATCGAGGGTATTCGATTCAATTCCGATTTTACCCAAAACCGAACCGAACCGCTTACAAGCCTACTCACACAAGAACCTTTACATGTGATAATAATGCGCCCCTTTGGATAACTCTCCTCACAACAACAGTTGAAAATAAAGAGAAAAATGCCGGAAAAGAAAATAGAGAGAAAAAACTGACGAGATGAGGGAAAAACAAAACTGCAGGTGAGGAGAGAAAAACTTCTAAAATGCCAAAATGGTGCTATCGTATTAATCTTTAATCTTCAACCCTAAACCCATGGTCAGTTTTTTACTCTTAATTCTCGACCGGCTCTGTTTTTTTTAATCTTCTAGTAATGTTCAACATGCCTTTTCACTTACCGCCCAGGGTCTTGTAATCTGACCAACTTGTTTTATAGAAATTTCAAAACCTGCAAGTATAAAAATTATTTTCATATGAAGTTCCACATGACCAACACTCCTCGCCTTAAAAATTACTTTCATTAAATGATTCAAGTAGGTTAGACTCAAATCCAGACCAATCTTCCATTGACCCAAGACCCTACAATAATCTAAATTACATGAAAAAACAAACCAATTTCCATATCAAAATAAGATTGATCACAACCTAATTCACAATCAACCAAATGAAAGTATGTCACAAAAGCATCCATCCATCTAAAATTGCGCCCTAAATTTGAGGAATAAAAAAGCAACAAACCACTGTATCAGCATAATCACAGTTTCTTATTGGATTTTACCTCGCCGACCGTTTTTTTAATAAAAAATGCTTGAAATTTTCATCTGCCTCCATGGTGAGTTTAATGGGGAAATGAACTGGGTAATATGTAATAGAATCATAATGAACAAAGCTTCTCAGACAAAAGAATAATTACCCCGGTTCTACACCTTGAAATGCAGCTTCCAAACCTAAGAAGGTGCCTTCTTCCGCTTGTGATCCTGGACTGACATAATCCATGTACGTCTTGGTTTCTACAAAGCAGCAGTATACCCCTTTTGGGCTATTTTCAGCTCAAATCACAATTTCGACATATTTGCAGTAAATATAACATCCAAATTTTACCTCATCAACAGAAGTTGAATATACATAGAGTATTTGTGCTTGCAAATTGAAACTTCAGAGCCGCTGCTTCATACCAAACTGGTAAGTCACTGATTCCTGTAATACGAAGCAACTGGAAGCGACGTAAATAAGAATATAATGTTATAGTTAAGAACTTCTTGAGTGTAGTATTCACAGAAAGGAGGAAAATGGCATTTGTAGTAATCCACAAGTACAATTGATAAATCAAAGAACCTGAAACTAGATTGTCCACGGCACAAGTATGCGTCACATTAAACAATTTGCTATTTAGGATGGAGCTCAGATCCAATTAAAATTTGTGCAAAGTTCTTATGGCACCACCTAATCCCTACCATTTAACAGTGGCGGAACTAGGATTTTTACTCCGCCTGGGCACAATGAATATAAATTAAAATTAATTGTTGAAAATATTGCATAATGTTTTTAGTATTGCAAGTTCCATTAATGCAAAAGAAAAATATACATGCAAAGCTCTTAATCCATATACATTTGAACAAATTCTTATTGCTAAACAAGCGGAATAAAATTTAAATGTGATAAATCAACAAGCTCCTATTGCTCTTTAATTATGTATCACCCAACTGGTCTCATCCATCTAAATTCTACAACAATATGGATTTATGTTGTGACAAACTTTGAACAATATACGAATCTGTTTAATAATCTAAAAATGTCTTCTCTAAATTGGAATGCTCCAACCCAGATGGATAAAAATTGAAATAGTTGCACGCACAATTGCATGTTCCATTTTTAAAACCAAAACTAAAAGATTAATTTAATACTAACGCATCATTTGTTATCCTCCAAAATCTACAAATAATAATAATAATTAATTAGCATAATTTGTTTAAAACACTTGATTTATATATTTTCAAATGCTCAAAAACATTTATACACATACCTCTTTGGAAAGTAATCTGAGTTCGGCAACTGCTATTGAAGTCTTTGTTGTGGCATTATTACAAACACATGGAGTACACTTTTGTGCAGAATTCTATACTCATGAATTTTTATCGGTTAGCTGCTTGGGGGAAGGAGCAGTAGACTGCTTAGGAGAGACGGGAGAGCCTGACCGAGAATATGATCTAACAGAGCTCTCACCTTGAGATTCTATGCACTCATCCAGAGATTTACTCCAACTTTAATGGATTTATCCTCGCCGAGCAAGGTGGCAGGAAAGCCGCCCTAGGGCATGCCGACGCCACACCACCCCTTGTCGCAACCCCAAGCACCACTTCATGCCACATTCGTCGGCGCCAACATGTCCTAACCCTCCTCAGTCCTCACCACCGCCGGCGCCAACCTCAAACTTTCAGTTTTCGCGCGATATTTATGCCCGGGCACGTGCCCGACCGTGTCTGGTGCTAGGTCCGCCCATACCTACCAAGTAAGAAAATGAAAAAAAAATGTAGCTGCTTAATCATGACCAAATAGTAATTCACCCATGTGCAAAGAAATAACACAAACACCTAAGCACAATAATGTGGCCCAAATTTGTTTCACATGTATATCTAACTATCAAGGTTGTCAGGATCAAGATTTTAGGTGGGATCGTTTCAAAATTGGATCGGATTGGATTGAGAATTACAAGATCCTACAATATTCATAAAGTAAGGCTTAAAAGATGATATTAAACTTTGAATCACATGCTCAATTAACATTAAAAATCATTAAATTAACGAGCAGATAAATAATTATATTGAAAGAAAGTAATTGAACAACTGAATAAAAAAAACATCTAAAAACATAGGAAAAACATAAGAAAGCAGATAATAAAATGAGAATAAATCGAATATGTAGTTGTATACACAATTGCTTACGTGAGTGTAAAGGTACTTCTAAATGCAGATTCATATAACAAAGGTTCTAGAAGAATACAAAAACTGAAGTTCTTCTAAACATCAACTAACAAATGTCCATATCGATTGGTTAGGGCTTGAAGAAAATGAGAAGAGAAGTAAACGGGTTGGGTGACTCGGAACGTAGATAAGGATAACGAGAGAAAAACGAGAAGATAAGCTCATATAATACACGAGCCACTGTGCACGGGCCCCTCTATGCTCTTGGACTGGTAAAAATGAGAAGAGAAGCAAGAGGGGTTAGCCGACATACCTGAGTAAGCAAGAAGGTTGTAGTGTCCTGAGGAGTTCTCCTAGATTCGAAAGGGAGAGGAGGATTGTTTGGGCTCGGCGAAGCGAGCGCTCTCACGAAGAGAAGAGGGGGCTCGACAACTCGCATGAAGAGAAGCAGGGGATCGGGGATCACGCGAAGAGAAGCAGACATGTTATTCTTTGTTATGCAATCGGACCGAGTACCGCGGTAGCGCAACGGAATTAAGTCGAGCAAAAATAATCGCGCAAAATAAAATAACGGAGCGAGATTCCAAACACACAGACGACCAACGGAAAATTTACGTGGTTCGGAGAGAAGCCCCTACATCCACGGGGAGAGCGCGCCGAAAAGATCCACTATAATGATTGGAGTTACAGATTACAACAGACACCGATACACGGTCGAGAGAAAAAAAAACTTCAGAGATCAAAACAAAACTATCGCCGCCTGGGTTGCACGACTGATGTCGGGGATACCCGACTGTATGTATGCGCCTCCGCCGCCTGAGGTCTGCCGCCGGGATGAAATTCGGCCTGGAATCCCTTCGCCTGAAGCCGATTGGAACCACCGCCGCTGTCACAGCCTGCTGTCGTCGCCACCGCTGGGTTTGAACAGCGCGATCTCTCTTTCTCGCCCTCTGAATGGATCTCTCGGATTGCTTATGAAGCATGGGAAAACCGGCACCTATAAATAGGTGTGAATCCTCCTCTTTATTAGGAGATAACTCCTAATAATGAGATTGCACCAAATTAGTCCAGCCGGCCAAGAAAGATTTCCTCAAAATCTGATTCCTATAATAGGATCTCTCCTAAATTAGGATTTGCTTAGAATAGGAAATCCTTGAACTCATGGATTGGTGAGGTGTCACCAAACTAACAATCTCCACCTTGACGCCTCACAGAACCTAACTCCTCCTGCAGTTTGGATCTCCCCCCTCCGGCAAACTACCCCCTCTCCCTGGGGTCGCCCCAATCAGCATGCACCAATATGAGTCAAGTCAAGACAGTGCTTGAACTTGACTCCTGTCACTGGTTTGGTCAGCATGTCTGCGACATTCTCCTCTGTGGGAACCTTTAACAACTGAATGTCTCCACCAGCAACGAACTTCCTCAACTTGTGGTAGCGAATATCAATGTGTTTTGTCCTGACATGATAGACCGGGTCTTTGGCCAGACAAATCGCACTCTGACTATAACAGTGCAGCTTCACCGCCTCCTGAGAAATCCTGAGTTCTTTGGTGAGAACTTTGAGCCAGATTGCTTCCTTTGCGGCTTCTATTGCAGCAATATACTCTGCCTCTGTCGTGGATAAAGTCATGATGTCCTGAAGGGTAGCTTTTCAACTAATGAGACCTCCACCTAGAAGAAAGACGTATCCAGTCGTGGATCTTCTTCTATCGAGGTCGCCCGCGTAATCCGAATCCACGTAGCCCTCTAACGCCCCCGCAACGTCGCACTTCCTGAAGAGCAAACCGACGTTCGGTGTTCCGCTCAGATATCGCAGAATCCACTTGACGGCTTCCCAATGCTGCCGTCCTGGATTTGCCATGTATCTGCTCACGACGCTCACCGCCTGAGCGATGTCTGGTCTAGTACAGATCATCGCATACATCAGGCATCCTACCGCACTCGCATATGGCACACTAAGCATCTTCTGTCGATCCTTCTCAGTGGTGGGACACTGAAGGGACGACAACCTGAACTGCTGTCCCAACGGGGTTGAGACAGCCTTGGAGTCTGTCATACTGAACTTCTCCAACACCTTCTTGATGTACCCAGTCTGGGATAGCCAAAGCATACCACGCTTTCTGTCCCGACGGATCTCCATCCCAAGGATCTTCTGCGCGTGACCGAGATCAGTCATCTCGAACTCCGCATGTTGAAGCCAAATATGACCCCAACTGAAGTTCGAAGAAAAAAGGGTGCAGCCAAAACCTACTTCTCTCAAGTCTCTCCCCTTGACTGGATTCTAAGGACCTAAGACTGACCCAAAAAGCCTCAGCAGGGAGGTCCCACCTCACACCCGGAAGATCTCTGAGAGCTTCCCCTCCAAAGCCAAAGCTGGGCTAGGAGCTCCTCAGAAAGCACTGGAATTCGGGAGACAATGATAGCTTGCTTTCTAAGGAGCCCTTATGGGTCTATTTATAGCATTTTGCTGTCCTGAATTTACTGAAAAGCCCCTGGTTGGTCTGCCAATAGCCAAAACCCGCTGTTTTTCTGAGGGTACTGAAGTAATTTCTCCTGAGGGCAATTAGGACATTCTTCCAAAGACCCTGGGCCCCACTCGGCGAGAGCCGGTGCCGAGACCTTTCGGTCCAGGGCGTGGCGCGAACGTTCTCGCCCAGCGCAAGCGAGGACTCTTCGGGATTGAGGCTTGGTTTGGGCGAGAGCGCTTCCGCGCAGTCCGCGCTTGGCGCTCTCGGCCGACGGTTTCTCTTTTATAGCTTCCGGCGAGAGCGTTTCCGCCTTCTGTGGGCGAGATCCTCCTTAGGGCGGAACCACTTTGGCTAACCCTCCTGTGACCATTGTGCCTCCTTGTCTGGCTCAGCGAATATGGGGTTGTACACAATCCCCGCTCTTTTTGAGCTAGCGCCGCGCTCGAAAAGACATGTTCAACCCAAAATATTCGCTGAGCACGTGTCAACGTCAGGGAATCTTTCGGTGGGCCGTACGGCGCCTATAAATATGAGTGCCGATAGACGGTCATAACACTTCCCTCGAGTCGTCATTCTCCTTCTGAGCTCTCGCCCTCTCTCGCTATGCCTTCCAAGCGTGCCTGCATTTCTCAATATCCGGCTGACGTAGTAGATGGGAAGCTGCTTCTTTCCTTCTTCTCTTACTAGGACGGAGCTTACCGCCTCCGCCCCTACTCTGAGGTACAAGGTCAAGTCCTCCCCATCCTTTGGGCTCTGAAGGAGGGGAGCCTGAGAGAGTTGCCTTTTCAGCCCTTGGAAAGCCTCTTCGCACTCGGCCGTCCATTCGAACCTTTGATTCCCCCGCAGCACTTTAAAGAATGAAGAACACTTGTCTCCTGCCCGGGAGAGGAACCTGCTTAGCCCAGCCAGCTTGCCTGTCAAGCGCTGGACCTCCTTGACGTCGCGAGGTGACTCCAAATCCAGGATGGCCTTGACTTTGTCCGGGTTGGGCTCCACTCCTTCCGGAGTCAGGAGATGCCCGAGGAACTTGCCGCGGCTTGCCCCGAAGACACACTTCAAGGGATTCAGCCTCATTTTAAATCTTCTCAGGGTGGCGAATGTTTCCTCGAGGTCTTGCAGGTGCGAAACTATGCATTTGCTTTTGATCATTAGGTCGTCGACGTAGACCTCCAAGTTCCTCCCCCTCTGATCCCGGAAGATCCGATCCATCATGCGCTGATAGGTAGCCCCTGCGTTCTTTAACCCAAAGGGCATCATCTTGTAACTGAAGCACCCCTCCCTTGTGATGAAGGACACATCCTTGGTGTCAGGAGGGTGCATCCGGATTTGGTGATAACCTGAAAAAGCATCTAAAAAACTCATGACAGAAAAATCAACGGCTGAATCAACCAGCGCGTCGATCCGAGGCAGGGGATAGCAATCCTTAGGGCATGATTTATTCAACAAAGAAAAGTCTACACACATCCTCCATTTACCACATCCTTTCTTCACCATTACCACATTGGAGATCCAGCCTGGATACTGGATCTCTGAGATGAAGCCCGCCTCCAGGAGCTTCTTGACCTCCTCGCGAATGGGCTCCTCCAGCTTGGTGGCGATGGCTCTCATCTTCTGACGGATGGGGCGGGCGCGGGGATCCAGGTTCAGGCGGTGGCAAGCTACATCTGCGTCGATGCCCGGCATGTCCACCGCGCTCCAAGCGAAGACGTCAACGTTGCTTTGAATGCAAGCTCGCACCTGCTCCCGGGCCTCGAGACTCAACCCCCCGCTGACCCGCACCCTTTGCACCTCTCCTGCTTTGGTGAAGACCTCCATCTCCACCACTTCTTCAGCCGGTTCCAGCCGCGGCTGCTCCCAACCGGTTCTTGCCTCTTCCTCCAGCTCCAGCTCTCCTTTTTCCTCCTCAATCTCCATCGCTTCTACCTCCCTCTGCTGCTGCTGCTCGGCCCCTATGCCTCCCGGGACTTCTCCCTCGACTTCTATCGCCGCCTGCTCTTCCACTTCCATTGCCCCTTCCGGGCTTTCCTGCCCATCGCTCCTCCGCACCACCTGCACATCCCCTCGCATCTTCTCTATCTCTTCCTCTCCGGCTTCCTCTCCAGCTTCCTTCCTTATCTCCTCAAGGACCATCTCCTCTTCCTCCACAACCTCCTCTAGGGCCGCCATCTCTATTTCCAACTCTTCCGCCTCCGCCATCCACGAAATGGTGTTGACTGCTGTAACGTAACATTGTCTTGCCACCTTCGGGTCTCCTCTGACCCTGACCTGCACCCCCCCCATTGTTGAACTTGAGGCACTGATGGAACGAGGAGGGGACGCAGCGAAAGGCGCTGATGAGGGGGCGCCCAAAGATGGCATTATAGCTGCTCGGGGCGTCCACGATCACGAACCTGCAGTTCCGCGACACGCCCCCAACCTTACGTGTAACCCTACTCCTCCTTCTACCTCCTTCCTCTCCCCGGAGAACCCGAACAGAGGTCCATCCGATGCCAAGACCCTCTTCCCTTCAACCCTCATCTCATCAAAAGCTTTCTTGAAGATGACGTTAACCGAGCTCCCGTTATCTACCAGTATCCTTGAAACGGTATAGTTCTCCACTGCCGTCTGGATCACCAGGGCGTCGCAGAATGGATCTTCATAGTCTGGCATGTCCGCTGATGAGAAAGTGATCTTTTCTTCTGGTGGAGGAACCTGGGAGGTTGAGGCTACCCCTCTCCGGTACATGGTTTGAAGGCTCCCCTTACGGGTTGCCTCAATCCCCACTCCTCCATGAATCACCCCGATTCCTCCCCGGGTCCCTACATCCACCCGGTCTTCACACCTGTCCTCCGCTTCACCCTGCTGCACCTCCACTATCCTCATCGGTGGATCTTGCCTCCCTGCTCCTCTGGCAGCCCTCAACTCTAAGAACTCCGGGCAGGTGGCCGTTGCGTGCCCCTCCTCCTGGTGGAAGTCACAAAAGAGCAACGCCTCCCCGCCCCTTCTCCCGTCTCCCCTTCCTCTTCTGCCTCCTCGAGCTCCCCTGGCTGCTCCTCTCCCTCTTCCTACTTCCATTGCCTCCTGCGGTGGTGGGGGACGATCCCTCGGCTCCTGCCTCCATGCCGGTCGATCGAACCTCCGGGGCTCCCGCAGGTTATCTCTCCCCCGATAGCCTTCTCCTGGACCTTGGGGGCGACCCTCCTGGGGCCTCCAACCCAACCGGTTGACTGGCTCCCGGGCCCCCCAACCCTGCTGCTGCCCAAACCTTCGGGGCTCCTCCCTTCTCCTATCTTCCCTCAGCTCCCTCTGCTCTCTTGATTCCTTCTGTCTTCACGCTGCTGGTTCCTTCCCGTCCTCTTCTGCTAGCTTGACCAACTTCCTGGCGAATGCTGGGTTTGCTCTCTCGAAATCAATCTCCTTTGCCGCCCTCTCCATGAGCTCCTCAAAGGAGAGGGGGGGCATCCTCTTCAACTCCATGCTAAAAAATCCCGGTCTCATCCCCAGGGTGAAGGCCAGCATCAGCGCGTACCCTGGGACTTCCTGGACCAAAAGGATCTCCTCCTGGAACCGGTCGACATAGTGACCCAACGTCTCATCCGGCCTCTGCCTCACCGCAAACAGACACTCCGCTTCCTTCTTCCGCTTCTTTGAGGTTGAGAACCTCAACAGAAAACTTCTCCGCAGGTCTTCAAAACAGTAGATTGACCTTGCTGGCAACTGGTGGAACCAGTCCCTTGCCTTCTCCTTCAGCGTGATCGCAAAGAGGCGACACTTGAAGGCATCTGTCATCTGTCTTATGGACACAACGTCTTCAAACCACTGTACGTGCTGCACCGGGTCATCCTTCCCTGAGTAGTAGGACATGTCGGGCTCCCGGAACCCCTCCGGTACCGGAGCCGAGATGATGAGCTCGCTAAATGGGCTCTCGCCCTCTGCCTGGCGAGAGGGCACGTCTCGCGGCCTCGGCTGGCTCGCCCGATCCGCGAGACCGTGCCCTGGGAAGAGTTCCCGCACCGCCGCCTCCTTCTCGCCTGGCTCCGTCAATGCCTCCTTGCCCGGGCGCTGGCTCTGGCCTGGGAATAGCTCCCGCGCCGCCATATCTCTCTCGCCAGCCTCGCCCGGGACCTCCTTTCCTGGGCGCTGCCCTGGGGCGTTCTCGCCCAAGAGCGGAACCTCTTCTATCGGGACCTGAGGGGTGGCCCACTCGCCTCTCGCCGAGAAGGCCAAGTTGATCGTCTGCAGAACCTCTCGCCTGAACTCATCCAGCATCCTCTTCGTTGCTTCCTCTCCCCGGGTGGGGGAGCCTCCAGAACCTGACCCTTCACCTTCTCCTCCAGCCATGGGACAAAACTTAAGGCTTTCTTGAATCGGCTGCCTTCCACGCTCACCGCACCAGAACTGTTGAAGCCAAATATGATCCCAACTGAAGTTCGAAGAAAAAGGGGTGCAGCCAAAACCTACTTCTCTCAAGTCTCTCCCTTGACTGGATTCTAAGGACCTAAGACTGACCCAAAAAGCCTCAGCAGGGAGGTCCCACCTCACACCCGAAGATCTCTGAGAGCTTCCCCTCCAAAGCCAAAGCTGGGCTAGGAGCTCCTCAGAAAGCACTGGAATTCGGGAGACAATGATAGCTTGCTTTCTAAGGAGCCCTTATGGGTCTATTTATAGCATTTTGCTGTCCTGAATTTACTGAAAAGCCCCTGGTTGGTCTGCCAATAGCCAAAACCCGCTGTTTTTCTGAGGGTACTGAAGTAATTTCTCCTGAGGGCAATTAGGACATTCTTCCAAAGACCCTGGGCCCCACTCGGCGAGAGCCGTGCCGAGACCTTTCGGTCCAGGGCGTGGCGCGAACGTTCTCGCCCAGCGCAAGCGAGGACTCTTCGGGATTGAGGCTTGGTTTGGGCGAGAGCGCTTCCGCGCAGTCCGCGCTTGGCGCTCTCGGCCGACGGTTTCTCTTTTATAGCTTCCGGCGAGAGCGTTTCCGCCTTTTGTGGGCGAGATCCTCCTTAGGGCGGAACCACTTTGGCTAACCCTCCTGTGACCATTGTGCCTCCTTGTCTGGCTCAGCGAATATGGGGTTGTACACCGCACACAGCTTCTCCTTCAATAGAGAGATCTTCTGAGCTGATTTGCACGCAATCAACATATCGTCAACGTATAACATCAAGATCATGATGTCCCCATTTGCCAGGAATCTAAAGTAGACATAGGTGTCGTACTGACTCCTGATAAACCCTAATGAAGCCATGAATATGTCGAACCTTCTATTCCACATTCTCGGGGACTGCTTCAAATCATAGAGGGATGCCCTGAGCTTGCATACCTTCTTCTCGTTGTCGGGTTTAACAAACCCTTCTGGCTGTAAAATGTATATTGCCTCATCCAGGATGCCATGAAGAAACGTTGTCTTCACATCTAACTGCTCCAACAACTGATTGCTCTCGGACATCCTCAGGATATACAACTGTCTCTTCACGTAGAGCTTATTAGTGAGAGACTTCGACATGTATAGCTCCTCCAGCTTCTTACATAGTTCTTCTGTAGTCTCGGCGTCGACTATGTTGTACATCACTTCATCGGCTAGACTCAACTGAATCGTGCTGATGACCTTCAGATCCAGTTCTTCCCATTCGTCATCCTTCTTTCCAGACTTCTCCTTGCCGAGGAGCGCCTTGTGGAGACCTTGCTGAACGAGAACCGTCTTGATTCGCTTTTGCCATAAGCCGAAATCGATCTTGCCGTCGTACTTGGAAATCTCGAATTTTGCCGTCATTGCTTTGCTCGCAGGGCTACTAGGTAATCTGATTAAGTTAACGGATCAGATCTGAGAAGATAGGGAGCGGACCAATAGTTGTCATCTGCCGTTTACCCAAACCTAAAACGGAACGTCCAATCGATCACTTCCGCGGAACCTCCCTCTGATACCAATTGTTATGCAATCGGACCGAGTACTGCGGTAACGCAACGGAATTAAGTCGAGCAAAAACAATCGCGCAAAATAAAATAACAGAGCGAGATTCCAAGCACACAGACGGCCAACGAAAAATTTACGTGGTTCGAAGAGAAACTCCTACATCCGCGGGGAGAGCGCGCCAAAAAGTTCCACTATAATGATAGGAGTTACAGATTACAACAGAGACAGATACACGGTCGAGAGAAAAAAAACTTCAGAGATCAAAACAAAACTATCGTCGCCTGGGCTGCACGCCTGATGTCGGGGATACCCGACTGTATGTATGCGCCTCCGCCGCCTGAGGTCTGCCGCCGGGATGAAATTCGGCCTGAAGTCGCTTTGCCTGAAGCCGACTGGAACCACCGCCGCTGTCACAGCCTGCTGTCGACGCCTCTGCTGGGTTTGAACAGCGCGATCTCTCTTTCTCTCCTCTGAATGGACCTCTTGGATTGCTTATGAAGCATGGGAAAACCGGCACCTATAAATAGGTGTGAATCCTCCTCTTTATTAGGAGATAACTCCTAATGAGGAGATTGCACCAAATTAGTCCAGCCGGCCAAGAAGGATTTCCCCAAAATTTGATTCCTATAATAGGATCTCTCCTAAATTAGGATTTGCTTAGAATAGGAAATCCTTGATCCCATGGATCGGTGAGGTGTCACCAAACCAACAATTCTTTTGGACTGGAATGGAAAACGACAGTCTCGTCTGGAGCTTGGAAGGGAAAACAACAGTCTCGTCTGGAGCTTGGAAGGGAAATGTGAAAGACATCGCGACATAGCACTCGCAGACAGTCGGCCGCGGGATCATTTTTGGAAGGGGGATCGGGGCAAGACGCATATAAATAAGATAATAGAACGTGTACGTGTTTTCTATAGCCGGATCCGGATTGGTAGAATTGGGTCTGGATCATGATCCTACCAATCCTATGATTTGGATTGCAATCCCGCATGTAGAAGTGCTACGGTCGATCAGATCCCAAGTAATATACATATCAATTTACAAAATCTGGATCGTGTGATCCAATGATCTAGATAGCGATCTTGATAACCATGCTAAATATAAAGTCAAAATACTCTATCATTTATACTTCGATAATTCGTACTCTTCGATCTGCAATCTCCTTCGCCTGGCACTCTCGCCAATCCCCATTTTTCGGTCAGCACAAAGCAGAACAAACAATGACGGCATAGATGATACCAAAGTCGCTATGACACAACTTCCTTCTCCTAGGGACTTGCCCATAACTCGCCAAACGCGAGGATGGGATGAAAAGTGGGCTATGTCCGTGTTGAAGACGATGGCAGCGAGCAAAGTGAAGACAACTAATGGTTAGCATTTTCCTTTTTAACCAGCCTTTCTTGTAATTATACCACATTTTTTTGAACAAAACAGAGCAACAAAATAACAAGATCCCATACTAATAACTTGTTTAGTCATAATCACTTTCGGCAAACAAAGTTGACTAATTAGTAAATGAGGCTTCTTCCAAGTCCCAACACGAAACACTCTCAGGGCGGGCAGGTTGATGTCAATATTTGTTTTCAATTCCTAGAAGTTATATTCGGATAGTTGATTTATAAGAACAAATTTTAGGTGTGAGCGATATTTGGTGAACTAAAAGTATGCATTAGGAATGAGCTTAGCCGATTAGGGTTAGCTTTCTTACATCGGTCACAAGAATTCCGGCGACTCCGACCATGGCGAAGCGGGAATTGAGGAGCTCGGCTTGCACGTACCACCTGAGGCTCTCGGGATCCTCTCCTAGTCCCAATGGATCAAAACCGAAGTCTCCTACGAGGCTGCAAAAAGTGGGGGGGAATGTGAACAAGTAACAACGATGGTAACGCGGCACAGATGAGAGAGAGGAAGGGCGGAACTGACGAGCCATCGAGGTGAGGCGGTGGGTCGAGGCCAGGGAGCCAAGTGGCGCGAGTGGCTCCAGCGTTGAGGCGGGAAGACGACGACGGCCAAGAAGGAGGAAAAGGTTGGATAAGTAGAAGGTAGCGGTGGCGGTGGCTCCTCCTGGCCCCGTAAGACGTGCTTGTGCAGGGAAAGCTGCTGGGAGCACAAGTGACGCCAGCGGAGGAGGTCGAGGAGGACATTATCGATTGCATCCGACACTGAGAACAGAAGGTAGCCAAGGATCAGAACTCAAGCATCTGGTGATTTATAAACCGAATCCTAGAGCCTTTTGGCATTGTGTTTTTCTTCGCAATGTGCACGGTGAGTTTTGCAATACTTAAACTTTTAGGGTGCATTTTGTAAAAAGGGATTCACTTTGCCAAAAAGCCATTAAAACCTGAAATTATGATGCAGAATTAGTGACAGCTTGTGCTGAATTCAAAATTGAAGTGTAGTTTTATAGTTGTATGTTTGTGCAGCTATTAGAAAATCATTTATTTTAAAATTATTGATAATTTGTTTTTTGATAATTTGTTTTTTCATAAGTTGTTTGTGTTTGGTTTAGGATTTATCATAAACGCTTATCTCTTATAAAACCTCTAGGCGCTCGCTAAAACTCGTCATGGAGATGATCATTCATCATTTGCGTCACTGACATTATATGCATCTAAGTACAAAAAAACAAAAAAAATTATTCAATCAGCATCAATCTGCAGCTTATTCATCATTACTTTTATAACAACTTCATTCAATCGTTTTATTCAATCAGCAACTTTTATAATAACTCTAAGCTTCCATTTTATGCAAATTTGAGTTTTTTTTAGTAAAACTAAACAATGTTTGCTCAAATCTCAAGTACTAAAACAATTTAAATGTATAGCATTAATCATAATTACTAGTTGATCTTTTTTTGGTCGGATGTGACCTAAAAACACGCGGCAAATTTAGAGCACCACCCAAGACACGACCTTAGTAAAACTCAGGCTCCTTGAAAGCCATACAAACGAGCTCTTAGTTACGGCTCCAATTATGCTCTGTTTGGCGTGGTGATGGCAGCCGTAAATACATGGGTTAAAACTGTTGAGGTATATTGATATTCGTGTTTAATGGACTACTTAACGGGTTGGTTAGGATCCGATAGGAATCCAAACCCGTAGTCGGGGATTTAGGGTTTCGCCTATATATACCCTGTTGGGGGCAACGGGTAGGCCATTCCAAACTAGATGGTCACGCGGATGTTTCGAGCACTCTAACATTCTCGAATCTTGCCCTAGCCCCGCTCCGCTCCCGTGACCGAGCAGCCGACTCTTCTCCCTTCGTGATTTCCTGTGCATCGTCTTGCCGATCGTGAAGAATCAGTGCCGCCGCTGCTTTTCTGCATCCCCGTCGCCGATTGCGAAGGAGGCGGATCGTGGCCTGTGGAGATCGGAGCCATCGGGAGGAAGACCTAGCCATCGCTGCTCTTGCGGGACTTCTTCGATCGCTTCCGCCGCTCCCGATCGAAGAAGAAGATCGATCCCGCCGCTGCCGTTCGCGAGTTTTCTTCTAGAAATCCCGCCAGAGTTTGGCGTCGCCTGTGTAGATCGAAAAAAAAATCAGATCTGTGACGCCGATCGTGAAGAGGTTGGCGTCGCCGATCTCGCCGCCCGGACAAAGATCGCAGGTTGAAGCCGCCCGGAGATAGATCGCCTGTTCGCGAAGCCGGTGACGTCGATCCTTGGGTCGCTCCTGGTTTTCCTGCTCGCTACCGCCGGATCTAGATCGGGAATCATTTTTGTTTTTTCGGTCTTCATTGTCGCCGATCAAGAGGCGGCAAGAGCTTCATTCCCGTAGTTTCTGCACCTCTACTCCTCTCTCGCTGGAGGTTTGCAGATCCAGCCGGCCCCTGGAGCCATTCAGAAGAGAAGAACATTGGATTAGATTAAGATCTACAGTTCTTTATCTCTCTTTCTTGGAGATCCAGTGCAGATTTTTTTTTGTTGGTGAAGGCGCTTGCATCAACAATCTCCAGATTGTTAGAGCCGGTCTCCTTTCTTTGTGGTCAGCCTACGAGGAGCAAAACCAAAATTTTTCTCTGGATTGGATCCGAAGTTTCATCGTCTCTGCGGCTCAGGTGATATCTTTCCAGTATTTTCTGCTTGTGATTTAGGTTGCTAGTAGAATACTTTTGTTTGGGAAGAAACACAAAATGTCCAAGGCGATCAATCACTCCTCTCCCGTACCGATGATCAAGCTGGAGAAATTCTCCAACGCCGAGTTCAGTGCCTGGAAGCGCAACACACAGTTCGGCATGAAGTACCTGAACATCTTCTACACAGTGCAGACTGTTTTTGAAGAATTCAAAGGAAGTGACGTTGAAGATCAATGGGTCAACGACGAGGATTTCTGCATAGACTACATCCTGAATTGCCTCTCCAACAGGCTTGCAGAGACGTACGACAAGATGCAAAGGGCCAAGGAGATCTGGGAAGCCCTAGAGGAGCAGTTCAAGGAGGAGGAGAACATGTCCAAGACGCACCTGGTGGACAAGTTTATGACATTCACCTTCACTGAGGAAAAGGAAATCCTGTCACAGGTTGCTGAGTTTGAAAATCTGGTGGACAAGGCTCAACAGTGAAAATATCCCTCTGCCAAATGGATTTGTTGCATGGGCGATCATTTTCAAATTGCCTTCGGCCTGGTATTCCTTCAAGACTGAGATGTACCAGAAGAAGACGCAGGTGAGTCTTAAAGACCTCAAGCGCTTCATCTGCATTGAGGATGAGAACCGGACTAGGCGCGCTATAGAGACGATCAGCAAGCAGTCCTCTACTGCTAACATGATCACGCATCCTAAGCGAAAGCCTAAGCCTGGCAAGACTCGCCCACCGACCAGTGCACCCGCAGTTGCTGCCACCAACAAACAAATAAAGAAGAAATTCAAAGGCAAGTGCTACAACTGCAATAAGTGGGGTCACTGCGCTTCCGAGTGTCGTCAGCCCAACGGGGCGAATCCAGCACACCAAGGACTGATAATCAAGCCAACATGGTTTACCAGACTGCGCCTACCGACTTTGTTGCCATGGTCGGTAACGGGACGGCCAGTTCAGAGTGGTGGCTCGATTCAGGTGCTACCTGCCACGTCTGTCACAATCCAAAGCTTTTGGAGGATGCAAAAGAGGTGCAAGAGACCGTCACTGTTGCAAATGGAGCTGTAGCTGACGTGTTGAAGGTCGGCAACGCTAGCTTGACTCTCTCCTCAGGTAAAACTCTTACTTTGAAAAATGTTAAATTTATACCGACACTAGCTGCTAATTTAATTTCTATTAGCCTGTTGTGCGATGCGGGTATGTCTTTTAACATTAGTGGTGGTCGGGTAACCCTTATGGTTCACTCACATTACTTTGGCTGCGCATATGTCGTTAACGGGATGTATAGGCTGAGTCTAGCACACGAGGTAGTAAATCAGGTTAATTCTAATCTGATAAATCCTAAGACTTTACATGCAAGACTAGGACACGTCAATTATAGAAAACTTCTCCTGCTAGCTAGAACTCACAACATATCCCTCGACACAAAAACCAAATTTGAAAAATGTGAAATTTGTGCTCAAACTAAGATAACTAGAACACCTTTTAGTCAGGTTTCTAGGAGCACACAATTGCTAGAGTTGATACATTCTGATATTTGTGACTACAAATGTTTTGTCACTCGAGGCGGTCAGAAGTATCTGATAACATTTATCGACGACTACTCTAGATTCAGTCACATTTACCTTCTTAAAACCAAAGATGAAGCATTTGAAAAATCCGTATTTTCAAAAATAGGGTTGAAAATCAACTTGACATGAAAATAAAAAGGCTAAGAAGTGATAGAGGAGGAGAATACGTCTCGGGGGAGTTCAGAGATTTCCTTGCGAGCAATGACATAATTCCTGAAACGACTGCTCCGTATTCACCACAATCCAACGGTATTGCTGAGCGAAAAAATAGGACTTTAACAGAAATGTTGAACTCCATGCTGTTGACTGCTGGCATGCCTGCAGCCTATTGGGGTGAAGCCGTCCTCACGTCAAATCACATTCTTAATAAGATTCCCCATGCAAAGTTGACAAAGACACCATACGAGCTTTGGTTTAAGAGGCCTCCTAGATTTGACCATCTTAAGACCGGGCGTATCGCATTAAGAAGGCTGATGTATCGCTTATGTTAGGATACCAGACTCTAGAAGAGCTAAGATTGGACCCAGGACTAATACCTGCGTCTACCTAAGATGTGCAGATGATAGTGCTGCAGACAGGTTTCTGGATCTCTCCACTAATACTGTAATAGATCAAGAAGACGCTGTCTTTTTGAGGATAAGTTCCTTAAGGACAAGAATCTGACACTGCCAGGTCTGCCAGCCACTAGTACTGAGCCTTTAGTTGAGCCAGGACAACGTAACTCTGACATTGAGCCTGTAGACACGAGTGGTTTTAGATACCAGAAGGCTATCTAGTAGAGAGAAAATGTCTAAAAGATTCGGTACAGACTTCGTGACTTACCACATTGAAGCTGATCCATCCACTTATAAGAAGCGATGCGATCTAGAGACTCTCTATTATGGAAAAGAAGTCATAGACGAAGAGATGAACTCTCTCATGCAGAACAACACATGGACTTTGGTCGATTTGCCCAAAGGGGCTAAACCATTGACATAAGTGGGTTCTGAGGAAGAAGCTAAATCCTGATGGGAGTATCGCAAAATACAAAGCACGTCTAGTTGCCCAAAGGCTTCACTCAAGTGAGTGGTGTAGACTACTTTGATATATACTCACCTGTATGTCACTATGCGACAATTAGGATTCTTCTCGCACTAGCATCTATTGAACACTTCACTGTTCATCAGATGGATGTCAAGACTGCATTTCTGAATGGAGATCTAACTGAGGAGATCTACATGCACCAGCCTGAAGGGTTTGTCATAGAAGGTCTAGAAAATAAGGTCTGTAAGTTGATTAAGTAACTATACGGATTGAAACAAGCACCTAAAATGTGGCATGAAAAATTTGACACCTGTGTAAAAGGCTTGGGTTTCAAATCTATCCTATCAGATAAATGTCTGTACGTTAGAACAAGTGCAAATAAAGTAGCCATCATATGCTTGTACGTTGATGACATGCTAATTCTGGGCACTGATCAGTCTGAGGTGAAAGACGTGAAAGTTGTCATGACGGCACAATTTAGCATGAAAGACCTAGGTGAGGTGAAAACCATCCTAGGAATGGAAGTGAACTTCACAAAAAAGGGTATTACCCTGAGTCAGAGTCACTACATTAGAAATCTACTGGAAAAGTGAGGTTACGATAAGAGTAAAAAGGCTGAGACTCCATACGATTATAACAGTAGACTGAAACTGAATGAAGGTTCAGCTATCGGACAGTTGGATTATTCCAAACTCATAGGAAGTCTCATGTACGCTACTACCTGCACTAGACCTGACATAGCCTTTACGGTCGGCATGTTGAGTAGATTCACCAGTAACCCTGGGAAGGACCACTGGGACGCCTTAGACAAGCTAATGAGATACTTAAAGTATACTGAGAAGTACGCTTTATGTTACAGTGGGCATCCTCCAGTGCTTGAAGGGTACTCCGACGCATCTTGGTGCTCGGAAATAGCTGATTGTCGATCCACTAGTGGCTTTGTGTTTACACTAGGAGGAGCTGTAGTAGCTTGGAAGTCTAAGAGGCAATCGTGCATTGCACTTTCCTCTATGCAATCGGAACTCTATGCTCTCGCTTCAGCTGGAGAAGAAGCTGAGTGGATAAGAGATCTGATATTGGACATTCCAATGACGAGTCTGAAAATGCACTCTATTTCGATTTATGTGACAATCAGGCCAAAAGACCATTGCTACAAAATACGTTGTTCAATGGCAAGCGAAGGCAACTTAGGATGAAACGGGCCTGATTGACATATCTCACAAGTCAGGGGATAATCTCCCTATTGGACGTGAGATCAAAAGATAATGTAGCAGATGTCCTTACTAAGGGCTTATGTAAGGTTCTCACATCTAAACATCGGGGGGAGTTGAGATTAACGTCCCATTTAGGAGGACTTAATACCTAACTTATGTTTTAAATTTAAGAACCGTTGTCTGCTTACATTCAAGCATCTACGTTGAGCACACTAAAGTATTTCAGATGTTATCTGATGAAAGCTAGAGGTGAGATAGTTGCCAGTCATTTCAAACTTGATGACTTACGTAACTATTCTTTGCCAAAGGCTGAATTGGGTATCATTCCAAAAAGGAGTACTGAGGTTGCTGATATGTGTCATGATATTATGATTGTTAGTTATATCATTCCAAACTTGATGATATAATAGTCACAGCTTGTTGTATCATTCCAAACTTGATGATATAGCACAATTGTGGAACGTTAATAATAATCTTAATAATCGAAGGAACATGCTTTGATTCTATGAAATCAATTAATCTAATTTTGTGTAAATTAGATAGAGATGCTGTTTTGAGATTCTTTCCTCCCAGTTAGAGTATTAAGTTCACCCGCTGTTAGAACTAATCACTTTATTTCTGCAAATGTTTGAGTTCATAGAGATTTGTCTCATGACATTCTTGTTGTAATTGTTTGCAGGAAAAGTGGAGATTGGAGGAGAGACAGTTGATTTTGACCCAGATGATGATGATCTGCTTTTCGCTTAGATCAATTATCGGTTTGAACTTTCCAGTTTATTGCTTTTTCATGTTTGGAACATTTGGTTTGAGTTTAGTATTTTGTTATCTAAAACTCATTTATATTTCTGGAAAAACTCTTTTTTGTTTGGTCATTATTAACTTTTGGATAAGTAATCATTTTCTTATGCTAACACTTATATACAATATATGAGGAGATTGTTGAGGTATATTGATATTCGTGTTTAATGGGCTACTTAACGGGTTGGTTAGGATCTGATATAAATCCAAACCCGTAGTCGGGGATTTAGGGTTTCGCCTATATATACCATGCTGGGGGCAACGGGTAGACCATTCCAAACTAGATGGTCACGCGGATGCTTCGAGCACTCTAACAAAAACATCATTCGTTAAGGATCACTTAACAAATATCATCCGTTTGAACATAAAAATGGATGAAGTTCCTTAGATGGGCGTTAATAAATGACAATTTAACTCGTGTTCATTGCCGCCATCACTGTGCCAAACGGAGCCTTAAACTCGAGTATATTGTTGCTACATACTCGCCACAAGATAAGTTTCTAGAACTGCTTTCAAAGTTACAAAACTTCTTAAAAGGGAGTGCGCAATGTGATCGAAGATTTTTCAATGATAGAAGTCGAGACCGAGCTTATGATCACGGGATGGATGTACTGACGTTCCATCAAACAATGACTTGATAACCTATTTGAAAGAGGACGTGTGAACCAAAATGTGCCCACGAAGCCGGTGAGCATAGGACTCTTGAACAACTTCAACAAGACTAATGCCATCCGATAAGACCTACTACAAGTAGGCTCGCTGCCAACACTAGCTAACAAAAAGGAAAACTCAATAAAAGCACTTTGACAAAACCCAGTATGGAATTCCCCGAACTAAAGAGAATTACATTATTAGAGCTTTGACGAACAAAATGATAACATGGAGATTATAAATTACAAGCTAACACTAACTATTTGCAGCGGTTTCTTACACCTTCTCCCACACCGCATAGTTAGCACTTGAGACTGCTAGCTTGAAATTAGGAGGAAGAAGATTCCCGACGTCCAATCTCGGGCCGATCTTTGCCACAATCTTCTCGTCGATTGCGGCCATGTAGATGTCTTCATTATGAGCTAGATTCGCAAGCGGCTGTTTGGGTTGATGTTGTTTCTGGATCTTATAGCTGCCAGCTTGTTTATCTCGTCCTTCAATCCCCAGAGGAAAACATGATCATAGAACTGCCAAAATTATGACACTTGTTAGTTGTATCGTAGCATAAATATTGGATCATATTCATTCTATACATGAATTTAGATTTCAATAAATCTTGCTGTTCTTTGGGCTTGCTTGATCACATTTGCTTCTCTCACAGTATTAAGTAAATGACAATTTTCCAAGCACAAGCAAAAATATGGATGGAGATCCCCTTTATTAAGAGGATTAAAAGGGTCTCAACAAAAGATGTAAAGAGTTATTAAATGAGAGAACAACTCACAATGGAAGGTATCCCTGGATGTGTTAGAATATAAGCATAGCCCTGCATGACTTTATCAGAAGGAAAAGGCCACAGATTCTGGGTAGAGCCTGTATCATGGTTGTCGACGAAGGTCACCGCCTTCCCCGGCAACCACCCGATCAATCCCGGGGCCTTCCCATTAGCATCCGCCATCCGCCACAGCTCGCCCTCCACGGCGGCCTGCAGTATACCCTTCGTCGTAAAATCAAAAGCCATCGCCGGTTCCCCCACGCCATTCACCCAATCAACCAATTCCTGTCTGCTCCTATCCTGGTTATAACTCAGCTTCCCGTCCCCACCGTAACCCAACGAGCTCCAGATCTCCCCGACGACGAAGCCCGGCGACGCGCGCCCCACATAGATCTTCGCGATCGCCGCCGAATACCCCTTGGCGAAGTCGACGCGCCACCCGTCGAAACCGATGTCATTCTTGAGCCAATTCATCCAATCCGAGAGCTCCTGCTGGACTCTGGTGTTGAGGTGGTCGATGTCGGGTGCCGGGGGGAAGCCGGCGCCGGTGTCGAGGTTGCCGGTTCCGTCTGAGTAAGCGGTGTCATCTTTACAGATCATATGGGGTCCCCAGTCGAGGCGGGAATCCGGGGTACCCCCTTCGAAGATGCAATATATGCCTCTTGAGTCTTGCGTCTCGGCGGTTCTGTGGTTGATGACGATGTCGGCCAGGCATTTTATTCCTCTGTTATGGAAGGCCTGGATCAGAGACTTGAGATCTTCCTGGTTCCCATATTTTGAGACGTTTAGGTCGTATAACCTGCCTGGCATGTAACCTGAAGAAGAGGAAGTTTGCTCCAGTTCAACTTGTTGGTCAAACAATAAACTGTCATGATAATAAAATTTACAAAACAATCAAATTGTTCTTTGACTTCAACTGATTATGTGCTGGGATCTAATAAGTCTAGAGATTGACAGATTTCATAAGCTAGAGCCCTTATTTCTAGCGCGAGCTCGACGAGCTCGTACTGTGTGGCTTGAGCTCAAGTTCGCAGGCTATGTACTGAGCTTGAACTCGAGATTATGAGGTGTCGAGTTCGATTTGCGCATGAGTTAAAAAAAACTCATAGAACATATTCATATATTGGCTCAAGCTCGGTTTGTAGAAGAGCTCGAGTCGAGTTTTTTTGTTTGAGTCGACTCAACTCTACTTATACCACTCGGATATAATAGACATCTTGTTGTTTAAGGGGGGTATTTTGGTCTTTTTGTAATCCCTAATTTCCCATATAAATATAAAAGGGTTAGGATTTTTTCTTGTGTGAGAGAGTTGTTTTAAGTTGTATAGTATTGACATCTTCTTTTCTTCCCACCGGTGATAGTGAACAGCCCCTCCCCGTGGATGTAGGCGCTCCTCGCCGAACCACGTAAATCGCATCGTGTTCTATTGTTTGTGGTTGTGTGATTTTTGTTTTTTCGCATCGTTTCGCACAACAAGTGTATCAGAGGGAGGTTCTGGTGCGATTTTTGGTTGGAGGCGGCGCTGGTTTCAAAGGCTCGTTGATGGCGCTGGTTTGAAGGGCTGTTCGGAGTTGGCGGTTGCAGATCTGACTGTAGGAAGCGCTCGCAAATCACTTCGTTCTCTCGGGCGGCACCGATTTGAGGCATTTTTTTTTCTCGGCCTTTTTCACCCGGGCACAGAGAAGAGGTCATTGTTGTAGGAGTTTGATAAATTTTTTTTTTTTAAAAAAACAAGTTTCTTTTGAGCCTCTCACTCATCTCTGCAGAGACGGTTCTGATCATCCATGACGGAAGATCAACAATATTTTTTTTCCCTTCTTCCTCCCTGGCACAAACTTGAAAATAAAAAAAAGGAAAGTTTTTCCCTCAAGCGTTAACAGCGGCTGAACCAAAGGAATAAAAAAAGGAAAAAATTGATTGGCTTTTTTTCCCTTCGGGCACAGCTGATAGCACAGGATTTGAAAACGGAAAATTTGGTTTTGGCTCTCTCTCTCTCTCTGGGCGGCACAGCTAATCAAAGAAATTTTTTGGGTCTCGTTTTTGGTTCTCTTCTTCGGCGCGGTACAGGGAGCGCATGATTTAAAACCAAAAACAATTTTTTGGTTTTGGATATTCTCTTCATTGGCAACACAGCAGCGAAAAAAAGTACAAAAAAGGCGTTTCTTTGCGATAGAATATCGTTTGGTTTGCAGATCTTCTTGGTTGCGAAGACGACGAGATTTTGGTTGCGGAGGTTGTGGTTGAAGTCGTGATTCGGGAGAGGTAATAAATATTTTTTTTGTTTTGGATTAACTAACAAAGAATATATTTTGTTGCATTGTTGTGTTTGATTTTCGTGTTATTATTTGTGTAATCAACCGGAAAATGGGAGATTCTGATGTTGTTTCTTCATCCTCGGGGCAGTAGAATCTACGATCCATCATACGGGTCTGCATCCGGTCAAAATTGATGTTACTAAATTTGACGGAAAGGGCAACTTTGGCATGTGGCGGTGCGAAGTGATGGATGTGTTGTGCTCTCTAAATTTGGAGGACGTTCTTGATGGTGACGAATGTCCTGATGGGATGACTGAGAAAGTTTGGGCAAAAAATGAATCGGAGCGCTTGCGGGTTGATTAGAAATTGTCTGACTCCGGAGATCAAATATGGAGTAATGTTGGAGACGTCTGCGGGAAACCTTTGGAGGACGCTGGAGAACAAATATCTCACGAATAGCGTGGAGAATCGTCTCCACATAAGCGTCGATTATATCGGTTTCAGATGAGACGCGGAGTATCGATTGATAAGCACTTAAATGAGTTTACGAAGCTGTTAGCAGATCTGTTGAATTTGGACGAAGATGTTGGCGATGAAGACAAGACACTCTTATTGAATTCGCTTCCAGATGAATATAAGAACATCACGATGTCTCTCATTCATGGGAAGGAGGCCTTAAAGTATAGTGAAGTGTTTACTGCATTGTTGAATCACGAGTTCCGTCGAAAAGATTTAGAGTCGTCGAAGGCAGAGTCGGAGAAAGCACTTATGTCTCATCGAGACAGATCTGAGAAAAAGAAGAACTGACACAAGAAGAATAATAACGGTATTCAGAAGCGTGCCAATTCACGTGGTCACAGTCTTGGGCAAAATCAGTGCGCATTCTGTTTGGAGACGGGTCACTGGAAGAAGGATTGTCCTAAGTTAAAGGAGAAAAATAAGGGGTTTCTCTCAGAGGCGAAGGCGCATATTACTCAGGAGACTACTGTTGGTGATGAGTCTGATGTTTCTCTCTCTGTCACTTCACAATGTTTATTCAGTGATGATTCATGTTGGATTCTGCACACGGGTGCTACCTATCACATTTGCCCCAATCGGGAGTGGTTCTGTACTTACAAGTCTTTGGATACTGGTGTTGTTGCTATGGGCAATGATCAGACTTGTCGTACTATTGGTGTTGTGAGTATTCTAGTTCGGATACATGACGAAGCAGTGAGAGAGTTGACAGAGGTCAGACATGTTCCGGAGATCAAGAAGAATTTACTGTTTGTTGGGACTTTAGAAACCAAAGGCTATAAGGTAGTGATCGAGATAGGAGTTCTGAAGATCAGTCGCGGAGCTTTGGTTTTCATGAAAGGAGTTCGACACTACAATTTATATTATCTTCAGGGGAGTACAATTATCGGGACTGTGGCTTTTGTTGATGATTGTTTGGATGCCAGTACTTTATGACATATAAGATTGGCTCATGTTGGAGGGGCTTCCCTCCAGGCTTTATCAAGACAAGGATTGATTAAGGGAGCGAAAAGCTGCAAATTGGATTTCTGCGAGCATTGCGTAATTGGCAAGAAGACGCGAGTATCTTTTGGCACTGCCGTCCACAACACGAAAGGTATTTTAGATTATGTTCACACAGATGTTTGGGGCCCGACGAAGACGAAATCTTTCACTGGGCGACAATACTTTGTCTCCTTCATTGATGATTATTCCAGATATGTTTGTGTGTACATCATGAAGAGTAAGAGCGAATTTCTGGAGATATTTGTGACTTGGAAGAAGTGGATTGAGAACCAGACTGGCAAAAAGATTTGATGTATCAGATCAGACAATGGAGGCGAATACACATCGAAAGCGTTCTTGCAAGAGAGACAGAGATCGGGTATAGAGCATCACTTCACAGTCAGGGAGACACCGCAGCAGAACGGGGTGGCAGAGTGCATAAACCGGACTTTGTTGTAGAAGGTTCGATGCATGTTGTCTAATGTTGGGTTAGGCAGAATTTTTTGGGCTGAGGCTATTGATTATGTTTGTCACTTGGTGAATCGTCTGCCTTATGTAGCTATTGGAAAGAAGACATCAAAAGAGATGTGGTCGGGGCATCCTGCTAGAGATTATGTGCACATGAAAGTATTTGGGTGTCCAGCTTACTATCACGTAAAGAATGATAAGTTGGAGCCACGGGCAAAGAAAGCAATCTTCATTGGCTTCAGGCGTGGAGTCAAAAGCTACAAACTATATGATCAGGCAGAGAGGATCGGAAGATTGTTATTAGCATGGATGTTACATTTGACGAGACGAGTTTGCTAAAGCCTCGGGACTCAGAGCAGGTGGAGAGTTCGAAGCCGATCACTACTACTGATCAGAAGGAGTTTGATGTCTCCATTTGTTCCACCAGTTTCCCACACTCCTGATAAGGTATATGATGAGACTGCTGATGAGGTACCAGATACTGATGATCAGGAGGTGGAGGAAGTAGAGGAGAATCAAGTTCAAGATTCTATTGTCAGAAGCCGAACCAGGAGGCAAAATGTCCCGAAGCCAGCTTGGTTGAGGAATCACATTGCATTTGCACTTTCAGCATCTGATGCTGAAATCTCTTGTCACTCCAAGGAGGGTATAGAGAGCCCTGAAGCAGATTTTTGGAGGGATGCGATGGATGAGGAGATGACTTCTCTAAAGAAAAATGTTTCATGGAGATTAGTGAAGTTACCTCCAGGCAGAAAAGCAAATGAATGCAAATGGGTGTATACGAAAAAAGAAGGATCTCATGGAGCTGCTGATGTACGTTACAAGGCAAGATTGGTGGCCAAAGGCTTTGCTCAGCGTGAAGGTATTGATTACGACGAGTGTTTTCCCCAGTTGTTAAGCATCCGTCGATCCGTGTTCTCTTGGCTTTAGTAGCACAGTATGCTCTGATTTTGGAGCAACTTGATATGAAGACTGCATTTTTGCACGGAGATTTGCATGAGGAGATCTATATGAAGCAGACACCTGGATATGAGGCTCAGAGTGACTTGGTATGTGAGTTGGACAAGTCGCTTTATGGTTTGAAGTAGTCACCAAGACAGTGGTGCAAAAAGTTCGATCAGTTTATGCTGAGACAGAAGTACACACGCAGTCAGTATGATCACTGTGCATATTTCAAGAAATTGGCTACTGGTGAGTTCATCTATCTTCTACTGTATGTTGATGATATGTTGATCGTCGCTTCAAGTCAGTTAGAAATTGATAGAATGAAGAGGCAGCTCTCAAAGCAGTTTGAGATGAAGAAGTTAGGTGAGGCTCGCAAAATTCTCGGGATGGAAATCTACAGGGACAAGAAAGCTGGAAAGGTTTGGCTCACTCAGAGAGCTTATATTGAGAAGGTGCTGAAAGGTTTGAGATTGATGACACTACTAAAGCAGTGACTCTACCATTGGCAGCACATTTTCAATTGAGTGCTGAATTGTGTCCTAAAGACGACCAAGAGAGGAAGAGAATGAAGCTAGTTCTGTATGCCAGTGCAGTGGGCAGTTTGATGTATCTCATGACTTGTACAAGGCCAGATATTGCACAAGCTGTTGGCGTGGTGAGCAGATTCATGCATGATCCCTGTCAGGGTCATTGGCAGGCAGTTAAGTGGATTCTGAGGTATCTAAAAGGTACAGTTGATGTTGGTTTAGTGTACGAGAGGCAGCAGTCCAGCGTTGGGTTGTGTTTGGGCTACACCGATTCAGACTATGCAGGTGATATAGATAGACGCAGGTCTACGACTGGATATTTATTCACATTAGCAGGAGGTCCAGTGAGTTGGAGGTCGGCTCTGCAGTCGACAGTGACTTTATCTACAACAGAGCCTGAATACATGGCGGTGACAGAAGCTATGAAGTAGGTCATCTGGATGCAGGGCCTATTGGATGATCTGGGTATGGAGCATAAGACTTTAACCGTATTTTATGACAGTCAAAGTGCGATTTTCTTGGCAACCAATCCAGTGCATCATGCTCATACCAAACACATTAATGTCAGGTACCATTTTGTTCGAGACTTGATTGAGACAGACGAGGTTCTTTTGAAGAAGATTGATATTAAGGAGAATCTAGCCGACATGCTCACGAAGGTGCTTTCAGTCCAGAAGTTCACATATTGCAAAACATTGGTGAACGTTTGATCTCAGAGGTGAGTGCCTTGAGACACTTTTGAAGAACTACGCGTGGCTTGATCCCTTGGGAAGGGGGGTACGTAGGCAGCCTACTTGGCGCAGCCGCGTTTTGGTGTTGTTGTTTATTGTGTCATCTCATATTTGTTTTGTATCAAATAAGAGATGATGTGGAGATTGTTGTTTAAGGGGGGTATTTTGGTCTTTTTGTAATCTCTAATTTCCCCTATGAATATAAAGGGGGTTAGGGTTTTCTCTTGTGTGAGAGAGTTATTTTGAGTTGTATTGTATTAGCCTCTTCTTTTCTCCCTACCGGTGATAGTGAACAGCCACTCCCCGTGGATGTAGGCGCTCCTCGTCGAACCATATAAATCGCATCGTGTTCTATTGTTTGTGGTTGTGTGATTTTGTTTTTCCGCATCGTTTCGCACAACACATCTTTTTATCATTGTTCATGTTAGGTCCTTATTTATTAGGCGTTTTTTAACGACAACCCGTTATTGGCTATTCGCACCCCAAAATCTCCTAATTTTTCGCGTCTTTTCAAAATACGTCTTGTACATGCAATTTCAGGAAAAATGTTCAACACGAAAGTTGTAGATCTCGATGAGATCTACAACTTTCGTGTTGAACACTTTCCTGAAATTGCATGTACAAGGCGTATTTCTGAAATGCGCAAAACCAGGGCATATTTCCAAATTACGTCTTGTAGATGCATTTTTAGGAAAAGTGATCAACACGAAAGTTGTAGATTTCGACGACGAGATCTACAACTTTTGTGTTGAGCACTTTTCCTAATATTACATGTACAAGGCGTATTTCGAAAAGACATGAAAAGTTATGAGATTTTGTGATGCGACTAGCCACTAACAAGTTGCGGTTAACAATCGTCATTTATTATTCCGTTTAGTATTTGGAAGGAAATAAGACATGGCAGCTGACTTGAAATTTCTTTAAGTTAAATATGCCTTCTGATGGCAACGATGTCCCGCCATAAGCTCGTGACCGGTTCTTTGACGATGCCGACGTGACGCGTTATTCTGACGATCACCGCAATCCAATGTTTGAAGACTTTGATGGACGTTGCCGCGAAATTCAACGGCCGACTCCTTGTCAAATCTTCGCCACAGTTGAGGCGTGCCTTTCTGGACTTATATTCTCATTTTAAAATTTACGTTTATAAATTTTTATTCCAATAATAGGATAAAAATTTAAAAATTATAAATTATTTAAGTGTTGTTTTATTTCAGCTTTTTGGACTGCGTTTATCATTTGGATGGTTGTTTTTATTTACTTGATGAAGGGTGGAGATTGAGTGGTGTTTAATATAAATAGGGGATTAGGTTTTAGATTGTGATAGGCTGAAATTTAAGAAGAAAAAAACCGAACGGTGGCGCCTGTTACACCTCCCCTGTAATGACCGTATAATATGGGTCCGGCCGGGGCCCCACAATATATAGACGCCACAGCTTTAGCATTAAAAGATGATATGAACTACCCAATCTCAAAACTCAAAACCAAACAACAGCGGAAACAGTAAAGAAGCTAGAAGTTATCCACATACACAAGAGTATCGAAACGGGCTTATGACCTTACAACAATAGAGAGTCCAAAACTCAAAAGATAACATCCACCATCAATGTGCATAAGCACTCCTACACTACCTCGGCCTGCAGGCCGGAAAACAAGAGCATCAAACATACAATGCCACAAAAATAGAGCTAGTACGTACGAAACTTGAAACACGTCATGAGGCTTAGGCCTTTTTGGTCGGCGAGCTGGATCCTGCCTGCGATCCTTGCCCTGTAAAATTTGGTGGTAACGTGGGTCAGCAAAAACTGACCTCAAACTGTGTGATACGGGCGTGTTGAGTACCCGTGTTCTCCTCGGGTTGTGTTTGGTCCTATGTCGATGAAGAAACACGCCCAGACACACGAGCGTGTACTGAGTGACACGGGCGTGTCAACTTTGACACGGGCGTGTGCAAAGCTCGTGTCTTGTTATGGGTGCGACGGTTTCGGCGTCGATTGAGGCACACGGCCTTGGACACGGGAGTGTCTCAAGCCGTGCTCAGCCAAGGAATTTGGGTTTTAAGTGTGAATCGTGGTCGTTCGTTTCCTTCTTTTAGGATCTGATGGTTTAGGGCTGTCCTGACTGAGTTATGTCCGGGAATAGGGTTTGAAACCCTCATTCTTCTTCAAGTTTCTCTTTCTAAGGTTTTAGAGAGAAGGGAGAGCAAGGAAAAGGTGAAGGAGAGATCCGGCTGCCGGAGAAGCTTCGGAGCCCCAAATCGCGAGCCGAGTCCAGATCCGCGGAGGCAAATCCGTTGCGGTAGTTTTCATTCGGCTAAGTTCCCATGGCTAAGAAGAGGGTCGTAAAGTAACGACACTTCTACTCTTGGTTTTTAGGATGCGTGCTTAGCATCTTTTCTTTCAAGCTTTTGGGCACCAAACTCTCAAATGAGAGGGGTTTGGGTCGTCATGGTTCAAGAGAAACCTCTGGATCGATTGAGTCCGTCCACGACATGATTTTGCATTAGAGATCCGCTCCGTTAGTGGATTACGCATGGTGGGTGAAGCCGTGGTCGCGACCGTTAGTCCGACTCGGTGATGTTGCATAGCGAGCCTAAAGGATTTTGTAGAAATCCGTTGCGGCAAGATGTCATTTGTGATGTTTGTGTTTTTCCCCTTTTCTCGAGTGAGTACGTGTAGCCGGAACCGGACAAGGTTAGCTCCGCAATGGCGGTAGATTGTTTCCTTGGTGGACAAGGTTAGCTCCGCATTGGCGGTATATGGTTTCCTTGGTGCGCGGGGACGTTGCAGTACAAATGATGGATTATGGTGGGAATGATTATGGATTGTGATGTGCTAAGGCGCGACTTTGTCTCCGTGGTCGGCTGGCTATCCCGTGACGTGCAAGTCATGTGAGGAGAGTGTCCCGGCGAGACTAGTCCCCTTTTGTGAGACTGACGAGAACGCCAAGCATGGGGCAAGCCCGGGCAATGAGGCCATGAGCGGGTGGGGTCCAGCAATGGTTCTTAGAATCAGTCAGTGTGTGAGACGGAATCCTGAAGCGAGAAGTCAGAGCTTGCAGGCAAGCCCGGGTCTAAGAACCATGAGCGGGTGGGGCCTTGACAAGAGTTCTGTGTGGCGGCTTGTATGACATTAAGGGTATTGCAGTACCCTTTTGTTTGTGACTTAACGCCAATGAGGAAATTGGAAGTACCCAGATGTGATGATGATGTGCTAGTTGCATACGCAATATGGTGCCTTGGGTGAAGCCCGGGTTTTGCATACATGCTGCATAGTAGGCCCCTTTTTATTATATGCTGAACATAGAAAACGTGTTTGTTGTTTGAGACATCCAAACATGTTCTTTTAGAGCTTTACTTGTTTATGTATATGGTATACGAAGTGCTGACTTGCAGCTTGGAGGGGTACCCCAGGGTCCATTAGGAGCGGCCAGGAGAAGATGTGTTTTTTACAGCCCCCCCCCCCCCCCTTCTCTTTGTTGGCGTGAAGCCTCCAGAGCGGCGCCCTTGAAGATTCGTTCCTAGCCGCCACTCCTCTTGGTGCTGCCCCGTTGCTCGGCGATCTTCTCCCTCCTCCAGTGTGACTCTGAAGAAGGTGGCTAGCGTCCTCCGTCCGGTGCGACTCCGATGGATCCGGGGGAACTGCGACTCTTCCACTAGTTGTCTTACTGTGATTCTTCTATTGGGTTTTGGGTAATCTCTCCCCTTACATCTAGTGTGCTCATCTATATTTTTTGTGAGGATTGGTGGACTTGCGGATTTCTATTATATTCTGAAATTTGATTGAGTTTGTGTTGTTTTAAACCTGAATTTAACGTATTGAATCGTCCGGATTTCTTCGTGTAACTTTGGATCGGGTAGATCCCTTGAACGCTTGCGAAATCGGGTTGAATCAACCCTTAATTTCTCTCTTGATTCAAGGGGTTTGGTATACCTTTGTTTTGATTTAATTTGGGCTGATTTGGACTATCTTTGAATCGTTATTTTTAGTCTGGATTATCTCTGTTTGGGTTTGTGACTGAATGTGGATAATATGAAAGTGATAGGCTAAATTGTCCGGATCGGGTAGGTTCTTTTCGCTTGATCGGACATTGGCTCATAGCTCTTGTAAGATCTCTAGAGGCTTGACGAACCTTCGTATTGATGTGTGGATTATTTTCCTGTTGTCCCTTATAGGTTTGGCGACGTACTTTTCGTGTGCTACATCACCTTCGCTGGTTGCCGTCGTGCCTGTTTCGTGGTTCCTATCCACGGTGGTTTTGCCGCCTGTTTCATGGTTCCTATCTTCATCCAACATCGGCGATCTACCTTCCTCCCGTGCTTTAGAGTTTGTGGCTCCTATCGGCATCCAATCGCCGACAATCTTTCTTCTTCCAGTGCGTTGGGGTTCGACGCTACTTCGCCCGTAGGGGTGTGCGCGGTGCGGTTTGGTGTTGTTTTGGCCCAAGCAGTAACCGCGACGCAAGGGCTCGGTTTTTGTAAAGCATTGTGGTGTATCTCCCCAAAACCATGCGGTTAGGGTAGGAGTGGTCACCCCGCTTATACACTCAGGACCAAGGAGCACGCTATTGGGTTGGACCAATATTGGGTTGGACTCATAAGCTTGCTTTAAGCGGTACATCCCACTATTGGGTTGGACCCCAATCCGGAAGATTTATGTCGTCCTCTCTCGAGGAGTGCATGCAACTCTTTTTATCTTTGAGTGATCCTCTCGCTTACACAGATCTCCCGATCAACTAGCACGCATATCTTAGATCGAAAAACATATTCGTGGCCGCGGAAGGGGCAGCTGGGCACGGCCGCCCCTTGCGGGTGGTGCCCCGCGGCTGCGGGAGGCGGTCGTGGGGAGGGGCGGTCGGGTCGTGGCCGCCTCTCGCGAGCGGAACCCCGCGGCCGTGGGAGGGCGGCCGCGGGGAGGGGCGGTTGCAGCGTGGTCCCGGCGTGGCCGGCCAGCCACGGGCCGCCCGACGTCGGTGATGCCGGCGCGGGCTGCCGGTTGTGGTGGTGGATCGGACGGTGCACGCAGATCGCGTGTGACGATCACGTGTGTGGCGGTCAAACCCATGATCCCACCAAGTTATTGGGGGATCATGAGAAAGAGGCTATACGCACCCCAAGTTCTCTATAAATTTAGGGATGGACTCATCAATTATTAAGTTGGCATTCATATCATGAGGATTAAGAAGTGCCCACAGATTATTCATTAATTATAAGTCATCCTTTCGAATAATCACATCTTAAATCCAGCAAATCACTAGCCCTAAATTCCAGCAAGAAAAATTGATAATCAGAAACAGAAGCAACAGAACGAACCCTGTGGAGAAACGGATTGCGAGGCAGGAGGGAGCCACACGTGCGTAGCTCCGGCGGCGGCGATATCAGCGACTTGGGATTTCAATGTGTTATACCATCCTCCTTGCTGCTTCCATGATTCCCAATTGAATCCCTGCGAACCAACCAGCGAGAGATTGAAGACGACCGATCTGACGCAGATTCCCGCAGTAAATTGAAGAGGGTTTGAAGAGAGTGAAGATTGCGCGAGGGTGCGTACCTGGAAAAGGATCTGGCTCGATCCCAAATCGGGAAGAAGAAAGAGAAGAATCAACGGAAGCAGGGTGTGGGGAAGAAGAGTGATGAGGCTCCTCATTTCTGTATCCCTCTTCCTTTGTTCGGAAACAATCTGTGCGCTCAAAACACTCAAAGCTACCGCATTATATATGCTGCTTGGTTTTGTGGGACCCGGAGGGCAAAATTTCGAAGTGCCGGGAACGAATGATCTGCCTGCTAAAGAGTCAATTTTTGGGTCCCTCACCCGACCCAAAGGAAATATGCCAGCACGTGGGTCCAATATATTCATATTAACTATATATATATACGAGCATTTTCGCACGGGCTCCGCCCGTGCTCGATGCTCTTCGCATCGACGGTACCCCAGCTGCGACGGTACGTCCGCCCAAACTCGGCCTCTCTACAACACTCGATCAATTGACATTGCACATGGAGCTCCGGTGCCCTACGCGACAGTACCCCCGCCTCGACAGTGTCCCGGCGCGGCAGTGCTTCTGCACCTCGCAAATCCTCGTGCCCAGAACCCCTGTGTTTGATGTCCATTGATAATTTGAATGACAAACACAATTTTGTACGGTCGGAGGCAGAATGCGGGAGAAGACAATCCGAGAGATATCAAAAAACGTAGAGACATTTATAAAGACTTGTAGAGAAATTCATAACATCACTAGCGGCGATGAATCGCCGACATTGTTCTGGATGATATCGCTCTCGCGCCTGAGGCGGTGAAGAAGTTCCTATTGCTCTCTGCCTGGCATTGCGTCGGTGGCAGCTCCAATCTGGTGAGCAGATTGCTCTTGCTTAGCTCAAATGTTTGAAATTGATTTGATATGCAAAAAGAATTCCTCCCTATGAGAAGCTGTTGATTATCCTAAATGCTACATGATGCAGGATTCAGTGGCAAAGAAGTTAGAGATACAATATCAGTATGTGACATGGAAATTTGAGAAAGTCTTACCAACCATATCTTATGAGCATTTCGAAATATCTGATGAAGAGCAGGAGTATGTATGAGAATTGATTCCCCTGTATTCAACCATGTTCTTCCTATTCAATTTAGAAACTTCATCAAAAGAAATCTCAACTGTTGTGTTAATTGTCTGCCCACATGTTTAACATGTCGTTCACAACTGAGATGCGAGATTGAAAAGAATGGGCCTTCAAATCTGAATGTGTTTGAAGAAATGTACAACATGTTCCACTCCACCAATGTCAAAGAAGTCCCTCCTCAAGATAGGAGGAAGACCAAGATGATGGTACTTGTTTGAGCAAACCGCATTGAAAAATTTGAATGTCTCACATGCTTACAATTGAGTAATGCAACATTGAATATATCACACTACTTTAATTGTGAAATTGAACAAAATACTTTTCTAAAAAAAATGTGGAAATCAGTTTTAATCAATCATAATCAGTTTTAATCAATCATAATCAGCTTTAATCAAGACATTTTCTCACATTGGCGCAAAGCAAACAATCTGAAATGGAAATTAGAGTGCTTTACTCACAGTTGTGGTATTTGTGTTTCTGAGCTCATTGGACCATAGAAGGAAGGAATCAGATAATGAAATGCAAACCTATGGAGAAGCAAGTTCGGCCTGAGCAGTGTTGTGCTGGAGAAAGAGGAGTTGGTTGGTTTTTTTTTGCTGAGGAAGACGATGGGATTCCAACATATTTTGCTGGAGAAGCAGCGCAGAGTACCACTACGAAAAGAAGAGTTACACCGGCATGAGGAGAAGCAGCAGTGGCGTGAAGAGAAGCATTAACAGCGGCATGAAAGCGGCGAGATCTTTTTCGGATTTCAGCGGCGTGAACGGCGAAGACAACGTGCAAATCAAAATTGCAATCAAAAGGCAATTTTGTAATAGATAAATTATGAACATAATTAGTTTGAGATAATGAACAATGTTTAAAGAAGATGATTGAGAATTAGCAAGCATATTAAGTTGAATATGTTGGGGTTGTGGAACACTTCCGGTCCTCTTGTTTCTCACACCGGGTTCGCCCACGTGAGCTTAGAGGAATCGAAGTGTGATCCCCCCTCGACATCTCTGGGACCCACGACAACGGGGTCCGGGGCGGCGAATGGGAGGGGGAGCGTGGGGAGCGATGTCGACCGGCTTTATGGTTCGACGATCGACGATCGTCGACCGGCTTTATGGTTCGACGATCGACGATCGTCGACCGGTCTTGCTGGGTCGACGATCGGGGTCGCGATCGTCGACCGGCCTTTTGGGTCGACAATCGGCGATCGTCGACCGGTCTTGCTTGGTCGACGATCGTGGTTGCCGGCAGACGTTTATATACGTTGTTTTTCCCGATTTAGGGATACGGATTCATTGCAGTCTGTGGCGGCGGATTCTTTTGGAGGCGATACGAGGTATCTCGTTGAGATCGCTCCAGAAGGTATTCTTCTATGGTTTTCTTGTCCAGAAGAGAGGAGAAGAGGTAGGATCGGATTTGATCCTTGCAACCTTTGTAATCTGTTTCTTTTGGTGAATACAAGAAGGAAGAAGAAGGGGAGAGAGGACGTAGCCCGGTTTTGGGTGAACCTCTGTAACATCTTGTGTTTGTGACTGCTCTGTTTTTTGTTCTGTGTTTGTTATTCGATATTCGGATTTCTGCTTCTCGGCACCCCGGATTTCCTACAGAATATTGGACAGGGGACATTCATAGAAAATGTCAACTGTTTCTATGAAACTTATGCTTCGTTTGGTGCAGCGTTTGGAGCTCTCCATTTGAGGCAAAAGCCACGCCACAGCGGGTAACAAAATGGCTAGCGGAGGCGTTTGCTCCATTTGCACCCGCCGTGCCATGGAAAATAGAGGAAAATGGAGTGACTTTTATGGATCCTGTAGAAGAAGGCAGTCGACTAATCTTTTGTTTTTTTGTTGGTGCTGTGCCTTTTTATTGGGGTTTGTCTGGATTTAATGAATTAGACGGAATTCAAATCTAGTTTATTTCACTGTGTGTAAATTGTCATTATGTATGCAGTTCGCATTTAATTTATAATTTTTTTGGGTTAAAATACAAAATACATATTGAATGCAGGTTCAGGCAGCGAGTACTATAGGCAACACATATACAAAGAGTATATATTATAATGATAGCAGATTATAATGAGGAAAGTACGCAGTTCTTCTTAGCGTTCAACTAATATATCACCATACAAAAAACACAGCACAGTAATGTATCAAGAAATTGCAGTAAGTTCCAGTGCTTTTGTGATAGCTCATAGAAGAAATTGTAAGAGTCTCTGTAGGAATTAAGCAGAAGGAGCAAAGCAAGTCTGTAGCAAAAAGCAGAGAAGAGAGTAGAGAAAATTACCTAGATGTGGTGGCGTGGTGCAGGAAGAGCAGGTGCGGCGCTGATGCAAAGGAAGGGGATTTTGAAATATGAGGGAGAGCTGTGAACCTGCACCGTAGGCGAAACCGGGGAAGGCAGAAAGCAGATGGTGATATACCAAACCGAGAATCAAGGTTCAAAATCGGGAAGAGCGTAAAGAGCAGGGGCGGTGCGGTACCTCCGGCGGACGTGGGGATGGACTGAGAACGCCTCCCTGAAAGACAGTGGGCCTGTTGGTCGCCTGAGGAGGAGAAGCGCGGGAAATGGCGGAGGAAGAGAGAAGCAATTAGGCCCAATAGCAGGTTTAATAAGGAAAAAGTAGGCTGAACGTGTATGTTTGTTTGGTTGGATGATTCGGCTTCATTTGGTTTAGTGTTGGCGGGTCGATCCAGCGGGCGAAAACAGAGTGTTCGAATCGGAGGGAGGATGTGGATGCTCCAAACAGAACTTTTTGGGGAAGTTCTCAAGGCGGGCGGGTGAAAACGGAGCAGACGCCGCAGGTGATTCATTTGTTTACCCTTCTTCCGGCGACGTTTGCCCCAAAACGGAGCAGCAAAACGCTCAAACAAATAAAGACGAAATTTAATTCAAAATTTCAATACCTTAACCAAAGCCTCAATAAAATTACGGAAGTTCAACCAAATCAGAAAACAAAATAGCGCATGTATGCATTACCGACTAAAATGCTAAGTGATGTTCCAGATGCCCATTTTTTGCATGTTCTAGTGCAATCCTAAGCTTCAGGGTGTTTGACAAAAAAAAAGTTGATCCTCATTTATAGACACCTTGCACTCCTGATGTTCCTTAAATTGCACATCCATAGCTGGACACCAACGGTTTCATTATTTAAAGATTGCAGCTCAAATTATAAACTTTGGATGTGTTTTTTCTTCCATGCACTGCTACCGTATCCTGCTTGAACAACACACAAATCTTAATAGAGAACTGACAAAAAAAAGATAAGTACATAAATAATGGGGCAAATCCTACGTTGGTATCGCACAAAAAAAAGGTTCTGACTTTTAGTTTTGTGTTTTTCCTTCTCTTTATGAGTGGTAATGAAGATCAATACCTAGAAAGAAAATGGAGGTCAGTTGCTGTGCGTTGCTGGATCTTTTACTACGAATTTCTAACAACAGTAAATTATTATAACGATCTCATAACTGACGATCAGTGTTTAACAAACAGAGCCATGCATAAATATCTAACCATGATAGCAAATCGGGAGAAACCAAGTGGTGTCAATAAAACTATAAGTTGCAGAATAGTGCCCACTCTGACAATCAAACCTAACAACTGAAATTTCGAAAAAACTAAGCTGAAGAAACATAATTACATGGAAAGTGAATTGTGAGCGCGGATCCTTGAAGCAAATCATATAACAGGAAGGTATATCCCGGAAAGCAGGAAGAGAGTATAAAGAAGAGGTCCGCGCAGCTTGCAAAGGAAGTAAGAGGAAGCGGTGGAGGGGATTTTTTGGGAAATGGCCGGCGTGACCGACGACTTGCACTGGAGCGAAGGACTCGAGGACCTAAGGCGGGCAGAGCCGTGCGCGCTGCGCGAAGATCGGCGGAACGATGAGCGGTGAAGGTGGGAGCAGCGAACCGCGCGAACAGTGGTGGAGCAACGGAACATCGAGCAGTGGAGGTGAAGTTGGGAGACGATCCAGACGAAACATCGACTTTTGGGGATGATCATATATCGCTGAAGAAATGGCGGAGGAAGAGAAAGCGAGTGAGGAGAAAATGCGAAGGTTGGGGGAAATATACCCGTGGGAACGCGGCAGAATATGGGGCGCGGGCGGCACGCGGCGTCGGGCGGCACGCGTCGGGGCCGGCACGCGGCGGGTGCGGCACGCGGCAAGGGCGGTGCGATGGCGCGGCGAATGGTGAGGGGAGCGTGGGGCAGCGATGTCGCCGTGACCGAAGCAGGGGAGAAGCGGCGGGAGGGCTGTTCGGGGATTTCGCGTGACCGACGCCTCCTGCACGTTGATGGAGATGCGGCGGTGGAAGAGCGGTGCGACGTCGCGAGTCCGGCCGCCGTACACGCGTGGACGCAGCAGGCGAGCAGCGGTGGCAGGCGTTTAACGCCATGTCGCCGTGACCGAAGCAGGGGAGGAACGGCGGGAGGGCTTTTTCGGGAATTCACGTGACCGACGCCTCGTATACAACTATCCTTATTAATATAGATATATTGTAGACCCCACATAATTACATGCTCCTCATTTTCATTGATGGGAGGACCTAGAGAAAGGACCGGACCCGGACCCAATTTTTACCCGCTAAAGAAAGCTACTGTGTCGCGGTTGTTTCACAAAACATTTTCTGATACGAGGAGGAAAACTAGAATTGGATATTTAATTATTTATACAATTATACCGTTGTTTTTTATGCGGGAACACTTGGCGATTTTTTTTTTATAATAACTAAATGATTATTCGACATATAGGTCTCCTTTTTCCTTCATTATTTATAGTGAAATTTAGTGGTCACTCTAAAAATAATAATTTTTTCAATATTGTTTGCTCCAAGAATGTTCTCGAAAATAGATGCTGAATTTGAATTTCTTTCAGTGTGACAATAAATTTTGACTAGTTATGCATAAAAAACAGTGTCTAAATAAGAGAAAAAAGGACTAGAAAGGTGGAGACATTCAATTTTTTCTTTTGGTCGAAAGAGGTGGAAGATGAAATTGCAACTAACTTGTTTAATTAATTTTTGTCGAGGTGGCATGTGTAAATTAAGTTGGGATAGCTGAAACCATTGTCATCTTTAACATTTTCAGGAGTATCTTCTTTTTTATTCGTAGTTTCTTTGGAATATCTGAAAAAAGAAAACATTGTCATCTTTGACATGATATAACGCTCATATTTTGTTCGAGCGCGCACATTCTATCCGTGAGAGTGTTTTTCGCCCATACGTGTTTTCCGCATGGCAGAAGTTTTTCACTCAGGTGCCCATTTTTCGTCCGGATGCCCGCAGTTTTGCCCAGAGATGCACATTTTCGACCAGTATGATATAACGCTCATATTTTGCTCGAGCGCGCGCTTTCTATCCGTGAGAGTGTTTTTCCCATACGTGTTTTCCGCAGGGCAGACATTTTTCACTCAGGTGCCCATCTTTCGTCCGGATGCCCACAGTTTTTCCCAAAGATGCACATTTTTGACCAGCTAATTTCGAGAATATTCTTATAGAAATCAATTTAAATGTGAAGATTGGTTAAGAATTTTTAGTGACCATAATCATCATTTGCAAAATATGTAAGAGATGGGAAACCAAATGACAACATTTCAGTAAACAAGTGAAAGTGAAGAACTTGAGTTTTCTTGAAGAGAACAGGAGAATTACCAACACATCAAAAGAAAACGAGCTTAGAGAGATACTTTAGCAAACATTTAAAAATAACACTAATGCTATTATGTTATTCAATTAGATTCTAACTAGCATATTACAAATATTTTTTGGGGCTAATGCAGACCGTCGGCCGGTGTCCGCCGCCCACGCATTTGGCCACACTCTGCCGTCCGACCACCGCCACCCAGATAGTAAAATCCACTGACATTGGGGTACAAATAGTAAAATTTCCCCATTATCGAATATGAATAGTAAAATCCTACAAAATGGGGGTACGAATAGTAAAATCCGTTGTCATTCGGTGTAGTTAGTAAAATCTTCCAACATGTGGGTGAGAATAGTAAATTTCTCGTTATGTGGTATGGATAGTAAAATCTCCCAACATTGGGATGTGAATAGTAAAATTTTTCATCATGGGATGCGGATAGTAAAATCCTCCAACATGAGATGTGAATAGTAAAATCCTCCAACATGGGAATGCGAATAGTAAAATTCCTAATTAATGGGTGGAGATAGTAAAATCCTCCAACATGAGGTGCGGATAATAAAATTTCTCATCATAGGGTGCAGATAGTAAAATCCTCCAATATTATGTGTGAATAGTAAAATCCCTCATCATGGGGAGAGTATAGTAAAATCCTCCAACATGGGCGTGCGAATAGTAAAATTCCTCATCATGGGCCGGGGTACAGGCATTAAAATTCTCCATCATGGGTGTGAATAATAAAAAAATTTCATCACGGGATACTGATAATACAATCTTCTATCATGGGGGTGTGAATAGTAAAATCCTTTATATATCATGAGATTCAGATAGTAAAATCCTTTATTGTTGAAGCCAAAACTTGGCCTCAATTAGAGTTCAGAGTTCAGACCTAAGGGGGTAGCCTGCACTTACTTCTCCCAAACTTGGGCTCTCGACCGGTCGCTAGGAACTAAAAACTAACCCTGAGCTACAGCGTGGAGGTCCCATCACACACCCAGAAGATCTCTAGAGAGCTTCCCTTCCCAAGGCAAAAAGTTGAGCTGGGCAATTTGGAGAGCTTGCACAGCTGAACCAGAATAACCCAAGGAGAAGGAAGCCAAAAAATGAATTGTCTCCTCTCCAAATGTGTCCACATGGTCTATTTATAGATTTCTGAACTTGGTCTGCCAACAACGTAATTCCGTTATCCCATTTTTTTATATATAGCCCAATTGAGTCTGCGAACAGCGTAACTCCGCTTTTCTGAAAGGCTATCTACAAACCCTCAAGGGCATCCAGGTAACTTTACCTTTGGACCCTACTAGGCGAGTGGTCCATGAAAGAATCACTCGCCTGAAGAAGCGAGTGCTGGGGTGAGCCGAGCATTCGACCCCCCACAGCTCATCAAAGGCAAGTGCGGGATTCACATGTCATTCGCCTGATTTGGCGGGAGCCTTTTCTCACTTTGGTGAGAGCCCTTCCGCCTGTCTTGGCTAAAAGCCTTTAGTCCCTCTAGGTGAGTGCGGGCCTGCCTGCCCCACTCGCCTACTTTGACAAGCTTGAACTTGAGGATCCTTGACTTCGTCGGGGGTCCCACTCAACGAATACGGGGTTGTACATTCATCATGATGGTGCAAATAGTAAAATCCTTCATCATGAGAAGCAAGTAGTAAAATCCTCCATCATGGGGTAAGTATAACATAACTACCCATAATTATTTTGCATATAACAAATAAAACAGTTACAGTGTGCGCAGAGCCGCATAATCATATCCATGGTATGTGTGCGCATAACAAATAAATTGGTTACAGTGTGTAGATAGTTGCATAACTAGGTCTGTAATGCTTCGGTTTGGTTCAGTTTTTTTATCAAAATCGCTAATCAAACTACCATTTTGTGGTTCAAAAATTTGGAACCGAACCAAACCACTTACACTATTGGAAACGAACTGAAACGTATGGCATAGTTCAGTTTGAGTGATTTAAAAATATTGATGGGGTACCCCTGAATGGATTCGACCGAACCACAGGGTCAGTAACCGCGGTCCAAGCCGTCATTCGCACTCGCATAAATCCATGTGCGTGGAGCCGTCTCCCGCAAACTCGTCTGAACGGCCGCGGAGCTTTGCGAGTGCGTCCCCGCCTAACCGCGCGTAGTAATGCACACGGTAAGATTTGGCACGCATGCATCCTCGGGCCCCGTGCGCAAGCACGGTGCTCACCTGCGTGCAGTTCTTCTTCCGGGGAGGGCCGTCCTTCCGGCCGCCCTCCCCCCTCATTCCTCGGTGCCCAGGACGGGCGGCTGATTTGGCCGTTCCTCCTCAACTGCCGCCCCTAACAGGGGTGGACCTTCTTTCGCAAAAAACAGATAGCCATTTGGTTGCCCGACCTTTGCCAATCGCTGCCCCTGTCAGGGGCGGCATTCTTCTAGCCCCAGATGGGCGCCCATTCCGTCCCAGGCGGGGGACCATTTGGCCTCCTGTCCTCGGCCACCCGCCGCCCCTATCAGGGGCGGCTTTTCTCTAATCCTCTGGTAGCAGCTGCCCCTATCAGGGGTAGCATTTCTTTTGCCCAGGACGGGCGTCCGTTCTTTCGCTGGCGGTCGGTCGAGTTCCTCTAGTCAAACATGGTCATCGCTAGCCAAGAGTCTCCCAGCCGTCGACCGCCGTTAGCCGACGTTCATCGTACGCCATGTTTTTCTCCACCCTCCGATCGCGTTCCCGCCATCATCGCCGTCAGTTATATGGGTAACCACCCACGTAACCGCCTGCATGGTCTCTCTTAATGGGGAAATGCGTAGCCAAAAATAGATTGATTTGCGTCTAGTAAAATTATAAAATGATATTTGCATAATGCGTCATGAAATCGGTCTATAAATGTCGATCATGGTGGTTATGGATTACAGATTGCCGCATAACCGCCATAATGATCCATGAAGCCTATAGATAGGGTCTCAGATCCTCCTTTATTTCTCATTCTCTCCTGAACTGAAAAATTCTCCTACGGATTTTCTCTCTTTTCACCTTCATCTTCTTCATTTCCTTCTCCTCCTTCAAAGATCTTCAAGCATTCCTTGAAGATCTCTTTCATCTTCAAAGACTCTTTCGAAAATCTTCATCTTCTCCTCTCGAGAAATCCTCCAATGGAATTTCTTTATCCCACTCCTACGGAATATCTCTCTCCTCCGCCTACAAGATTTCTCTCTCCTCCACTTCTCTTCCTTGTGCGCTCCCGTGAGCGTCGCCTCCTTGCGCTCCCTCGAGCGCATCGCTTCCTTGGTCGCTCTCGAGTGCATCGCTTCCTTGTGTGCTCTCGTGCGCGCCTCTTCCTTGCGCGTGTCTCCGCTAACAAGCGTTCTATGCGCTCTCCTCCAACAAACGCCCCACGCGCTCTCCTCCAACAAGCACCCCACGCGCTCTCCGCCGGCAAGTGCTTCACGCGCTCACTACCAACAAGCGCCCTGCGCGCTCTCCTCTGGCAAGCGCCCCGCGCGCTGTCCTCTAGCAAGTGTCTCGCACACTCTCTACCAGCAAGCGCCCCGCGCTCTCTCGTCCAACAAACGCCCTGCGCGCTCTCTACCAGCAAGCGCTCCGCCCGCTCTCCTCCTACAAGTGCCATGCGCTCTCTCCTCCAGCAAACGCCCTGCGTGTTCTCTACCATCTAGCGTCTTGCGCGCTCTCCTCCAGCAAGCGCCATGCATGCACTCTGCAAACAAGCGCCCCACACTCAAGAGAAAGCGCTCCATCCACTGATAAGACAAACCACACCATGCTTCTCCAAGAGATAATCAAAGACAAGGCGCAGAGGATAAGGCGCACAGAACACACCCTCGATCTTCAAGCCCCAGACATCAGAACGAGTGCAGCAAGCTACTCTCGCATCCAAAAACTATCAGAGAACTCCGGAATACAACGAGCGCATCGCTCCCCGCAGCACACAAAGAAATAATTGGCTCTATGAACGGTGGTCTGTCACCCTCCGAGTTCTCTCTCTCTCTCTCCCAATAATTATAACGAGAGGTGGTCTGTCACACTCGAGTTCTTGAAAAAGCCCTGAAACAGTGCTCAGATCTAGTGGAGTTTTGATCAGTACAGATCTGGTCATGTGGTTTTTCACTCAGTTGACGGATTTTCCCCATCAAAATATCGTGTGTATATTTTCTCTCTCATTGACTATGTGCACGCTCGATCGCTCCATAAGGTAAGATGGTCCAAGTCACTCTGGTCCAACCGAGGCGTCGAGTTTGGCCGCAACAAATATAAAAATAGAAATTTATGTTAAGAAAGAAAATAAAGTACCATTGTATAGGCTTATAGCAAAATAAAAGTGAAAATCATGTTTTTTTAACAGAAAAGCGAAAGCTGAAAAGTGAGACCGTGATATTAAAAAAAAATCTTTTATTTTGTTATACCTTATATAGCGAAATAAAATGTGACCTTTTAGATTGTTTTCTAAAACAATAAGAGTGAGGACCTAATTATTTTGGTAATAGATTAAAATTTTGTAAAAGCTAATACGGTCCAGTTTGGTATTCCGAATTGTGAACTGAACTGAACCATGTGGTATTTTAAAAAAATGAAAACGTGATTGAACCGTAGGCTACTAAAACCGAACCGAACTGTGCTGTTTGATTTGGTTTTGTTCTGTTATGCAGTTCAGTTGGTTCCAATTACAGCCATACGCATAACTATCATAACCACCACTTATTTTCGAAATGTTACTCTCAAAAATTATAAAAGAGGCCTCAGACCCTCCTTTCATACAATCTGACTTCTACGCACGAGAAAGCTCCTAAAAAATCCTTTGAAGATCTTTCAGTGCGCTTGAAGAAATTCTCGAAGATCTTCCAAGACCTTCGAAAAATCTATTGAAGATCTCTCAGACGCATTCAAAGACCCATTGGGGATTTCATCTAGCACAATGTTCCTCGTACACATTGCACTCTACGCACATTGCGTCTAGTGCACATTGCACTCTGCGCGCTCCACGCACATTGCGCCCCTATCACATTGCGCCCCTCACACATTGAGTCCCGCACACATTTTCCTTTGGGCACATTGCAACAAGCACATCACTCCAGACTCCTCCGCTCGCAACCAAAGACAAGCCCAGACTCCAGATCATGCAAAGTCCTCCGCGCCCATTTCCCAGCTCTCGTCGCCGGCTCCAGATCGCGCCAAGCGCTCCGCACCCACTTCCACACACTCGTTGCAAACTCCATATCGCGTCGAGGGGGCCACTCCAACTTTCAAGCACCCGTCAAAGACTCCAAAGTGCAACAAGCACCTTGTTCCCTTCTGCAACAATCAGATAAGATTTAGCTTCACGAGCGGTATTCTGTCAACCTCAAAGCTTATTCTCCTTCTCTCTCCACTGCTGTAACGAGAGGCGGGTTGTCTCCCTTAGAGTTCTCTTCAAAGCCTTGTAATAACACCAAGATATAGTGGAAGTTTGGTTGGCACAGTCCCGAGCACATAATTTTTTACCCCTTTTAGGGGTTTTCCGCGTTAAAAAAACTTTCTTGTCAGTCGTCTCATTCAACTTTCACTGTTTGCACGCTCAACCGCTCCCGAGCTAAGAATGTTCAATTTAGGACTGGTCAACCAGAACATCGAGTTTCGCCGCAATAGCAAGTATTTCTCAAATTATATTTATGAGTACGGTGATAACGATGCATTTCTCAACGCATCCTGTTAACATAACCGTTTGGATAATTTCTTATAATTGCGGGATGTTCGAAAGTTGTGATATCTTGTGTCAACATTGTATCAAAGTACATGATACACTTGACAACAAGATAATACTTAAAAAATAAATAATCAAAAGGTGGAGGCCGAATACAAGAGAGACAATGATATGTTTAATTTTCAAAAGAGTTATTCAAGGTTAAAGCATTGTGATAGGCATAGAGCTTTGTGCCCCGTTTTTGTTCGGTTAGTAATACTAATTGAGGTTTGCGAATCTGAAGAAGGATGTTAAGCTCAACGGTTCAAGAGTTGAGGAAAAAAATCGAGTGCCAAGAGGTCCTTGTAGTGATATGCAACAAATAACAATAAAAATAACAAGTGGTCCTGAAGATTACTCTGATCCAACGCCCATAACATTCATAGAACGAGGAATTAAAAAAAACCAATTACTCTTTACAAGCAATTATGTAGGGAAAGGAAGTTGGAAAAATAGTGTGTAAATGTAAGTATTTGCTCTCTATTTAAAAGTTTATTTTACTTAAATATAAATAATATTTCATTTAATATTAATTTTACAGATCAATTATGTTAATTTTGTCGAATCACCTTCAGTTGAACTTGCATCATAAGATCATCTTAATATTACATACATGTTGATGGAGAGGTAACTATAGTTTTAATCTACATTCTAAGAGCATAATTTATTTGTACATATTTAATTAAAATTTGATGAGTGACTCAACAAAACTTTACTACATCTCATCTTAAAACATATATTGTAATTTAAAAACTTGTAATTGTTGTTTAAGAGGGGTATTTTAGTCATTTTGTAATCCCTAATTTTCCCTATAAATATAAAGGGGTTAGGGTCTTTCTCTTTTATGGGTGAGAGAGTTGTGTGGAGTTGTAATTGTTTTGGCCTCTTCTTTTTCTCCCCCACCGGTGATAGTGAACAACCCCTCCCCGTGGATGTAGGCGCTCCTCGCTGAACCACGTAAATCGCATCGTGTTCTATTGTTTGTGCTTGTGTGATTTTGTTTTTCGCATCGTTTCGCACAACAAGTGGTATCAGAGGGAGGTTACGGTGCAATCTTTGCTTGGAGGCGGCACAAATTCGTTGACAGCGGCCGATGTTCACAAACCGCGGATCCAACAGTGGAGTTGGAGGCGTCGCTGGTTTCAAAGAGCGATACGGAGCCTGCTTGGCTCTCGCAAATCTGGTTCAGATCTAGCTTTCGTTGGGAGGAGGCCACCGCAAGTTTGGTCGTTGTTTATCGGAGAAATCACAGAGCAAATCGAGAGAACCAAAGGTTTTGTTTTTTGTTTGATTTTCCGTCTCCCTTCGCCGACAGAGGCGGTGAATCCAAAAAAAAAAAAGGAAAAATTGGTGGCATTCTTTTTGTCTCTCTCCCCGGAAGAGCAGCACGTTTGAAAAAAAAATTTGTTTTAATTCCCCTTCCTTATCAGCTTCATGAGGCGCTGATCAAGGAAAAATTTGGGCTGGGTTTTCCTTTTCCGGCAAGAGCAGCACGTTTGAAAGAAGGAACAGAATTTTTTGTACTCTCTCTCACCAGCGGTACAGCAGTGAGAAAAAAAAAATATTGGTTGATCTCTCATCTCTCTCCCGCGGTGTGTGGCTCGAGAAATTTTGTTTGCGGATCTTCTTGTTTGCAAAGACGACGAGGTCTTTTGGTTGCGGAGATTGTGCTTGGAGTCGTGATCCGGGAGAGGTAACGAATATTTTTTTTGTTTGATTAACTAACAAAAATATATTTTGTTGCATTGTGACATTTTGGATTCTGTATTACTATCGTTGCAATCAATCGAAAAAAAAAAATGGGAGACTCCGGTGTGGCTTCTTCATCATCCGGGGCAATGGAATCTACGATCCATCATACGGGTTTGCATCCGGTCAAAATTGATGTTACTAAGTTTGACGGAAAGAGCAACTTTGGCATGTGGAGGTGCGAGGTGATGGATGCGTTGTGCTCTCTAAATTTGGAGGACGTTCTTGATGGTGACGAATGTCCTGATGGGATGACTGAGAAAGTTTGGGCGAAAATGAATCGGAGTGCTTGCGGGTTGATTAGAAATTGTCTGACTCAGGAAATCAAATATGGAGTTATGTTGGAGACGTCTGCGGGAAACCTTTGGAGGACGCTGGAGAATAAATATCTTACAAAGAGCGTGGAGAATCGTCTCCACATGAAGCGTCGATTGTATCGGTTTCAGATGAGACGTGGAGTATCAATTGATGAACATTTGAATGAGTTCACGAAGTTGTTAGCAGATCTGTTGAATTTGGACGAGGATGTTGGCGATGAAGACAAGGCACTCCTTCTGTTGAATTCGCTTCCAGATGAATATGAGAACTTCACGATGTCTCTCATTCATGGAAGGAGGTCTTAAAGTATAGTGAAGTGTCTACGGCATTGTTGAATCACGAGTTCCGTCGAAGAGATAAAGAGTCATCAAAGGCGGAGTCGGCCGAAGCACTTGTGTCTCATCGAGGCAGATCTGAGAAAAAGAAGAACTGGCACAAGAAGACCAATAACAGTACTCAGAAACGTGGCAATTCACGTGGTCGCAGTCTCGGGCGAAATCATGTGCATTCTGTTTGGAGACGGGTCACTGGAAGAAGGATTGCCCTAAATTAAAGGAGAAAAATAAGGGGCTTCCCTCAGAGGCGAAGGCGCATATTACTCAGGAACTACTGGTGGTGATGAGTCCGATGTTTCTCTCTCTGTCACTCCACAATGTTTATTCAGCGATGATTCATGTTGGATTCTGGACACGGGTGCTACCTATCACATTTGTCCCAATCGGGAGTGGTTCTGTACTTACAAGTCTTTGGATACTGGTGCTGTTGCCATGGGCAATGATCAGACTTGTCGTACTATTGGTGTTGGGAGTATTCTGGTTCGGATGCATGATGGAGCAGTGCGGGAGTTGACAGAGGTCAGACATGTTCCGGAGATCAAGAAGAATTTACTATCTGTTGGGGCTTTAGAAGCCAAAGGCTACAAGGTAGTGATCGAGGCAGGAGTTCTAAGATCAGTCGCGGAGCTTTGGTTTTCATGAGAGGAGCTCGACACCACAATTTATATTATCTTCAGGGGAGTACTGTTACAGGAACTGTGGCTGTGGCTGATGATTCTTTGGATGCCAGTACTTTATGGCACATGAGATTGGCTCATGCTGGAGAGGCTTCCCTCCAGGCTTTATCAAGGCAAGGATTGATTAAGGGAGCGAAAAGCTGCAAATTGGAATTCTGTGAACATTGTGTGATTGGCAAGAAGACACGAGTATCTTTTGGCACTGCCGTCCACAGTACAAAAGGTATTTTAGATTACGTTCACACAGACGTTTGAGGCCCGACGAAGACGAAATCTTTCACCGGGCGACAATACTTTGTCTCCTTCATTGATGATTATTCCAGATATGTTTGGGTGTACACCATGAAGAGTAAGAGCGAAGTTCTGGAGATATTTGTGACTTGGAAGAAGTGGATTGAGAACCAGACTGGCAAAAGGATTCGATGTATCAGATCAGACAATGGGGCGAATACACATCGAAAGCGTTCTTGCAAGAGTGCCAGAGATCAGGTATAGAGCATCACTTCACAGTCAGGGAGACACCGCAGCAGAACGGGGTGGCAGAGCGCATGAACCGGACTTTGGTGGAGAAGGTTCGATGCATGTTGTCTAATGCTGGGTTAGACAGAATTTTTTGGGCTGAGGCTATTGATTATGCTTGCCACTTGGTGAACCGTCTGCCTTCTGCAGCTATTGGAAAGAAGACACCAAAAGAGATGTGGTCGGGGCATCCTGCTAGAGATTATGTGCACATGAAAGTATTTGGGTGTCCAGCTTATTATCATGTAAAGAATGATAAGTTGGAGGCACGGGCAAAGAAAGCAATCTTCATTGGTTTCAGGCGTGGAGTCAAAGGCTACAAACTATATGATCAGGCAGAGAGGAAGATTGTTATTAGCAGGGATGTTACTTTTGACGAGGCGAGTTTGCTAAAGCCTCGGACTCAGAGCAGGTGGAGAGTTCGAAGCCGATCACTACTACTGATCAGAAGAAGGAGTTTGATGTGACTCCATTTGTTCCACCAGTTCCCCACACTCCTGATGAGGTATACGATGAGACTATTGATGAGGTACTAGATACTGACGATCGGGAGGTGGAGGAAGTAGAGGCAGAGAGTCAAGTTCAGGATTCTATTGCCAGGAGCCGGACCAGGAGGCAAAATGTTCCGAAGCCAGCTTGGTTGAGGGATCACATTGCATTTGCACTTTCAGCATCTGAGACTGAAATTCCTTGTCACTTTAAGGAAGCTATAGAGAGTTCTGAAGCAGATTTTGGAGGGATGCGATGGATGAGGAGATGACTTCTCTGAAGAAAAATGCTACATGGAGATTAGTGAAGTTACCTCCAGGTAGAAAAGCTATTGGATGCAAATGGGTGTATGCGAAAAAAGAAGGATCTCATGGAGCTGCTGATGTCCGTTATAAGGCAAGATTGGTGGCCAAAGGCTTTGCTCAGCGTGAAGGTATTGATTACGACGAGGTGTTTTCCCCAGTTGTCAAGCATCCGTCGATCCGTGTTCTCTTGGCCTTAGTAGCGCAGTATGGTCTGATTTTGGAGCAGCTTGATGTGAAGACTGCATTTTTGCACGGAGATTTGCAGGAGGAGATCTATATGAAGCAGCCACCTGGATATGAGGCTCAGAGTGACTTGGTATGCAAATGGACAAGTCGCTTTATGGTTTGAAGCAGTCACCAAGACAGTGGTACAGAAAGTTCGATCAGTTTATGTGGGACAGAAGTACACACGCAGTCAGTATGATCATTGTGCATATTTCAAGAAATTGGCTACTGGTGAATTCATCTATCTTCTATTATATGTTGATGATATGTTGATTGCCGCTTCAAGTCAGTCAGAGATTGATAGAATGAAGCGACAGCTCTCAAAGCAGTTTGAGATGAAGGAGTTGGGTGAGGCTCGCAAAATTCTTGGGATGGAAATCTGCATGGACAAGGAGGCTGGAAAGGTTTGGCTCACTCAAAGAGCTTATATTGAGAAGGTGCTCAAGAGGTTTGGGATTGATGACACTACTAAGGCAGTGACTCTACCATTAGCAACACATTTTCAATTGAGTGCTGACTTGTGTCCTAAAGACGACCAAGAGAGGAAGAGAATGAAGTCAGTCCCGTATGCCAGTGCAGTGGGCAGTTTGATGTATCTCATGGTTTGTACAAGGCCAGATATTGCACAAGCCGTTGGCGTGGTGAGCAGATTCATGCATGATCCCGGTCAGAGTCATTGGCAGGCAGTTAAGTGGATTCTGAGGTATCTCAAGCGTACAGTTGATGTTGGTTTAGTGTACGAGAGGCAGCAGTCCAGCGTTGGGTTGTGTTTGGGCTACACCGATTCAGACTATGCAGGTGATATAGATAGACGCAGGTCTACGACTGGATATTTATTCACATTGGCAGGAGGTCCAGTGAGTTGGAGGTCGACTCTGCAGTCGACAGTGGCTTTATCTACAACAGAGGCTGAATACATGGCAGTGACAGAAGCTATGAAGGAGGCCATCTGGATGCAGGGCCTATTGGATGATCTGGGTGTGGAGCACAAGGCTTTAACCGTTTTTTGTGACAGTCAAAGCGCGATTTTCTTGGCGACCAATCCAGTGCATCATGCTCGTACCAAGCACATTGATGTCAGGTACCATTTTGTTCGAGACTTGATCGAGACCGGCGAGGTTCTTTTGAAGAAGATTGATACCAAGGAGAATCCAGCCGACATGCTCACGAAGGTGCTTTCAGTCCAGAAGTTCACATATTGCAAAGGATTGGTGAACGTTCGAGCTCAGAGGTGAGTGCCTTGAGAGGCACTTTTGAAGAACTACGCGTGGCTTGATCCCTTGGGGGGGGGGTACGTAGGCAGCCTACTTGGTGCAGCCGCATTTGGTGTTGTTGTTTATTGTGTCATCTCATATTTGTTTTGTGTCAAATAAGAGATGAGGTGGAGATTGTTGTTTAAGAGGGGTATTTTAGTCATTTTGTAATCCCTAATTTTCCCTATAAATATAAAGGGGTTAGGGTCTTTCTCTTTTATGGGTGAGAGAGTTGTGTGGAGTTGTAGGCGCTCCTCGCTGAACCACGTAAATCGCATCGTGTTCTATTGTTTGTGCTTGTGTGATTTTGTTTTTCGCATCGTTTCGCACAACAGTAATGTTATTTTCTAACATGTGAAATTTTGAAGAGAAAAAAGGCTATGTTTGAGAGGATTTATTTTCACCGATCAAACGGTTACAATCGCATGAATTAGACCTTAATTAAGTCTCCCAAACAGAGCCAAAACCTTTATTCTATCCTATTTTGTTCTCCGGTGGCCCTGTGGGAGATTCACAGTTCATTCACATTAAATAATAAAATCAAGTGTCATCATGAGTATGAAATTAATCCTGACGTTTTTCTGCATCATGTATATTAGGTGCATCATGCATATTAGGTGTTTTAGGTTTTGTTTGGCACATCGGTGACTGTCATAAATGTATGGGTTAAACCATCATTCGTTAACGATCACCTAACAAATTTCATCTGTTTGATCATAAAAGTGAATGAAGTTTCTTAAGTGTGCGTTAACGAATGATAGTTTAACCCCGTGTTCCTGACCGTCGCGCCGTGTCAAACGGAGCCTTAATCTATGCGTAAATCATTTATCATATTTAGGCTATATTTGGTTCGGCGGTAGCGGGTGCATCCGGTGGGTCGAAACACTACTTTGAAACCGGAGGGGGAGAGGTGGGGTGATCGGGACCGTTTCCTCCTTGCTGCGGGTGCAACCGGAGCAAACGCCGCGGTCGGGCGTTTGTTTACCCGCCGTCGGACGGCGTTTGCTCCAAACGGAGGCGACGTAACGCCGAACCAAACGAAGCCTTAATAAGTGTTTTTCCTCCGCTATGATAAAATGGCTAGGTAAAAGAGACATTTTTTTGGAGGTTGTTGTTACTAGTAAATTTTATTTGACTTCTAGCAAATTCAAATTTTTCTTAAATTTTTTTTTTGTTATTTTGAAAGGTTTATTTCTACTATTAGCAAACCCACGCCCTAAATCATTTACGCCCCTTCATTACTTCCGTTCGTGACTCCCCTCCCTCTCCCGAGCACGAATCCCAGGCATTGTCCCGACTCACCTCTCCCTCTCCGTTCACGACTTCGCAACTCCCCTCCATCTCCCGTTGACGACTCCCTCGCCCGTTCACGATAGCCCTCCCTCGCCCGTTCGCGATAGCCCTCCCTCTCCCACACGCGACTCACCTTTCCCTCTCATTGTGATTCCAAGGGTGAGGGTAACGTCGTCGGCTCCAGCTACGACACGACAACTTTCCATACGGACTCCATGCAATACTAGCTGAGTAGACTGGAAGTCTACTTAATGAGAGCCCTTAAACGGAGGACCCTTTAAGTTTAAAATGGAGGACCCTTTAAGTTTAAAATGGATGGCCGAGGATTAATATCTTTCTAATATTTACTTTATGGCAAATATAGAGTACTCGCATCATTAAATTTATTAAAATTGAATTTATATGCATATTATCAAAATATATTTTTTAACAGAAGTAAAAAAGGGATGTATAATTATTTTTTACATTAATTAATTCATAATATGTTCATTTTAAATAGCATTATTTAAATGATAGGAGCATATTCCTGTATCTATTAGGGGTGCAGATTTGGCCCAGACCCGGTTGCTCTACCCGGGCCGGCCTGGGTCTGTGCCTGGTGAGGCCCGGGTCGGGTTAGGCCCGGGCAAGGCCTAAGACGGCTCAAAAGACTCTCTTATTTAGCTAGGGTCTGGCCTGGAGCCCGGCCCGGGTCAGGCCAAAGTCTGCCCGGGCAATAAGCTCGCTTATGAAGCCCAAAATTTAATAAATGCTGGGCGTTTGACCCCAGCATTTAAATAAATATTGCTGGGCTCAAACGCCCAGCATGTATATTAAATGTTGGGCTTTTGCCCAGCATTTAATAATGCTGGGCAAAAGCCTAGCATTTATATTACATGCTAGGTGGTCACGACCAACATTTAATGCTGGGCGTGGCCTCACAGCAACTTTGCTGCCACTGCAACAGCTAGCTGCCATTTAATTTGGCAGCTAGCTGCTGCTTTTGGGAGCCTGCTTGGGCCCGTTTTTTTGGGCTCAGCAAGCCCCCTAATTATGCAAGGGTCTGAGCCCGGTTTAAGTAAGGTCCGGCTTGGGCCCATCAGCAAAAAGGCCTTGGCCCAGGAAGCCTGGGTCCAGCCTGCCCCCGGCAGGCCTTATTTGCACCCCTAGTATCTATTATAGTTGAGATACTGTCGTGATTGATCATGGTAGTAGAGCCCGTGTATATCTATACATATATACAAAGAAGTATCATTGACCGTTGCGATTGCACGGTGTAACATCTGAGATCATTCAAATTAATTTTCACCGTCCATTTTTTATTTTAATCAATAGTTTTTTATTCTTTATTAACTATTTAATTATTGAAATTTGTTGCGGACCAACCCGACGTCCCGGTCGGGCCAGAATTCTTGGACCGTCTTAGCTCTCAGGACGGTCGAGCGCACACACAGCCAAAAGAGTAGGTTGATTGTACAAAAGCAGTTTTAACGTGGAAAACCCAAGAACTGGGTAAAAAACCACGTGATCGGATCTGTGCCGGTCAAAATCCACTATTTCCTGGGAGTTACGGCTGGTTTGTGAAGTCGAGAGTGACAGACCTCCTCTAGTTACAATTATGGGGTAAGAAAGCACTTTGCACGCAGCGGACGACAGACCGTCGCGCCAGAAGTTGTTACAGATTGTGCTTTGCGTCAGTGGTCTTCGGATAGCGACTTGCTGATTCTGCATGGAAGGCGGCACACTTGGTTTTGTTGTTGCTGGGGTCGCTTGGAACTTGGGCGTTTTGGCTTCGCCGGGCGGTTGCGACCTGACCCGCTTGTGGCTCGGGTATGGCTCGAATGTGGCTTGGAGTTGGCTCGTAGGAGGAAATTGACAAAGCTTCGACCTGAGGAAGAAGAAGACTCTAAGGAGAAAGGTCAGAAGAAGATGAGAAATGAGGAGGCTGGGCCGCCCCTTTGGCCACCGACGATCGAGGGGGGGCGCCGACCCTTTGGCAACCGTCAGCCAAGACGGGGAGGGGGGGGGGGGGGGGGGGGGGGGGGGGGTTGGCCGCACGGGCGGCGGGGCTAGGGGGAGGCCGGGGCGGCCACCCTTTGCCACTGGAGACAAGGAGGGGGGGGGGGGGGGGGTCGGCCGTCCCCCTTGGTCGCACAGGCAGCCGAGTGAGGGGGTGGCCCGGGCGGCCGCCCCCTTGGCCGTTTGGGCGGTCAAGGAGGGGGCGGCCCGGATGGCCGCCCCCTTTGGCCGCATGAACGGGGGCGGGCGACTCGCGTCCGGGGAGGAGGCCGCCCGCCCGCCGCCGGCGAGACGATTTTCCCATCATGAGTAGTGGGATCGGAGCGCGGGGGATCGTGCGCGGTGATCGTGTGCGTGGTCAAATCCATGATCCCATTAATTTTAATGTAGATCATGGTGGTGGCTATGTGCACACCCTTTGCATATAAAATGAGGTTCACCTCCAACAAAATTAATTAGACCATACAGTTCCGCAATTAATTAAATGAGGGTGAAATTAATAAAATGAAATTAATTAAAGAATAAATCAACAAAAAAACAATAAAAATAATTTCAAATAAAATATTAAATAAACGCTTGATTAATTAATTAAATTCTTGATTAATTTTAAAATTGTGTCATGACAGATAAAGTTATATTTGTAAGAGCTGGGGGCAGGCGAAGCCCGCCGGTGGCGGCCTTCACTGTCGCACAGGTCACGGGAGGTCCCCGTGTACTGTCACTCGTATATATACAATTAAATATATACCGTGTAGAATTGTACACCTTAAATATTAAGGAAATGGACGTTCCATCGTTGGGGGCAAATGATCTTTTATCTGATTCAATCATCGGAAAGAAAAATACAAAATACAAAATAATTAAAAATGATTTTAATGTATTCCATCTGCCGACCATAGAGAAGAAAAAGCCACCGGCGTGGTTGTGTCTCCATTTCTATTACAATAATTTATTTATTATTTATTTAAGCATACGTGTAAAATTTTATTTATTTATTTACATTTTAAGTGAGATTAGTAAATCTTCTACAAGTAATGTAATGACAAATATAATTTATATTATCCCATGGTCTGCCTCTAACACCACCAAGTTTCTAGATTTATTAAATCTAATTTCTTTATTAATCATATTCTAGATTTATACCGTGCCAAGTCGAAAAGCATCGATCGTGCGAGAGCCTACGTTTTCCATCGATCGTGCGAGACCCTACGTTTTCTCGCTTGCCTGCAATTGATTGAGATTCTCTTCATTTGCCGAAATGAATACTATTCATTTCATTATTTGAATGTATTTCAGAATAATTTGACAGGTTAATTAATAATTCATGCTTTTATAATTTTTTTTAATTAAAAAAGTCTGTACTGCTAGATGTATTTTAGGATGATTTTGTCCATCAGATGGACAAATGTATGCCATCAATTTTGTCAGAAATGGAGAGGATCCGGATCCGCATGCGATTCCCATCCTTCTTCGTCTCCTGTGGGCTCATTTGAGTTGGCTCCGATTGGTCTAATCCCTAAATCAGAAGCAACATCTTCTCTGATAGTGTCGCTCGAAGTATCCGGATGGTGATCAAAGTGGAATCACCTATCCGTTGCCCCTAGGTGAGCATAAATAGACAAACCCTAAGAGTATCTACATGTAATGGATATCCTTGTATCCGAAGCGACCTGTTAAGCCTTCGAACCCGATATTTATCCAAATATACCTTAACATTCTCTACCTACCCACTCGTGGTCTATGAAGTCAGCAACGTTCTTCTTTCATAACTCATTGTTACAACTCCGCCTGCACTCACACCAACCCAACTCCGGCCCTAGATCTTAGCTCAGTTTCAGATTCGGTACCCAAGCCCGAGAAGGGAAAGGGGAGAAGCTCCAATTATCAAAAAAATGGCAATAGTGATGCTTCTCCACTTATTGGGTTGTCGCACCCTTGCATTTCATTTTTACATGATAGATATGTTGAGCCTGTTGTTTGCTTAGTTTTTTTTTTCTCGTGATAAATGTTAGGATTTCAGAGTCTGAGAAACTAAAACAATTGCATGGCAGCAGTGAGTTGGTTTTTGCATATTCTCATTAAACTCATGACAGGAATCAAGAAAAATCATAGTTGCAAATATTTGGGCCAAGGTATATCCTAAGATTATTAATTTGGAGTCTAATCTCACGGATCTTATATTAAGAACGAGAGAGAGCCGGACCATCTATAAACATGACTAGAGAGCTGCAGTGAGAAGGTCCCCCCATATTCCCAAAAGTCAAAAAAAATTTCTCCTCCAATACCAAAGGGCTGAGCTAGGTACGAGAAAGACACGAGCTTGGTGAGCATGGAGCTTAGGGGGTCTTAATGTGTCATTTATAGTATCCCAGAGGTACTCTTCATAGGTAAATTTGGGGGGGGGGGGGGGGGGTATGTATACTAGAATACCCTACCCTTACGAGATACCTACAACACGACTTAAGGAGCAACATCACCCGCATGATGACGAAGAAGTGCTACTCACCTATAGCGAATGTCGCGAGAACTCGCCCTTTGACGGTCGTTGGATGCTCGCCCATACTGGTGAGTTGCAATGAGCACTCCCCCATACTGGCGTGTTGCAATGAGTACTTCCCCATAATAGCTTGTGACAACGGGTACTCGCCCATAATGACGTGTTGCTGGGGTACTCGCCCATTCACAAATACCCACCCCTGTTCCCTTTCATGAGCATGCCGAGTACTCTCCCGGTGAGGACAGTGAATAGTCGTCAGACTGCTAAGCTCATTAGTCATTTCTGATCTCATCAAATTACAGGTTATACAACAACGTTTTTGCTCCTATGAGTTTGGACAAAATACAAGACTGTCATATAATATATGTTTGACCGCCACAAAGAAAAAATAACTAGTTTTGAACATAAAAATAAATGGAGTTTCGTAAGTACGGTCAAGCCTTCATGAACAATATTTTTTTATGATTTTCTAATAACAAATAAAAATTTGCTAATAGTCATTTTCAAAATAAATATTTGCTTACAAAAATAATAATTTGCTAATCGCCTAGGGTGATTTGCTAAAGCATTAAGAAAATTTTAGGCTAAAAAATCGTTAGTTTGGTCAAAAACTTGGGGTAATTTCCACTGGGCTTCTTTAGCAAGTAAAGCCCAATAAGGCCCAGCCCAAATTTTGTCGATGTGAGATGTTTTATATACAAAGGGCGTTGCTAATTCATCGTCCTTTCTTCCAGATATTTCCTCAGCAACAACACCAATGAATCAGGAGAGGGATTTCCCAGATCCAGTCAAACCTAGAATCCCATCTTCCCCATGGCGACGAGCTCGTTTCTCACCCACCATCCAAATCTCAGACACGCCCCTTCCCATATCGATCTTCATGACCACCTCCGTTCTCCAACAATCTCCATCTCCTTCTCTCCCAGCTTCCCATCTCACGAATCACATTTCCCCGCTGTGAAGACTATGAAGCCAAGAGGAGTATTTCTTCTCCGTCGCGCCGTTGAGTGCAGCAGCACAAACCTAGGGCAGGAATCGAGTTTGGTTGACGATGACGAGGAAGAAGACGGGCTGTGCCCTGTGGATTGCGTGAAGGAGTTCAAAACGGAGGAGGAGTTCTCGAGGATTCCGGAGAGGGCCGAAGGGACAAATTCCCTCGTGGTTGTGGATTTCTACCGCTCCTCGTGTGGGAGCTGCAAGTACATCGAGCAGGGTTTTGCCAAACTATGCAAGGGGTCTGGAAATGGCATGGATTCTGTGGTTTTCCTCAAGCATAATGTGAGTTTTCTAACTATTTCTAATGCAAAAAAATATTCCAGAATGATTCTGGAGGATATGCATGATGGTCGGAACTTAGCTGTTAAATATTATATTGGTTGTATTTAATAGTGCATTTATTGTCTCTCTCTTTTAGTCCCACATTGTCTAAATGGTTCTCTCCCCTTTCTCTTGCTTCTAGAGGATGAAGACCAAACTTGGGACCTTATACTGAATACAAATACAGGCCAATTACATTTCTACATGGTATCAGAGCGGGTTTAATTTTTCGCGCTCGCCTCTCTGCTCGCGCCTCTGCTGGCCCGTCCGCCTCCTGCCCGCTCAGCCTGCTCAGTCCGCTTGCTCTCCCGCTCAGTCCGCCCCCTGCCCAGCAGTCCGCCACCTCCAAGCAGTCCGCCACCTACCCAGCCCGCCCGTCCGCCACCCAGTCCGCCAGTCCGCCAGTCCGCTAGTCCGCCAGTCTGCCCCTCCCCCGTCCGTCCCCCCACGCTCGCGCACCAACCAGTCCGCCAGTCCGCCAGTCCGCTAGTCCCCCGTCTGCCCCCCCCGCAGTCCGCGACCTCCCCCGCAGCCCGCCACCTCCCCAGTCCGTCAGCTCGCTCACCCCGTTCGCCCAGTCCGCCTCCTCCCCAGTCCGCCAGCTCGCCAACCCCGTTCGCCAGCTCGCCACCCCGTTCGCCAGCCCGCATCCCCAGTCCGTCAACCCAGTTCGCCAGTCCGCCCAACCCGCATCCCCAGCCCGCCAGTCCGCCCCTCCCCAGCCCGCCGGTCCGCCAGTCCGCCCCTCCCCAACCCGCCAGTCCGCCCTCTTCCTTGCGACTCCATGGCTGCTCCTCTGATCTCGCCTCCGCTGAAGGCCACGTCCTTCCAGCTTGCCGGCGCTAGCGACTGGCCTGACTGGGCCCTTACCGTTGAGGCCACTCTCTCCTCCCGTGATCTTTGGGATCACATTATCGGTGCGCCTCCTGCCCCTGCCGCCAAGCCCGCCGCCACAACCGGTTCCGCGACACCTTCTGTCGACGCCGCTTCTCTCGATGCCTTCACTCTTTGGCACCGGCGCGATCATGCTATCCGGGCTTACCTCCTGCAGTCCGTTGCTCGCCCGCTTCTCACGTCTATCGGTCGCCTTCCTTCCGCCCGTGCCATGTGGGAATATCTCCGTGACCGTTTCGTTCCCCGTGGTGGAGCTCGGCGTCACCGTCTTATCTGCGATTCTTAGGCTGCCCGCCAAGACGGTCGCTCCATTCAGGACTTCTTCACTCTGATGAGTGCCTACTGGCACGAACTGGATTCTCTGATTCCCTTGCCCTGCGGTTGTCCTCGCTCCTTGGAATTTCAGCGCCACCTCTCCGAGGGCCATCTTCATCAGTTTCTTGCTGCTCTGCGTCCTGAGTTTTCTCTTCTTGCTGCTCAGCTCCTTCACCGGGTCCCGCTTCCTACTCTGGATGATGCCCTGATCGCTCTGCTCGATGAAGACTCGTCTCCGACCTCGTGGCTCTCCAGCCTCCTCTCCCACTGGATCATGCTCTTGCCGTTCCTCCGCGTCCCAGTGCTGTTACCTGTCACTACTGCAAGAAGGTGGGGCACATGAAGTCTGCTTGCCCTATTCGTCCCCCTCGGCCTGATGAATACCGCGCTTCTGACCATGACGGCCGTGTGGGCGAGGGCGTGAGAGTCCGGAGGTGGCGGGTCGTAGTTCCGGATCTCCCACATTGCTGCTGCTGCTACCGATCCTCTGCAACGCTTAGAGGATCTGATCCTCCGGTCTCCGCTATTTCAATCTGCCTCCTCTACCAGCTCCTCTGCGGAACACAGTCTCTCAGCTGCTTCTGGTACTGTTGCTGTTCGCCTTCCTCCGACTGCACCTTGGTATTTCGACTCTGGGGCCTCCTGCCACCTCACCTCCGACTCCCGCACCCTCACCAACTGCACCTCTTCCCCCCCCTTCTCTTCAGGTCACCACTGCTGATGGGGGCTCTCTCCCTATTCTGCGATCTGGCTCCATCACCCCGACTTCTGCCCCTCTTGGACGCCTTACTCTCTCCAACGTCCACCATGCCCCTCGGCTACATATGAACCTCATTTCTGTCAGCTCCCTCTGTGATCGCGGTCTAACGGTTTTATTCTCTTCTTCTGATTGTGTTGTGCAGGATTCCCGGACAGCTCAGAGGATTGGACGGGGCCGTAGGGCTGGTGGCCTGTATCAGCTGGAGTATCTTCATGTTCCCCCCCCACCAACCTCCGCTTCGGCCCTCTCTGTTGTCTCTGATGCCGACTTGTGGCACAGACGTTTAGGACATCTGTCTCCTGGTCGACTCCGAAGTGTTATCCGCTCTGGAGCTTTGGGTCGTGTCTCCCCTTCCCCCCTCTCTGTTTGTACCGGCTGCCGTTTGTCAAAGCACCTTGCTCTACCATTTACCAGTAGTGCTTCTCAAACGACAGCCCCTTTTGATTTAGTTCACTCTGATATTTGGGGCCCCGCGCCTCTTGCTTCTCATTCTGGCTATCTTTATTATGTGAGTTTTATTGATGATTTTTCCCGTTGTGCTTGGGTGTATCTCCTTCGCAATCGTTCTGACATACCCAATGCGTATCGCACGTTCACCGCTATGCTTCACACTCAGTTTGCGCGTCGCATTAAGATCTTTCGCTCTGACTGCGCTCAAGAATTTCTCTCCTCCACCATGCGCGATATCCTCCACTCGCATGGCACCCTCCACCAACAGTCTTGCCCGCACACCCATGAACAAAATGGGGTTGCTGAACGCAAACATCGCCACATCATCGAAACAGCTCGTACTCTCCTCATCTCTGCCTCCGCTCCTCCCTCCTTCTGGGCTGAAGCCGTTCTCACCGCTGTTCACCTCATCAACATCACTCCTTCCACGACTCTCTCTGGCGTCACTCCTTATGAACGCCTTCATTCCCGCCCGCCGCAGTATGCCTCTCTCCGCACTTTTGGGTGCACCTGCTTCGTTCTCCTTCCCCCTACTGAACGTAACAAACTCTCCGCTCGCTCCACTCGTTGTGTTCACCTCGGTCTTAGCCCCCACCACAAAGGTTATCGTTGTTACGATCCGATGGCTCGTCGCATTCGCATCTCTCGACATGTCTCCTTCGTCGAACATGACATGTTCTTCTCTTCCCCACCGGCCCACCTTCCCTCCTCACCCTCCATTGCTCCACCGCTTTCCCTTCCGCTTCTTCCTTCTATACCAACTCGCCCCCGGACTCACCCTGTCCCTCCTCCCCTATCTCCACCTCGTTCTCTGCCCGAGGTCCCTCCTTCCACATCGGCTCCTCCTCCGTCGCCCACACCCCCTCCTCCTGCTCCTGCTCCTGATACGGCTCAGTCTGACGCTCCGTCCGCCCCTGCAACCGTGGATCCTGCTCCTCCTCGCCGTAATCCTGCTCGCCATCGCCATCCCCTGCTCGCTACGACACTCCTTCCGCTCTCACCGCGGCTACCTCCTATTCTCCTGCCTTTCAGGCCTTCCTCACCGCTCTCCACGCCCACCGGGAGCCCCAGTCATACCAAGAGGCAGTTGGCAAAATCGAATGGCAGCAAGCCATGGAGCTTGAACTTCAAGCCTTTCGCCGGACTCATACTTGGGATCTTGTTCCGTGTCCTCCCGGTGTTACTCCTATCAGCTGCAAATGGATTTTCAAAGTTAAGACTCGTCCGGACGGTTCTATTGAGCGCCATAAAGCCCGCTTGGTTGCTCGCGGGTTTTCACAGGAACATGGCATCGATTATGACGAAACCTTTGCCCCGGTTGCCCGGATGACCTCCGTCCGCACCTTACTTGCGGTCGCAGCTGCCCGCAATTGGCCCCTCCATCAGATGGATGTCACCAATGCCTTTCTTCATGGCGATCTCACTGAGGTTGTCTACATGGCACCTCCCCCGGGTCTCTCCGCACCCCCTGGCCATGTCTGCCACCTCCGCCGGGCCATCTATGGCCTCAAACAGGCTCCTCGTGCCTGGTTTGAGCGCTTCCGCACTGCCGTTCTCAAGGCTGGTTTCATTGAACGCCGGACTGATCATGCCCTGTTTACCCGCACCTCCGCTCAGGGTTGCGCCATCCTGCTCCTGTATGTTGACGACATGATTCTCACTGGAGATGATCACGTCACCATTGCCGCTCTTCAGAAACACCTCCGCAGTCAGTTCGAGATGAAGGACATGGGCCCCCTTCGCTACTTCCTTGGGTTAGAGATTGCCCGCTCCAACCGCGGGATTCTGGTGTCTCAGCAAAAATACATCTCCGATATTCTCTCCGTGGCCGCTCTCACTGACACCCGCACTGTTGACACCCCCGTTGAGCTCAATCTGAAACTTCTTCCTACAGATGGGGAACCGCTGCCCGATGCCTCCCGCTATCGGCGCCTCGTCGGGATGCTGGTCTATCTCACCATGACTCGACCGGACATTGCTTACGCTGTTAGCTTCGTCAGTCAATTTGTTCAAGCTCCTCGCTCTGCTCACTATGCCGCGGTACTCCGGATACTCCGCTACCTACGCGGCTCTGTCAGTCGCTCGTTATTTCTCTCTGCCACTTCGCCACTCACCCTCCGAGCATTTTCGGATGCTGACTGGGCGGGGGATGCCACCACTCGTCGCTCCACTACTGGGTTCTGTGTTTTCCTGGGCGACTCTCTGATCTCCTGGCGTAGTAAGAAACAGGAATCCATTGCGCGCTCCAGCACGGAGGCTGAGTATCGTGCCCTGGCTTCCACCACTGCTGAAATAGTTTGGCTTCGTCGTCTTCTTCGCGACCTTGGTGTCCAGATAACAGGCCCCACTCCCCTATTTTGTGACAATCGAAGCGCCATTCAAATCGCCTCCAATCCGGTGTTCCATGAACGGACAAAACACATTGAGATCGATTGTCACTTTACTCGTCAGGAATTCCTCGCCAACACCATCTCTCTACCGTTCATTACCTCTGAAGAACAAGTTGCAGACTTCCTCACCAAGTCTCTCACAACTGCAAGATTCCGTTATCTTATTAGCAAACTCTCGGTTCATGATCCACCGTGAGTTTGAGGGGGCGTGTTAAATATTATATTGGTTGTATTTAATAGTGCATTTATTGTCTCTCTCTTTTAGTCCCACATTGTCTAAATGGGCACTCTCCCCTTGCTCTTCTTCTATATATGTAAGACCAAATTGGTCCCTTTATACATGAATACAAATAGCCAATTACATTTCTAACATTAGCTATATTTGCCCGTGCTTATAACCAATTTTCAAGTTCCAGTCTTCTTCTAGTGATATGGAGAAGAGGAAAACGTAGGAAAGTAGTTTAATTTAGGTGAAGGATTTTGGTTAGGTTACAATCCCTTTTATGGCAAAGTATGAATGAATACTTCCCCCGAGGGCCGGCCGATATTGATGTAAATCAATCTAGGATTTTAAAATAAAATAATTTTGTAAGCAAAAATATTTTGTTTGTTATAAAGATAAGATTAAAAATTTGAAAAATTAAGTTGATTTTAAATATATTTTTTTAAAAAGATCGAGAGTGCCCAAAATTAAATTTGCCCGCGAAATCATCTTTCCCATCCAAACTTCGAGATAACCATTAATTATTATTCGAGAGAAAACTCTTTTGCGTGTTTGTCGATTTGAATCGCCGTGAGATGTGTAATTCCACAAGCAAAATTACAAGTTGAAATTTATGCAAATAACGGTAATTCAAGCGATAGAACGTTTGAGGCAAGCTCTTAATTATTCAAGTGATTGCATAAATTTAAAGCTAGCAAATTCGAGCAATGAAGGCGAAGGATACTGCAGGAGAGCAAGTCCATTCCAAGCCCGACAGCTGAGGTGAACCAGTTGTAACCGACTGATTTATGGGAGGGATTGCTGTAGTCGACAGTAGATGCAGGGGAGGAGGTCGGATGGCCGTCGGGGTGAGAGTATTGCAGATATCTGTCGGTGTGGATTGAAGGAGGCTTGTTGGAGCGTCGGATTGGCATATTGAGGTTAACGAGGTTGGTAGAACTAGAGATGGACGGATTGCTCGATTTGGCACGTTGGAGTTGACAGCGATCGGCCGCGGCAGTCACCAACGTGTGGGGAAAAGGCTGACAGACGCTGCCGGGCCGCTGGTGGCGCGAGCGGGGGAGGCTGGTGTCGAGCAGGATTAGATGACAGCGTCTGGGCGTGGAGATTGTACTGGCGAACAAGGAACAAAATTAGGTATTGTTCCCTATATTTGTCGGGCCTGTCTCTTTTTTTCCTGGCTGATTGTTTAATAGGTCTCGGATTTCAAAACTCTTTCCAAAAAACAGTTCACGGGCAGCAATGATTTTGGCTTTTCCCCTTTTCAATATATTTCCCAAAATCATTTACTTCTAATTACGACTTTTCTAACGATAGCTCCTCAATATATTTTCAAAGGTTTTTCAATTAAGATTCCGTATTATTTTCTTCTAAATAAAACCTCGATGTTTTGGAATTCTCAACTGATGCCCATATTTTCTTTTATTGCCTTGTACGAATATTGGAATTAAATTTTATGCGGATTTTAAAATAGTTTTAAGCTTGCCTCTACCGTCCTAACTATCTAAATTACCAGACCTTTTTTATTTAAGATCTCATCGGACGATGATAAACCTGAAGAGCCGAACAAGTTCAAATAAAAGCGGTGTGCGAAAGAAATACACAATAATAAATAAATGCTGAAAAATTAAAATGCATGACTTAGGATGCGACAAAGGATACATCAATTATCCCGGGGTTGAAAAACCTCGACCCCGACGAGACTTCGCAAAAACTGGCAATGAAGAGATCTGACATCGTCGCTGGTGCTAGATTTGGTGGAATATCTTGGGCCTTGACGGGTGGCTCATTTGGCGGCCAAATGTGTTGCTGAACATGAACTAGATCAAACCTCTTGCAATAAACAATCACCTGACTTTCTTTTGAAAAGTACAAATCATGGCGATAACGATCAACCGTGAGTTTGTAATATTCAAAGGTTGCTCGCAAAATATTTGCAGTAATTTTATGCAGTTATTTTAAATAATTAATATGAGCTTGCAAATCAAAGAAAATACGTTTATGGAATGAAAGGTGATGATGGTCAGGTGGGCGGGACAACGCACAAAAAATCTCGAAAGGAGATATATTAAGAGAGTGACTTTTAGAATTATTACAAGTGAAATTTATTTGTGGAGGTACAAAATCTTATTGCTTTAGATTCTTCCCGATTAAATGTCTAAGAAGGTTTTTCAAACTCTTATTAACGATTTCAGTCAGTTTATCGGTTAAAGAGTGGTAAGCAGTGCTAAACTCGCTCGAACCCATAATATATTCAAAAAAATTATTATAAAGTATTAAATACATTGCTGTAATTTCACAAATCCGCTTATGTCTAACTTAATATTATAAATTTTGAAATTAATTACAATTTTATCGTTCAAAAGTTTCCATAGAACTCTTTTAAAACGTGTAACCTTATTAGTTGTGAAAAATTTAGGAGTTATTATTATCCTTAAAACATGAGTTTTCTTAAATATTTTGATAATTTGAAAATATTTTTTTTCAAGCATATTTATAGGATATTGTAATGACATAAAATGATGTTCTCCAAAAATGAAAATATATAGTGGTGACACTAGTGCTATGGGTGACAAGTGTTCTTCAACCAAAATGTCAATGGGCTCACATATTGGTGGTTGAAGTGGGCTAGGGGAATCATGATATGTGTAGATCGAGTCTATGTCACCTAAGGTGTAGGGCTTATCACTAGCCAACTCAGTCTTCGGGAGCGATGAGATCGAAGGTATGTCATCTGATGCAACTCGCGTCATTTCGTTTTTAATATTATTATTGCACATGTTTTTTTTTTATTTTTGTAGCGCACGCTTTTACATATTTTTTTGGGTTTGTTTTGTAGTGTCAAGTTGTATCGCGCATGTTATGAGCACTTGGATTTTGTATTTTGTATTTTGTATCACACATGATGTTCTCGCCTTTTTGTTTGGCTCGTTGGTGTGACCGGTTAACGAGACGCTAAATGCTTAGGTCTGATAATTTAGGAGATATGTTAATTTAGGACAAACAAATTTAATGAACTATTTTATTATGTAGCTTCCCCTATGCTTATAGCCCTCCCCACTTTGAAATTCGCATTCTTATAGCCTTTTAATCGTTGCCATTCAAAATCTCCTATGTTGGTTATCTGCTAGCCCATCTTGAAGCGCACCTCCAAAACCCATCCCAAACTATCCCCCCAAAATTTGTCATTTATTTTAAATGCTTAGTAACAGCCAATAACGACTTTGCCCTAGACTCCTAGTCCCCCATTCTATAAAAACAATCCCTCCCCTCCCTTTGAACCCGACTGGAATAATAACTGAACGAACCAATTTTAGGTTTCGTTCGGTTCCTTGTCCAGCGCCGCCTAAAATACTCTGCTGTCTTTCGCCCAGACGGAAGCCCTGAGCCGCACCTCCAACATCCATCTCCTCCGTCAAAGCCATTTTCCAGCTCTCCTTTCAGCGCCGAACTCCTCTCCTGAAGCTCCTGGAGTTCCGTCCAGCCTCGACGCCATCAAAAATCTTCCCGTCTGAAGTCGCAGACGTCTTCTGCGGCCAGCCTAGGGCCCGGCGACCCCGCCGACAACGATTTCGGCGTTTCCCCCCTTCCTATCGACTCCTCTCTCTGCTGCTCCAGCACCGTCGGCTACCTTCCAGAGCTCCACTCCTGCAACACCTCCGGCCACCTGCAGCTAGGGTCTCCACCTCACCCTCGCGACATCCCCTCCGGTGCGCAGATGTGGTCTACGTCGTTATTCCTCCATAGTCCAAGAGTCTCGCTAGCCAGCATCTCTTGCTCGCCAACTTAGATCATTATTATGCTCAAAGTATTTAAAATTAATGGTTAATTATTGGAGCTTGTCCGGCTAATTTTATCTCCTAATTATCATTATTACATATCCGTATTGCCACCTTCTTGAATGATATGCCCGTTGAATTGTGAATCGCGACGTTAACTACGTGAGTGCGATAGCATTTCGTTCATTTGCGACGCCTAGGTCGATTTAGTCGTTAAAATAACCTGCTAAGTTGTCGCGCGCCACATTTATTTTAATCGATCGCATTTAAAAGTCGTTGAAAACTACATCCCCCACCTCGGTTCACATCAGTTTGGTGTGACTGCTGGGATATCTCACTCTTATCGTGCGATAGCCGAGCGCCGGTCGTTTTCAAAATTCTAAGTTTAGGTACAAAAAATAGATGATTTAGATGCGCGTATTAAAGCTTTGTGAAAAGACGTTGAGTTCGTCACTGCAGAACGCAGGCAAAACCTGAGTGGGTTGTGCACCTCTGTTCACAACCTGAAAATTACAATGCGCACGTAGTATGCTGCTCTTGCATGCCTCCCGACTTTGTATCACATAGCGGAGCACGAGGTTAGGTCTTGCAAATTGCGATAGTCCTCTTCCTCGCCTTGTCAGTTTCACCCACCCTCGTCATGACACTCCTGTCGAGGAGATTCTTCCTGAGCCCCTGCTCCAGGAAGAAAAGCTTCCTCCTATTTTTATTGAAGTCGTGACTCTATCTATCTACGTTATAGCACCCCCAAATTGTAGAACCACTTACCTCTGGGACAACATCTATTTTAGCAACTGAGTTTTTTCCTGAGCCCTCGTTCTCAAAAGAACTTATTTGTGATGTGTTACTCACCTCAGATGACACATCACCGCTCTCTCTTCTCCCAAAGGAGAAGTTGACTAGTGAAGAGACCTTCATCTTAGGTGACCTAGACTCGTTCGTCATATGTCCAGACCTTCTTGGCACACTACCACCACAAACCCTTGAGGCCACAGACGTTGTGCTTGGTGACCACTCACTAGTGCCACTCGAGTCACCACCTTATGTAGATTTTATTTTTGCTGAGCACGCCTTTTGTTCACGTCACTTCCCTTTAGTTTTAGGCGAGCATATTGAGTCACCACATCACTACCGTTTGAGTTCTGACATTTTTAGGTTTAGTAGTTTTGAGGGAGTCGAGACTATACTTAGATTTTTTACTCCTCATAGAGACACCCGTTTTAAGGGCATTTAATGAAAAATTTTATACGATAAAATTGAAATCGATTTAAAATGTTGTGACACAAGCAGAATTTTATCGGGTGAAATCACAGCGATAGCCGATCCTAGTCTAGCAGACGATCATAGGTGTCTATCGGGTGAGCATATGAGGCGTTATGAGTTGCTGATCCACAGGCTGATTCCACTTGCTTACCGTTCTCCCTCCTGCCACATGTTTTCCCCCCACACCACCCCTGTCATCCTCTGAAAGCTCTAATAATTACTATTTATTTAAATATTTGACATGAAATTTTGACTAATGAATTGCAAGTTTTTGAGGATGAGAGGTTACTTCCAGGTTTTGGGTCGCAGCGGCGACATCAGTAGGACAATATGCATCATCTCTCCGATCGACGCTTGGAGTTTCTACTTGCAGGTTGCATCAAGTCTCGTCGGGGTCGAGCTCTTTCAACCCCGGGAGAATTGATGCAACCCACGTTGTTTCGTTTTTATTATTATTATCACACGTTTTTTTTGTAGTGCATGCTTTCACGCATTTTTTTTATTTGTTTTGTAGCGTCAAGTTGTATCACGCATGTTATAAGCGCTTGAGTATTATATTTTGTATCACGTATTATATTCGTGCCTTTTTGTTTGGCTCGTTGGTGTGACCGGCCAACGTGACCCTTAATGCATAGGTCCGGTAATTTAGGAGATATGTTAATTTAGGGCAAGTAAAATTAATTAAATATTTTATTATGTAACGTTTCCTATGCTTATAGCCTGCCCCGCTTTGAAATTCTCATTCTCATAGCCTTTTAATCGTTGCCATTCAAAATTTCTTATGTTGGTTGTCAGCCAGCCCATCTTGAATCCCACCTCCAAAGTCCATCCCGAACTATCCCCCAAAAATATGCCATTTATTTTAAATGCTTAGTAGCTGTCAATAACAATTTTGCCCTCATCCCCTCTTCTATAAAAACAATCCCTCCCCTCCCTTTGAATCTGGCTGGAATAAAAACTGAACGAACCAATTTTAGGTTTCATTCGGTTCTTTGTCCCGTGCCGCCTAATACGCTGTTGTCTTTCTCCTCGACGGAAGCCCTGAACCTCAAAGCCATTTTCCAGCTCTCCTTTTAGCGCCTAACTCCTCGCCTAAAGCTACTGGAGTTCCGTCCAGCCTCGACGCCGCCAGAAATCTTCCCGTCTGAAGCCGCCGACGTCTTCTGCGTCCAACCTAGGGCCCGACGACCCCGCTGACCACGACTCTGGCGTTTTCCCCCTTCTTGTCGACCTCTCTCTGCTGCTCCAGCATCGTCGGCTACCTTCCAGAGATCCACTCCTGCAACACCTCCGTCCACCTGTCGCTAGGGTCTCTACCTCACTCTCTCGGCATCCCCTCCAGTGCGCATGTTGATGCGCGGAAATGAAGAGAGGGAGAAGGTTGTCGCGGGCTCCAACAGCTAACGGGTGTGTTCAATCTCACAAGCAAGGATGATTGAAGAAGAAGGTTGCAGGGATAACAGAGAGGTTGCTGAGGATGCAAGGAAAAGCTTCTGAGTGCTCGAGAGTGGAGCAAGCGCTTGATTAAGGGTTGCAGGGATAGGGGAGAAGAAGAGGTTGTTGCTCCGAGTGTGGAGATGGCCGGGAAGGTTGATCAGGAACTGTCGTCAGACAGTTACTTTGATGGTTGTGTTTGCAGGTTGACGCCGAGAGAAGTGAGTTGAAAAGAAGAGGGGGCCGCTAACAGCGGCAACAACAGACTTCTCCCGCCGCAGCTTAAATGCCACTTATTAGCTTTACCACTAATAAGTTTTGGAAGCAGTCGTAACACTGAGTTAAGTACTCGAAGTAATATATTCATGGAACTTGCTTTGCTTTAGTAATTTCTCCACGAGCTTATGGAGAGCCCGACATTTTTCTGTGTCATGACCCACACACATGTGATATTGGCAAAATAAATCCTTATGACATCTTCGACCGGGTCGTATATGGAGAGGCCATTCAAAACCTGGCTGCTTTTTGATGATACGAAGAGCTTCCTCCATAGAGATAGTTAAGTTTGTATACTTTCTCTTTGATCCAGCTTGGTTGTATTGCTGAGAAGCATGATGCTCATCGTCATAAGTCTGAGTTGATATATCAGTGGTATCAAGATTTGATTCTGAATGCTTTGATTGAGGTGCAGATGATTTTCCATGATCATGATATGTTTCATGCTGAAATAGCGGAAGACTAGTATCCTGATCGTTTTGCGAAAAGTTATTGTTACGATCAAGAGGTAGATAGTCTTGAGATCCATCCAGTTGATGACATGAAACCTTTTCTTGTGCTTGAGCTTTCTGATTTAGATGAGCTATATAATTGAGGTTCATTGCTTCACCTTCAACAAACTGATTTGCATAACCAATAAGATCCTCATAGGTTTCAAACTCCTTTACAATAACTTCAAATTTTAGAGGGCCTTCTCGAAGTCCTTTCATGAAAGCAACTTTATAGAAGTCTTGATCAACATTAGCAATGTCAAGAGTTTCTTTTTGGAATTGGTCGATGAAATGAGCATTAGACTCGTCATCTCCTTGCTTGATCTGAAAAGGAGCTCATATGTCTCTCTTTCACTTTCTAAAGGTTCCAAACCTTGAGAGAAATTGTGTTTGAAGATCGTCAAAGCAAGTTATTGATAGAGGTGGTAAATGATAGAATCAGTCCTGCACGTGAGCATCAAAAGAGATAATAAGGAGCTTGCATTTGATACCTTCTGATAGGGCTTTCAATGAAACAATTGATTCAAAAATTTGTAAGTGGGAAACTGGATCACTCGTCACCGAGTAGACTGGCAGACGAGGTTCTTTGAAATCGTATAGAACAACTTCCCTTCGAATGTGAGGTGCGAAGGGAGAAGAAACTTGCTCTTCTCCTGCAAATGATGTTAGTCCATCAGGTATATGAGCATGAGTATTCATGTTTACCTTATGAAGCTTTGAATTCCAGGACTTGGACACCCAGATCAAAAGTTATGGCTGTTTGAAGTTAAGGTGTATTCTGAGCTCAATCCTTCTTCACTGCAACTGCAGGATAATTTCCTGATGTGTCAGCAAGAGGGCTTCCGGGAGTGAGTCCTTACCAGGACTTAGAGCAAAGTTCTCGGCTGATTGATTATCTGACATGGCTAACTGTTGGTTTTCACCGTCTGTTCGGATCTGAGGGCCGCATGTTAATTGTTGATGCGCGGAAATGGAGAGGGGAGAAGGTTGTTGCGGGCACCAGCAGCTAACGGGTGTGTTCGATCTCACAAGCAAGGATGATTGAAGAAGAAGGTTGCGGGGATAACAGAGAGGTTGCTGAGGATGCAAGGAAAAGCTTCAGAGTGTTCGAGAGTGGAGCAAGCGCTTGATCAAGGGTTGCGGGGATAGAGGAGAGGAAGAGGTTGTTGCTCCGAGTGTGGAGATGGCCGGGAAGGTTGATCAAGAACTGTCATCAGACGGTTACTTTGATGATTGTGTTTGCAGGTTGACGTCGAGAGAAGTGAGTTGAGAAAAAGAGGGGGCCGCTAGCAGCGACAACAACAGACTTCGTCCGCCGCGGCTTAAATGTCACTCTTGCGACGGACTTTCCTTTGATTAATATTGAGTTATTACAGCTTGAGTTGCACCTTTACATGAAAAGCAAATAAAGAGTACATAGGGGGAAGCTGACGGCTAAGGAAAGAAGTTGCCAGAGGAGGCCGCGCGGACTGAGAAGTGAGGTTGGCAGAGAGGACAGGTGAGGTCGCGCGGACTGGAAAGTGGAGTCTGCAAGGTTTGATGCTTGACCATGCCGGAGGTTGCCCTCGTGTCCGTGTCCTCCCGAATGAGAGGTATGGGGGGTTATTTATAGGCCCGAGGAGGTAACGGCTTTTGGTAACGTCACCCCCGGTGAGTCGGTGATTTATGCAAGTAGAACTTGGAGTCCGCGGAGCCCGCGCCAGGTTGCGCGGTCACATGACGTCTTCTAGAGTTGATCTGCTGCTTGGCGGACTGGGGCGAGTCCGCTCTGCTGTGCTGAGGGAGCCCGCTTCAAGGTGTGCGGGCTGAGGAGTAGTCTGCCCCTTACTGGAAAGGAGCGGTTGGAAAGCTGATTGGCGGGCTGCGTAGCGAGTCCGCCTCTGCTGCAGGGAACTGTGCTGGTAGAAAGCTGGAGGGCTCGGTGGCGGACTGGAAGAGTTCGCCCAGCCCGCGGCGGACGAGACGAGTCCGCCTCTGCTGAAGGCTTCTCTTTGCGAGTTGACGATCTGGAGGACTGAAGACGAGTCCTCAAGATGTTTGGATTGACGCTGGTCCACGATCCTTGGGCGGACTGAGAGAGTCTGCGAGCTGTAGGTTGGTGAGTTGACCGACTGGGCGACCTTGCGGGATGAAGAAGCAGGTCGCCACCTTTGCTGGAGTCCGCCTCCTGTTGGATGGGAAGGCTTGTCGCCCCTGCTGGGCGGCCTAGAGGTTGTCGCCCTTGCTGGCGACCTTGAGAGTTGTCATTGTTGAGCGACCTGGAGGTAGGTCGCCTGGCCTTGAGCGACCTAGAGGCAGGTCGCGTAGCGAAGTGGCTGGTGAACCCTCATGCGGCTATATGGCGGTCTCGACGGTTTGGAATCCGAGTCCGCCATAGCTGGGGTAGTTCACCTGTCGGGATGGGGGAAACCATGATGCGGTTAGTTGACCAAACCGCGCGGCTTGCAGGGGTGGACTGAGGAAGCAGTCCGCACCTCCTGCAGAACAGGCGGCTGATGTGCGACCTGGGCGGTCAGACCGGCGGGTCCGCCCTAGCCGCGTGGCCTGGGCGGACAGAGAAGTCTGTCCGCCTACACTTGGACTGGTCGCGACTTCCAGGGAGAATCTGGAGCAGACCGCGACTAGCAAGCTGACTACCTTGGGAAGGATCGCCGATTTCTGGGTTAACAGCGCAGACGTGGTCTACGTCGTTATTCCTCCACAGTCCATGAGTCTTGCCAGCCTGCCTCTTCCCCTTGGGTATACCTCTCCATCTCTTGCTCGCCAACTTAGATCATTTTCATGTTCAAAGTATTTAAAATGAACGGTTAATTATTGGAGCTTGCCCGACTAATTTTATTTCCTAATTATCGTTATTATGTATCCGTATTGCCACCTTCTTGAATGATATGCCTGTGGAATTGTGAATCGTGACGTTAACTACGTGAGTGCGATAACATTTCGTTCGTTTGCGACGGCTAGGTCGATTTAGTCGTTAAAATAGCTCGTGAAGTTACCTTGCGTCACATTTTTTTAATCGTTCATATTTAAAAATCGTTGGAAACTACAACCCCCACCTTGGTTCACATCATCATCTAAGGTGAGTGAGACGTCACTAGTAAGTTCTGCCTAGAGCGGGGTCTTAGGAATAAACCCGACGACTAAAGGTTGTGATTTAGTGTGAGCAAGAGGAGTCTCTACTTCAATTGTGATGTTATGAATAGGAGGAAGAACCTCTTCTTCCTGGAGCTGGGGCTCTGGAAGAGACTCCTCGATTTGAGGAAGTGCTATAGTGGAGCTAAGTGGGGATGAGATGCTCTTGGGGGAAATGACGAGTCTTGAAAGAGGACTATTAATTTTTTTCAGTGTGAGTTTCACCCATTGATACGTACTTGAGAAGTGATTAGAAAAAACATATCGTTCGTGCATTTTTATTTCAAGGTTGTGTATATCGGCACATATTCAATTCAGACTCTGCTTGAGGTCTGCAGTGACAAACTCATGTTTTTCATTAACTTTTTAACTCGCTCATCCATATTCTCCATTTTTAAAATAATTTGAATTTTAATAAATTTTTTTAATTTTAAAATAAAATAAAGATTTAATAAAATAAAATTTTGATAAAAGGACATAAATTTTTTTTTAAAAAAAAAACTGGTTCGCGTGATTCGCGATAGGAGCGAATCACTTAACCTGTCTCTGATACAAAACCGATGTAAACCAATTTAGGATTTTGAAATAAAAATAATTTTGTAAGCAAAAATATTTTATTTGTAATAAAGATAAGATTATGAATTTGAAAAAGAGCATTGTTAAGTGCACTGTAGTTTTGGCTATGTGCACCACAAAGTCACTTAATTCATGACCCAAACTTCTTCCTAAAATTATAACTAAGGGCACTCACTATTTGTGCACCGCAATTTCTTCTTTCAATCCTAGCCCGTGAAGACGATTCCGCCTGGTCGTGCCCTCCGCCGCTTCAACCCTTGCCGCCAGCGCCGACTCCTGCCGCGTTTTCTGCGATCGACGCTGCTTCCGTCGCTTCAACGTCGCTGCTTCCGCCGCTGCTTCCGCCCTAGCACACGTCGCCGCTTCAACTTCGATGTCTTCTTCTTCCGCCCTCCGTCGCTGCTTCAACCCTCGTCGTGCCCCTCCGCCGTTTCTTCCGCCGGCCAGACACACCCATATGTCTAGTTCATTTCCTTCAGAGTCAGGAGAAAAATTAATTCCTTTAATCTGTTTCAGCCAACATTTCAAAAACCGAAACTTTTTTGATCTGGCGCATGGTAAGTTGAAGTACAACTTCTCCAGAAAAATGACTGAATCAAAGTCATCATTCTGGCTAAACACTCCTTCTATGAAGCAGATTTTTGTTTGTTTTGTTTCCCCTTCTACTGTCATAAGAAAAAATTTCAGCAGATAATGGAATATCAATATTTCTAGAAAAGATGCTAAGCAATGCATAATTCAAAGTGAAGGGCTGCAAAATGCCAGAAACTAAGCTCTCGCTGTCATCGGAGAGACAGAAACTAAAGCAGGGCAGTTCTTATTATAAAGAAAAGTAAGAACAATCTGCCAAATAGGCTTCCCCACATCAAGGCCGCCCAGCTCATCACAAAGCAATTGAGAACAGTTTTTGTAAAAATCCATTTATTTTTTGATCGTTGGTTTTCCAAATTTGAATATAATCTATGTTTGTTTTATTAATCATTTATTTTTATAAAAAAATGTTGTGGTCAATTGATACATTAAGTTAATCTTGTTAGTTTGCTATTAACAAAAATGCGGTGCACATAACAATTATGTGTGCACCTATCGTAGTGTGGTGCTCTTAACAAAAAAGTGCACATAGCGAAAACTGAATTTGTTATACCTAACAGGCTAGAGCGTGGTCTTAGTAATACCTTGGTGTTTTTGTTATAGGCCGAGAGTGCCCAAAACTGAATTTGCACGCAAAATCATCTTTCACATCCGAACTTCGAGATACAACACTCAACACTCAAGCCTTTATCCCACTATAATTGGGTCTGTTATATGAATCCTTTATCGTCATTATGCCTTATCTTTTGTCATAATCTCACTAAGACCTAAGTACATCATGTCTTTCCTTATAGTTTCATTTCAAGTCTTCATTGGTCTACCTCTCCCTCGTTTAACATGGCTAGTGACTAGACTCTCACAACGCCTAATAGTTGCTTCTAATGGTCTCCTTTGTACGTGTCCAAACAATCTTAGTCGAGCTTCTCTCATCTTCTCTGCAACTAGTGCTACTCCCGTCTTATCCCCGATACATTCATTTCTAATTCATTCCAATCTCGTGTGTCCACAGTCCACACATCCACCTAAACATTCACATCTGCACAACTCCCATTTTTTGCTCATGTACACAATTCACTGCCCAACTCTCAGAACCATAGAGCATTTCTGGTCTAATCACAGTATGGTAAAACTTGCCATTAAGTTTTAGTGGTACTTTACGATCACATAAGATCCCTGACGCGCCTCTCCACTTCAACCAACCCGCTTGGATTCTATGTGTCTCATCTTTATCTATACCTCTGTCTTTTTGAACTATCGATCCAAGATATTTAAAACACTCACTACGAAAAATATTTTGATCACACAACTTAATAATGAAGTCATCCTTCCTTCTTGTACTGCTAAATTTAAACTCCATTTACTCTGTCTTTGCCCTTCTCAACCTAAAGCCCTTCTTTTCTATAGTTTCTTGCCAAGATTCAAGTTTTGCGTTTACACCCTCGCTCGTCTCATTAACCAAAACGATATCATCCACAAACAATAAACACCAAGGTATTACTTGTTAGATATGTCTGGCAAGCTCATCTAAGATAAGGGTAAAGAGATAAAAGCTTAAAGCTGAACCTTGATGTAAGCCATCAGTGATAGAGAATTCTTGTGTTAATCCTCCAGATGTCCTCACCCTTGTCACTGTATATATATCTTTGATTATGACAATATATGATACATTTATACCTTTCTTTTCTAAGACTCCCTAAGATCTCTCTTGGAACTCTGTCATAAGCCTTCTCAAGATCAATAAATAACATATGCAAATCTTGTTTTCTTTCGCAATAGTTGTCAATGAGTCTTCTCAAGAGATGTATAAATTCCATAGTCGACCGCCTTGACATGAATCTAAATTGATTCTCCGAGATGTTAGTCCCTCGTCTTACTTTTCTTGCTATTACTCGTTCTCATAGTTTCATGGTATGACTCATCAATTTAATTTCTCTGTAATTAACATATCTTTTTATATCTCCTTTATTATTATACAAAGATACTTTCTATTCATTGGTCTGACATCTTCTTTGACATTAGTATTTTATTGAAAAAACATGTAAAACACAAAATTTCTTTATTTCTTAGAAATTTTCATACTTCAATGAGTATATCGTCTGGTCCAACCGTCTTTCTATTTTTCATCTTATTCAGAGCATTGATTACCTCCGATGCTAGAATTTTACAATAAAATATTATGTTCTTATACTCTTCTGATTTACTTGACTCTTCCAAGTTCAATTCATTGCCCTTAGTTTCATTATAGATTTGATATAAATATTTTTTTCCATCGTTCTTTAATATCCACATCATCCATCAAAACTGTATCTGTCTCATTATTTATGCATTTTACTAGACTTAAATCTCTTGTCTTCGTTTATCTAGCTCGAGCAATTTTATATATGTCACGTTTTTCATCTTTGGTATCTAGTCGCTTATACAATTCTTCATAAACTTGACCTCTTGCTTTCCATGCTGCATGTTTAGCTTCTTTTTTGACGGCTTTATACCTGACTAAGTTTTCATCATTCCTACAAACATAGAGTGATTTATAGCTGACCTTCTTTGCCCTTACTTTGGTCTTGCACCTCCTCTTTCCACCACAAAGATTCTTTATTTGGTGGCGCACGACCTTTTGATAGTCCAAGTATATTTTTTTCACTTATCCTTAAATTTGAAGACAACTTTCCACGAGACATTAAAATCGACATAAAGATCATCAATTAGTTGTTCCATAACTGCTGTCTTGAAAGGAACCTGCTTTTCCATCTTCAAATCCACCACCGAATTTTTTGCAACATTTTTGTTCTTGTTTTAAGTTTATTATATTTAATTTATACATTTAACATCACTAACATATATTGTGTTGTCAAACTTTCTCCCGGTATGACTTTTCAATTCTTACAAATCATTTTATCTATTTTGCGAGTCATAAAATAATTAATTTGTAACTTATTTGGTCCGCTTTTAAACGTAATTAAACGTTTTTCCCTTTTTATGAAAATCGTATTTGACACAATTAGCTCATGTGCTACGACAAAGTCTAAAATGGTTCGTCTTTCTTCATTCCTTTCTTCATATCCATATCCTACATGAACGGCTGTGTAATCTACATTTTTCTTTCCTGTATGTATATTTAAGTCTCCTCCTATGAAAATCTTCTCTTTTTGTGGAATTTCTCCTAGTAAATCATCTAAGTTTTTCCAAAATTGCATTTTAATATCCTCACTTAATCCTACTTGTGACGCGTAGGCACTGATCATATTAATAGTTTCCTTTCCTATGACCAATTTAAGAGCTAAGATTTTATCAGCTTTTCTACTTACCCTAACAACTTCTCTTTCTAAGAAGTATCCACAATAATACATACTCCACTGTTTGTTTTATTTTTTCATTTGTATCATAATTTAAAACTTGAATTATTAAAATTTTAGCTTTTTCGCTCACTCATCTAGTCTCTTGCATGCATAAAATATTTATCATTCTCCTAAACATCGTATCCACTACTTTCATCGCTTTCTCCTAAACATTGTATCCATTACTTCCATCGCTTTTCCTATTAACGTACCTATATTCCAACTTTCAAAGCTAAGTCGATCACAATTCCTATGACATACTTCTCTAGGATGTCTATGTGAGGACTTTTGCCTATTTAACACTACACCCAAGTTCTCTTGGAGGTGCAACGGTCCTTTCCAAGATGCCGCATTCAAACCATACGACGAGCACTCTTGTATATTTAACAATACGTTTATCCGAACTTCGAGATAACCGTCAATTATTATTCGAGAGAAAACTCTTTTGCATGTTTGTCGATTTGAATCGCTGCGAGATGTGTAATTTCACAAGCAAAATTACAAGTAAAAATTTATGAAAATAACTGTAATTCAATCGATAGAACGTTCGAGGCAAACTCTTAATTAATTAAGTGATTGCATAAATTTAAAGCTACCAAATTCGAGCAATAAAGTGCGAAGGATACCACAAAAGAGCAAGTCCGGTCCAAGCCCGACAGCAGAGGTGAACCAGTTGTGACCGGCTGATTTCTGGGATGGATTGCAGTAGTCGACAGTAGACGCCAGGGGAGGAGGTCGGGATGGCCGCCAGGGGGAGAGTATTGCAGATGTCTGTCGGTGTGGATTGAAGGAGGTTTGTTGGAGCGTCGGATTGGCGGATTGAGGTTGACGACGTCGACAGAACTGGCGACGGACGGAACGCTGGATTTGGCACGTTGGAGTTGACAACGATCGGTCAGGGCAGTCTCCAATGAGTTGGGAAAAGGGCCAAAAGGCTGACGGACGCTGCTGGGCTGCTCGTGGCGCGAGTGGAGGTTGTTGTCGAGCGGGGATTAGATGACGGCGTCTGGGCGTGGAGATTGTACCGGCAAACATGGAACAAAATTAGGTATTCTTCCCTGTATTTGTCCGGTTCTTCTCCTTTTCTTCCTGGCTGATGTTTAATATGCCTCAAATTTCAAATCTCTTTCCAAAAAAATAGTTCACGGGCAGCAATGATTTTGGCTTTTCCCATTTTCAATATATTTCCCAAAATCATTTACTTCTACTTATGGCTTTTCTAACTATAGCCGCTCAATATATTTTCAAAGGTTTTTCCAATTAAGACTCTCCACATTATGTTCTTCTAAATAAAACCTCAATGTTTTGGAATTTTGTTTTGGAATTTTCAAGTGATGCTCATATTTTCTTTTATTTCCTTGTATGAATATTGGAATTAAATTTTATGGGGATTTTAAAATAATTTTAAGCTTGCCTCTACCGTTCTAGGTACCTAAATTACGGGTCGTTTTTTTATTTAAGATCTCATTGGACGGTAAACCTGAAGAGCCGAACAAGTTCAAATAAAAGCAGGTGCGCGAAAGAAATACACGATAATAAATAAATGTTGAAAAATTAAAATGCGTGACTTATAATGCGACGAAGGATGCATCAGATACGTACTTGATATTTGACGGATACATCTGCCACTTTAGTCTACAAATACACTAGCACTTGACAAATTGTTCTGCATATTGTGATAGTGGTCTGCTTTTCTAAAATAAATAAAAGACTTCTCGTGTCATTTTAAAAGGGAAAAATTGAGACCCATAAATGCTATAGATTTATATTTCTTTTTATTGTTAGAATTATGAAGAATTTTATTTAAATTTGGTTGTTTTATTTATTTTTGATGTATTTGAGAATTTTGTATTTTAAATTGGTAGTATTTCTATTTGTTCAATATGAATTTGTCTACGTTTTATATATTTTTAATCTTTTAAACGAAAGGCGACACACACATATAAATATATATCAATTGTAATTATGTCGTGCCCTGAACGTGTCAATATCTTTATTTGTTTGATTTTGTCCTACCACCATACTGGATACGTATCAGACCCGGTACTCGTACATGTACTTGTGCTTCATAGCTTGCAAGATGTTAAGTAGGTCTATAGATTTTAGTAATCCTTATTTTCTTTTTTCAGATCACCATTTTATCTTTGTTTGAGTATGGATTACAAAAAAAGGCTTTGGGATGTCATTACTGTTTTAATTATCCGGTCAATGTTGGGCTATTAGATTCTGTAGGTGCATTTGTGTTTAGTCCCACAACTGCTATTGGTGTATTTGAGTCATGTTGTAATCCTATCTAAAGCCCTTATGTGGATGAATGAATTACCTCTTATATTCTCTCTTCTCTTCCAACATGGTATCAGACCAAAGAGATCTAAAACCCTAAAATATTCTCTCCCGGCTGCCACAAGTGCTTCCGTTTTTTTTTCTAAGCTAATCGGCCGACGCCTCTCCTTTTGCTCCGGACGGGTGCGTGCCCCACCGCTCCCATCGACATGAACGTCCAGTGATTCCATCGACAGGAGAGGTCCTTTTTCCTGTCGGTCCCCTCTTTCTGTCGAAGCCAGTCGTCTGTCGTTGTTGTCGCGGGAAGCTTCTCCCGTCGAGCCATCTCCTTAAGCCTATGCCCGATCCTGTCGCTAAGGGTAGCAACCTCTCTCTCCCCCATCTTCTCCGGTGAGAACTTGTCGCGCTTCTCCCGTCGAGTACCTGCTATGTTGTTCTTTTTCTCTGCGAGATATCGTCGACGATTGACGATGTTTGAGATCTGGTCGGCCTCGTCGACACTTCCGTTGTCTGTCTCTCCCTGCGAGAGCTTCTCCTTCATTGTTCCTGCTGGTTCATGCATCTCCTCCATTGTTGTTGTAGCTACCTCCCTCTGCTCCCCATCTCGTCAACGACTCTCTCTCGTTTCTGATCACATCGAGCTTCATGTTCACGGTCTGCTTCACATTAAATAATCGCAGGTGATCTTCTTTGTTAAATTTTCACTCAAGATGATCAACGAGATAGTCTGACGCCAAATTAATATTTTCAGAGCTATCAAGATCACACCTTAATCAAACGGAAACTGGGAAAACAAGCTCAAACACCAGATGCAAACAGAAGGAACAAGCAGATCATAGTTTTATTATCTTCTTTACAGGGCGAGGTATACGTGGCGAGACATGATCTTGCCAGTACACAATGGAAAACAAAAAAGATTACAAGTATCAATCCGAGCGGACAGAATCGGAGACCGCCGAGACCGCTCGAACTGCTGCTAGATGACGAATAAAACACGGAGTCCGCCGAGATCGTGAGGTCGCGCGGACACACCGTTATTCGCTGACTTTGCAAGCTGCCGCCGAACTGAAAAACAGATCGCCTAACCGCCGAGTCTGGCAGACAGATTATTGAACTTGGAAAGTTGAAGCCGAGAAAACTGACAAGCCGCAGAAGCGACCTACTGATACCGCTGATTGCAAACCATAGGCTTCACTGAACCTGACCGAAGTCAGAACCAAACTCCTGGCTCCACAGTGCTAGCTGCGCAACCTGCAAACAGCAACCAGTTAACACTTCTCAAACCGCGCGGACAAGAAAACCGAAGCCGCAGCAATAACCAAGTCTCAACTTACTGTTCACTCAGTTACCCTCAAGTGTCGGGGGGGGGGGGGGGGGGGGGGCTATTTATAGAAGCGGGGTGGAGTGTGATCACCTCCCTAAGAGATAGGCTTAACGCCCTCTGATCGCAGCTAACAAGACAGTCCGCATTGTCCGCATTGTCCGCACCAACAATGTCGGACTCGCGATCAGCCCGCCAATCATCAAGCGAAGGACAGCGCAAGATTGCAGCCACAGCTGACCTGCTAGCCAGATTTCCAGTCCGCTCAGATCGCAAGGTGTGTTGTCCGCGATCAATCTGCATGTTGTCCGCGACCAACAGGCACTCCGCCCGGTCACCCAACGGACAATGCCGGACTCGCGATCAGCCCGCCAATCATCACGACTAGTGAACACCCTGGACTTGTCACAGATTGTGAGTCTGTGACCAAGTCCACGAAACAACCCAAGAGCCTGGCGCGAGCTCGGCATCCAAGGCCCCAGTCCGCCAACTCCCAAGGTAGATCGCCAATGCTCCACCAGAGCAAGGCAGAACTCGCAAGCTCCAACTCGCACAGCAGTCAAGCCAGCAGCCAACTGTCGGACTCGCAACCAGTCCGCGCAGTCCGCAGATAAGCTCCAATCCCGCAAAGCAAACTGGCGATACGCCAGATCGCAAAAGTAGGCGAACTCCAATCCAAGTCCGCCCAACATGGTGAACTCCATTTCTATCCGCACGGCTACCTCCAGAACCACATCAGGCCGCCATCACCAGACCGCCAGCCTGCTCCATCAGTCTGCATGGACAGTCCGTCCAGACCGCCAGGTCTGCCCGATCACCCACTTTCACTTCATAAATTTCAACATTCTTCACATTACATGTCCAGATAAACGTAAAGTCACACAAAGGGGATCTCAAATCGGTTAAACTACATGGTACAAATGAGGAAATAGCTTACCTCCATTTTCAAAACAGGCAATGTGCAAAAAATAGCCACTTTGTATGTAGGCAGGTGCGGATTCAAAGGGTGGGGCCAAAGGGACACTGCCATCCTTTTTTTACTATTTGTTATAAGTAGACCAAGGGTTTTACCTATTCACATATCACATTTGGCTATTTGCTGTTCACATTTGTCTATTCTCAGACCAAGCTAAGTTATGTGCACCCCTAAAATTAATTTTGACTTGTGGCCCGCCTACTGCCCACTTACCCCTGTTCGTGAAATATATTTTGTATTTGCGTTTAGGAATTAGAGCAAAACAAATTAGTGAGAGTCTTCCGTTCTGAGTTCTTTCCTGTAGTGTTTGGTTGTTCCAGACTCCAGACGTGCATAACAGTTTCGGCAATCTGCAGTGTTGTTGCTGTAGTGTTGTTGTTGATGGGCAGTTCCGAGCCAGGCACACCACATTTTCTGTTATTTTCTTTTGTTCTCAGCTAGTTTTGATAGATTTTTTAAGACTAGAAGGCATTATTAAGATTTAATAAGAATATGATGTGATATACTCTTTGCTAAAAAGCCAATGTCTGTCTTAGCTTATCTTGTTAGACTATTTTACGTTCTAATAATTAATATGAACTTCTTTATATCGAGACGTTTCGATGAATCGTTCGTAATTATTTAAGGCCGTTCGGACTCCTGCAAATGTGAGTTAGTTTTGTCGCAGGAACACTCCAAACCAGTGATAGATGAGCTAGATCATCTCGTAATTTCATGACACAAACTTGATCTCGCCCTTAGCATGATTTTTGGCAGTATAATGAATTTTTTTTACTTACGAGGAATTCATATGATATTTTATTTAGAGTTTCAATTTTAATTAATGAAATCCAATTTGAGCAACACTTGTTTGATTTATCCTACCAAAACCAAAATATTTCATGTCATATGTATCTACATGTGAACACGGGTGAAATCTCAAGTTTAATTTTTAGTCTGGTTGAAAACTGTCGGGCAGCTTTCTCCTCTCTTTCTGGCTCCGTTTGGGGGACTTAATTAAAGTCCGCTTCATGTGATCGTAACGTAACCGCTTGATCGGTGAAAATAAGTCCCCTCAAACCGAGCCTCTACTGTAAACACTGGCGGCCCGCCGGCCCCTCCTTTTATGATTTTTCCTCCGTTTTGATTTGAAAGTACAGGAGCCCACGACCTATAGATCTAGGTTTGTCTTTTACTGCGAAGAGGGGCCTTTGCAAACACCTACAGGAACTTGTTTTGAAGAAGCAATTGCTGGTTTCAATATTTCTCCTTCTAGAGCCGTCAATCTCAACCAAATCAATTCTAGATCTTGCTTTTCATTGGTGGAAAGAGACATCATGGCTCTACATGTTCTTGTAATTTCTCCTTAATTTTTGATTTGCTTTATCTTGGATCACAATAAGGTATTTGCTCTTTATGATCTCATGTGATCAATTTATATAAAGAGTTATTAACCTGGACCTCCTCTCGAAATTTGCGTAATTACAACTTGAACTCCTCTAACTATAGAAATTACAATTACCTCCCCTCAATATTTACATTTCGTAACATTCATGCACAAAAAGACCCCGTGATGATTTACTTTAAGGGGGTATTTTTGTGCATAGATATTATGAAATGTAAACATTGAGAGGTGGTTTTTGTAATTTCGAAAGTTAGAGGGGTGCAAGATGTATTTCTGCAAACTTCGAGGGGAGCTCCGGGTATAATAGATTTTGCTGAATCAAAGCTTGCATGATCGAATATATTAGCTGACATGTAAATCTATTATTTTGATTTTAGTTCCTAAAACAATTGAGTTATGCATGTAGATATGACTATTGATGGTAATAATTTCAAATTAGATCCAAATATTTTTATTTATAGCTTCAGATTTTGTATTTGATCTATATGCACATAAAATTGTTGATATAGGCTCCGTTTGGCACTGTGGTGGCGGTCGTAAACGCATGGGCTAAACCGTCATTCGTTGAGGATAACTTAACAAACTTCATCCGTTTAAACATAAAAGTGGATGAAGTTCCTTAGATGGGTGTTAACGAATGATAATTTAGCCCCCAATGTTCATGACAGCCACCACCGTGCCAAACGGAGCCATAGTCCATGTTTTTTGGATTTAGATTTGGATAATTACATGGTGATTTTTCCATAATTTGATTTAAAGTACATGCACTAATTTATATTTCTCTTTTGAGTTTATATGGAGAAATCAAAGTCTTGTAGGGAATCACTTACATGTTACTGGTTTTCACTGTTGATGCAAATTTCATTCAGAAAAAAACACTAGATTGCTTTAAGGAATGGATCATGTGACATGAAATTGAATCAAAGATTGGTATGAGATAAATGTTTCTCATTTTATTTTTAATTGTGCGCGCTGCCATTCATGTTATTTTAGTTTGTGTTCTTAAATTTTAATTAGTGATTGTTAGGCTACGTTTGGTTCGCCGTTTAAGCCCCGTTCCGTTTTCTAAAAACGCTCCTCATCCACTTTTCCCATTTGTTTTTCCGCCTCTTTTCCAAGCGCAGCGCCTTTTATCGCAGCTGAAAAACCAGCGGGTCGAAACCCAGATCACAAGCTCCATTTCTTCGCGTTTGGGGAGAAGAGGTCGAAGGCTGGGCATCAGCTGGCACATCTCCGCCATCTTCTTCGACGGCTTCCAGGGGTCGCGACTCCGGCGACATCCACGGCTCACATCCAGGGCTGGTCGGCTTCTTCCGGCATCCACGGCTCTGGTCTTCTCCGACAGCATCCTCTTTGCTTCTTCCAGGATCTACAACTGCAGATAAACCCTATTTTTTCTGTTTTTTTTTGCATCATCTCTGTCATTAAAAGCGATATCTTGGTGAAAATGTGTTGAATGGATGGTTGATCTTTCTAAGCTATATTTTGGTTTTAAGGTTTGCCCTTGGAGCGCACAACAGATGTTGCTGTCAAAATTATTCAGTCGCCGGATGAAGATGATGATGAGAATGAGATGATGACTGCTCGATTTGAGAAGCAATACTACAGTTTGTTCTGCTTTTGTAAAAAGAAATAGAAAATCAACAAATCTGCTCTCAACAAATCTTCTCTGCTTCTGTATAAAATTTGGGTAGATTGATAAGTTTAGTGAAAACAGGAAGGACTCCGATAAGCTTTCTCATGGTTTAAGAAGTTGTTTTGTTATCATATTTTGATTTTCAAAGGAGTCCAGGTTGGCAATTTCTTAGGATAGGCTGGCATGTTGGGCCTGATTGGTAGTGGTGTGGGACTGCAATGGAAGTTAACATAGAAGACAAATATTAGAAAAATAATAAAAAAAATTATATAATAAAAAGTTAATAATAAAAAATATCTACAAAACGTCAATGTTGTTTTGTCAAACGGTTCTCTGTTTTGAACAGCTCTGCAATCACAGATTATCCAAACAGATCTTCGTTTTCAGTAACCAGTTTCTAATAGCTCCATTTACGAACCTGTATTTACAACAGGTTCTTTTATAATCACAACCGTTCTACCAAATGAAGGCTTAATTTTTTAAATTTTGATTATACTCCATAAGAAGTTAATTAACATTGCTCTTGAAGATTCTAAATTGTGTTATTATTTCATTCGAATTAAACGTAAATTAAAATTTTAATTTTCAAACAACACATTAATCAAGCTTTTGAAAGCTGGACTAGCAGGTCCGCCCGGTCAGACTGCGGACCGGACAATTAGTTGGTCTGGTATAGGTAAACAATCCACTCCATCCGCGTATCGCTTAAGAACACTATTGAACCGGGCGGACGGACCGCTGGGCCGGGAACTAGGCGACGTTTGCTCCAAACGCCCAGCAAAAATGCTGAAACAAACGAAACCTAAGGAAGGAGTGAATCACATGGCCAAATGATTTTTATGATTTTCTGCTGTAATATATTATATACATGTAAATATTAATGCTAATATATTTATAAAATAAATATATATAACTAATATATTTATCTATGTAAATATAAATTAAATATTATTAAATACATTATTATATTAACATATTAAATTATTTTTTAAAAATTTAAAATTTATGATATATTTGTAATATATACATAGATCCTTCAAATATAATTTAGATTCGGTTTGACAAAGCGGTAAGTGTTATGAAGGAGGTGGTTATGGACTGTCGCTCTTGAACGCCCGACCTTATCTAAGAAACTTCATCCTATTTTATGTTCGAAAGTAAAATTAGTTTTATTTTCTTGATTGTGGTCTTAAACGTTGTCATGTTAAATATTCATTTTAGTTGAGGTACTATCGTGGTTGACCGTACAGGCAGAGTGGCAGAGTCTATGTCTGCCACTAATAAATATATATATATATATATATATATATATATATATATATATATATATATATATATATATATATATATATATATATATATATATATATATATATATATATATATAGAAAACTATTAGACCCTGATTGAACCGGATCGATGTCCGGTTCGGATTTCAAAATGTTGGCATTAAGTTCATTAACATACCTGCAAAACAATAGAGGAGAGACATGGAGATTATTCTAATTTAGTAAAATACTTGGAGAAATATCTTCTAATATTTTTTAATTCAGATAATATGAGTTAAAATGTAGATATCAAATTATATCGTTGAAATATGTTGTCACAAAGCTATGGAGAAATCAGAGAAATTTTCAGTCTTGTAATCAATCTCTTTAGACTCCTAAATCAATTGTAGTAATCAATTCAGATTTTTTAATAAAAAAATCTGTTCTAAAACTGTTGAGAAATCTTCAGCCTACGTGTAATCAATCTCTTTACATTCCTAAATCAATTCTAATCAATATGAAATTTGCCATGATTATGTGATTGATTATTTTCAAAGAAATACAGACGAAGGACAATCATATTTTTTTAATGTTTATGTTGTATTTTCAAATTTAGACAATTGAATAAAATTTTACACGATTTTGTGTAATTAATTTAACATTTTGTATTAGTATATTTTAAAAATGGCACGCCTTCATTTGTAATTTTCTAATTCACTAATATTATAAGGAGCACTTGGTTGGCGGGTGTCACTTTACGGTTGCGGTTGGGTGTGTGAGCTTCGACGTTGGGGCAAGCGGGTCCCTGCGGGGTGGAGCTGGCAAGATCTTTGAATGACGGTTAACCATGGGGGGCCGACCTCTTTGGAGTCGGCAATGCTTCTGTTATATGTTATTTATGAGTGTTGGAGGTCCCGAAACGCAAATGTGCATGGTCGAGAGTTTGGTGCCACCGCCGTGTTGGTGGCTTCTATCATGGAAAATTTGGCTCTTTTTGACATTGGTCGAGTTTCGAGATGTTGGGGCGCCAACTACCCTTCGGGGCTGTTTCATCATCTTCTACTGGAAAGGTTGAGACATTATGAAACACAAACAACCGTTGTTAGTGTTTTTCAAGGTTAATGAAAAACACGGAAGTAGTCACTTGATATGCATTATTCCAAAACTGGAATAAATTAAACTGCATTGATACTTGTGTCAAACTTCAGAAACATTAAAATTAATTAGGTCATATCAAAGGTTGTTTGAATCACACAAAAATCAAAACGCATCATAATGTCTCAACCTTTCCCCCACTATCCAGTCACATTAGCTACTATGATTTCATGAAAAATACGGAAGTAGTCACTTGATATGCATTATTCCAAAACTGGAATAAATTAAACTGCATTAATACTTGTGTCAAACTTCAGCAACATTATAATTAATTAGGACATATCAAAGGTTGTTTGAATCACACAAAAACCAAAACACGTCATAATGTCTCAACCTTTCCCCCTCTAATCGCATCGGATTACCGCACTGTGGTACTCCGGTGCAGTTACAATGGACATCTGCCAGACCATAAAACCAGGTCGCCTGACCGCCAGAACTAGAGCTCTAACACCCAAGCGGTAACACAACCAAATCTATCAGAGAGGCAGACCGCCAGACCAAAACGTCAGTCTGTCAGGACTCCACATGTTCTAACATTAACCATTATGGGGTGTCATCGGCCAGATGACACCCAACTCTATCGCCACAATCTTCAGCTTCGTTGCCTACTTGCGAGCTGAAAGAGTAAGGTTCACTCTGAGACTCTTCCGTAATTGCTTCTCAGTGCGGTCAATTACAACCTCTTCCGTAAGAATGATCATTTGAGAATTGAAGTCTATTCTGACGCTAGCTATGCAGATGACAAGGAAGGTAACAAGTCTACGTCTAATTTCTGTATCTTCGCAAGAGGAAATCTGATCAGCTAAAAGAGCAAGAAAGAAGCTGTAGTTCACAGGTTAAGGGCTAGAGCCGAATACATAAACATGACTTTAACTACTTGTGAGCTGAAGTGGTTGCAGACACTATTGCTTGATTTGGGAAAAGTTTATAATCACCCTTTGCCAATTTTTTGCGACAATAAGGCAACAATATATATTTTAAAGAATTCAGTCTTTCATGAAAGGACAAAGCATATTGAAGTTGAATGTCATTTTATCATAGAAGTGGTGTTGAAAAATCAGACCTGCACTCTATTTGTCACCTCTGATAATGAGCATATTGAAGTTGAATGTCATTTTATCATAGAGTGGTGTTGAAAAATCAGATATGCACTCTGTTTGGAAACTCGCAGTTGCGGTCTGGTGGCCTGACCATTATTGGAGATTGGTGGTTTCCAGTGTTTGCAGCATGCTGTCGGATAGAGATCGGAAGTCGCCTTATAGATAGTTTTACCAGCGGTATACTCATGCGGTTTGACCTATTCAAACCTCATAGCCCCCATGGCTTGTATTTAATGTTGCATCGCCTGTTGTAATCTCCTATCTTCCCCCGTCTTCTATAAATATGGGCATACCATTGTATTATATACTTTTTAGAGCAATAAAATTTTGTTATTTACATGTTTTCTCATACCTTGGAAGCTTGGTGGAATCTTTGCGCTAGAAGGGGAGCAGAGTGAATTCCTGAGCAGAGGATTGGCCTAAGTCCATGACCTCGCTAGAGAATCTCAGAGGTCTTTCTAGCTTTTGGAGTTGCTTATCTTCAAATAAATACTTGTAGTCTATTTATAGTTTTTTTGAGAGATATGTAGGTAATTGAGTCAGGGCAGAATTTGTGCTAGCGAATGACGTTGCATCATTTCAGTCACCTAGATCACCAAAATTATCAAAATGATGAAAGTGCCCCCCCCTCCACGACGGTTCGGACAGGGCGCCCGGCGGCGGCAACCGCGGCGGCGGCAGGCCGTGTAGGCTGGTCGTGTGCGTGTAGGGGCGTTGTCCAAGCGTGGCCACATGTTTCGCACCTGACACAAACTCAATAGCGAAGTCAATTTCTCATTGGGGCGGTAACTCAGGGAGATCCTTAAGAAAAACCTCTGCATAATCCGATAAAATAGGAACGTCACTCAAACTGGACTTCGGCTCAACAACCTCCAACAACTTGAAGAACAACTCCGCGCCCTTCCAAAAAGTCTTTACTGCCTAAAGAGCAGACATCAATATCTTGCTCGATCCTCGCATACCAGCGAATTTAGCCACTCGTTCAGTGTTCTGTCCCAATGCGACTTCCTTAGAGTTGTAATCTATACATGCACGCTGCTCCGAGAGCCAGTCTATGCCAAAAATTACATCGAACTCAGGTATCATTAGCACTGATGCTTCCAGCCCGAAATCCTGACTTCCTATCCGCACCTCAACACAGTAAGACCTATCTGTACGCATTACGCATCTGTTAGGTAAAAACACCTTCAATCTATATGTCGACATAAGAGTAGACACTCCGATCCGCGATACGAAGTCCTCAGATAGAAACGAATGAGAAGCACATGTATCAAACAGTGCTCTCGTCGGATAGTCCTGAATAAGGATGGAGCCTACATTCATCAAGTTATACACAAGCAATTCACAAGATATAAAATATATAAATCATGAAAACTATATACTACTCGTACCTGTGACGACATCAGCCTATTTGATGGCCTTCTGTTGGCCAAGATTATAAACTCTTGGCCGAGCTTGAGCATATTGGGATGAAATGGACTCCACCGCCTTTCCCTTCTCAGCGTAAGATGCTCCTGCCTTTTTATCCACCTTTGGAGGACCACTTCAAAAATTTTGGGCTATATGTCCTGGCATGCCACAAGTATAACATGTACGCACGCTTTGCCCAGATGATGCTCCAGAAACAGCAGTAGATGGAGTCTTCCCAGAAGACTTGGACTTCTTATTCCACTTCCGATAGCTCGGTTTTGAAGAAATCGGCAATTTGAACCCGGGCTTTATCACAGCCAAGTCCCTCTTGCCCTACACCCTTTTGATGTCCTTCTCCAACAAACGGGTCGTATTAACCAATACTTGAAAATCTTGATTCATTGGATCGGAGAGGAGTAACCTCAGCTCATCCCGTAGTCCCTCATATAACCTATTGGTCTTACGCTCCGCAGTTGCGAAAGTTGATCTCGCATAACATCCCAACCTGGTAAACTCATGCAAGTAGTTATCTACACTACTCTCACCCTATGTCAAAAGCTGGAACTCATTTTCCATGACAATTAGCTGCGACGAAGGCAGATGCTTTGCCAAAAATAATCTTGAAAACTCCTCCATCGAGATCTCAGATAGTCGTCTGCCCGCAAAGTGGTGTAACTCCAACTCATCCCACCAAAGTCTAGTCTCTCCTTCCAACAGGAAAGTGACCCAGGTTACCTTCTGCCCCTCCTCAGTTTCAATCACTGTCAACACCCTCTTGACACGCGAAAGCCAGTCCTCTGCCTGCGTTGGGGATCCTGTAACTGTGCTTTAGCTGCCTTTCAGTCGCTCGCCTATCAACCACAGCCTCAGTAGGCCCCTACCTAACAACTATAAGCTCGGCTACTCCACCCCGTACGGGTACCATCGCTGGCCGCTCATGCCCATATGGCTGTGCATTTATCATAACAAACATTGTCTCAGCAACTAAGCATATCATTTCCGCAGAAGGGGGAGGTGTGGGCACATCAGCTGGTGCTGCACTTTCCACAAAATGTTGTGGTTCAGACTGCCCTACACCACTTCAAGTTACCTAAAAGTGTAAAATACACAATTTTGCGACCACATACAAAGCACACCACGACTAATAGGAACGTGCAGGTTTCTCACATATGTGTATTTTCATTTTTAAGTGGACATTCTTGAGTGTGTGTTGTTTTACCAGTAAGCACATACATGTGCTCGCCACCCCTCAAAAGAATTCGACCACGAATTCACAGAAGAAAGACCAAGACTAGCTGATACCAAATTGTGACACCTTCATCCGTCACATGAAATATAATTGAGGGTCCGGCGGGGCCCCATGCCATATTTCACAGACAGTCAGCGGGGTTACAGGTTAACTATCATAAGACCAAATGAATTCTAACTCAGAGCATTCTAACGGAAGCTTCATACGTTAAATTGAACTCAACACATGTGAATGTCCACTAAAATATATAACATGAATGTTTTACAAAATACACAAAAGTTCTGGCCTTAAGACCTTATAATTATTTTTCAACAAGGTGGTTTACAAATATCGGCTCGCAGACCGACCACATATGAAAACAATAAAATTCTTCGCTTGGCCTTCAAGGGTCGGCATAACATCATGGGCTGCAACTCACTATTTTTCGCGCGGCTCTCCAGCACCTGCACAAGGACAATCCACCACAAGGATGACAAACAAGGCAACGGTCAGCTTTAGCTGACTAATTTATAACGACCTTACCCCATACCCGGGGCAGCGGTATACCTTCCCTGCATGCATAGCAAGCATATATAGATATATCACAAGAATGCACAACTCAAACATCATTCAATATATCACAAACGTATGCATCAACTGCTAAACATTCCGTGTACTTAGGGCACATTCTCGGTATACTGTAAATACCCACCCCACCACCATTCAGAGGTTCAAGACATAACTGTCAACATTGAGCATTTCAGTCTTTCTAGCACACAGCCTAAGACTCTCATTATGTGATCGACGAAGCCAATTACTTTAGTCCTACGAGTTTGACTGGCATAACGCGGGTACAGTTCAGCCACAGCTCGTTGCTCAAATCATCATATCATCGCCGAAAGCCAAAACCTTCATGGCCATTAGACACAGTGCAGGTCAACTTCCCATTGCCCATAATCCAAAACATAACCAACATTATTTTAAATGGTTCTCAAGGACACCAAAGCTGGGCACCCAGGCTCACAGCTCACCTGTTAGCCACACGGTCTCCACGAGACAGGCTTCTCAAGTACAATACAATCTCGGAGTTATCGCCAGTGATAACCACTATCGCTTGGCATTAACAACAGAACACCTCTTCTGTCTCCAAACTCAATCATAACTGGAACATTTTCCAGAACACAGCTGTAGCATCATGCGGTGCCAAAAAACTGGACTTTCACAAAGTTTAGCTCATATAGAGCTATCGCCAATGATACTCACTGTTGCCCTGCAATATCCACAGGTATCCAAAAACCGTGGTATTTCTGGGTATTTTCCTGGAGCGCATCCCTAGTACTTCATGCTAATGAATTCACAGGCACAACCCCTCAAACTCCATAAATTACCCGTTTATACTTGCAGTCTTCTCCGGCACGCAAATTTAAACATCACCAATCCAGATCAACCTGTCTGGATGTGCTTCACATATCATGCATATTTTGTACTGTGATTTTCGGATTCTATATGCAAAACTACCCGGGGACATCACGTATCAACCCATCAGAATTCTCTTCACTTTTCCACCTTTTGGTGGGTGATTCCATGCATATGCAAAAAAGAGGACTTCACTTGTCCAAGAAGGAAGATCATTATCCTCGTAGATCGTTTTGCGCGGGGTTTCTTGTGGCCCCGTGTGAGGTTATTTGCGAGTGGGCTCTTGGCGACACATGCTTATGCTCTTGTAGGTGCCGAAGGGTGGCTTTCCATTTTGATCGATGCGACTTCTGTCAACTTTGAGCCTTGCCCGAGTGACTAGTAGGAGGAAACGCTTCAGTATTTTGGTGGGCTTGGAGGTTGTGATACCTTCCTCACTGGAGTGCGTTCAAGATCCTCCTCCCGACCACTTCATGATCCCTGAGGGATGCCTGAAGGAGGCCTTTCAGATCCCCCAACTGATGAAGCCATTGAAGTTTTTTCGGTTTTGCGGTGTTCCGGTCACTCAATTCTCCCGGGTATGGCTGGCGAGGATCATGAGACTGCTCTACTTCTTTCGAAAGCACGACTCGTAGATGTCTGTATGACTTTTTGCGAGTCGTGTGAAGTCTGTCTTGGCTCTGGCGACCTATTTAAGGTGTGAAACAACATGAGATGACTGTTGTTTCAAGACAAAACCAACTACCGCCACAGGTGAACATTTTTTGGGTTTGTCAAAAGCCCATGAGGTCGCTTGAAGTCTGGCAGGATCCTCTGGATCGCTGTCGTTGACTTGCATGGAGGGAGTATGACTTTTTTCCATTATTCGGTTTCGACGATATGCGTGAGTTATGCGTCGCTATCCACTAGATCTACGCATTTGTTGTTGAGATGCGGTTGATTCTTGCAGGCCGTTCGACAGATGCTAGGTAGAGTTGTGCTGCGCCGCTGGTGCGTGGAAATAAGAGGAAACTGGATTTTTCGCAGCTATAGGGAGAAGGTGGGTCATCCTTCGCTGCCCCCGCGGCTATTATTGAGGTCGCCGACGACTGCCCGGATGATCCTGTTGATGACCCTCCGCCTGCAGAGACCGAGGATCCCCTGGAGCTCCCTGCGATTGAGCCGATTTCTTGAGAGGTTCGCAAGCGTCTGTTAGTCATAGCGAAGGGGAAAAGCGATAATGCTCCGCTTATCGAGCGCTTCTCCCGAAGGGATGTCTGCTGACCCCGGTGTTTTCCCGCCTTTAACTGGTATTGGAATAATTTGTCTATTGTGTTTGCAGCTTTACGAGATACGTGACATCACGCTCTCCTGGAATAGTAGTTACGTGACTACGAAAGATGATTTTCTATCTTTGTAGACGAAGCTGGCCACGTCCGAGGATGCTTTGCCAACCGCTCAGAAGAAGGACTTCCAGAAGGAAGTCCTCTCCTTGTTGGTCAACGCAGAGTCTCAGTTGTCTTCTTCATAGACTTAGCTTGAAGTCGGATCGGGCGCACAAACAGTCAAAGAAAACACAACAACAAATTGTAAAAGGTTTTTTTGACATGGAAAACCCGGAAAGAGTGAAAAATCACATGGCTGGATCTGTGCCGAGCCAAAATCCACAATTTTCTTGGAGATTACAAGAATTTGAATGATTTCTCGGAGGGTGATAAGTCATCTCTCCGTTACAAGTACAAATTGTGAAAAATCTGAAAAGAAACTAAGTCTCTGTAATCTTGATAGAAGTGTTCTGGTTAGTAAAATGGACAAGTCAACGGAACCTCGATTGGAGTGTTTTGACTGGGCGAAATCTCTAAGTCCACGCAGTCTCGATGGTAACGCTCCTGCTGAAGCGGAGCCTTGCTAGGTGCGCTCTAGCGGAAACAAACGTTGTTTCTTAGAAGGCTGTTGGAACCTTTGCGATAGAAGGGAGCGAAACGGATTTCTGAGCGGAGGATCGGCCTAAGTGCAGGACCTCGCTGCAAAACCTCAGAAAACTTTCTAGTAAAGAGTTACTTGTCTTCAAATGAAGGCATGATGACATATTTATAGTTTTCTGAAAGAATACATCGATAATTGCGCCGTGGCAGAATTTGTGCCGGTGAACGACGTCGCACCGTTTCGGTCACCTGCATCACCGAAATTATCGAAACGTGATAATTGCCCCCCGGGTGGCCCGTACAGGACGCCTGGCGACAACAGTGACCGGAGGCGGCGGTGGACGCCGGCGGCACGCGCGGGGCCCTTACACGGGCGCGACCGCGCGCGGGACCGTGCACGGGCTCAATCGCGCGTGTCGGTGCTGCCGCGGGCCTAGCATTTTGCTTGGGATGCTTCTGTCAAATTTTTTTCAAATATATTTAGAATGTCTGTAAATAAGTAGTTAAAAATTAAAATGATTATAAAACAAATATAATAATTATTATTTCATATTTTATTTTACGAGAAAATATAATATGATATAAAGAAAAAAAAATACGTGTAACACATCATGCTCGTGCGTGAGTCATGATAATTTACTTTTTACACTCACCAAAAAGTTCTCGGATTGCGAAGAACTTAAAAAATTTGTGAGCTGAAATCAAATTCAAAACGCAGGTTAAACGAGCCTTTCAGTGGAAATGGGCGTGCTGCTGGTTTGGGGCATCGCCGCTGTTAGATCGACGTCAGTACGGCGTTAAGGCCCGGGAAAGTTTTCGACACTGTAGCTACAGGGACAAGACGGACGGCGTCGATGTCGCGGCCAGCTGGTGACCGGGACTCGTGCCACGTCAGATGGTCAACGTATTTCCTCTTTCCGACTCGCGACGATCGGGGATAGGTCCGATTTGTCGGCCCCTGCTCGGAAACGTGCCCGTATGCACGCCCGGTGGGGGCCTTCCGTGCTGACGTGGAGGAGGTTTAGTGGATTGACTGCCACGACTTCTCTCTCTTATGGCCGAGGCCAGAGAATCGGGAGAGTAGTTGCCAGTTGGCAAGATAAACCAACCGGGTGGTGATGGAAGATCATTCATATTGGACGGATAATCTTTAGCCGGACGGTTGATTAAACTCACACATAAACACCACAGAATTGACATCAGCATTTTATGTTCAGTTTTTTGGGGGAAAATTAGTCAGTTAATATTCTCGTACCTATTATTTTTATTGGAAAATTTTTAGGAGCACATAATGCATGTTTCTCTTGCGCTCATTTAAATATCTCCAATCACGTGGGCATTGTTTCTTTCTTCCCCTTTGAAAAGAAAAAGCTCAAAATCACGCCTCTTCCATCCCCGCCTCCGCCATCGCCGCACATCTGGGGTTTCACAGACCCTCCACACCTCCGCTCGTGCCCCTCCATAGATGTCGGCTGCAAGGTGAAACTATCTAGGGTTTCGGTGGACATTGACAGAGAAGGAAGATTAACTGTAGATCGGCGGAAGATCATCAGCGGGAGAACATTGAAGGTATCACGCAGTTACGATAATATGAATTTTTTTCCTTTGATTCCACCATTTTTGTTTTTTTCATTCACATGTGTCTTTCATCTCTTCCAGTTGTAATGTTATTTTTTCACCTTAAAAACTGGCACATTCCAGTTATAATCTAGTATTTCGGTTTTTTTTATTTTAAATACATTCTATTTCAGTTGTAATCTTAGTATTCAAGTTATAACATACTTCAATGTTTTAGTTGTCATGCACCGCAATTTGTTTTCCTGTATTCCACATTTTCCAGCTGTAATCTTAGTATTCTAGTTGTAGCATAGTTATATTTTTAATTTCAATATATTATATTCCAGTTATAATCTAAGTTTTTTAGTTGTAACGTAGTTATATTTCTAATTTTAGTATATTCTATTCCAGTTATAATCTTGATATTGTTATAGTTATTGTTTGTATTTTTCTCCCTATTTATATACAATACTTTAAAAGATGTGGCAAAATAAGTTGTATGTTGGTAGATCATATAACCCTGACTCATTTAGAGTTGTCGAGGCTATCATGATCCCACGTCATGTTGCAAGCCACTTGGTCCTGTTGGTGGGAAATTTGAAGGGCAAGTATTGAGATTTCTATGATTCACTTCTGAATCTCATGCATAGGTCATCCCTCCGAGAAAATTTACGTTACTATATTTTTAATTATAAATTTATTATCTTTCATGCTTGACTATATTGTATTTTTATGTGTAGATAAGATTTCTTCAAGAGGACAGATCAGAGGTGCCTGCAGGAGACATTGTTGATTGGCCAATACACATAAACAAAGGGCTTGTCACACAGGAGAACGACAACGATTGCGGCATCTTCGTGATGAAGTATATAGAGGCGAGCTTGGGGAAGGATCAGGTGGATTGGAAGAGACATAGTAGCTGGCCAAAGGACATGCCGAGAATTAGAGCTGAAATTGTTGCAGCACTACTTCAAACATTCCAAGCCTCTTTGCTAATTTCAAATGGTTTTTTTGTTTAAAATTAAGACTATGACTGTAGTTTGAGGCCTAATGATTTATTAGTTTACTCTCTTCATTGTCTTTGCTTTGAAGGAATTTTCTTTTCACTTAGCTAGTGGTTTTCCTCTTTTCGCAGAGTGGTCATGATCACCATAGAAACAATTATTCAAGTATTCAATAGTGAATTTAGGTACAACAAGATTGCAAAAAATTAAGATTTATCCTTTATCGCAGGGAGGAGACACTGATGTTTTTGTGTCTAAGGATACTATCTTAGTTGTTTATTTGTTATTGTAAAACATTTTTCACTGTAGAGAATGCATACATTGGTGAATATTATCTGATATGAGTGACTGAAATTTCATTCAGTAATTAGCTCTACAATGACAAGTAAGACGTTGAGCGGTTGATTAGTAGGACTTGGGAGGTTTAATATCAATATGCTTAAACATGCTAACAATCACCATTTAAATACATCTGAAATTGCAGAGAAATTTAAATATATGTCATCCACCAAGACTTCATTGTTTAGATTTGGGCAAGCAGTCGTATCAACTGGAGCCGAGTCTCGATCAAGTGACAAAATTCCTATGAAGTCGTACTCCTTTGGTTCTATCTTGACATTTTCCACGATATGATCTTCTTCTCCCTTTGACTCCTTTTTGTCCTCTAAAAAAAATAAACGTGTACAAGAGTATTAGTAATTGTAAGTTAAAAAAATAATTGCAAATAAAATTTCTCACTTTTTCTTTTTGTTGGTTTCTCTCAATGACTCTTAGGTCGGTTGTTTGATCGGTCCTTGCATTGCATTGTCGGTGGATCCCGAACTTTACCCTTTTCTTTTTGATTATCTCATCTGATTTCTTAGCAATTTCATTCATTACACTTAGTACATACTCTCTGACAATCTTGCAATCTTCTACCCAACGAGTTAGATCATACGTAAATCTCATCATATTACTCCTGAACACTAAATTGGAGTCAAAGTCATCCAGACTTGCACTCTTGAAACGATACACATTCTTTTTCGTCTTAAGAGTGAATCTGCTGAGTATGCATTTCTTAGGTAATTGCATAACATTTTTATGATTATACACTCTTAATATATGTTTTCATAATATTCCATTTGTTTGAAACCCTCTGCATGAATAATCGACATCATAATTAGTTGGATGAAATGATACGAACCACTGTTTAACATTATTGGCTATGTCAAAATGTTGTGTAACATACAAGATATGATCGTCAGTTATTCTTGATTCCTCTACAATACAAACATCAACAACACCGTCCATAAATGCTTGCTCAAATAAGGAATAACTTTTTCGAGTGTAAATCTTTGATATTTTTTTGAGTAGTAGACAATTCTTGTACTTTAATGTTACTTTACCATGTTTGCATCAAAAATCTTCATCGTGTTTGGATCGACGCCAACTTGAGATTAATTTGTCCAAACCAACATAATATTCAACCAGTGAACTGGTTGCTTTAGAACAACCATGTAAAATATTATTTGTTGATTCACTCCTTTGGGTCGTAATATACCGAGATCTAATCTATTTTATTGAAAGTGGTTGATCATTTCATTCTAACCTTAAATAAGTCTTGCAATCATTTGTTTTCGTCCAGGTTTCCTCTTCTTATCATATCACTCCAACAATTCTCAAATTCAATCTCACTATCACATTTACTTATATAATTGTAAAAAAAAGATCTAATACATTTATCATAACTGAAAGCAGGTACCTTTGACGGTGCTTTCTTTGAGATGTGTCACTGACACAAACGATGTCGAGTATTGGGAAAAACTCTCTCAATAGAAACAGTAATTGTCTGGTCTTGATCCGTAAATATCGTGATGGGTTGTTTTCCCCCAGAAAACTTCAAGAAAGTCTTGAATACCCAACAAAAAGATTCAATGGTCTTCGTTGCTATGAAGGCCCCACAGATAAAAATATTCTACAAATGGTGGTTAACAACAATAAAGGGGGCACATGTCAAGTTGTACTTGTTTAATCGATATGTGGTATCAAATATGATAACAACATTGAAACAATCATAATCAATTTTGCTACGGTCGTTGATCCAAATAAAACTAATCAGCCGGTTCTTTTCATTAGTTTAAATATCATAAGAAAACATATTATCCTTTGATTGTCGTTCCTGTAATATTTTTGATAGGCTCATGACCTCCCCACTATCTATTAGAGCTTTTCTTTCTCGTTGGATAAAGTTATAGACATCGGTCTTAGAAACCGCTACATTTTCAACACCACATGCTTCATCGACAAGAAAATTGTATGCATCGGTTGTTCTAATATCCACATCGGTCATATTCTTCAGAAGACTGCTTGGATATTAGATAAACTGCGTTGAGACCTCAGTAAATGCTTGTCATTTTCTGATGCTAGAGGGTGGTTATGTTTCTCGACAAATTTCGTAACCTCTCAATTCTTCCATTCTTTATCTGCATTGAAATATATGCAGGCCAAACAACTTGTGCGAGTATCCAACTTGCGGTATCTTTTTTGATCGTCAATCATCGATTTTGATACTTTTACACAAGACTTGGAGCAACAATACCCTCGGCCCTTAATAATCATCATATGTGTCCAATAAAAAATATTCTGCTTCCTAACACTAAAACCTCTTTATGAGCATAGTTGCAATACGCAGCATATGCTTCCTCCTCACTGTGCACAATATGGAATATTATGCTTCCTCTGTAAATTAAAACATAATTATAGTTGTAATGCAGAAATTCCAGTTGTAATTGAAAAATGACTGTTGTAATTAGGAGTTGGGAAAATAGTATTCCAACTATAATTTGAAGATTCAACTTGGAAAAATATACTACATCTTGCCTGTTCTCTGTTCAAATACTAGAATGAAGGTAGAATATTGACAGAGAAGGAAGCTTAAAGAAGTACATTGTCATAATTATCAATTACCGATTTCTCGTACATTTGATGCATCAAGTAATATGAACTACTTCTGAGTTTTCAAAGGTCCGGGAACACCTACATTAGAAGAAAATCCATGTAAGTACTACACCAGAAGTATTAGTTGAGAAAATTATAGCTTGCTTACCAACCAGAGGGAGATTTGATTGCAAGAATGAGCTGCCACTGGAGCTCAAATGGCTTCACCTTGCCAATATTCACCAAAACCTTAGATGGCTCCACCTAGCAGCCGATGTCTACAGAGGGGCACAAGAGGAGGTGTGGAGGGTCTGTGAAATCCTAGATGTGCGGCGATGGCGGAGGCGGGGATGGAAGAGGCGGGATTTTTGAGCTTTTTTTTTCCAAATGGGAAGAAAGAAAATGGGCCCCACGTGATTGGAGGAATTTAAATGGGCATAGGAGCAACGTGTATTATGTGTACCTAAAATTTTTTCCATTTTTATTAGTGGTGCCTCTAAAATTTAAGCTTTAAGAGCATTGTTAATGGAAATGTCTATATTTAGAGAGGCTCATTGTATCATGTTCTTCAAATATGGAGAATATGGTAAGAACAACTCTAATCATGTTTGGTGTGGTCTGTTTAACGCTCTTGAGAGATTTAGTTAAATCTGACCGTCTTAGCCCGCGGAGCGATCAAGCGTACACAGTCACAGAACGCTATAAGTAGAACACATGATGTTTACGTAGAAAACTATTCAACCGGGTAAAAAATCACGTGACCTGATATGTGCCGGTCAAACTACAATATATGTTTCGGGTTACAAGTCAACTTGAGAATCGAGAGCGGCAGACCACTTCTCGGTACACTTTTGGGTGAAAGAGAGAGAGTACAAGTTTTGGTGGATGACAGACGACCTCATTCAAATATTGAAGTTAATATCCATTAGAGATTACGAACGCTCGTCAGCACCGCGCTGATGAAGGTCACGGCTGTAACATCTGACTTTTATTGGGCCACCAGGGCCCTAGTAGGCTCAATAAAAGTGACTCAAATCTCACCCATGACATGGTAGAAGGTAACCCTAAGCGGGAAATGGAGCTAGAGAGCTACGATTTGAGTTTTGTCAATTCTTGTGACATCGTATAGATAGCACGAACACATCAGAATTCGTTCTGTTGGACACCGAAGTCATATGGTGAATATGATCGTTTCTCGTAGAACGCCGCAAATACGAGAAATTTGAATATTGAGCTAGTGAACTCTGATTTGATTTCTGTCAGTTCATGTGGCCTCGTATAGTAAATACGAGCGCGTCGTAACTCATTCTGTAGAACTCTGAGGTCATATGGTGGATATGACCATTTCTCGTAGAACGTCGTGAATACAAGATTTTTGAATATCGAGCTAGAGAACTCTGATTTGAGTTCTGTCAGTTCCTGTGACCTCGTATAGTCAATACGAGTGTGTTGGAACTCGTTCCGCTGAATTCTGAGGTCACATGTTGGATATGGCCTTTCCTCGCAGAACGCCGCTAAAACGAGATTTTTGAATATTGACCTAGATAACTCTGATTTGAGTTTTGTCAGTTACTATGACTTTGTATAGTCGATACGAACGCATCAGAACTCATTGCATCGCGATTCGAAGCATAACGATGATTATGAGCGTTTTGACCATTTTAATGTGTCGCGACGCACAAATTTTGAATACTTAGCAAACGAACTCCGATTCAACCCCGATTAGTGGCATTGAATTTGTATGGTCAATAAAAGGTCAACAGAATTGGTCTCGATCTGTTTCGACGATGGGTGGTCATACCGTGGTCAAAACAAGCTCAGTCATGCACCGAAAAGCATGCACACACCAATTGTGACATGACACCCCAACTTTGGCCCAACCCCCGATGACTTAGACCTATTTTGACTTTTACCCCCATGGGTTGACCCACCTGTGGTTGACTTTTGGTCAAACCATCCCTAAAAAGCTCATTTCTCTCTCCATCCCTCTCTCCTTAACAAGCTCACTATTGGTTCAATTTTTTGGCCATAAATAGGCCATGATGGCTGTCTTGTTGGCCAATAAAAGCATCAAAGTCCAAAGCCTTCTCCCTCCCTTCATACACATGTCCAATCCTAAGTCACTCATCTTTCCCCCAAGAAACACAATCCATGTGATGGCTTTTGATTGGCTAGCAAGTACACCCCTCCATTAGATGAGTGTCAGCTGCTAATCATGGTTGGTGCAACCCAACCATGGTTCTCCTTGTCTTGGGCAAGAGGGAAGAAGAAGGGGCTCACCCGCTCCCTCTATATATTCATCCCCTCATACTAGAGGACTTGAATCCTCTCCCCAGCCTCAAAACGACCGCAACGACCACCTTGTCGGAGCTCCGCCTCGCCAAAAACCGCCCACCTGTGCTCCACCACCCTCCACCACCACTAATGGCGGAACTCGTCGGAGGCCGCCGGAGACCCCAATAAAGGTGGAAAACTTCTCATGTCCTTCCTCCCTATCTTTCCAACATATTGCATGCAAGCTTCGATGGGCAGAGCGTCGCAGCCGTCAACCCCCACTCCTCCGATCAAAAACAAAAAAAAGGCTCCGGCGGGGGCCGACGGTGGTAGGCCACCAGACCACCGCCGGAGGGAGCGCCCGACCTCTGGGAGTCGGCCGGGGGCGGAGACATGGCCGGCCGGCGGCGGAGGAGCCCCGTGAGGGCGGAAGTTCGGTACAGCGGTGGCGGGGGGGGGGGGGGAGATGATATGTAAATTATATATATATATACACACACAAGCAGTCATGCATGGGGGACCCCATGCGGGCTACATTTGTCGTGGGGGCAACATTGGTCGTAGGGGTGACATTGGTCGTGGGGGACGACATTGTCCGTGGGGGCCACATTGGTCGTGGGGGTGACATTGTCCGTGGGGGCGATATTGTACGTGGAGGACGACATTGTTCGTAAGAGCGACATTTGTCGTGGGAGCGACATTTGTCGTGGACGACAATATTGGTTGAGGGAGGAGACAATGGTCTGGGGCAGCGACATTGGTCGGGGCCGGTGACATTGATTGGGGGCGGCGACATTGTTCAAGGGAGGCGACATTGGTTGGGGGTGGCTACATTGGTCGGGGTTGCGACATTGGTCCACGGCGGCGACATTGGTCCAGGGCGGCGACATTGGTCGTGGGAGGCTCCATTGATCGTGGGAGGCTACAACAATCAGCGGGGGCAGTGACAATCATCGGGGTCGGCGACAGTTGCCGGTGGAGGCTACAATTGACATGGGTGGTGAACCTTCCCAAACATAACCAATTGGAGTGAAATGCCATGCATTTGATCTAAGCAACCAATTAGAGTGGTTTTTGATGGTCAATCAGAGAAACGATAAAAAGATAAGGGGAAAACAAATCAAATTTTGATATGTTTTTGACAAAATAGTAAAAAGATTTAAGATATATGAACATCAATTTATTTGAAGCTGAAAAGATAAACCCTAAAACTTAATTACCTGATTAGAGATCAACACACTTAGAATGCTCTTTTTCATCAATAGACTATCATGAATTTTGATCTAAATTTGGATTAGAGAAGATGGATCCATCAGAGACCTAAAAAACAAATGCTATTAGTAATTCCTTGTTGTAAAGTGAAAATTATAATCAAAATAGTAATACGAATATTTACACTTCTGGTTAAAGAACCTATCATTCGTTAAATAAAATGAAGCATAAATCTTAGAACAATTAAAAGACAAAAGGTAAAATAAATGTTTTGGTGATATATCAAGCAAATGTTACTACATTCATTGATAGGAATTAGGGCATAGCACATTGAACCAATCATTCTTAGTTTCTGAGCCTATAACAGAGCATTCATTGATAGGAATAATAACATAGAATATGAAATGGATGATGTTTCAAACTTGATTGTGTTACAATCTCTTACGGGCAATTCATCGAACATGTGATATACAATTTCGGAGATGTTTCTACACCTTCACCCAAATCTCAAAAAAGATAGAAACACAATTAGAGGAGCCGTTGAGAGGGTTTACACAAATTAGAATATGGAAATACCTGAAGCTATTTGAAGTCGATGGAAGATCCTGGAAACACAATTAGTATAGAGCATTCACATATAAGTTAACTTCATACCACACATTCAATCAACATAGGAGTTCATTTTTTTAATAAATTCAGGATTTAGAAAAAAAAATAGTAGCTCATTTTTATCTAAGAAATGAGAAGGAATGCATTGGGCTAAATGATTTGGGTGAAACCGCATAATCCCTTACCTGAGAAAGGATGTCGGAGCAGCAGAGCCTTCCTTCAAAGGAGAGCTGGGAGATCAGCAACAGTGCAAGGACGAAGGTGGGGAAGGAGGATGAAATCATAGCAGATGAACTATAGTTATGGTTCTAAAGTAAGAGTTGACATGGGAGGAATACCTGGAGTCGAGTGAGAAGAAGCCTTTCATAGAAGACGTTGAATACATTGTTGAAGCCTTGAAGGTCCGTAGATACGAAGCCCTAACAATTCTATCAAGACGTCGAGACTTTGGAACTTAGATGAGAGGTTGCAGGAAGATGACCTAGTTCGCAGCGACGAAGAGTTAGGTGCCGACGTAGGGGAGCGTAATTGAAGAAGTCGTTTCTGGCGGATAGGGTATGGAAGAAGAAATTGCTTTCTGCTTCTAACATTTTGGGTGTGGAGATGCCCTACACAGGGGACAGAGAAGTTGAGGGAACACTGATTGTAGAATCGAGAGGGATGTCATGAAAGCACTGGTTGATATCGGGCAGGGCGAAATGAAAATTTGCCCGGGAATTAGGAAAAAAATAGTAACTCATTTTTATCTGAGAAATGAGAAGGAATGCATTGGGCTAAATGATTTGGGTGAAACCGCATAATCCCTTACCTGAGAAAGGATGTCGGAGCAGCAGAGCCTTCCTTCAAAGGAGAGCTGGGAGATCAGCAACAATGCAAGGAAGAAGGTGGGGAAGGAGGATAATGGGGATAAGTAGGATATACTGCAATAAAGATGTTATAAACCATCAATACAAATCAAACTAAACAAAACTGATCATAGGTAAGTCTTCTGCCCAATTAAAACACGGGTTAGTAACAAAATACCTGGAGCTGGAGAACTGGAAGAGATCGCTAAGTTTTTACAAATTCTCGACTTATGCTGCCTAATCTCCATCATTACAAACAAATATTGGAAGTAGCAGTGAAGGAAAAAATGGCCAACATTTGAATGAGGGAAAAAACCTGGAAGTGGAAGAGCGGCGACAGTGGCCAGAGCTTCGAGTGGTGAATAAGTAGTAGAATAACCCAATGTTGCAGGTGGTGTTTCTCTCTACACGCATATGCTATTTCCTCACTTCAAATAAATGCATAATACGAAAAATTCTGGTTCTTTTTGAGCATTTCTCAGATTTGAAATGCATAATATGAAAAATTACGGTAATTTAAGGTCGTTGATACTAAGATGTGTTGGATTCTAGTTGGTGTGAAGATTTAAAATGCATATTATGCACGAAGCTGCAATGACTAAGCACTATAACTTCCAAGATGGCGATTTAGCATGTAGCGAATGTGAATGTTAGTATGTGGTGGTGGAAGATTGAAGGCACTTGAAATTCCCTCTTATTTGAACATAAGCAATAGGAAATTCCAAAAAAAATTTACAGATATAAAGAAAAAATTGGATGTGAAAGTATTCAAAGATATGCCTTCAATGACAGATGCAAACACACATTCTATGACTGATGCTTGCATTATTGATGGGTGGACTTTTTATATAATAGTGTAAATAAATGGATAACAACTATAGACTTTAAAGAGTATGTGCAGATCTCTTGCTTCAGAACATTTCCTTAACAAATATTCAAAATTTAGTCGCAATATTTCTAGAGAACAATAAAAACTAAAGCTCAAAAAACTTGAACAAACATTACCTTTCTCAGATGAGGACAGGCTCAAGCTCTGATACTTTTCCCATTCTAGATAAAAAGTTAAATAAATATAACATAATCAAAGTGGATATTTTCTTTAATACACATTAATGAATAAACTACATGGAAATACAATTACATATCTTGGGTAGTCACTGATCTGAACTAAAAGAAGTATCCACCACGAAAACAAAAAAAAATTAGAGAAAGGGGGCAAGAAATGTTAAGGTGATTTTATGAGGGTAATTTGGTCCAAAAAATGTTACACCACATTCACTTTCCTCCTTTTTTATATAAAAAAGAAAGATATATAGTAAAATGCAGTCGTGCACGGGGGACCCCGTGCGAGGGCGTCGACATTTGGCGGGGACGGAGACATTCGACATGGACGGAGACAATCGACGGGGGCAGCGACATTCGACGGGGACGGCGAAATTCGGCGGGGGCGGCCACAATCGGCGGGGGCGGCGACAATCGGTGAGGGTGACAACAATCAGCGAGGGCATCGACAATCATCGGGGTTGGCGGCAGTTGCTGGTGGAGGCTACAATTGACATGGGTGGTGAACCTTCCCAAACATATCCAATTGGAGTAAAATACCATGCATTTGATCTAAGCAACCAATTAGAGTGGTTTTTGATGGTCAATCAGAGAAACGATAAAAAGATGAGGGGAAAACAAATCAAGTTTTGATATGTTTTTTGACAAAATAGTAAAAAGATTTAAGATATATGAACATCAATTTATTTGAAACTGAAAAGATAAACCCTAAAACTTAATTACCTGATTAGAGATCAACACACTTAGAATGCTCTTTTTCATCAATAGACTATCATTAATTTTGATCTAAATTTGGATTAGAGAAGATGGATCCATCAAAGACCTAAAAACACATGCTATTAGTAATTCCTTGTTGCAAAGTGAAAATTATAATCAAAATAGTAATACGAATATTTACACTTTTGGTTAAAGAACCTATCATTTGTTAAATAAAATGAAGCATAAATCGTAGAACAATTAAAAGACAAAAGATAAAATAAATGTTTTTGGTGATATATCAAGCAAATGTTACTGCATTCATTGATAGGAATTAGGGCATAACACATTGAACCAATCATTCTTTGTTTCTGAGCCTATAACAGAGCATTCATTAATAGGAAAAATAACATAGAATATGAAAGGGATGATGTTTCAAACTTGATTGTGTTACAATCTCTTACGGGCAATTCATCAAACATGTGATATACAATTTCGGAGATGTTTCTACACCATCACCCAAATCTCAAAAAAGATAGAAACACAATTAGAGGAGCCGTTGAGAGGGTTTACACAAATTAGAATATGGAAATACCTGAAGCTATTTGAAGTCGATGGAAGATCCTGAAAACACAATTAGTATAGAGCATTCACATATAAGTTAACTTCATACCACACATTCAATCAACATAATAGTTCATTTTTTTAATAAATTCAGGATTTAGAAAAAAAAAACATTAGCTCATTTTTATCTGAGAAATGAGAAGGAATGCATTAGGCTAAATGATTTGGGTGAAACCACATAATCCCTTACCTGAGAAAGGACGTCGGAGCAGCAGAGCCTTCCTTCAAAGTAGAGCTGGGAGATCAGCAACAATGCAAGGAAGAAGGTGGGGAAGGAAGATGAAATCATGGCAGATGAACTACAGTTATGGTTCCAAAGTAAGAGTTGATATGGGAGGAATACCTGGAGTCGAGTGAGAAGAAGCCTTTCATAGAAGACGTTGAATACATCGTTGAAGCCTTGAAGGTTCGTAGATACGAAGCCCTAACAATTTTATCAAGACATCGAGACAAAGTAACTTAGATGAGAGGTTGCATGAAGATGACCTAGTTTGCAGTGACGAAGAGTTAGGTGCCGACGTAGGGGAGCACAATTGAAGAAGTCGCTTCTGGCGGATAGAGTATGGAAGAAGAAATTGCTTTCCGCTTCTAATATTTTGGGTGCGGAGATGCCCTGCACAGGGGAGCGGAGAAGTTGAGGGAACGCTAATTGTAGAATCGAGAAGGATGTCATGAAAGCACTTGTTGATATCGAGCGGGGCGAAACGAAAATTTGCCCGGGAATTAGGAAAAGACAAAAAAGTCACGGATTTTGAAAGAATGGGGCATTCCGAAAGTAAGAACATTTTTTTGAGGGTACTTTGGGTATTCAGAATGTTACACCACACTAAAGGATATTTTGGGCAACTTGAAAAGTTTTGAACATGAAAATTGTTACCCTTGATGGCAGACAATACAAAAATTTTGGGAATTTTTGTAGTTAATTTGATATTTTTAAATTCCGAAATAAGAATTATTTGGCCAATTTAGAGGCCCAAATTTGCTCGGAAAATTTTAAAAAATTTACTAGGCTCTTTTTAGGCTCTCTTAAAGGTTGTATTAAAATTTGAGAACCTTAGGATAAAAACTGAAGATTTTCCAATTTTTGGAGCCTTGGGTCGTGCTCGGAAATTTACGCGCTCAAATTCTTTGAAATTGAAAATCGAAGCGCGCAAGCACTTTATATTGAATATTAAGTTCAATTTATTAAGCGACGAGAGTTATCGATGCAAGATTTCCAGCTCCGAGTATTTCGAGGTTTTTTTTCAAAACCACTAGCGCGTCGTTCTTAAAATAACTCTCGGGCATTTTTGGTAGACTCGAAAGATGAAAGTATGAGCTTCGAGTAATATATTCCTCAACCTCATTTCGGATAAAGAATTTCTCTCATGTGTTAGGAACGATTTTCGAAGTTGAAATTCGAGGAAGAATGTTCCTTCTGACGAGATTCTCGGATTCGATCCAATGCAAGAAATCGAATTGATATTTATTCTCGGATGAATAATAATAAAAATATTGCTCATGATAAGCTTCTCCAGATCTGATTAAGCCGTGATTAAAAAATGCGCAACTGAATTGTTATCGGATCTTAATTACGGGTGTAACCCAAGGAAATCTTGAAGACTGAAAAGGGACTGAATACACCTCCTGAGAATGGAGAAGAAATTGTGAATGCCTTCTGAGAACGGAGAAGGAACTGAAAATATCTCCTGAGAACGGAGATGGAACTGAAGTCTCCTGAATGGAGTGATTGGACTACTAACCATTTTCTTTATGATTATTCCAGTCTTGCACTAGTCCAGTTCCTTTATTTATTTCAATTCAGTATTTTCAATTCAGTACTACTTCAGTCTTGTACTAGTCAAGTTCATTTCAATTCAGTACATTTAATTCAGTACTACTCCAATCTCGTACTGGTCAAGTTCAATTCGGTACTACTTCAGTCTCATACAGGTCAAGTTAATTCCAGTTCAGTACTTTTAATTCATTACTACTACTGTCACGTACTGGTCAAATTTATTTCAGTTCAGTACTTTTAATTCAGCTCTACTCCAGTCCCGTACTGGTCAAGTTCATTTCAGTTCGATACTTTTAATTTAGTACTATTCTAGTCACATACTGGTCAAGTTCATTTCAGTTCAGTACTTTCAATTCAGTACTGCTCTAGTCTCGTACTGGTCAAGTTTATTTTAGTTAAATATTTTCGTTTCAGTATTACTCCAGTTTCGTATTGGTCACATCTCGTTATGTAGTGTTTATTATCAGCAGTTTTAATTACTGTATTTTCGTTACTACAATTTACTATTATAAGCACGGGTCCTGCTTTGACATGCAGTTGTTTGATAAGGTTGAGCCTTAGTTAGGGATAACCGGAGTTGAGGTGTTCCTCTGGGCTTAGCCTCCAATAAAGTGCTCTCATGCTCCTTATCGAAAGTTGAGTCGAGCGTCGCTTCCTGAAGATTAACGTTTAGTAGGGCAGGCCACCGCAGTCCCTGTGCGTATTAGCATGATTGTTTGATTGATTGCTTATGAATTGCTTGCGGTAAATTTTGACGGGTCAGTTCCTTTTGCAGACCATTCATACCGGTGCAGGAAGCTTGACGACTCAAGGCGACAGGGAGATGTGTACTACGGGTGACCGACCATTATATTATCTCCGTTGGGTTTTCCTCTGCTGGTCGGCCAAAATGTTGAATCGTCGGATGTCGTTCACATCCAAGAGTACACGGAGTTGTACGTTATGGTCTGGGCTGTGCGGTACGACCACCCCGAGAAGTGGCAGGACTGGCCACTATCACCGACGGCCATATCGGTGAGGCCCGCGTGGCTTGCTACCCTACTTGAAAAGATGCGGTCCATACTATGTCGACATAGGGTATTATGTGCGGCTGTGAATGCCTGTGATGTGTACGCGGTTGTGTATGTCAGCGATGTGTACGCGGCTATGAATGCTTGTGTTGTTTGCACGGGTTATGAATACCTGCTTTACTACTGTGCTAGTGGAGCCTAAATTATAACAAACATATATTACTGCTGCTAATCTAGTTATATCATGTTGCGCCTCTTTTTGGTTACTCCTAGCTTATTCATGAAATATTGTACTAACTCTCTCATGCTTCGGCTATCTACTTTTTTGTGTGCGTGAGCTCGTTCCCAGGATATGAATCCGGGGAGGAGATTTGTTTCAACTTAGCTCTGTGACTAACGATTATTTAAATAACCATTCATAGGAGATAGTGCACCGCAATGACCAGTTGCTACAGGACAGTATGCCAGCTGATAAGACTACTCAAGCAGAGGCACCCCCGTCGTCTCTAGAGTTTCGAGACGTGAATACGAGCAAGCAGAGTTGTGTGTGAGAGAAGTTGTTAGTTATAGTACTGTATAGCCTACGGGCTCTATGTATAAACAGTGGTTACGACCTTTTGCGGTTTTTGTTAAATATATATTATTATATATATTTGTTGTGGTTTCTTGTTAATGCTTCTGCAATACTCTGTGATATAATGTGAATGTTGTGATTCAAGCCGAGCAAGGGGGCCAACTATTGCTTAGCAGAGTGGGTTGTTACCCCTTAAGGAGCACTGGGTGGACGTCTTGTGCAAGTAAGATCCCCTTCGGGCCGACCCGGGGCAAAGGTTGGGGGGTCTTACAAATGGGTCAGAGCGATCACGATCCGTCCTTGTGGAGCAGTCTCAGGATCCCTCTGTCCCTCGCTTCGTTCTTTGGTTCGGGATGAACCATGCAGAGGAAGCCTGGTAGACCCTAGTGTAGAGGCTTAAGGATTCTAGATGTGTGTTATCATGCACACACACCTTTGTTTTCGCTTTGTTAGTCTTTTGCAAATATCCCCTACTTTTGCAAAATACTGACACCTGTTTTCATGTTACTTCTCGAGACATTCCAGAGTCTAGTAACTGGAGACCCTCCTCTAGAGGATATATCCTTGTCACCCTACCTCCAGACCCAGTTACCACTGCTGCTCTACTGTCTGCCGACACCGACTTGGGGCAAACATTGACAGCTATTCTGGCGACTTTTCGGACAGTATTGGCACAACCACCACAGTAGTTGGTGGTACCCACTGACCTACTGACAATCTTTTGGGGGCCAAGGCCTCCCACCTTCAGAGGCACGGAGACTGTCATACAGACAAAAGAGTGGGTTGAGCACGTAGAGGAGCTGCTGGTAGGAATGATGTGCCCGACAGTAGCTGCAGTGTGAATAGTGGTGACCTTGTTAGAGGGATATGTTAAAGACTAGTGGAGAGTGGTCAATCGCTCCACATTTAGAGGATGACTGTTGAGCAATATCCTCTCGGTGGAGTTTTAAGAGGCTTTCCTGGAGCACTTCCTCTCGGACGCTGATCGAGCAGCACTATAGGAGAGGTTCCTGCACATCCGTCAGGGTGAGCAGACGATGCTAGACTACGAGAGGAAGTTTAACCACCTGACACGTTTTGATGGGAACCCAGCAGCCACAAACAAAGATAGAGCTTCTAGCTCATATGAGGCTTGCGAGGTGACTTGAGACAGGTCTTGATCATGATCTCCTAGTCCACCTTCCACACTATAGCAACTCACGCTGCTGCATTGGAGTTAGATCGGAGGATGGTGGCCCAGTAGTGTCGGGGACAGGTCAAGGTCCCCAGAGGTCGCGGACGAGAGAGAGGAGCCGCTCCCCACTAATAGGAGAGAGTGCGCAGACAGAGGTAGCGCAAGCAGCCTTATAGGAGACCACCAGCACCCCCAACATCACAGCAGGAGCCCAGGCCAGCTTTAATACTACAGCCCGTGCCAGTAATATGACGATGCGTTCCCCTTACATGGAACTTCTTTTTGTGCCAGCAGCCGGGACACATGAGGGCTTTCTGCTCACAGGCGACAGGAAGGCTAAGATTAGGAGTAGTTCAAGGAGGACATGCAGCGCGTGGGTAGGGCTACATAGGCTGAAGGTGTAGAGCTGGCAGGAAAGGTCAGCAAGGCTAAACAGCGTCCTTGGAAGCTTATGCGTTGGACCTTCAGCATGGATCAGCCTCTGATGTAGTGATAAGTATATATCTTAGACGCTAGATTTACGTCAGATATTGATACATATGTTATATACTATATGCATATGTATGTGTGCATAAGATGCATGTTTTGTTGTATGATATGTATATACTCCTCTTCTACTTCAAAATGAAGAATCAAGTTCAAGTGCTCACCAATATTTTGGTGGTGCAAAATTTTCCGGATGTTTTCCCTTAGTACCTCCCGGGTTTGCCACCACAGCGAGAGGATGACCATCAGATTGAGCTTGTTTCCGAAGCTCCACCAGTGTCCTGAGCACCCTATCGAATGGCCCCTAAGGAATTGGCCGAGATAAAGACCCAGTTTCAGGAACTAATAGATGCTAGAATCGTCCGCCCAAGTTCCTCTCCCTAGGGATCCCCTGTACTATTTGTAAAAAAAGAAAGACTGGACACTGCGCTTGTACATAGACTACGGAGAACTAAACAAACTCGCTATACAGAATACATACCCACTTCCGAGGATTAATGAATTGTTTGATCAATTGCAAGGTGCATCTGTATTCTCCAAGATGGACCTAAGATCCGGGTACCATTAGCTTCGGGTCCGGGAGAAGGATATCCCCAAGACTGCCTTTAGCTACAGCTATGATCTATATGAGTTTATGGTGATGCTTTTTAGACTCAATAACGCCCCCTCTGCCTTTATGACTCTAATGAATAAGGTATTCAAATTCTTTCTAAATCTTTTTATAATTGTCTCTATCGATGACATCTTGAAATACTTGAAAACCAGAGCAGACCATTCAAGACACCTGTAGATGGTGTTACTTAAGCTTCGTGAGCACTCTCTCTTCGCCAAGTTCAGCAAGTGTGAATTCTAGTTCTAGGAGGTCGGATTTTTGGGTCATACCGTTAACAAGAATGGAGTGGCGGTAGATCAAGCCAAAATCAAGGCAGTTTAAAGCTGTCCGTCACTTCAAACAGCAGCAGGCATACTAATTTTCCTTTGTCTTTCTGGGTATTATAGGAAATTCGTGGAATTTTGTTTTCCAAGATTGTGTTAACATTTACAGCTCTTACAAGAAAGGATGTATTTTGATGGACGCCAAAATGTGAGACTGCATTCATTGAGTTAAAGAAGTGGCTAACTTCTGCCCCAATCCTTACGCTCCCCTCGAGAATCGAAGGATTCCAGATTTATGTTGATGCCTCCCTGAAAGGATTAAGAGTTGTTCTGATGCAGCATGGTAAGGCATTAACATGCGCGCCATGCCAGCAAAAGCCGCACGAGCTGAATGTCGTAATCCAGGAAGCCTGTTGTAGCCCCTGCTGATACCGGAGGGAAATTTTGAAGATATTTCCATAGATTTTGTCCACAGCTTACCTCGATCTCGTGCTGGAAACAACTCTATATGAGTTGTCGTGGATCGACTTACCAAGATAGTGCGGTTCATTCCAAATTTAACAGGGTGATGGAGTTGACGTTCTTGCTAGATTGTTCATAGAGCAAGTGGTCTGGTTCTACATAGTGCCGAAGTCCATTATGTCAGATCGTGACGGACGATTCACCTTCAAGGAATGGAGACGAGTGCATGCATACTTGAGGACCAAGTTGACCTTTAGCACTGCCTTCTACCCACAAACAGATGGACAAACGGAAAGGACAAATTGAAAGATGGAGGATCTACTTCGTCTTTGCATAGTGGAACACAATGAGTCTTGGGAACAACTGTTACCCCTAGTTGAGTTTTCTTAAAATAACAGCTACCAGGCTAGCATCAAGATGGCTCCGTACGCAGCATTGTACGGGAGGCATTGCTGAACCTCGTTAACTTGGGCTCGGGAAGAGGACCCGAAAGCCTTAGGAGTGGCTTATATAGACGACACTACGACAGCAATACGATTAATCCAAGAATGGATGCGGGAGGTGCAAAGCCGACAAGCCAAGTATTATAGCGCGCGGTACCGACCGGTGGAGTTCCGCGTGGGGGAAATGATGTTCCTAAAAATTAAACTCATGCATGGTGTCTCCCGGTCAAGAAAACAAAAGAAGCTAGATCCCCGCTATTTGGGCCCCTATCAGGTAATAGAGGGTGTTGGCCCTGTTGCCTATCGATTAGCCCTGCCCCAGAACTGGGAAATCTTCATGATGTGTTTCATGTCTCTTCCTTAAGGCGAGTTCTCCGGCAACCAGAGCAACATCTACCTACACCACCAGTGCAACTGCGATCAGACAGATCCATCCAGCTTGAACCAATCAGAGTCATAGATCATAAAGTGAAATATCTGCGTAACAAGACCATCTCAATTGTCAAGATATTGTGGTCAATTCACGGACAAGATGAGTATACTTGGGAACCAGAGACGCTTGTCCGCGAAAAACATCCTGAGCTCTTTTCCCAGGTATGTCACTCCTTTTCCCCCTACTTAAAGCAAATTTTCGAGGACGAAAATTGTTTTATTTTTATTGGATTGTAACATCCTGACTTTTATAGGGCCACCAGAGACCTAGTAAGCCCAATAAATGTGACATGAATCCCACCCATGACCTGGTAGAAGGTAACCATAAGCGGTAAATGCAGTTGGAGAGCTCCGATTTGAGTTATGTCAATTCCTGTGACATCGTATATATAACACGAACGCATCAGAACTCGTTCGGTTGGGCACCGAAGTCATATGGTGAATATGACTATTTCTCGTAGAACATCACAAATACGAGAAATTTGGATATTGAGATAGTGAACATCGATTTAAGTTCTGTCAGTTCATGTGGTCTCGTATAGTAAATACGAGCGCGTCAGAACTCATTCCGTTGAACTGTGAGGTCATATGGTGGAATTGACCGTTCCTCGTAGATTGTTGCGAATACGAGATTTTTGAATATCGAGCTAGAGAACTTCGATTTGAGATCTGTCAGTTCATGTGGCCTCGTGTACTCAATACAAGTGTGTTGTAACTAGCTCGTTTCGTTAAATTCTGAGGTCATATGGTGGATAGGGCTGTTTCTCGCAGAACGTCGCGAAAATGAGATTTTTGAATATTGACCTAGAGAACTCTGATCTGAGTTTTGTCAGTTCATATGACTTTGTATAGTCGATACGAATGCATCAGAATTATTTGTGTCACGATTCAAAGCATAACGATGATTATGAGCATTTTGATCATTTTAGTGTGTCGCGACGCACAGATTTTGAATACTTCGCAAACGAACTCCGATTCGACCTCAGTCAGTGGCATTAGATTCGTATGGTCAATACAAAGTCAACGGAATTGGTCTCGGTCAGTTTCGATGACGGGTGGTCAAACCGTGGTCAAATCAAAGTCAGTCGTTCAGCGAAAAGCATGCGTACACTAATTGTGACATGACACCCAACTTTGACCCACCCCCTGATGACTTGGACCTATTTTGACTTTGACCCCCGTGGATTGACCACCCGTGATTGACTTTTGGTCAAACCCTCCCTAAAAAGCTCATTCTCTCTCCATCCCTCTCTGCTTAACAAGCTCACTATGAGCTCATTTTTTGGTCATAAATGGGCCATGATGGCTGCCTTGTTGGCCAAAAAGAGCATCAAAGTCCTAAGCCTTCTCCCTCCCTCCATACACTTTTCCAATCTTAAGCCACTCATCTTTCCCCCAAGAAACACAATTGTGGCTTCCTGTTAATGCTTCTGTAATACTCTGTGATGTGATGTAAATGTTGTGATTCAATCCGAGCAAGGCGCCCAACTAGTGCTTAGCAGAGTGGGTCGTTACCCCTTAAGGAGCACTGGGTGGACGTCTTGCGTATGTAAGATCCCCTCCAGCCCGACCCGGGGCAAAGGTTGGTGTGGCGGGGGGGGGGGGGGGGGGGGGGGGGTCTTACAACGGCTGCGTGGCGCACGGAACATTGTTGGTTCCAACTTGAAGGGTGTTGCGAGCTAGGAGACTTTGGCAGGCGGCCCACAGGAAATGCTCTCTTCGCGGTGGACTTAATCAAATTTTCTGGTGGAGAGACGGTGGCTCATTGGAAGGGCCCATGAATAAAAGAACCAGTTCTCCCAATATCGTCATCCTCAATGCTCTGATCTCCATGCAAACAATATTATTTAATATTTTCAATTTTACTTTATGTTGATCGTATTGAGCGTTGAAACCGAATCTCAGTCCCAAAAGTAGTTCGGATTCAAAAAGAGTAATCTGCACTTCTCTGAAGGAAGAGCATTGGACCAATGGCTTGAGATTAAAGAACAGACCCTGAGCTACAACGTGGAGGTCTCACGACACACCCGAAAGATCGAAGAAAACTTCCTCTCCTCAACCAATGCTGAGTTGAGCACCTTGGAGGGCACTGAAAGCCAACCAAATTAATCAGAGCAGGAAAAAGCCAAAGAAAAGGCCTCTTCCCAATGGTGCTCATTGAGTTTATTTATAGTTTTTAAGTTTGACCTACAAAGAGCGGAATCCTGCAATTTTTTTACTATACACAGTCCAAATTGATCCGTCAACAGCGAAACTCCGCAGTTTGGAGGGGCTATTAGTGGACACAAAATATATATTCTTAGGGAAAAACTACTATGAGAGTCGGTCTCTCGCCAGAGATGGCGAGTGCTTAATGAGGTCAGCGCTCGCCGCTCACCACTCGCCACTCACATTGGCACAGGGGCGAGTGCGGGGCACGCCTCCCCACTCACACACCTCATGTCCTGGGCCCAGGGCGAGTGTAGGCAAAGATATCTCACTCACCCCCCCCCGACTGCTTTGGGCACTCGTCATGCACGAGTCGGTGCTCCACCCACTCATTTGGCTCGCCTGGATTTGAACGGCCCCTCCTGGCCTTGATCCCAACGAAGGGCCTCACTCACCTAATACATGGTTGTACATTGAGGTACAATTATATTTTCAGAGTCGATCTGTGTACAACGAGGGGCTACAAATAGCAAAATCTTCTCGCACAATCAATGACTTGCACTTCAGAGACGAATATTGAATGTCTCTGGTCATAAGTTTGGAGCAACGCTAAGGAGCCCTTTTGTCTTCTATCATCTTTTGGGCTGGCTATTGGGCGCTTCCTATTTTATGGTCCATAAATCTTGTGCAATTGATGAGGGTCTGTGATTGCATTTTTAAATGACGACTAAATAATGTCGTACATGTGCTCTCTCAGTCATATATAAACGAGTGCGTGTGTGCACGAGGGCGCGTGTGCACGAGTGCACGTTAAAAAAAACTATTTGGGCAAAGCTCTCTTTCCCACAGTCAAAACAAACATTCCCCTCAAAGTGATTGGTGGTATGAAACACTGCCACGTTTTTTTGACTTCCGTCAACTGTATATCTGAAGCAATTGTTGACAGCCTTTGGTCAACAACTAAAGAGCCCGTAACAACTGTCACCCGTTTCACCGTTTGGTAGGATTTTTTTTCTTTTTTTCGTTTTTTTAAAAAACATTATCCTTCATAATATTATTGTTATTGTGTTTATTTTATAAAATAATGGTTTTCTAATAAGTCAAAATAATTTCTTTTGTATAAGCTTCATTTTTTACTAATAAAAAAACAAATACAATATTACGAATTATAACATTTTTCCAAAAAAAAAAACATAAAACAAAAAAAATCCTCCCAAACTAAATCTAAAGCACGTGTTTTTGTCCCGCGCAAACCGTAAAACAACCTTTAGCGCAAAGAAGAAAATGGCGCGATTTTTGTTGTGCCGATCGGACACGTGGTAAAATGTATAGAAGACACGGACGTTGACCAGTTATGGCTAGCTAGCCAGCCGGCAAAGCAACTCCCAATTAACAGTGTATTATATTAACTATTATAATAAACTCTGCTTAAGTAAACAGTACTAATTAATAATCTTGTAATCATTTATATTTAATGATTTTTATCATCATTAATTCTCCAAGCAGATATTAGATTTATTCATGTCTTAATTCTATATAATAAGCTCGAGAGGAGAGGAGTGGAGAAGCGAAACAAAATGGAGATGGTTTACATATTAATAAGCACCATCTTCATCCTCTCCTTCCTCTCCTATCTCCTTAAGAGGACCAAACCGCCGGAGAAGAAACTCCGGCTACCGCCAGGCTCCATGGGCTGGCCTTACGTCGGAGAAACCCTCCAGCTCTATTCCGAAGACCCCAACGTCTTCTTCCCCTCCAGACAGAAACGGTATATAATATTTATAAAAATAAACGCCGTTCAATTCATCGATCCGCGCGTATACATGACGATGGAATTACGTCACCGTAATCTGCAGGTACGGCGAGATCTTCAAGACGCATTTGCTGGGGTGCACGTGCGTAATGCTGGCGAGCCCGGAGGCGGCGAGGTTCGTGCTGGTGAGCCAGGCCCACCTGTTCAAGCCGACGTATCCGCCCAGCAAGGAGAAGGTGATCGGCCCCTCGGCGATCTTCTTTCACGACGGTAACTACCACGCCGCCGTCAGGAGGCTGGTGCAATCCTCCATCTCCCCGGAGAACATGCGCCGCCTCGTGCCGCACATCGGCGCGGTCGCCGCCGCCATGCTCCGGTCGTGGGACGGCCAAGTCCTCAGCACCTTCCACGCCATGAAGAAGGTCAATCGGTTACAAAATATTATTTGTCAAATGATTTTGAAGGAGAGGCCAGCCAAGCCATGCTTACCCAATTGGCGGACCCGGATCCTCTCCATTTCAAGCGAAATGGAGGGGATTCATTTCGCGGCTATAATTGTATCTCTCAAATCGGACGGAGGGCAGGCGAGAGTGGCTGAACTGGCGAGTGGGCCCCGCGAGTGCACTTAAGTTACTTCCCATCGTCCGATTTGGGAGATACAATCATAGCCACGAAATGAACCTCTCCATTTCACGTGAAATGGAAAGGATCCCGGTCCCCGATTGGCACGATGGTGATGGCGGTTGTGATTGTAGTCATTAATTATGAAACTTTGTTTGTGACCGCCTGAGCTCACCCAAGGAATTACATCCACTTTTATTTTCAAAACTTTTTTTCTCCGTAACGGTAATAATAAATTAGATCCGGATCCGGTCCATTTCAAATGAAATTCATTTCATATTCAGTGGACAGGAATAGCCCAAAAAATATAGTGACTAAGAATTTTTTGAATAAAAAATTATATAAAAGGAATGGAGAAACAGAACCCGTTCGATGCTAAAACACATAATCTTGTCCGTGAAATGGATCCCCTCCATTTCTGGATCCTGGAGCTAATAAATTAGGCTGTCTTTGAGAATCCGGCGGGGTGTCATTCTGGCAGGGCCGAGCAGGTGGAAAAGTGTTTGGGAAGATTTAGCGAGCTCCAGTTCACCCCGGCCACTCGGCCAGCGTGAAAAGGAGAAAAACAGTGTTTTGCCGCTGGTCTCTCGCACTCCAGCCCGCCGTTCAGCTCGGCCGTTTTATCTCTCCTTCCCAACGTGCCACCAAACACAGCCTTAATCATTGCATGCCGACCAAACATTTTATAATTGTAGTGTTTTTTTCCAAACTAATGAGAGTAAAAATGTAACGCCAAACATATGCTTAATTAATATATATATTTATATATATTTATATTTGAGGACTGTCCTTCAAGTATAAGAAATTAATTAATGTTGTTAGTGTAAATTAAATTAAGTGCAAACAAAACTTAAAAAAACATAATGACTTCTGAATCTTTAAAGAGACGATCTGCACATAATTATTTTAACATTTTTTTAAAAATGCAATTTGCACATAAACAAAGCGAGTTTGCATGTAAAATTTACTTTACTTTAATTATTTAATTTTTTTTAACACATAAAATTGATGGAGAGTTTTTAAGATAAAAATAATAATTTAAACACGTTTCTTTGATGAGTTTAGAAAAAAAAAATGCAACCATCAACCATCATAGAATATATGATGGTCACTAAAAAAAGAAAACTAGTTTTAAAATAGAAGTGAAAGAAGTTGGCACATGTGAGATAGATACCTAACAAACTAATAACCGTTAACAGTGACTGTTCACGACCGTCCCTGCAGTGCCAAAAAAAAGGCTCCGAAAAAGGCTCCGTTTGGCACGATGATGGCGGTTGTAAACGCATGGATTAAAACGTCATTCGTTAAGGATCACCTAACAAACATCATCCATTTGAACATAAAAGTGGATGAAGTTTCTTTGTTGGGTGTTAACAAATGATAATTTAATCGCATGTTCATGACTCATGGCTAGCATTTCTATTAATTTAAATGCATAGTTAATTTTGGCTCAGTTTGGCACAGTAATGATGATCGTAAATGCATGATTTAAACTGTCATTTTTTAAGGATCACCTAACAAACATCATCCGTTTGAACATAAAAATAGATGAAGTTTCTTAGGTGGACGTTAAGTTCCAAACTTTAGGGTCACGCGGATCCTTCGATCACTCCAACATCATGTTCATGACGGCCACCGCCGTACCAAACGGAGCGTAATTGTTGGGTGAAAGTAACGGTTATAATTCATTTGCAGCTGTCTTTCGACATTGGCATCCTCGTCATCTTCGGACAGCATTTGAGCGAACAGCGGAAGAACGAACTGACGAAGAACTACTTCATCATCGACAAGGGCTACAATTCCTTCGCCACCGCCATTCCCGGAACACCCTACAACAATGCCATGAAGGTAAGCCTGTCCATACTATATATATTTGTTAAATATTTTTATATATATATTTGCGGGTGTCGAGACTAGAGCATGTTATTGAGTTCGTGTCACTCTAGCAATATTTTTGCACCCCTATTATTAATTGAATATATACGCAATACAAAATAGCTCCTTGGTGTATGTATGGTGCATGCAGGCGAGGAAGAGGCTTGGGGAGATATTTAGAGAGATCATGGAGGAGAGAAGAGGAAGAACAAGTCATGATGATCTTCTGTCGGATTTTATGGAGTGGAGGGACAACGACGGCGGCGGGAAGCTCACCGGCGATCAGATATCGGACAACATCTTCGGCGTACTTTATGCGGCGCAGGACACCACCGCCAGTGTTATTACTTGGATGGTGAAGTACTTGCATGACGACCCCCAGCTTCTTCACCGCGTCAAGGTAACTCATATATTGACAGCTTAATTATATATGAGCTGTCCGTTACGTTTAATTTTGAACAGATTATTAGAATAATGCGTGAAAATTTATAATTGTTCTAAAATTGTTTGATTTTTACTCAAAATTTAATGAAAATGTAGTTAATTTGATTGATTTCGATGGATTTTTGGTCGAAAAATAATATTGAATCAAAATTGTAATATTATAAAGTAACCATTAATTATCATGCCAAACATACATTTTAGGAGGGTGTTGTTTTCGACCAAACCCAGCAAAGCAAAAACAACGTTGCGCTACTCGTGTCGTTACTAATCTACTTATGTTTAGCTTAGTGATTAATCATAATATTTAATTAATATTAATTAAGATGTCTGGGTACTTTAATGATTTAGAAGATATTAACACAAAATATTTTGTGGGGATATTACAAACAATTGATGTTCAATCAATAACCACATATATATATATATATATATATATATATATATATATATATATATATATATATATATATATATATATATATATATATATATATATATATATATATATATATATATATATATATATATATATATATATATATATATATATATATATATAACAATGTTAATAGCACTCATTGAAGTTTGAAACAAAAAACTTTCTATTAGCAGCTAATTTTCATTTTTTCTTTCTTTTAATATGAATTTTATCATTTCTAAATTTATTCTTTTTTTTTTTATCTTTTTTAATGCTATTAGCATACTAAAAAATTCATTTATTTAATAAAGAGGAACACCCAACCTAATCCAAACAAACAATCATTGTTATTAACATTGCTCTACATGTATATCATAAAATAATGTAACAAATATAAATATAATATAACACATATATATTTATATATAATATATATATATATATATAATTATATATATAATATATATTTATTATATATAAAGATATATATATATGTGATAGTTATAACTTTATAATATATATATATATATATATATATATATATTATATATATATATATATATATATATATATATAGTTATTAATTTATATTATATATCAAGGTTATATGTATGTGATAATTTGTGATAACTTTATTAATTTATAAATTTATAGCAAATTTAAATAATAGATAAAAATATAGTATAAATAATTATATATATTATATATCTTGATGCAAATAATTTACACTAAGATTTCGTTTGGGAGGACTTATTTTTACCGATTAAGTGATCAAACTGAGCAACAAAAAAATTCGTTGTTATAAGTGCCTGGAAGACGGCGGGGAGAAGGCGCGGAGAGGGCGAGCGAGGTCGGGAGTGGAGTTGGATATCGAGCATATTTATTAATTAAGTAAAGGTGTTGTATAGGTTTATTAATATTAGTGGATGTGTCTCCATATTTTAATTTGAATTAATTAGAAAGGAAATTTTGAAAGGAGGCGAAATATTTCGGTCTAATACCCTGTTATGACCGGGCAACAAATATTTATCACCCACGCCATTGATTTAAGTACATAGGGATATTTCTCCATTGTCTTACGATATTTATCTTTTATTGAAGGATATTTCGCCTTTACACATGGCACCATATTTATGGATGCCGAATGTCGACAAAAATATTTCACTGCCAGGAGAGCTGGGTATAAATTAAAAGAAATTTGAACGTATAACATAATTTGGGGTAAACTACGTCATCATTAAAATTTCAACAAGATGAACTCAACACAGTCAACGCATCTCAAATCCTCTTGAAAAACAACTAAGCTACTTGCATACTCCTAAGGTTATAGCAACAGTAAACGAGTACTTATTAAGAAGCCTTCATATGCGCATTAACAAATTTTCAATCTCTCCAGAACTCTTTACATCACTCTTCTTAATTCTATAATTACTTAATATTATAAGCGCACACCTTTTTTTGACAATATGTAAATCGCAAATAAATATATACATATATTAAAACTCATTTATATGACCATTTTAATTATCATAAAAATTTGCTATGTGCAAATTGAATAACCCGGCTTTAAGTTGTTGGGGTTCAGCCCCTAAAGATGCAGAATTTGTGTGCAGAAATCAATGTGTTCCAATCTGAATATTTTGATGTTGCAACGTTCCTTTTACTGGTTTGCTGGGGGCAGTTTTAATATATAAAAACTGCAACTTTATAAAAACCGGAGCTTTATAAAAAGTCACATCCCGATTAAAAATTGGTCACAGTTTTTAATATATAAAAAGGTCTAGGTTTAGAGAGAGCAGCGGAAGCTGAATCCCCTCCCAGCCCGCGCGCATCCGCCGTCCGCCATCCCCGCGCCCGCGCTCGCCGTTTCGTTCGAAAGGAGGAGTTCGTCGCCGATGTCGCCGCCGGTTTGCTATCCGGATTTTGCTGCTGCTGTAGGTGCGGGTTGGCCGCTTGAAGGAGGTGTTTCCTCTGTGCTGTTGGAAGGAGTTTTCTCTACCGTTTCAAGTGCTTCTTCGTCTACGGTTTCAGGTGTACTATTTCTTATCTTCGTTTGCTATTTTGCTTGAATAGAGAGTAAGATTTTATCCTGTTGTAGAGAAGTTGTGGTTTGTCTTGGTGGTAGAGAGGAGTGGATTTGTGTGTCAAATCCGGAGGGCTTTCTAGGTTTGGGCAAACCTAAATAAATTTTTGTAATCCTTATTTATTATAGTGGATTTTCGTTGTGCCGTGCCCCGTGGCTTTTGACCTTCAAGTGGTGAAGGTTTTCCACGTATATCTCTGTGTTCATCTGTGGTTGTTTTGTTTTGCTTCTTATTGTTTTGACTCTATTAATCGGTGGGAGTTGTCGTTATCTTCGGGACTCCCATTTCCCTAACATAAGTAGCAGTCATAGCTGGGTCTATAGAAATCGACAAAGAATTTTTTTTAAAAAAAATTCTTTTTATTAGTCTACGGACAACAAGCCTGTCATCAAATTCTCTGAATGAATCTGTATATATATTATATAAGTATAGATATAGCCATTATTTGTAAATAGTCAAGAAGTGAGATGTAATTATATTTCATTTTTTTGAGAGTAAAGTGCACCCTTACATTTTACGGTAAAGTGCGGGCATTCAACGACCCGTGTGGATGTCCACACATATTTCAAAACAAGTACATCTCAGCCTGCTTTGAGATGTGTGTGAACATCCAATGCGTACCGTTGAATGTCCGCACTTTATGATAAATGATCAGGCATAACAACAGCAGGTTTATGATTGATGTTGCAGGAGGAGCAGATGGCGATCTATGAGACGAACGGATGTGGAAGACAGCCGTTGACGTGGGCCCAGACGAGGAGCATGCCTCTCACTGATTCAGTACGTGCGTGCATGACGTCATCATAGCTTTACTTCCTCCAATAATATATATACACGCACGTGCTATCATCGTGGATGTATGTTGTTCAAAACTGATGACGTGTCATTTCATTCATTGCTGCGCAGGTTATATCTGAGACCTTGAGAATGGCGAGCATCATCGCCTACACGTACAGGGAGGCTGTGGCTGACGTGGAGTATAAAGGTCAGTTCATTATTTACCCGCATTAAGAGTGTTGACGAACCGGATGAAATCGAATACAAAAATTAGGATCCCAGATTCGTTCAAATATTCGGTGTTGAATTCAGATTTAGAATCGTGATGAAATATTAGATTTGAATTTGATTTTGAATTCAGATTTGAATTTGGATTGAAGGAATTCGAATTTATTAAAATTTAATTATATATAATATTCAAATTTAAAACACATGCACTAGCCTCCTTGCCAAAGCCCTTGGATCATGAAACTAATGCCTCTGCTTTAAACGACCCGCCCTGCACTGCCGGCTATTCGCCGCCGCTGCAGAGCCTGGCATCGTCACATCTTGAACCTCTTGTTGAGACCAGTCGTTGCCGACTCACGAGCCAGTCGCTCTACGAAAAGAACGAGGGATCATGGGGTGCAACTATGATATCATGCTTTTAAAGCTGTTGTGGGCCTTATTTAAGATCTGATACATGCGATCGTAATCGCTTAACCGGTAAAAACAAGTCCCCCAAAACAGAACCTTAAGAGTGATTGTCGTGCTCCGAGATGTCTTCAAGTCTATTTATTTGACAATTCTATTAGTTTTGTCATCTTCACATAATTTATTGTGTTACTTTTGGTTGAAGATGAAATAAAAGTAATAGAATAGTCAAATAAATAGACTTCTAGACACATCACTCTTAAATGAGTTACTAAAGTAAAAAAAAAAGACCTAAACTACTTTGTTATAAAGCTAATAATTATAGTTATATATGTTTTATCTTGATGCGAAATCATGTGTTCTGATCGGTGATTAATGACATGTGTATTATTGAGCCTTAGTAATGATTACCACTAAAAAGAGTAATTAATTATCATAAATACTAAAACAGGATATCTAATCCCCAAGGGATGGAAGGTGATGCCTTTGTTCAGGAACATTCATCACAACCCAGAGTACTTTCCAGACCCCAACAAGTTCGATCCTTCTAGATTCAAGGTCTGATCCCTTTCCAATCATTTATTTCGGATATTTAATTTGATGTAACATATATTTTATTTTATTTTTGGAGAATTTTGATGAAGTAATTAATTGGTATTTGCACACCACGACAGGCTTCGCCCATGCCTCATACGTTCTTGCCTTTCGGAAGTGGAGTTCATTCTTGCCCGGGGAAGGAGCTCGCCAAGGTCGAGATGCTCGTCTTCATCCATCATTTGCTCACACGATATCAGTGCGTTATTCGATCTCTCCGCATATGTACTATCAGTTTTGCACAAAATTAGTATTCCCTTGAAGTAAATTTTCGGAAAATCTTTTTGTGCATTGATGTTATGAAGTATAAATATTGAGGGAAGTAATTGTAATTTCAAAAATAAGAGGGTGCAAACTGTTATTAAGCAAACTTCGAGGAGATGTCCCGACAAATGATCATGCGTACGCGTGCATGCATGTGTGCACTTGTGCGCGTCAAAATAGAGATATAAATATATAGCGACTCAAGCACAAATTAATAATAGGTAGTAGTTTTGTTTGCAGGTTTGAAGTGGTGGGATGCGACGGTGAGGTGGAGTACAGTCCATTCCCAATACCCAAGCACGGCCTCCGCGTACGCATCCGCCGGAGCGAAGAGGTTCTCCGCAGTCATGCCTCACCAGAGCCTAGCAATTGTGAACAGAGTTGTTTGGAGAGTTAATTAATTTTGAGCCTATTATTCATATTTCTACGATGAGCGAGAATTCAAGAGCTTTAGGTTCTTGACTAAATGGATGGGCGATCACGAAGAAGCAGAGGGTACAATAAAAAGGGCTTTTATATTGGCAGCTTTTATATGGCTATTGGCAGCCCAAGGATAATAGCAGTCCAAAAAATGGTTATTGGCAGCCTGATGTATATTGGCAGCCCAAAAATTAAGCTTTTAAGAGATATTTTTAGGAAAAATCTTCAACATGAAAGTTGTAGATCTCGACGAGATCTACAACTTTTATGTTGAACACTTTTTCTAAAAATATCATATAATATTCATTTTTTCAAAAGACGCGAAATCCGAGCGGAACTCACATAATTCCGCCCGGATTCCGCTCCTTCTGAAAATAAGCATGCTATATGACATTTTTAGAAAAAGTGTTCAACATAAAGAGATCTACAACTTTCATGTCGAAAACATTTTCTAAAAATGTCATATAGCACACTTTGTTTTCAAAAGGCGTGTGTTTCGCGTTTTAGGCTGCAATTAGCCGTCATATTATGTGTGTTTTTTACTATTTTGTCGAGCTGTCAATATTCAAAGCTGGATTGCCAATATAAATGCCCTAAATTAATTATCATCCAAGTTTTCTCCTCTTTTAGCCCTTTATATCATTTTTTGGCCTTTATTTGGTCCCCATCCATGAAATTAATTGTGTTTGTCTTGGCTTTGCCATAATTTAATATTATAATTGTAAGAAATGGCAATTAATAATCAAATAAATAATTATTGTGCATGTGTTAGTTATATGTTTGATTAATTTCAATATCATTTATGTGTGAAATTTTGGTTTAAGAATAATTGGATGTTTAGGAACACTTGGTTTTGGGCCTTTTGCTTCTTTTATTCTCTCTTATTTCCTTCTGTCGCGAGCATAAGAAAGCAAGCGGGAACAAGATTCAGGCCGGTCTTGCGGCAGGGCATTTTTGTTGTGATGTGTTTGAAAAAAACGCCACAATTATAGAATGTATGTTCGTCATGGCCATGATTATGATCGCCGCCACCAAGAAAAAAAAGTTTTGAACATAAAATGGATGAAGTTCCATATGTGAGATCAGGTGGCACGAACGACAGTTCATAAACACCGTGTTCACGACTGCCATTACCATGCCAAACGAAGCATAGGTTATTTTACTATCACAGGCGCTTCTACCAAGACCATCATACTGTGAAAATTTCTCGGAAGCTGAGCAAGGTCGCAAGAACACTCAACCAAACCAAAGGCAAATAATAACCAGTAACAACAGAAGCACAAGAGTCATAATGAAATCAGTAATTTTCTTTGCATGGTGAGGTATACTTTTGCAAGACATGATTCACAATGCACATGATGGAAGCAAAAAATTACAAGCAAGAGAAGCCGACAGACTGACAGCAGTAACCGTCCGAGCTGCCGAAGCCGCCAAGCTGCCAGACCGCAACTCAAGCCGCGCGTATTTCCTTGTTATTGAATGTTGATGAGCTGGAAAAACAATCTACCCGTTGAGACCGGGCGAACTGCTTGAACTATCTGCAACCAAGATGGGGAAGAAGATTGTTGGTCGCACTAACCGCGACCTGTTGTATACCATAGACTGCTATCTGCGAACTTTTACACGCTGAGCTTACCCTCAACTAGTTGCCTACTCGGCCGGTGCTAGCCACGCAGCCTGCACAATACAAGTCAACATCACTTAGTCGCTCGGTTAGAAAAATCTATCGCAAGTTCAAAGTGCGAATTGAGTTCTCACTGTTCCTGTTATATATGACGAGCCGATGACCCCTATTTATAGGCGACAAGGGAAGTGTGGTCATCGCTCATAGTGATAGGATAACCGTCCGTCATCCTGCTATAAATAAACTAACACCACCTATCTCGCAATAAGATCCACCAATCTGTATAGCTATGCAAACAACACTTTCTCTCCTCCTCAGTCCGCGAATTTCATGGACTTTAACAATTAAGCTGACAATCATGCGACTTGAGCCATTTCCGCGCTACACGATCTGCAGTAGTGAAGAACTCCACATCAAGACCGCGCAACATAAGTGGTCTCCGCGGATTTCAGAAGCAGATCGCGCAACCAGCGATCACTGATTTGGACTAGGCAACACCAAGGACTTGACACATCACCGTGACCAAGTCAACATACTCCAGCGAACTCTGGCTTCAGACCGCGCGCGAGAAAGAGTTAATCACAGCGAACTGTGCGGCTAGCCTCCGCTGTCCGGGCTAACCGTCAGCTTCTATGCAAGCCAGAAAACTTGCCAGTTCTTACTACAAAAACCAAGCGGACTCCACTTTAAGTCTCTCAACCCGATGTTTTAATGGTGAGACCGCGATTTAGCCGCTTTGTTAGGCGTCTGCCAACGCTAACAGATTCCTGATTACCGTAAGGGAGGTCCCAGTTTCATCCGGTGCTTGTTGAACTAGACTGCGTAGAATCGTTTTAGAGAACAAAAGCCAGAACCCGGCTATCCCCCAACACCTAGCCGCCTAACCGGCGACGTACTCTGCGGACTGCTGATCCGACTGCATACTTTCACTTCAATAATTTCAACACATACAAATGGGCCTTTAAGGAAATCTCAACAGGAAATATTTCAAACTGGTCAATTTTTGCCAAAACAATACAAACTTCTGGGTGTCAGCCCAGCGCTGATGGAGGACTATGGGCTAGAGATGGAATCCTTGAAATGGACCTTTAAATGATTAGTATCTACGGTTTGGAGGGACAAAACAAATAGACAATGGAACATAAAATATCTGGAATAGTTCTTAAAACGGGACTTTGAATTTATAGTATGTTCAGTTTAGCAGGCCTAAAGACTGCCCATAAAACAACTGCCATGGGTTTTTGAAGTCATTTTTCTGTCTTGCAAGTGGGGCTGACTGAGACGAAACCAGTCTTTAATGTTCCAGTGCATATATTGGCACTGTTTGGGTCTCTGTAGGTGGCCACAGCATATCATCCACTGGAAAAGCTCTATTCTCAGCGTGACTGCTGTTTTCGAGTTGTCTGCATGCTAGATGGGCTTTTTGAGAAGCCGACAGGCCAGGCCCGCTTTCTGATATATGGCTGATTTCCTACAAAAAGTGCTTTGATCGATTTTTTAGGCTTTACCAATTATCCCAATTAAGGTTGATAGGGCTCCCTATACCCGATCCGGTCAAGCCGCGATCTGCCAAGCGCAGCTAACGAGTTTTCAGCCACATCGGCCTGGCCGCGCGCATCACGGCGCGCGGTCCGCTCCCACGCTTGTGTGAAACGCGCAAGGGGGAAAGCACGTACCCGGGAGCTTTTTTTCGCGCACACGCCCAGGATGCGCACTTCTAGGCGCACACGCTCCTAGGTGTGTGCACGGGGTAGCAGGCAGCGTGCTTTTGCATGCTGCCATGCCGCTATGGTCGGGCGGTTTCCAAGCCTCCCGGCCTCCTCGCCTCCTCAGCCGCCCGGTTAGGGAGGCCGGATTCTCGTCCGGGAGGGCGGACAAAATCGACCGAGGTTCTGGGAGTTCTCCCTCCCCTTCTTCGAAGTCCTGTGCCAGAAAAACGCCACCGCCCCTAACAGGGACGGTGGCCTTTTTCTGCTACCGGGAGAAATGGGGGGCCATTCGGCCACCCATCCGCCGCCAGCCAACCGCCCTTAGCTATGGGCCGCCGGATTCCCTTCCAGGGAGGGCGGCCCTACCTGCGGCTTATCCTCAAAGAACCCTCCCTTTTCCTGCGCTAGAAAAGCACCGCCGCCCCTAACAGGGGCGGTGGCCTTTTCTTCCAGATGGGCGGCCATCCGCTGTCGACCGCCCCTTATTAGTGGCGGCCAGATTGCCTTTCGGGGAGGGCGGCCATACCAGTTTTTTCCAGCACCGGGGAGGTGCCACTTCCCCTAACAGGGGTGATGTTTTCCTCTTCCTAATTGGCGGCCATTTGGCCGCCCGTCCGCCGCTGGCCGCCCCTAATAGGGGAGGCCTCTTCCTCGCCAGGACGAGCGATCTCCGTCTATTTTTGCCGTCCGGCACCGCCAACGATTGGGCGAGTTTTTCTCTTCCCTTGAGAGGCGGTGACCCCGTCATTGGACAAGTATTTCCTCCTCGAGCGTGACATTTGCCGGCGGGCTAAACCTTAATTCTCATGTCTAGTCGCTGCCGTTCCACCCGCCAAAACTTTTCAAACCTTCATCTTGTAGTTTTAAGAAGATAGATGTGACAGAACCTAGAGCAGTCCTATAAATGTGATCATATACTCCCACGATTGCCGTCGTCTGGTGACATAACTTTTAAAGTCACCCACGTAATCGTCCGCATGATAAGCTCCCGTAACGGAGATATTATGCGTCCTGTAACCGCACTAAAATAGTGAACTTGGTCTGAGCACACATATATTTCTCACGAGACTTATTAATATCTGGTGCATATTAAATTTTCCATAGTCCAGTCTTTCATGTAAGTCTTAGGGCTAATAAGTTTGTTTACTTGTTAATATTAGACTTAGTGGTACATTATTTTGATAGCAATCATGGTGGTTATGGGCTGCGGATACTCTACCGCAAAAAGTAACCTCCATGACATACCCACCCATGAAGACCTATAAATAGGGCAGCTCTGAAGGACCCCCCTAAATTTATTTCATTCCCTCCATCCTAAAAATAAAGACCTCCTGAGGATACGCAATTCTCTCGCTCCTTCCTCACCTTCATCTCAGCTTCTTGGCTTCTCCTTCTTCGAAGATCTTCAAGCAGTACTGAAGATCTCCTTCGTCTTTGACGCCTCCTTTAAAAATTTTCATGTTCTTCATCAGGAAAATCCTCCTACGGATTTTATCCCGAATCCTCCATTTCTCTTGCGCGTAGAGTTCTCCCGCGCGCACATTGTAACGCGGAAGGCTCCTTGCGCACTACCATATTGCGCGCGTCGCCTCCTTGCGCACTCTTGCGTCCTCTTCCTTGAGCGCTCTCGGGCGCACCGCCTCCTTGCGCACTCCCGCGCGCGTCGCCTCCTTGTACGCTCTCCCGCTCGAATCGCTTTCTTACGCGCTCTTGCACGCGCCTCAAATTGGGGGCCCATGGGAGGGTCGCGCGTTCTTGATTCGCACGCGTCGCCTCCCCGTGCGCGTGTTAGCCTTCCTTGCACACTCTAGCACACATCTCTTCCTTGCGCACTCCTGCGCGTCCTCTTCCTTGCGAATAAATCGCTTCGCGCGCATTAAGCACCGCATGCTCCTTGCGCGATCTTGAGTGCGTCGCCTAAACTTGTACGTAGAGGGCAGTTTAAAAATAATCTCCCAAAGCTCGTTGCAGGGAAATGTTTCCTTGCGAATCTACTATAGCTCTCGCGCTTGAGGGAGAATCGCCTCTCCCTCGCGCATGAAGGAGTTCTTGTGTGCGTCTCTCCCCTGCATGCTCCCGCGCGCTCTCACACACGTCGCTCCCTTTGCAGGTCGCTTTCCCCCACGCTCCACGCACTCTCCTTCTGCAAGCGCCCTACGCTCTCTCTATTTACCTTCGCAACCGCTCAGCGCACCCTCCTCCAGCAGTTCAGCGCCTAGCGCGCAGAAGTCTCCTCCAATCCGAACTCCCAGCGCACTCCAGAATACAACAAGCGCACCACGCGCTGAACTTGTAAAACAAGCAGGTACTTCATCTACCGATAAGACTGGGTGTTCAACTTCCAGTCGTTGAACTAGTGGCCGTAAATTCTCCAAAAGACAATCAAAGACAAGAAGCGGAGGATAAACTATTCCCCTTCACGTGATTCACTATCTCTGAGCGCGCCTCCGAGCCTCAAATCTACAGACAGTTCAGAACGTGTATAGCAAGCTAGCTACCCCCGCCTCCGGGAATTATTAGAAGATTTCAGAATACAACAAGCGCATCGCTCCCCGCAACACTCGAAGAAATAATTAGCTCTGTTAGTGGTGGTCTGTCACCCTTCAGGTTCTCTCTCTCTCTGACACTCCCCAACAATTATGAACGGCGACGCCTTAGGGAGAAAAGTGGCATGTCGCAGAAATCCTCGATTTCTTTTTCAATTCCAAGCTCTGTAACAGCACTCACGGCGGGATCTAAGGAAGTTTGGTCGGCACAGATCCGGCCACGTGGTTTTTCACCTCATTCCAAGTGGGGTTTTCCACGTCTGGAAAAAAAAATTACGTGGGCTTGTCAACTTTTCGTTATTTTCATTGACCGTGTGCGCTCGACCTCGTTTCAAAAGCTAAGACGGTCCACGGGAGAATTGGTTGGCCCGATCGGGACGTCGAGCGTTAGTCTGCGGGAGAAACAAAAGTATTGTCGCGATGGCGTTTTCCTTCTCTCTTCCCCTTCTCCAGGAGGCGAAGAACTCTATGCAGGTGGGTGCGGTTCTCGCGTGAACGGAGGCGACGGAAGAGGGAAATCGAGGGCAGTGACGGCGAGATCCAGGCGGCCAACTGTTCTTCCTACCGCGGATCGGCAACAACGACAGCGAAGATCTAGCCGAAATCTGGAGCGGCAAGGAGAAAAAAAAATCAAACATAAAGCTTTTTTTTTTCTTTTTCCCTGATCGAAAACTGCGGCGTCCAATTCCAGAAAAAAAAAACGAGAGCAAACACGCGAGATTCCTTCCTCCTTCCCGAAACCCAGGCGGCGAATCCGTTAGCACAGAAGAAAACGGAGCAGCCTTTCCTGCAGTCGGCGAGCGGTTACAGGGGAGACGGATACGGGACGGGATGAACGAGCAACAGGGGCAGTTGCTTCAAGATTGAAAATGTTGCTCGAAGCATCCGGATGGGGATCAAAGTGGAATCCCCTACCCGTTGCCCCTAGGTGGGTATAAATAGGCAAAACCCTTAGGAGTTACTACGGGTACGGGTTAACCGTGTACCATAACTAACCCGTTAAGCCTCCGAACCCGTTATTAGTCCAAATATACACTAACAAAACAGTCTACACGTTGAGACCGGGCGAACTGCTTGAACTATCTGCAACCCCGAAGAAGAAGATTGTTGGTCGCACTAACCGCGACCTGTTGTATAACATAGACTGCTATCTGCGAACTTTTACACGTTGAGCTTTTCAACTAGTTGCCTAGTCGGCTGGTGCTAGCCACGCAGCCTGCACAATACAAGTCAACATCACTTAGTCGCTCGGTTAGAAAAATCTATCGCAAGTTCAAAGCGTGAATTGAGTTCTCATTGTTCCCATTATATATGACGAGTCGATGACCCCTATTTATAGGCGACAAGGGAAGTGTGGTCATCACTCATAGCGATAGGATAACCGTCTGTCATCCTGCAACTAACACCACCTATCTCGCAATAAGATCCACCAATCTGTATAGCTATGCAAACAGCATCCTCTGTCCGCGTGGACTTAAACAATTAAGCTGACAATCACGCGACCTGAGCCATTTCCGCGCGACACGATCTGCGAACTCCACATCAAGACCGCGCAGCATAAGTGGTCTCCGCGAATTTCAGAAGCAGATCGCGCAACCAGCGATCACTGCGACTAGGCAACACCAAGGACTTGACACATCACCGTCACCAAGTCAACATACTCCAGTGAATTCTGGCTTCAGACCGCGCGAACAAATCACAGCGAACTGTGCGGCTAGCCTCCGCTGTTCGGGCTAACCGTCAGCTTCTATGCAAGCAAGAAAACCTGCCAGCTCCAAGCGGACTCCACCGTCTCTCAACCCAGACCGCGATAGCCGCGCTTAGCCAACGCTAACAGCCCGATTACCTCTCAGGGTGCTTGTTGAACTAGACTGCGGAACAAAGAACAAAAGCCAAAACACGGCTATCCCCCAACACCTAGCCGCCTAACCGGCGACGTACTCTGCGGACTGCTGAATCCGACCGCATACTTTCACTTCAATAATTTCAACACATACAAATGGGCCTTTAAGGAAATCTCAACGGGAAATATTTCAGACTGGTCAATTTTTGCCAAAACAATACAAATGTCAGCCCAGCGCTGATGGAGGACTATGGGCTAGAGATGGGCTTGAAATGGACCTTTAAATGATTAGTATCTACGGTTTGGAGGGCCAAACAATTAGACAATGGAACATAAAATATCTGGAATAGTTCTTAAAACGGGACTTTGAATTTATAGTATGTTCAGTTTAGCAGGCCTAAAGATTGCCCATAAAACAACTGCCATGGGTTTTTGAAGTCTGCCTTGCAAGTGGGGCTGACTGAGACGAAACCAGTCTCCAGTGCATATATTGGCACTGTTTGGGTCTCTGTAGGTGGCCACAGCCGCTGGAAAAGCTCTATTCTCAGCATCACTGCTGTTTTTGAGTTGTCTGCATGCTAGATGGGCTTTTTGAGAAGCCGGGCCAGGCCCGCTTTCTGATATATGGCTGATTTTTCACAAAAGTGCTTTCTCCTCCGATTTTTGAGGCTTTACGGCAGCATTATCGCAATTAAGGTTGATAGGCCTCCCTATACCCGGTCCGGTCAAGCCGCGATCCGCCAAGCGCAGCTCGAGTTTTCAGCCACATCCGACCTGGCCGCGCCCAATGCGGCGCGCGGTCCGCTCTGACGCACGCGCAAGGGGGAAAGCACGTACCCGGGAGCGCGCACACGCCCAGGACGCGCGCTTCTAGGCGCACACGCTCCTAGGCGTGTGCACGGGGTAGCAGGCAGCGTACTTTTGCAAGCTGCCATGCCGCTATGGTCGGGCGGCTTCCAAGCCTCTCGGCCTCCTCGCCTCCCCAGCCCCCCGGTTAGGGCGGACGGATTCTCGTCCGGGGAGGGCGGCCCCACCGACCGCCCTCCCCTTTTTCTCCCTGCGCCAGAAAAACGCCACCGCCCCTAACAGGGGCGGTGGCCATTTCTGCCGAGTGGGGAGCCATTCGGCCGCCCATCCAGCGTCGGCCGCCCTTAGCTAAGGGCGGCCGGATTCCCTTCCAGGGAGGGCGGCCCTACCTGCGGCCCTCCCCTCCCTATTCCCGCGCCAGAAAAGCACGACCGCACCTAACAGGGGCAGTGACCTTTTCTTCCAGATGGGCGGCCGCCCCTTGTTAGGGGCGGCCAGATTGCCTTCCGGGGAGGGCAGCCCTACCGACCGCCCTCCCCACTTTTTTCCAGCACCGAGGAGGTGCCACCACCCCTAACAGGGGTGATGTTTTCCTCTTCCTGACGGGCGGCCATTTGGCCACCCGTCCGCCGCCGGCCGCCTCTAATAGGGGCGGCCTCTTCCTCGCCAGGACGAGCGGCTGTCTTGCCGTCCGACACCGCCAACGGGCGGTTTTCTCTTCCCTACGGTGGACGTCCAAGTTCCTCCGGTCGAGTGTGACGGACGCCGACGAGCAACCTTCCTCGTCGTCGCATATAACGAGATTAATATGCATATTAAACCATAGTCCCGTAAAAATAAATATAATATTTTGGTTTATTTATAGCAATCATGGTGGTTATGGGCTGCGGATAACCGTGTAACCTCCATAACCACTCATGAAGCTTATAAATAGGGTCTCAGACCCCCTTTAATTTCATTCCCTCCTCCCTTAGAAAATCCTCCTACGGATTCTCTCTCTCCTTCCTCCTTCCTCCTTCCTCTCCTTCTCCTTCTTCGAAGATCTTCAAGCGCTGCTTGAAGATCTCCTTCGTCTTCGACGTCTTCTTCAAAATTTTCATGTTCTTCATTCGGAAAATCCTCCTACGGATTTTATCTCTCCTCCATTTTTCTTCCTTGCGCTCTCCCGCGCGCACCGCCTCCTTGTGCGCTGCCGCGCGCGTCGCCTCCTTACGCACTCATGTGCGTCCTCTTCCTTGAGCGCTCTCGGGCGCACCGCCTCCTTGCGCGCTCCCGCGCGCGTCGCCTCCTTGTACGCTCTCCCGCTCATCGCTTCCTTGCGCGCTCTTGTGCGCGCCTCTCCCTCGCGCGTTCTTGCGTGCGTCGCCTCCCCTGCCCGAATTACCTTCCTTGCACACTCTAGCACCTATCTCTTCCTTGCGCACTGCTGCGCGTCCTCTTCCTTGCGCGCTCCCGCGCGCACTGCCTCCTTGCGCGATCCCGCGCTCGTCGCCTCCTTGTACGCTCTCCTGCTCGTTGCTTCCTTGCGCGCTCTCGCGCGCGCCTCTCCCTCGCGTGTTCTTGCGCGGGTCTCTCCCCTGCATGCTCCCGCGCAGTCTCACACACGTCGCTCCCTTTTGTAGGTCTCTTGCCCCCACGCTCCACGCACTCTCCTTCTGCAAGCACCCTACGCTCTCTCTATTTACCCGCAACCGCTCAGCGCGCCCTCCTCCAGCAAGCGTCTAGCGCGCTCTCCTCCATCGAACTCCCAGCGCACTCCAGAATACAAGTGCACCACGCGCTCCTGAACAAGCACTTCATCTACCGATAAGACAACCAAACTACGCTTCTCCAAAAGGCAATCAGAGACAAGAAGCGGAGGGTAAGACGTACTAAGCGCGCCTCCGAGCCTCAAAGGTACAAACATTAGAACGTTTACAGCAAGCTACCCCCGCCTCCGGGAATTATTAGAAGACTTCAGAATACAACAAGTGCATCGCTCCCCGCAGCACTCGAATAAATAATTAGCGCTGTGAGTTGTGGTATGTCACCCTTCAGGTTCTCTCTCTCTCACTCCCCAATAACAGCACTCAGATCTAGCGAAGGTTTGGTCGGCACAGATCCGGCCATGTGGGTTTTCACCTCTCTCCGGGGTTTTCCACGTCAAAAAAATTACCTTGTCAACTTTCTATTTTCATTGACCGTGTGCGCGCTCGACCGTTTCGAGAGCTAAGACGATCCAAGAATTCCGCCCCGACCGGGACGTCGACTTAGTTCACAACAAAAGTATTGTCGCATTGGTCGTAGGGGCGGAGCCCATGCTTGTCACTCGTATATTATAATTAAAGAAAATCCAATCACTTAGCCCACATGTGAACTCACACCCTTTCTTATTCAAAATTTATTGTGTGTATTTTTTCTAAAAATACATGTACAAGACGTACGTATTTCTAAAAAAACGCAAAAAATTAGGAAAAAGTACGGTGCGAATAGCCAAAACTGCATTGTGGATATCAGCACCCTTTATTAACTCAAAAATCAACCTCTCCTCATCTTTCATGATTCTCAAAATCTAATGTACAGTTTGTAATCATACTGAAATAACAAAAATTTACATTTCATGATTCATATGTGCTAAACTCACTCTAATTAATGGACTATTAAGGCACCGTTTTGCACCATGGTGACGGTCGTAAATGCATAGGTTAAACCGTCATTCGTTAAAAATTACGTAACGATTTTCATCCATTTGAACATAAAAGTGGATGAAGTTTCTTAAGTGGGCGTTAACAAATGACAATTTAACCCGCATGTTTATGACCGCCACCATCATGCCAAACAAAGCCTAAATGTGATTTGCACTGTCCTTGAAGAAAAAGGAAGGAGCAGGCAATGAGCTCGATAAAAAATTGTTTTTTCAGTACAATCTCAAGTTAATCCCATCAACCAAACATACAAAAATAGTGTTTATTCTTTCGAAATTTTTTCATTTTCATGTGCACGCTCACTAGTGTGAAAATTTTTTAGGGTGACGAGAAAGATCGTTGGAACACTTAACCAAAACCAAGTAAAGTAGAAATTAGCAACAATAGAAGCACAAGAGTCTCAATTTGGAATTATCATCAACTTCTTTACAAGGCGAGGGATACATTGCAAGATATGATTAACAATGTACCTGATGGAACAACAACTACAGGCAGAGAAGAAACAGTGCGGTCTAATAACAGAAACCGCATAAACTGCAAACCGCCGAGGTATCCGTCGAATCCGCCAAGTAGCCAAACCGCAACCAAGCCGCGCGGACTGCCTGTTATTGAACTGCTGAGAAAACAACTTTGTCTGCCACTTCTGGTCACCTGACCCCGAGGTCGCCTGACTGCAAAGCTTGTCGCGAACAGAACTGCTGAACGAAGAAACAACCTACCCGTTGAGACCGGGCGAACTGCTTATTTGAACTATCCACGACCCCAAAGAAGAAACCTTCAAGCCGCCAAACCGCGACTTGTTGTATACTACAAATTGTAAACCGCGACTTGTTGTATACCTCAAACTGTAAACCGCGAACTGTTTCTCATTGAGCTTCCCACTAGTTGCCTAGTCCCCGGTGCTAGTCGCACAGCCTGCACAGCAAAGTCAACATCACTTAGCCGTCCGGTTAGAAAAATCTAACAGCAAGTTTAAAATGTGAGTAGAGTTCGCACTGTTCTCGTCATATATGACGAACCGAGGACCCCTATTTATAGGCAAAAAGGGGAGTGTGGTCACCGCTTATAGCGATAGGATAATCGACTGTCATCCTGCAGCTAGCACAACCTATCCGCACAAAGGTGCGGATACCAGAGTCAGACCGCATGTGACAACTAACCATACACGCGGTAAGATCCATAAGTCCACATAACCGAGCGGACAGCCACCTCAGTTTGTGTGGATTTAGTAATCCAGCCATGCGTCCTGAGCCAACACATGCTAATGACAAACTGCTGGTCTCCGCAACCAGGCCGCACAATACAGCAATCTCCGTGAACCCAAGAATCAGACTGCGCAACCATGCGGTCTTTGCAACTAGGCAACTAAACTTGACTTGTCGCAGCACCGTGATGAAGTACACAATACCAGCAAACTCTAACTTCAGACCGCGCAAGCAAAACACAACGAACTGTGCGGTTAGCCTCTGTTATCCTCTCTAACTGCCTGCCTTTACACAAGCCGAAGAATCTACCAGCTCCAAGCGATCTTCGCGGTCTCACCAACCAGACCGCAACAGCCGCAGTTAGCCCACTAGTAACTGCCCGGTTACCTCTCAGAGAGCTTACTGATCCAGACCACAACAAGGAAGAACAGAAGTTGGAAACCGGCAATCCGCCATCACCTAGCCTTTTAACCAGCTGCGATCTGTGCGGTCTGCCCAATAAGACCGCCCACTCTCACTTCAATAATTTCAACACTCCTCCTTGAAATGGGAAGTGGAAACCAGCCTGAGTAAACCACGTAACCGAGTAAACGGTCCCTTTGACAGCGGCTTCGTGAAGATGTCTGTGATGTTATCTTGACTCTGCACATACCCAACCATCAAAGACCTCTCCAACATCTTCTCCCGAACAAAGTGATACTCGATCTCGATGTGCTTCGTTCACGCGTGACAAACTAGATTATTGACTATTTTGAGAGCACTCTCGTCGTCACCGCACAAAAAGTAGGACCACATACCTCCTCATGGATGTCCCCAACTAACCTCCTAAGTCAGATGGTTTCTTGAGCTACTAAGGTCGAAGCTTTGTATTCTGCTTCCGTAGTGAAGACGGACACTGAATCCTGCTTCTTACAACACCACGAGATAACTGTCATTCCAAACATGAAGATATATTCTGATGTCGACTTTCGGTAATCAAAATCTCTCTCATAATCAGCATTCGTGTAACCATGCAGTTTTAAGTTCGTGTCTCTCTCATAAAAGAGGCTCATATCCGAGGTAGACTTTACGTACTTCAAAATATTCTTAGCTGCCACCAGATGAGGCTTTACTCGGCCCACATCATAGCCAATATTCGGCTCTGTAATCGTCAGATATATAAGACTCCCCACGAGATCCCAAAATACCAAAGGATCTGAAAGAACCCTTCCCTCATCACACCAAAGCATGAGACTGACCTCCAGAGTAGTAGAGTTGCTCTTTCCCTCTCGCATGCCGAATCGCTTAATGATTCTCTCCGCATAGCCATTTTGGAAAACAAGCGCACCGCTCTTCTTCCTTTCTACCTCGAGTCTAAGAAAATGGTGGAGCTCTCCAAGATCCTTCATCTCGAACTTGAAAGCAAGCTCAGCCCTGAGCTTAGCTACCTATTCCTCCGAGTTCCTAGTGACGATCATATCGTCAACATACAACAGTACTAAGACCTGAATCCCCCCACTTCTTAATAAATAGACTAAAATCTGAGTCTGAAGCAAAGTAACCGCAGAACTGGAGGTATTATCTGATCTTCTCATATCACGCCCGATGTGTCTGCTTTAGATCATAAAAGGCCTTTTTCGGCTTACAAACGTGTCCTAGATGTTCTTCAGAAACATAACTAGGTAGTTGTACCATAAAGATGTCCTTGTCAATCTCGTTGTGAAGGAAATCAGTCATTGCGTCAAGTTTCTAAATCTTCCATCCTTGGCAAGCTGCTAAAGAAATCACCACCCGAACTGATGTCATATTGGTCACCGAACTAAACATCTCTTCATAATCTTTCACGTACTGCTGCAAGAACCTCAGATCTACAAGGCGTGCCTTGTACGGCTCGATACTTCCGTCAACCTTCTTCTTGAGCTTGTAAACCTACTTACATGTCACGTGAGTGATGTCATCAACCTTGAGCACAAGTTCTAGATCTCATTCTTTCTAAGGGCAGTCATCTTCTCATCTATAACATGTTCTCACTCCTTAATGCCAGTGGCATATTCAAAGCATGATGACTCCCGCTCATCCAAGGGACCTACGAAAAAACATCAGACAAAAATCATCATGTTCCCGTCCATACACCGACCTGGTGAAATAATGGTCCTTTTGGCCCTCCGCAGGGCTTGACCCTGATCCACTACTTTCGCTGCTTTTTCTGAACTTGCTCTCCTCTCGAGCACACCAAGAGCATCGCTCCCCCCGCTTTAAGATCCAGAAGCTTCTGCCCCAGAGTTAGATGAAACCGGAACACCTGGTAACACAGACAACTCTACCAGAAGATCCCAAACAGCTGCACCTTGCCCTCTATTAGACCTGCTCTCCTGTAGCTCCACGGATGAGCTACCCTGGTATGACGTCAATTTGGCGAATACCACATCCCGAAAAATAACAAACTTTCATGTCTCTGGATCCATGCATTTCCAGCCCTTCTTGCTCTCATCATATCCGACAAAGACTAGCTTTCGTGCTTTCGCATCTAGCTTCATTTTGAGTGTCTGGAGCATGCACGTTGTAGGTTGACCCAAATACCCGAAGATGTTCCACACTGGGTTTTTCCTTAAACATCAACTCATGTGGAGACTTTATGTTGTTCAGATCGAGGGGAATCTGATTGATGACATATGCCGCACAGGTCATTCCCTCCGCCCAGAAGGCCATGAGAATGCCTTTGGTGTGAAGTCAGCACTTGCAGGTCTCCGTTAAATGATGGATCTTTCGCTCTGCAACTATGTTCTGTTGTGGAGTATGCGCACAAGTAAGCTCCCTCCTGATTATGTGCTTTCTGCATAAGTTGGAGAACTCATTTGAGTTGAACTCTCCACCATTATTAGTTTTCAACTTCTTAATCTGCAGACTGAGCCGGTCCTCCACGAGCTCCTTGAACTCCATAAACTTTCCAAACGCCTTTGACTTCTCCTTCATAAAATATACTCAAGTATACCTTGTAAAGTCATCAACAAGAACTAACATATATCTGCTACCTCCGAAATTGGGGGTAACGATTGATCCTGTAAGATCACCGTGGATGCACTCTAATGGTGTCTTGCACTTGGTTTGTGATTTGTCAAATGGAAGATAATGAGTCTTACCATGCTCACACCCCGCATAGACATGACTGTCATCAAAAGATGAAATACTAGGCAGGTCATGTGATGTAGGCCTATGCTTTTGGCTTGCAACGCAAGGAGAACCCTCTCCCTAACCCGTCCGAATAATGTTCAAAATTTTGCAAGAGAATTAGCCGCCAATAAAAAAATATTCTTTTATCATTCACAAACACGAACAAGAGAGGATCTTCCGACTAAAATTATGACGATCCAAATTAGTCTGATTTTAATACCGAAACAAAGCCGACCTAGGAGTCACTGAATCCTCCTAAGAAATCAAACGTGCATGTAAGATTCACAAAGAAGTTAGTTTTGAAAACATGCGGTGATTATTCAAAGTTATTCGAAATCACGCATAAATCTTCCACCAAATCGTTACGAGAAAGAGGAAGCACACAAGTAGAAGAATAGGAAATCGTTACCCAACCAAAAGATAAATTTTGTGGCGAGTCACATGCCATGGATCCACCGGAGTCGCACCGGAGGGGGAGAATGCACGTCCACCAACTTCGGAGTCACATTGGAGAGAGTTTCCACACCTCGGAGCAGCCACCAATGGGGGAGGAGGGCCGAACCTGGGAGAGGAGAGCTGGGCGGCGGGCTGGAGGAGAGGGCTGGCCGGAATTTCTCAAGACTGCAGCGGGAGTTCTCTTTTTTAGGGTTCCAAAAACTGTTTGCATTAATAAAATAGACTTGTATATAAGGTCTAATACAAGATCTCAACCATACAATCAAGAGGCTTCATCCAAGCCTTTAAAACAAGGATTGATAAAAAAAATATTTTAAATAAAAGCTGGGATAAACTAAACTAACATTATTTAGTTAAATGTGGTCGCGAGTGAAGGCTGTAACGGCGATGGCGTGCATCCAAAATATTGTCGCGGCGATGGCGTGCATCAAGATTATTGTCGCGGCGATGGAGTGCATCAAGATTATTGTCGCGGCGATGGCGTGCATCAAGATTATTGTCGCGGCAACGAAAGTCCTTGCAAGGTATCGGGATGGCATCGCCATCAAGCTTCGCACAATCCTCATCACGAGCCCCATCTCTCTCAGGATCTTCATCATCATGGACCAAGCCTCTTGCCGCCATAGCATTTAACTTATCCATCCCAATATGTCACAGCCTCTCATGCCAAATAGCAGCGTTGACATTCGCCTTCATCTTCTCAACATAGGAGTTTATCGTCAACACGAACTGTTTAGTACATTGGACACAATGTACTTGATTTGAAAAAGTCCTTTCAATTCAATGATATACACAAGTTTGTATTTGATGTATGTTTCAATTCTATGCATGCAGGTTGTCTATGTCATATTGATTGGACAGGTGGTCCAAGTTATATTGACAGGTGGACTCAAATAAGCTGACTAGAAAGTGATGTAGGTGTAGGCTAGTGGTGCTCGGGAGCTAAGACTCTAAGTGCGGGTGTGGGGAACACACTAATGCAACGCTAAATGCAATGTGACTGTCGGGTGATAACAACAATTATTATAAGCAATGAAATTAAGATTATCACACAGATAATTAAAATAAAATAGACAAATAATTACTTTCACCAATTTGGCAACGGCTTCCTCCACTCGGAGGGCCTAAGCAAGCGTACGACGAATAAGTCCACAAACAATTAATAGCATAAAAGAAAATAACTACCACACAACCATAATCTCAGCACAATATAGATAAATACGAATGAAAATGTCAAGTCACAGGATACAATCCCATAAATGCTCACAACGTAGAGGGATGAACCGAGGCACTGGAGGATTTGAAGGCCGGATATAAAGACGTGCGAACAGAGGTGGAACCGGCGGCGAGGCGACGGTGACGGTGGCTGCCCTCGGTGGAAAGTGGTGGTAACGGAGGGTAAAACGGCGGATCCGACCACGAATGAGTACATCTGGACCGGGGGCGAGTAGATCCGCTATTTAGGAGCGGATTCGGGCAAAAATGGAGGGTTGGTGCGGTGGAAATAACGGATCGGGGGTGGTAGCACTAGATCAAAATAGATCTAGGGTTTTCGGAGCGGGGGAAGTGGATCCACGAAGGGAAGGTGGGAGGAGTGGCCGGCTAGGGTTAGAAAACCCCTGGGGTGGCCGATTTTGGGAAGGGAAAGGGGCGGAGGGATGGCTGCAATGGGGCAGCAGGCCGGCGGCCGGTTCTGAACACACCGGCGGCGACGAACAGGGGGGGAAAGGCTAGGTTTCGGCCGGTTTGCTGGGCTGTAGGACAACGGCGGTTGGGTGGGGATTTGAGGGGATTCCGACGGTGGAGAAGGGGAAAGATGATGGAAAATGATGGAGGGGGGTAGAATTTACCTTGGGGGAAAGTTTGACGGCCTAGGAGTCGTCACCTAGGGTTCCACGACGTCGGTGCCGGGGAGGGATCGCTGGAATCCGGGAAACTCTTTCTCCAAATCCAACAATGACTGAATTCAGCCCCTCTACATCCTATTTATAATAAAAGAGGGACTAGGGCATCCCCACCAACGACTATGATTGGTCGGTGGGTTCGCCCATAAAAATACATCAAAATAAACTGAAAAAAAAGTAATATAGTTTTGACTCGCAGCGACATCCCGGACATAACCGCGGAGTCTGAACGGCGATCTGATCAAGTCTTCCTGCGCGAATACATGTATGTGGGTCCCGCCTTGCGGCGAACCCCTCCAGGTGCATATGATGGTTCCCCATTAGATGGTTCCCCATCAAAAAGTGAAGAGAATTGTGATGCGCAAAAAGTAGATATATAAAATGCAACGCAAGTATACGTATCGCGTCAAGTAATAAAGTAGAAAATAGAGTGTCAAATCCACATGGACAAAATTTTACTTAAGCTTATGAGTACTAATAATGTTCTTTTTCTGTTAAGTCAAGCAAAATCACTGTTTTGTAGAGAAGTAAAACTAAAGCTAAATTACGAAACTAAATTACTGAGAATAGATAATGAAGAGAAATGCGAGTTTTGTATATTGATCTTTATCCTTAGTTTACCTATGTGCGGAAATACAAGCGAACTTACATTAATTATTATCTTGTGGAAATCCTAAACCTACGAAGAACATCTCTCGATTTCATCATCACATTGTGCATATTTAGTGAGTAGTCTTAAATAAAAGCTCCACAAGTAAACATATGTATAAAAGTGAGGATCTTAACTCCACAACTAGAATGATAGTGATACACTAAATTATATGTAGTCAAATTACACTCTCGAGACTTACGAACGCAGATTTCGCATATAGAATGCAGTAAAAAGTGCAAGATGGTAATTTCTTATCGTCATCACTAAAGAAGAGAATGAAATTTAAGATAAAAACTAATAAAAAATTAGTTGTTCATGTAAGCATTAAGGCAAACTTCAGATAGTTCACAACATGAAAAACTCGTTAGAGTATTAGTTCCTCATAGTCGGATTCACAAGATTTTACAATAGGAATTGAATAGTCATGGTAACAGAAAAATTATGACAAGCAAACCAAATGGTTTCTAAGGCAGCCTGCTGAATTCCATCGCCCAAGTCACTGTGCTTCTCCTTTGATTCTACTCTGGCCGATCTCTCCTCCTCTCTGGTAATTCTCCCCTTCTATATTTAGTGATTCGCCCTTTAAAGAGTCTTTAATTCACTGAAAGAACGCCTCCTTTTGATTTGCCTCCTTTCGATTTTGTAACAGACTAAGTCAAATGTGTCGAGAGAAAGTCAGTTAACTTGACATCTTGAAGAATAAGTCAGCAGTGTTGAGACAAGTCAAATATCTCGACACCTTAACGCTTAAGACAACTGTGTCGAAGCAATATAACTATCTTGACACAATGAAGACTGAAGTGTAGACTTAATCAAGTGTCGACACTGACAGACTAGAGTGTCAAGACAATACAACTGTCTCGACACAATAAAGACTGAAGTAGACTTAACCGGCCAAGTGTCGACACCGGCAGACTGGAGTGTCGAGACAATTCAACTATCTCGACACAGTGAAGAATTAAAACAAGTTTAAAGTGTTGACACCCGACAGACAGTTGTGTTGAGACAATTTAACTGTCTCAGTGCAGATTTAAAGATGTCGACACAGAATACAGTTCTGTCGAGACAAGTCAACTGTCTCGACACCTTCAAGTTCAGATTGAAAATTCTTCTCAGTAAAATTGTGTCGAGACTGCTAAGATGTCTGGACACCTTCTAAGAACACTTAAGTAAAATAGTGTCGAGACACTTTGGACATCTCGACACTTATGTTTCTGAAGATGTGTAGAGTCAACATAGAAGTGTCAAGGCAAGTCAGAAATATCACATCAGCTACAGTGACGTGACATCTTAATAGAAACAGTTTAAAGGAGAATTTGAAGGATGATGTCACATGCTGATGTCATCAATCAGAAACCAGCAATTCACAAAGGTTATAAATAGAGGAGTTGTCTACACAGAATGCGGTAATTAGAAAATCAATCAGACAGATCAAAATTCTCATTCTAATTTCTTCCAAGTCCGGGGAGGACGACAACTCCAAGGAGAAGAAGGAAGACGAAGGTCTTCAAGAAAATCTTCAGATTCTTTCATCAAGTTGATCTGAAGAATAAGGTGGATCTGATCTACAATTTCTTCAAAAAAAAATCAAGCCGATCATCAAAGAAGATTGCAGATCCAGAGAAGTATCTTTTCAGTCAGATTATTTATCAAGATTTTATTCTTTATTACTGAATTGAAGAATCAGAATTCTCAGATAAGTCAGATTACAAGATAGCTGATTTCTGAGATTATTATATTTCTCATTTTACCTCTTTATTTTGTAAGATCTATTTTAGATTTGAGTGGGTAGGAGATTAATTCTCTGAGTTGTAAGCCTAATTTATAAAGACTGAGGTAGGGTTCTTGAGGGACCTGACGTAGGTGATTTGAGTGGGATCACTAAGGATGTAAGTCCGTGTTATAAAGGCTGAGGTAGGGTTCTTGAGGGACCTGAGGTAGGAAGATTGGATGAATCTCTGAGGAAGGACCAGTTGGTCTGAGTGTAGGTTTCTTAACAGAAATTTAGCCTGTAAGATCTTTTGATCTGAGTTAAAGAGTAGGAGATATAACCTTATCTAGCACATTGCTAGAAAGGAAGAAGGGGGAAAGTGGATGTACCCTAGATAGAGGATCACTATAAAATTTTTGTGTACTGTGGATTGATTGTACTATGATGTGTGCATTGCTTGTGTTGTGTTCAGTGGACTGCTTGTGATGTATATTGTGAATATTTCTGTGTAATATTCTGCTGAACAGTTAATCTAAGTGACTATGAAATTTAAAAGACACCCCCCTTTAGGTGATTAACTACTCATAGGTTTATCTTTCACGAACAAGTTCTTAACCTGCTTTCCAACATGAGTGATGTCAGCTTTCACAGCTGACACATTCCGGAGAAATTTCACTTTTGTAGGGCCGAACAGAACGTGATACTCAGCGTCTACAGCGTTGGTCACCGATAAGTGAGTTTTCTTCATTCCTGGCATGTAATACACACTCCTCAAAGTGAGTGGAACCCCGATCACTGCCTAATGAAATTGTCCCCTCCTTCTTAACTATATGCACAATAATTGGAATCACCAAATTGGCAATGATTATTAGTGAAAATAACTTTGTATTCACCATCACAAATTTGAACTAATGCTAATCGGATTATGTTAGAAGTCCTTCAACATTAGCTACTTTAACAAAGGTGATATCCATAATTTTGATCATATCATAACCTTTGGTCTGACCATAATTGGAATCACCAAATACTATCTTGGGACAATTTTTGGCCATGAAATTTATCAGCATATCACTTTGTTCAGTCATATGCATGGAGCATCCACTGTTCCAGATACTACTGTTGATTTGTGGAAGGACAACTTTTTTCAAACACATGAATTTAAACATTAGTTGGGATCCAAGTTACCTTAGACTCTTTACTTCTTTTTCTATTATAGGGAGTAATGAAAGTATATGAAGGTCTTTCATAATATCTTTTAGGATAAAAGAGTGTTGGTCTATTAAACCAACAGCTTTCCAGTTATATGACATTTGATAAAACAATCATGACAAACATCATTTTTAAAAAAATTCTGATATAAATAATTGCTCTCAAGGGATATGTGTCGAGTTGAAGTCGACGCAACATTTGGAAAGCGTCGATTTGATGTCGACGTTTCACAAGAATTGCGTCGATATGAAATCGACGCATGTTCATGATTCAATGAAACTATAGATTTTTTGTTTCTTATCCATCAATGGTTGCTTATTTGCAACACTTTTTTCCTTTAGACTTTCTCTTATCATTATTGAAATTTGAAATAGTTATTATATACTATTGTAGGTGGTACTTTCTTTGCTTTAATGAATATTACAGGATTTTTCCAAGCATGTTTATTATTTATTGCTATTATCATGTTAGAGTTTGGTCCTAAGCCCAAATGTTTTCTTAAGGAGTTTTAGTAATATTCTTAAGTTGATTACTCTTTTCATTTAAGGAGTCTTCAAAGATTTCTGCCTTTGATAGTTCTTCTTTTAATGAAGAATTATGAAGATTATAAAGAGACGGTGGGTCCCAACATATACCTGCTACCTTCAAATGACTGGGGTGACGGTGGGTCTCGTCATATCGTCGTGGATGCACTCCAACGGTGCCTCGCACATTGCCTGTGATTTGTCAAATGGAAGACGATGAGTTTTACCATACTGACATCCCGCACAGACATGACTGTCTTCAAAAGATGAAAGGCTAGGCAGGTCATGCATCAGGCCTCTCGCCGTCATAGCATTTAGCTTATCTATCTCAACATGCTCCAACCTCTCATGTCAGATAGCAGCACTGTCATTCGTCATCATCTTCTCAACATAGAAGCTTGTTGCCGACGCGAACAAGTCGTTAACCTTCCTTCCAACATAAGTGACACGTCAGCTTTCACAGCTGACACATTCAGAGAAATTTCACTTATGTCGGGCCGAACAGAACATGATACCCAACGTCTACAATGTTGGTCATTGAGAAAAGGTTTTTCTTCATTCTTGACACGTGGACAAGAAACACCAAAGAAGACCTTCTACATCTCACTCCTCAAAGAATGAGCAATGGACCCCGATAAAACTCGACGACCTCGACGAATCGTCGAAACTGTCCCCTCCGATCGTCGATCGTCGAACCACAGCGTTCGACGATCGCCGATCCAAAAATTCACATCAGAAAAATTTGGTCCGGGGGCGTTGCCCCGAGCCCCCACGGGGACGCTGTCCCCTGGACCCCTGCCCGCTGTCCGGTCAGCGGGACCTCCGCCGGGGGTGCGCCCCGGACCCCCGCTGTCGTGGGTCCCAGAGATGTCGAGGGGGGATCAATCGATTCCTCTAAGCTACGTCGAACCCGGTGTGAGAAACAAGAGGACCGGAAGTGTTCCACAACCCCAACATTGTACTCCTACAGTTAAGAGAACTTTGACTCATCCCCGATGAGGTGATGATCACACCCTAAACCCACTTCTCCAATCCTCTTGATAGTTGATGGAGGCGAGCGCACGAACACAAGTGCCCGTTATAAAGGCGCTCCCAGATACTCCTTCCTCACCTCTGGATTCAGCATCTTCTTGCCTTATACCATGCCATCGACTGAAGATTGACTTTGCAAGTCCTTCTGAATATGACCAAGCTTATTGCACCTGTAGCACCATGGTCCTCCCTTTTTCTTCTCGTCATCTTGCATAGAAGCCTTGCTCCTCTCCTATTGTGATGAAGAAGACAGATCATCGCTAACAAGTGACTACTTCTTCTTGTCTCATCTCTTCTTTTTGTCAGATAAGATAACTTCTCCATCTTTTCCCTGAGATAGATACTCCAGTCATTTGTCTTGCCAAAGCTTTCTTAAAAGCCAACAGGTTTTTAGTCTTGAGCAAAGATGGTTGATTGGCACAGCCCTACACAGAAGTCACGAAGGTAATATACTCCTTCCGCAAGCCCGCGGATGATATGCATCTTCAGCTTCGCCTCTTGAGATAGGCTCTTCCGGGTCCAATGCTGATATCTCAGTGCAAAGATTCTTCATCGTCAAAAAGAAGGATGATATGGATATATAGCTCCCCCTGAGTTGCTCTCGCTAACTCATTCTTCAAGAATTATAGTCGAGGTACATTCTTCTTATTGAACATGTCATCCAAGGCCGTCCAAATCTCATCAGCCAACCTACATCCAATGATGTGGTCGAAAAGCTCTGATGTGATTGCTCGCTTTAGAGTGAACTCTAACTTCACATTCGTTCTTCTCCAAGCCCTCGCTGCCTAAGCATTCCCGCCAGTAGCTACCACCTCTTGTCTGTCGTCTCCACCGACGACCTCCCAAAGGTCTTCACCGAGAAGATAACTTTCCATACAAGACCCCTAGTTCTTGAAGTTGGTCTGCGTCAGGAGCCCAATCTCAGGACCTCTTGCAAAATCGCCTTTCATTGCTAAATCTTGATTTACTTGAACTTTCAAGGAATAACACACCTCTGAGGTTGATGAACTTACTAATTTCTTAACACCCCTCTGATACCATGTGAAAATTTTCTAGGAAGCCGAGAAAGGTCGCAGGAACACTCAACCAAAACCGAAACCAAGTAGAAATCAGCAACAATAAAAGCACAAGAGTCTCAAAATAAAATTAATAACTTCTTTACACAGCGAGGTATACATTGCGAGACATGATTCACAATGTAACTGATGGAAACAAAAAAACTACATGCAGGGAAGAAACCGCGCGGTCTGATAACTCAAGTCACACAAGCTGCAAACCACAAAGCTGTCCGTCGAAAACGCCAAGTCGTCAAACAACAACCAAACCGCGCGGACTGTCTGTTATTGAATGCTGATGAACTGAAAACAGTACCAGCTTATAACAAAGGATCCACGAACAAACATTTCAAGAAGGCAAGCACTTATAGTAATTCTTAGGAACGAAGATCGAAAAAAACAAAGAAAAAAGAGTCGAGCAAATCGATGCAAACACACAGATTTATGTGGTTAGACAATCCACCTACTCCATGCTGATGCTACGATTTACATAATTGGACAATCTGCGAGGTGAACTGAGAAAAGAGAGGTCAGTTGGGTTCATGTGAACCGAACCGTTTCTGTGGAATTGAACCCGCCCTAAATAGGTAGGCATTAATATTGCTCGGAACATTTGACCTACATTTGAAGATATCCAGGCTACACGGCACTTATAACAGAAACCATTTCCTTAAACAGTGGGCTCTGGTTGCAAGGAAGATGACTTTGAACTGCCATGTTTCCGTGTTCCCTCCTCATCTATATTCTACTGATTCTATAGCGCAGTTCAAAGTCATCTTCATTCCAAGCCGACAAGCACATACCGAGATCAAAGAGCTAGAAACACGCTAACCATCAGGATATTCGGAAAACGATGAAGAAGAAGCTGCCTCTGCTTTCATCCAAGCTCTGATCAAACACATAAAATACAGGACGATATTGCAAAATCACAGTTTTACTCTTCTATTCGAGTTCAACAAAATACAGGATTCAAAGATCACACAATCCAGCCATAAAATCAGTTCTTTTTTTTCCTTTTTTCCATACAATACAGCCACAAAATCAGTTTTCTGTTCTTTTTGGGAGGTGAGAAATAAGAAGAATATGAATAGAGAGAGAGAATGGCCTACAGGCAACAGTGGATGCGCATCCGGCATCCTCGGAATCAATAACAATGGCGGACAGAGGAGGCAACCACCTGAGCCCACTGCTTCAAATTTGCTTTCATCTCCGATGGAGAACTACTCTCTGTCCCTGCACACAAAAATTTGTAAGCAATCCGTGAAATTATAGAATTTCTGCAGTAAAAATTCTTGAGGGGAAAGGAAATTTTACTTCGATTTGATTGAAGCCAGGCAAAAAAAATAGGTAACACAATTAAGAACCCCGATAGATCAAGGCAATTTCAACTACTCAGAAGTATTGAATACATAAAAAATATATTAAATTACCTGAGGAGAAGATCGAAAGAGGGCTTCCGGCGGGAGAGGCATCCGAAGAAGGATATCCCGATCTACCAATCGAAGCAGATTCCTTCAATCCCCGCCGAATGGCCAGGTACAGATCGAGGGCCGGCAAGATCTCGCTAATCCGACCGGAGCAATCGCTGCCGTCCGACGATCCATCGCCGGAAACGATGCCGAGATCGATGCATCCGCGGAGCTCATCAAAGTCATCGTCGGTGACACTCGTCACGGAGAGGCGTCCGCGGCGCGCGCGCTGGAGATCCTTGCGGCGTTCCCACGCCTCTTCCCGCTCCAGGTCCGGCGACCATGATTTATGCTTCACCAGAGGCCGGTGCCGAAGCGGTGGCGGAGGCATCGGATCGGCCATGGCTCGCCGCCGCCGCCGGCTGGTGGAGGCGGAGACTACCCCCTTGTTCTGCTATCGGCTCTCCCTCAAATGTCGAGGAGGCTGCGCGGGGGTTTTAACTTTTAAGGCAGGCTAGGGGAAGGAATTAGGGAGACTTGTTTCGCGGGGTCTACAATATTCTGCAATGCTGTCCGATTATATATAATTTTATTTTACTTTATTATAAAGCATAAAATAATATTCATAATAATAATTGTTGATTTTTAATGATTTTACAGATTGAGCCGTTTTATTATGCCGGAATTGCTTTCCGCAATTATACGCTCGGCAAAAAGTTAGCAGTGAATAGTGAATACCGTACTTCGCTGAGCTAGTGGATGGATCTCGGCCGTCCATTTCAAAAGAACAAAATAAAATGACTTCTAACCGTCCGTTTTACTTGCATGAAATACTTTTTTTGAATGCAAAAATGAGTCACACACTTACACTGCTAATAAAGTAATATTTCGGCATTTAAATTTGTCATAAAGAAAAATAAATGTTGAATGATATTTTTCATTGAGAATATTTTTCCCGCGGATTGCAATCAAGAACCGTCCATCAAGCGATAATGGACGGAGGAAAATTTCCTACACTCATTAGGGTCTAGGAATTAGTTGCTAAGACCATATGCATCATGGATGAATGTTATTTGTTATGATTTCCATAGTTTATGTTTAAAATAACTATAAAAATATCATAATTTATATTCCCTCGATTATTTTATTTTATAAAAATATATAACTTTAAGCTTCAAAATGTAATTTTATGAGAAATTATACTCATAGGCATAGCATTAGCATCATGCTCATGTTTGAAATTTTGAGAAAATATGATTTGTTTATGTTTCTATTAATGCATATTGGAACAGATTCAGGTTTTTGTAGGTAACGTCTGCTATTTGTTGACTATAATTTTTTGTAGAAGAAATATTTGTGCCATAGACCTTCATGCGAGCAACATGAAGAAATGGGGGGGGGGGGGGGGGGGGGCATGTTGAGGCCCTGCGAGCCCGGCCGGCCTGAGCTTTGTTGGGTTTTTTACTAGGCAAATCAGGGCCGTATTCGTGGGAAATTTTCAGTAGTAGTCGCCAAAAAAATGTTAACTTCTTTATAGTTTAGGTCCTGTTTTGGTTGTGTTGATCAACCACAGTAATGTGAAAGGCAACACCTGATTGTGATTGTGTGCGCCGTTTGACAGTATTGCGGCAGTGGCGGGAATCAGCTCCTTCCACGAAATTCCTGATTTTCCTGCGGTTTGCATCTGTGTGAAAACCGTCGCACCAAACTAGCCCTTAATAACATGTAGTCTCATGTCTTATCGTAACATCGACGAGTTTGGATGACCATGCATTCCAACAAGGCTAAAGAGTCCTCATTTTTATCGACACTTTTTAGATGTATCCTTCTTAAAATATATATTAATGTCCAAGTTTTGAATTATTCTCCACATGATAATAAAATTAATTTTTTAAAATATTATTAATTTTAAACAAATTTAACATAATATTATCATTTCATTATTCAAACATTTTCAAATATGATAAATAATAATAGTTGTATATACAAAAATTTATTGGAAGTAATTGGGATTGCACGGTGTAACACCTGAGATCCGCCCGATCAATCTTGAGGCTTTGTTTGTTTAGACGATGAAAAGAAAGAAATTACCGTTGAAAATGAGATCTCTCACATGCTACAGTACTGGGAATGGAGGCCAAAATAGAGTTTGTTGTTCTTGTTGCTAGGATGAGAATAACAGATGCTAATTCTGATGGCATTTTTCTCCTGCCGATAATGGAGATGTGAGCTGTTGGAATGAGAACTACAATAGCAATGTGAGCTAACCCCATGAGAGTTGCAGTCGAAATGGTACTGGTTTTCCTGCCGCAAGTGTCACAACCCGCATTTTTCACCGTCAAAAAAGAGTATCAGAGTAAGGGAAAAATGTGTGTCATGATGTCACGTCAGCAGGGGATAACTGCGGACGCTCAGGTAAACACCTACTTAAACAAGAAGAAAGATTCTTTAAGTTATTTAAAGGTAAAAATCAGTTTAAGTGCAATAGTTACTCGTATCTCTCGGCTTAGTGGCTCATCTAGTGCACAAGGAAAAATAATTAAACGCCGCGGAAAAGTACTTCTTTTATCAAATTAGGCATCCTACCAGAGCATAGAGGTTCCCAAAGGACACCTCAAGGCATACAAGTTCTAAATTTAGTAAAAGTAAAAGTAGTTTCGTACGGTCGTTAAATATAATGATTTTACATTTTTAAAACATGTAATGCATGAGGTAATAATAGTAATTTTTATACTTGAAAATAACTATCATGAAATCTTAGCATAAAACATCTCAGAGAGCAACTAATCTTATACACAAAAGAGAGCTAAGCAGCTAGCAAGTATCCAAAATCAACAATCATGTGGGCGTCAACAACCTGACACAAACCCACATAAAACAAAGTATGTATGAAACTAGCAAAGAAAACAAAACAACAAACTATCTCGCCGAGCCGAGGCAACAACAACGGCCTACACTGCCCCACAAGCACTCCAAAACCAGCACCGAAGAGTCAGCGCGCTACAGCTCTGAACCTGAGTCATTCCAAAGACAGAACATCTCAGCAAGAAAGTACAAGTGATGGCAAAAGAAATAAGCCACAAGTACAAAAGTCAAGGGGTACCAACTCAAGACCAAAGAAAAAGTACATAAACAAGTACAACAGTAGGGTGCAAAAGTAAAAGAGAAAAACTTACGTGAAGCGTCACGTACAACAAATTACCCCAAATGCATAAGGCTATAAGGGAGAACAGATCAAGATTTAACCATTGGAGGAGAAACAAACTCTTATTAGCCACCTGTAGTCAACTCCACCAAAAACAACACGGGCGAGGTGCTCAACTCATCTGGACACAACCCCAAAGACAATCATCCGTCTAAATACGGGGGAGACTAAACACTCCACCAAACACCGCAAATGCCCAAAAACCTGGTAGAGCCCCACAAGTGCTAATAGGGAGATCAAACGTTGCGGCGGTGGATTTCACCCACTAATAACACCTGCAACGAAGAAAACCCGGAAGGAAAACCCCGTAACGATCCGGGTTTAGAGCTCAGAGGCACACCACAACCCAATCGGGGCCTGGAGGCTTGTCTCGCCCCACGACATCGTCATGAAGAAAAACCATGATAGACATCTCAAGTCAACAACGACACGTCGGATTCTACTAGATAATTCTAGAATGAGAAGCAGTTGATCAACCTTTAGGAAAGATTGCACGGTCCTAAACAACTCTTAACACATCCTACATAATAGTTAAGAACGATTAAAACCATCGTTTGAACATTTCCACCAAATTTCTACAACACTTACAAGATTAAATTATCATGACGGAACTAATAACACAAGTGGATTCAATGGAAAAAGTTAAATATATCTACAACGGAAGAGGACATTAGTGCAGAAAATTGAAGAACAAGGAGATTATCAGTTACCATCAAGATTGGAAAGAAGAGGGAAAAGGGAAAACCACCACTTGTCTTGGTTTCGCCGGAAAAACTCCTTAAAATCGCTCATTGTCGTAGATCGGGGCAAAAGAAGACGCGGCGAGTCAAAATCCAATAAGAAATAGCCACGAAAGAAGTTAGAGCCAAAAACCCTAACGAGAAAAACTCAAGAAATGGGGAAGATCTTACCATGATGGCGTAACACACGACATGGGCTTTCTGGATCTACAATCGGTTCGTGATTTCGAGCACCGGAGCACCGTCGACGGCCACCGAAAGAAGTACGGACGGACAACCTCTTTCTCGATCACGCCGCTCTGGATCGGGAGGTAGACAAAAATATCGGTCGTTTTAAAGGTGAAGAAGAAGGAGAAGGTATTTATACTAAGGGTGATAACAGGATAAACAACAAAATAGAGCGGGTTCGGCTGAACCGGTTTTCCCGAGACAGAAGGAATGGCTTACTCGAGTACTAAGGGGCGATTACTCGAGTACGGCAAGGGGATTACTCGAGTACTAAGATGACTACTCGAGTACTGCAAAGGGGATTACTCGAGTACAAGGCAACTACTCGAGTACTCCAAGAGGATTACTCGAGTACTCCAAGAGGATTACTCGAGTACTCCAAGAGGATTACTCGAGTACAAGGAGACTACTCAAGTACTCCAAGAGGATTACTCGAGTACAAGATGACTACTCGAGTACTGAAGGCAGAAGTACTCGAGTACAAGGGAAGAATCTCTCGAGTACCGGGATGGAGAATTACTCGAGTGTTATGACACGACTCGAGTGCAGAAGGGAAGTACTCGAGTACGAGCAAGTTACTCGAGTTCAAGAAGGCAGGCACAACTCGAGAACAACAGAAGGACCACTCGAGTACCAGGAAAAACAGTACTCGAGTACTAAAGAAGAAATATCTCGAGTACACCAGAACTACTCGAGATCAAAGGGCACTTCTCGAGACTTCAGAAAAAAATATTTCTCGAGTTCAGGCGGGGCTTTACTCGAGTACAAGAAAAGGCCTACTCGGGTACAACAGGTACTTCTCGAGAACAAGGAGATACCTCTCGAGTACTGAAGATAGGTAACTTGAGTACTTGAAGATACTTCTCGAGAACTTCAGGTCCTCTCGAGAACTGAGCAGGATAGATTTGAAATTTCGGATTGTCTTGAATTCTGGGATAAAAGCGGACTCTAAGAACTTAGAAGGGGAGACAACCCTAGAATCTGACGCACCAACCTTGAGACAATATCAACAAATACTCATACAAGCAGAAATCATCACAAAGATACAAACAAACCGAGACTCCAAAATGCTCGGGTCGTAACAAAACTGGACAAGATCAAAACCTCAAATCTCCTTCCTTTATCAAGGAAAAGCTTCTAACCCCAACAGAATGACACTGGTCAAACAGACCCAACAGACGCAAAAACGCACAAACGGTGTAGCGCCAACATCATAACGGAGATGGGTAACGCCCTGACGTCATAATTATGACGTCGACAGACCAAATAATAACACCAGAAAATCGGGGGCGTTATAGCAAGTGCGATTAAACTTGACATTTATCAAATACTTGGTTACTTCGAGGCGTCTTTTCCAACTGTAGATGGAGAAAGGAAACAAAACCCAAGGCTAACTCCTTATGAACACACAAAATAAAGTAGATTTTTTTGACATGATGTTTTTGATCCGTTGAGCTTGAATAAAAACGTCACAGTTGAAAAAGATCTCTTATTCTTATCAGGACAAACATCATGGTTATTTATAGCCTACAAAATTTGCTAAATATTACAACACTCTTACTCAAGATTGACAAAAAATATTCACTAAGTTCATCTTGTTAGTTGTTACAACCCATGATCATACCCTCTGAACTGAGCCCTTTGATTAAGCAGTCTACAACCTGACCAACAAGCATGGCGATATGATCTTCATTCTGCCTGAAAAAAACTGTGTGATCTGTATTGATTTGGTGATACCCCATCCCAATCATCATTTTTTTAAACCTGTCGAGCCACACTCGAGGTGACTGCTTCAGCCCATAGAGGGATTTATTCAACCTACAGACTCTGCCTTCTGTCTTGACCGTACCAAACCCCAGTAGTATCTCCATGTACGCCTCTTCTGATAGATCTCCATGAAGAAATGCATTCTTCACATCTAGTTGGTGCAATCTTCATCCACCATTCACCGCCAGACTGATAAGAATCCTAACGGCGCTCATCTTTGCAACGGTTCAAAAGTCTCGTCGCAGATAATGTCATAGGTTTGGTTGTACCCCTTGGCAACCAATCAAGCTTTGTAGTGTTTGACTTATCCATCTAGATTCTGCTTCACAGTGAACACACACTTGCACTCAACGGCTTTCTTATCCTTTGGCAGTCGTGTCAGCTCCCAGGTCTTATTCTTCTTAAGAGCACTCGTCTTTTCCTTCATCACTGTCTTCCACTTCGAAACGTCTTTGGCAACCTGCCAATGGTTAGGTATAATAATATTATCCAAAGATTCAATAAATGTTCCTTGAGTAGAGGAGATGTGATCGTAAGAGACAAAGGATGCAAGGTCTCAACCATATTTATCAAGAGGATTGTTGCAAGTAGTCCTTCGTGATGAAAAAGAAGCATGTGAAGGGGAAATGATATCACCTGAGGCTTGTGGTGGTGTTGATGTTCCAGGAGTAGGGAGCGACATATCCACGAGACTAGGAGCTAAACTGGGCATAGACACTGATCTGGTATTGCTGGCAGTTTTCTCCTCCTACCATATGTCTGTAGCTCCCCCTGAGTCGTAGATCTCAAATCTCGCCTCTCCTCCTCAATCACCTCCTCTTGCTCCTCATCACTCTCATGCTCCTCCTCCACTGATCATCCCTGCCATACTTCCAGATCAGTCACTAACCTCTCTTTCCATCCTCATATTTTTGGTATCTGACGGGTATAATATGGGTGGGACTCCCTCTTGTTTGTAGTACTGTTCTAGACTTCTAGCTCTCTAAAGTTAACATTCATGCTTACAAAATAACTTTTCTTCACTGGACTCCAACATATGTACCCCTTCTGAGTACGAGAGTAGCCCACAAACATACACTTGATTAACCTTGCATCAAGCTTACCAACACCCGGCTTGTTGTCCTTCACGAAGAATAAATACCCAAAATAACTTCAAAGAAAGTATCCCCCCATTTTGTCACTACAACTATTGACACAAAGACTTCTACCCCAGAACCTATGATGACATCTTATTGATCAGCTGTGTCGTTAACACTATATATCCCCACAGACTCTGAGGAACCTTCATGTTGAGCATTATACTCCTTGCCACCTCTAGAAGATGTCTTTATTCCTTTCTGCCACTCTATTTTGTGCATGTGTATATGCATATGTGGTCTTGTGCAATATCTCATGGGATGATAAGTGCTCCTCTATTACGTGTTAGTGTATTTTGCTCCATTATCCGATCTTAGTACCCTAATCACTGTCGTGTATTGTGTCTGAACAAGCTTATGGAAATCTCGGAAACAAGTAATTAGTACCTCACTCTTATTTCTCATCAGATATAGCCAAGTAACACGAGATGCACAATCAATAAAATTTACAAAGTACTTATAACTACTCAAAAACCTTATAATACAAGGTCTTCATACATTGGAATGAATAACATCAGAACGCAAGAGCTTTTTCGGCTCGTACTAGCATATGAACTCCTAGTAAGCTTACCTAAATCACAAGCATCACACACCAATTTTATTTTATTCACTCTTTCAAAAATAGTGGGAAATAATCTAACTACAACGCTAAAAGAAGGGTGCCCCAACCGCCTGTGATGGAGTATCAACATATCCTCTGCACTCATTTTATGTCCTCTAACTCTCGTCTTCTCTACCAAAGATACAAGAGCACATCTAATCCTTCCTGATCTAGATACCATAGTCCGTCATGCCAAGTCTCAGTTCCAAGTATCTGTCTCGTCCCTTTCTCCTGGAAAGTCACCTTTAGAATATCAAAAGAAACAACACATCTCAGTTGAATGATCATGAAACTAATGGATAAGAGACTAAGTGGAAAAAAGGAGCATGCAAAACATGAGATAGTTTTACTGAACCTGAACAATTAACAGTACCCTTACCGACTACTGGCTGGAACGTATCGCCCGTCATCTGGATGCTATCTGTAGTAGCTAGACGAGTGTAGGAGGAGAACTTACCTGCATTTCCTGTCACGTGACGTGAAGCGCCTGAGGCGATGATCCAATCTGATGCCCTGAAGGAAGATATGGATGCAAGAACGAGAGATCCATCAATTGGGTGGGCATACATAAGCGACCCCCAGCTCTATCTCTGCTCCCCTCGCTCGTATGTTTCCTCGATCTTGATGCCCTCCATCATGCTAAGTAGGTCTGCTCCTCTTCTATATAGATAATGCCAACTTCCTCTACGCTCTCAGTCATGCCAAAATTGGCTAGATAGCCTCCTCTGCCACCACGAGCATGACCACGTTTCCGACCACATCCCCGACCACCACCCAAATCTCTCTCCTTTGGCGTCTTGGGGCATGCTTGCCTCAGATGGCCCACCTCACCACAGTTGTAGCATCATTAGGTTTCTTCCCTCTGTCATGTAACATCAGGGACAACAACAGCTGGTGCTGACTTCACAGTCGTGGAACCACCTGTCAGTGCTTGAATTTTGAGACGTGTCTCCTCTTGAATCATAGTAGAGATAGCCTCACTGAGTATGAGAATATACATACCAGAGAGAAGTAGGGCTCTCCGTTAATTGAACTTGTCATCTAACTCCTTCAGGAACTTCATTGTCCACTCCTCCACGATGATCTTGAAAGCCCGACATTTTGAGTCTCTACAACACATCCCTCTACAGGTGTGATCGTAATCCACCCATAGGCGTTCTAACTCGGAGGCATACTCCTGCACTGTTTTCTCTCCTTGAGCAGTGTCATCAATTTCTCCCTTCACATAGAAGGCCCGCAGAGTGTTTCTCATGTCGTCATATGTGTTCTTCTGCTTGTCCCAAACCTCCATGACCGTCTCGAGGCCATCTACCGTGGCGGCAATCGATGGGACGACCGAGCTGAGAAGCCACATAAACATCGTCATATGGGCCGACTCCCACTCATCTCCAGCCGAGTTCTCTAGTTTCTTCAACGCCTCTGTCAGGAATCCCCCAACTCAGGTAGGTTGTCGGTCTATCATGCTTTAAATCAATCAGTGGAAGTTCCAACTTCACTGACCATTGCGATGAACCCAACACCCTCAATAATGTGGCCAACTCATTCGGGCCCAACATCTTTAAGACATCTTCCATCGTTCCTTCCTTCGACGCCATGGATCAACTTCCTCACCGATCACCGCAACTCGTTCGGTACCAATCCATGTCTCCACCTGCCCTAGATTTGATCACCGCATACTCAGATCCGCTAGGATGCGGAGGTGTTGTTTCTCACTACTACCAATCTCGCAATAGCTGGAGATGGTGGAAGCCTGCTGGAGGCGGTGGCGGGTCGGAGGGGCGTTCCCGCAGCCCTAGAGGCGGAGGACCTCCGTCGAACGCAGAGGAAGCAAGTTCCTCCACCGCTTCCGCCTGCCGAAGAACGTGGTGGTCGATCAAGTGAAGTCGTCTATGGGGATCAGAACGACGTGCTTACTACACTCGTGCCGAAGGAGGGGGTGAAGAAGTCGAAGATCAAATCGTTCGAGATCGCTGGATAGGATGAGAAATCCGCATCGCCCGGAAGGATACGTCGGAGGCGCACGTCTTCAAGGATGATCTCCCCGAAGGAGTAGAGGGTGGAGGCGGATCGCAGAAGTTGCCGACGCGGAAGCCCTGGAGGCGGAGGTCGTAGAGGTCACGAAATTGCCGCTTGAGATTTTTCTCCCCCCTATCTCTGATACCAAGTTGAAAAAGATGTCTTATTCTTATTAGAGCAAACATCATGACTATTTATAGCCTACAAAATTCACTAAATATTACAACAGTCACCATCAAAGTGACTATGATTATGACCACCATCAATAAAATAAAATTATTTTTGAACATAAAAGTGAATGAAATTCATTAGGTGAAATCAGACGTTCACGAAAGGCGATTCATAACTACCGTGTTCATGACCATTACCGCTAGTCATGGGCAAAAAGCCCGGGCTCGGTAAAAGCCCGGCTAGGCCCGGGCCGGGCCCCCATTTTGGCCAGTTGTCCTGCCCGGCCCGGGCCGGGCAAAGCCCAGGCACTGGGCTAGCCTGAGCCCGGCACCGGGCTAAGGGAAAGCCTGGCGGAATTTTAATCCCGCCAGGCGCCAGTCGGGATTAATCCCGCCTGGGATTAATACTGCCTTCAGGCAATATCCCGCCTGGGATTAATCAGGCGGGATTAATCCCAATCCCGCCTGCCCGCCTGATCAGGCGGGATTAATCCCGCCTATGATTAGGCGGGCGCCTAATTAGGCGGGATAAAATCCCGCCAATTTAGGCTGGATTTTATCCCGCCTTTTTTATCTCAGGCCAGCCTGGGCCCGGCCTGGCCTGAAGGGCCTAATTGGGCTCCCGCTTTGGAGGGAGCCCGAGCCCGGCCTGGCCCGGCTCAAATTGAGCCCGATCCGAGCCCGATTTGTCAAAAGCCTGGGCCCGATCGGACCCGGCCCGATCGAGCTTTTTGAAGACAGCTAATTACCGCTATGCCAAACTGAGCCTAAAATAGACTGATAACTTGGAATTAAAAAGTGCTTTCCTCTTTTGCCCCCCACAAAAACAAATTTAATAAATATAAAATATCCAACAACTCACTACTGAAATGTGGAGCCATACAGTACCTAATCAAATATGTATTTTGTCATTAAAGTGGAAGCATACTTTGTGAAATTATTGCAAATATATATTATTTTTCAATTTGTACCCATGCCTTCAAACCTATCGAGCTCTCATCATCTTTCACCGTAAATACTTCACATCTTAGGCCCTTCTTAGTCCTCTCCATCTTCCGCGTCGTCGACTCTCTCCTCCGTCCGAGCCCTCCCAACCGTCATTTTAGACTTTGGACTCATCGAATGTCTCTTGATCAATCTTCGCCGTCCTAATTGAAATCTTAAAAATAATCATAATGATGCTTAAAACATACACTGCCTCGTTAGGGGCTGCGGATTCCGCACAGGTGAAGTTACGTAGAAGCGATTCACGGCCTGGACGTTTATTGACCGCTAAAGTTTGATCACACTTTGAATGAAATGGAGAAAATAATATACAATTACTTGAGTTGGGTTTAATATTTTTAAAATGTATCTTATAACTTTAAGCAATCAAATTAGATATTCCAGTTCAATTTTATTTTCTTCATCTACTTTCGTGCAGGTGAAGTTAAGAGGGGTGGGGGGATATTATGGCGTGTTGCTTGGTCTAATATGTATTTATGTTGATATATAAATTATCCTACTTATATGTTTTATTATATATAAATTATCCTATTTATGTTGATATATATCTCCTTTCTGTTGGAGGAACGGTGAGAAGGGAGAACGCCGAGGCCAAGAAGCGAGACGGCAGAGGTGGGGAAGATATGAAGAACTTATCAGGCAAGGAACCGTTGAGGCTATGGTGGGAGATATGTGTGTCAGTCTATAATATATATACTTTATAAAAAAAACACTTAAAAATCATAGTTGTGAAATAGAAAAAAAAATAGAGAATTCTAGCAGTCCATTGGAGGAATTCGCGTCCATAAATGATAATCGAGTCCAAAATAAAACTCGCAGTACAAACAAAATTCTTAGGAGAATAAAAAATAAATAAAAATTTAATTAAAACAAAATTTTTAAAATGAGCAAAAGTGTTGATTTAGGGCTTCATGAGTTTTTGGAGGCCAAGAAGCGAGACGGCAGAGGTGGGGAAGATATGAAGAACTTATCATAAAAATTTGGCACAAGAACTTGTCCAACCAAAAAAGTTTAGATCGCCAGCAAAAGAAGCTGGAGCCGGTGAATGGAATTAACGGGAGGGAATAGCACATGTTATGAAGTGATTCTTCATTTTGTCATGCTCTGCTGCCGCCAAATCACTCTATACAAGCTTTTTTATGCTTCTGGCCAAGCTCTATCAGAGGACGCAGGGGCGACGGCTTCCAGGTGGAAAGACGTCCGGGGGTGGGAAACAGTAAAACCTACGGTGAAAATGAGGTGCACTAAATAATAAGGGTTTTAAAGACTTTTCATCATTTTACTGCGAATATCCATTTAAGGACTGCGAGCTAAATAATAAGTGGTTTAGAAATGGACTGCGAAAGCCATTTATGGACTGCTAATAAATTCTCAAAAATATGGTGCCCCTGACGTAACAATGCAGTAAAGGCATTAAAATAATTATTTTAATCTTAATTTTTTTATTTTTAAAAAATAATCACATAATATTAATATTCTTATTTTTACGTTCATATCATATTACATATATTTCGATCCTAAAATCATGCATTACAACTTTAAAGTGAATTAGATTTAGAGCTGTATTTTCACATGATACTAATAAAAGATTTTTTTTATATTTTTTATTTTAAAATCAAATAAACTATTTTATATATTAAAAGAAAAAAATCCGTGTAAGAATTTCTCATAAATAAGACCATCTTATGTTGTTTGATTTTTTTTGTTTTTTTAAATATATTTGATTTTTTTAAATCTGTTGAAGCCAAATTATCTGTGGAGTTCGGGGTCCCTGAAAGGGGTATCACACCTTACACTCGAGAGAATCACGGACCGGAGATTAAGGCTAAAAGACCCTCGGCATGCGGAGGTCCCACCTCACACCCGGAAGGCTATCTGAGCTCTTCCCCTCCCTCACCAAAGGGCTAGGCTAGCTGGAGAGCTCTCTACTCTACCAAGAAGAAGCTAAGGGAGGAGGAAGTAAGAAAAAGATCCTTCCAAGGCACCCAAAGGGGCATAGTTTTTCCAAGCCTGGGGGTGAAAAACCGAAATACCCCTACGGCCAAAAGGCCTCGGGCCATTTCTCATAAGCCATCGGGGGGTAAAGGGGGAATCCCCCCGAGGGCAAGGAATGTAAAATGCAGGGGGGCAAGGGCGAGACCGCGGCCTTGACCGGTCGCCCCGCCAGGCCGCCAAGCTAGAAGGGGCAGGGGGCGAGACCCCGGCCCCCGGCCGGTTCGCCCCACCAGGCCGCCAGGCTAGAAGGGGCAGGGGGCGAGACCCCGGCCCCCGGCCGGTCAATCGCCCCACCAGGCCGCCAGGCTAGAAGGAGCAGGGGCGAGACCCCGGCCCCCGGCCGGTTCGCCCCACCAGGCCGCCAGGCTAGAAGGAGCAGGGGCGAGACCCCGGCCCCCGGCCGGTTCGCCCCACCAGGCCGCCAGGTAGAAGGAGCAGGGGCGAGACCCCGGCCCCCGACCGGTTCGCCCCACCAGGCCGCCAGGCTAGAAGGAGCGGGGCGAGACCCCGGCCCCCGGCCGGTCTCGCCCCACCAGGCCGCCAGGCTAGAAGGAGCAGGGGCGAGACCCCGGCCCCCGGTCGGTCTCGCCCCGCCAGGCCGCCAGGCTAGAAGGAGCAGGGGCGAGACCCCGACCCCCGCCGGTCTCGCCCCCCCAGGCCGCCAGGCTAGAAGGAGCAGGGGCGAGACCCCGGCCCCCGGCCGGTCTCGCCCCACCAGGCCGCCAGGCTAGAAGGAGCAGGGGCCAGACCCCGGCCCCCGGCCATCGCCCCACCAGGCCGCCAAGCACCTACAGGGACGGGGGCTGGAGTTAGACACTTGTCGCACCCGCCCCCCAAAAGAGGGCCCTGGGGGGAGGTAGATTTTTCCTCCCCCTACTTATGTTTCCAAGCTAAGCCAAAATGGCCACCGAGAGTGCAAAATTCCCAAAAGCTTAAAACTATACAGGGGCGAATACGTTGTACATATCCTACTCACCATGATCTCATCTTTCAACATAGTGATCATGGGGGAACTGCCGCGCGAGCGATCGACATGTGTGATCGCATGCGATCCGATCCGATCCCCGGACCGCCCGGGGCTAGCCACTGAGGTTGGCCCCTCTCTCCCACCGCCGGCGGGCCGGCTCTAGCCGGCCCGGCTTCCGGCCAGCCGAGGGGCCGCACCTCGCGGCCAAGCGATCGTGGTTGTGGGGCACGGCGATTCCACCGTCCACCCTAGCCGGCGGGAGCCTTCCCTATCGGGCCCTCCCTGGGAGGTGCCAGACGAGGCCGGCCGCGCCCCACCCCTCGGTGGGGTGTGCTCAGCCCTCCCCCCCAGATCGGGCCAGCGCGCGACGCTAGCGCCGTGCCTGAAGGCCAGTGCCGGGGGCCGCGCCCAAGGGCCAGCGCAGGGAGTCGTGCTCGATGGTCGTCGCTGGATTCGCGCCCGGCGGTGGCCGCTAGGGCCGTGCCCGATGAGTCGCCCGGCTGTGGTCGAACGACCCTCTACAGCTCGTTGGTCGCACTGTCACGAACCACACTTTCTCAGTAATTATATATTATCAGAGTGAGAGAAAATAAGTTGTGATGTCACGTCATGCAGGAGACAACTGCAGACGCTAAGGGGTCCCCGTTTTTTACTTTGCTTTTCAAAAAAGACATTTATTTTTATGTTTAAAAACATGGTTTAAATTGAAGCTTTTAAAGACCGTGTCCTCTCGATTCAGTGGATCAACTAGTCCACAAGTAAAAAGTATATACGCAGCAAAAAAATATATAGCTTAATTCATCTTATCCTATATGATCATGAGTACCCAACAAACATGTTAATGACACGCATGCTTCTAAATTTAGTAGGAATTTTTTTTTGTAATTCTTAAAATAGAAGTGATATTCAGTTAAAAGAGATGTCATGAGTTTACGCTAAAATACATGTTTTATATTTTAAAAATACATAATATGCATCATAACATAAAACCTTCTCAGAGAGCAAGATCTGAAAACAAGTAGCGAGCAACAACAAAAAACTAACAAATAGTCTAACATCAGCAACTAAACTATGGGCGTCAATAACCAGACACGAGCTCATAGAACAAACAGTAGCAACAACAACTGCCCTGAAAACTCTGCTCTAACTTCCCCTACTGCAACTGATCTGGATCTGAGACATTCAAAAGAAAAAGAATGTTTTAGCAAGAAAGTACAAGTGACAACTAGAACGAAATAGGGATATCCGAAGAAATTAATATGAATAATGAGCATGATAGCTCAAATTAATTTAGTCATGAGAATAATTTGGCACCAAGTGCAAATCAAATTTATATTATAATTCTATATAGATATAATTAAGTAATTGAAATTGATTAGCTCGAGAAAAGTATTGTGGGGGTGGCTTGCTTACCAACACAATACATCAATCATAAATAAAAGGTATTGTGATGGTGGCTTGCTTGCCAACACAACCCAACAGTCCTAAACAAAAATGTACTGCGGTGGTGGTTTGCTTATCAACACAACCCAACAGTCCTAAATAAAAAGGTACTGCGGGGGTGACTTGCTTACCAACCCAACTCAACAGTCATAAACAAAAAGATATTGTGGGGGTGGCTTGCTTACCAACACAACCCAACAGTCCTAAACAAAAGGTACTGTGGGGGTGGCTTGCTTACCAACACAACTCAACAGTTTTATTATTCATAAATAACTTACTGGCACTATAATGAGTATAGATTAAACTATGCAATCAAAATTTAGTCATGCAGTCGAATTTTACTTATGCAGTCGAATTTGATCATGCAGTCGAATCTGGACTTAGACAGATTTCATGCAGTTGAAAATGACTTAGTGCAGAAATGAACTATGCAGTCGAATTCATGAAGTCGAATCATGCAGACGAATTCATAGAGTCAAATCTAGACTTAGACAAATTTCATGCAGTTGAAAATGACTTAGTGCATAAATGAACAATGCAGTCGAATCTGGACTTACACAAATTTCATGCTGTTGAAAATAACTTAGTGCAGAAATGAACTATGCAGTCAAATTCATTCAGTCGAATTGTGCAGTCGAATCTGGACCTAGGCAGATTTCATATAGTTGAAAATAACTTAGTGCAGAAATGAACTATGCAGTCGAATTCATGCAGTCGAATTCATGCATTTGAATTTGAACTTAGACAGATTTCATGCAGTTGAAAATAACTTAGTGCAGAAATAAACTATGCAGTCAAATTCATACAGTCGAATTCATGCACTCAAATCTGAATTTAGGCATATTTTATGCAGTTGAAAATAACTCAGTGCAGAAATGAACTATATAGTCGAATTCATGCAGTCAAATCTGGACTTAGGCAGATTTCATGCAGTTGAATTGTATGCTGATAACAAAAAAGTCATAATTTATGTCTAAAATCTTAAACTATTAACCAAACTTCTAGAAAAAACTAGCAAAATGCTATCATACTTAAAAAAATGAAACGGAAAAATAGAACTCTTGGTGATATATAAATATATAAAACTTAAAGTATAGCAAGTTATAAAGGAGAGCAAGCAAGGGAAAACAATCCACCAATTGCCTTAACTATAACCACCAGAAATCGGCCTCAGAGGCCCTCCAAGGCGGGGATCGGCTCACACTCGAGCTTAACAAGAAAAACAACGAAAGTTTGACAAAAAACGACGGTTATGACCGCTAACCTAACGCTAAAAACTCAACAGAAGGAAAAATATTAACCACACACGTGAAGAGCTCGATGAGAGCTTTCAAAATCTAGGCTCCGTCGAGAAATTCGAGCGCCAGAGCTCCCGAATGGGCGACCGAAAAGCTTCAGGTGTATAGCTTTCTCCGTCTCTCTCTTTCTTCTCTGGTTCGAGTTGGCTTGAGGGAGAAGAAAAGCATAGGGAAAGTAAATTACAGCAGACTTTTATATTTATAAAAAAATTAATTTACACAACAAGAAAAACATTGATTAACAAGGAGTAAAATTCGTTGCTAATTAGATAAATTCATTGCTAATTTTAATTAGCAAGGAATTTAGAAACAAAAAAATTTGTAGCTAATATGTTCCTAGCTAAATTTAGCAACGAATTTATTTCTTTCTAATTAGCAAGGATTTTTTAGGGAGGATTCTTTTTGTAAGTGTTTTGTATTTTATAGAATTATTTGGTTAAATATAAATAATATTTATATACAAAAAATATTTTTTAATATGCGCTTGTTGACAACCGGTCCAGATCTATCATTATAACATTCAAGCCTTGCACCCAACCAACCCTCCTAATTAACTAATTTGTTTATAAGTGGCGGTATCTGGTTATTAATTTTGCATACATATATTTATTTATGTTTATTTATTTATATTTTTTATATGTATATATTTAGTTATTTCTCAGGTTGATAAGGCGGGGAGATCCACAGGAACTGAGCTCGGCGGGAACCCGCTGGCACCGTGCGAATGCGATCTTGTCAGGGGAGAAGTATTAGGACTGAGAATAGGATATAAATCAGTTTCTTTACATTTGTTTAAGAACTTATGCATATAACCCCTCTCCGGCCTGTTTATTTTTAAAAGTGTGATGAAAATATTTGAGGGAATTGAATTTTTCTCTCCATAAATATTTAGGATCTAAAATGATATAGAAATTTTGAAAGAAAATATTTCTTTCTCACTTTAGCAACAAATATTTTGCAACAAAATAATTTGAGCTGCTATTTTTGCATGGGAATTTTTTTGTTGTTATTTTTGTACCAGGTAGAAAACCACTGGTAGTCATTTACCTAACTAAATTCGATGTTAAGCCTAGCAATGCAAATTATTTACCCCTAATTCTTCGTTGCTAAATGAAGTTTTTCTTGTAGTGTTATCAACTTAAGAATTAATATTTTTGTTCATTACACGACTAGTTTGACTAAATTTATCTAAGATTGGAATAAAAGAATCATAATCAATTAATTAGGTTTGTTTAAATTATGACTTAGGAAATTCAAGTTTTTTTATAAATTAAATCTTTAAATCTCAATTTTGATCAAGTTCGGGATTCAGCCGCTTTGAACAAACGGACCCAAAAAACACACCAATGACGACACACCGCTAAACACCATGTTAACGTAATGTCTTTACGCTAAATATTACTTCAATTGGAGGATTGAAATTAATTATCAAAATTTCTGGGGCATTACACGCACCCCCGGCCGGCGCCGTGCAGGCGGCCCGCCATCTTCGTCGGGGCTGGCCACCCTTGAGGTGGTGACCGACCGCCTCTCTTGCCCTCCTTGGCCGCCTTCCTTGCCATCCGATCGTTCCGCCGCGATCGTGACCATCTGATGCACGGGTAACCACCTGTGTAACCACCACCAATAGTGGGGAGAGAAATGTTTCTATTGGGGGACTAAACTTAGTAAAATTAAATATACGAGTAATATTTGCCCTAAACTATACTTAAAATAATGATATTGGTGGTTACGGTGTACGGATAGCCGCATAACCACCGTAACCATCTCTTGAAGGCTATAAAAAGACCCTCATGCCTCCTTATTGATCATCATTCCTCTTCTCAGCTTTCTTCCTCCTCAGGTCAGAGCTCTGCTAGATTACTCATACGAGCCACCTTCGAGCCACCGGCCGCTCTATCAAAAATCCATCTAAGCCCCAAAGTGCGCGACAAAAAGGAAATTGCTACTACAACACGTGCTCCTTCGCTCGCAATGTCTCAGCAAGTAGTCTCGCGCGGAACAGCCTGTTGCTCGCCATGAGCCTAACGAAATTCTCTCTCTCTCTCTTATCTACAAGGTGTAACGTGTAGCGGTCTGTCGCTCTCGATAATACAAGCAAGTTGTAACTGGAAGCAGATGGTGGAGTTTGATCGGTACAGATCTGATCGCGCGTTTTTTTACCCGGATGAGGGGGTTTTTCATGTCAAAATATCATGTGCATTGTACAACCTATATTCGTCGAGGGTGGACCCCTACAAAGCCAGGTCAGCAAGGGTCAAAGTCAGCAAGTCAAGACAGAAGTCAGAGTCAACGCGCAAGACAGCAGAAGACCTAGACGAGTATGGCGAGCTTTACTCGCATACTCGACAGGTAGGCGACTAGGCTAGTTACTCGCCCAGCCGAGTGAGCTCCCCCAAGAAGTCGACGGGGGTGGGGCTATAAATAAGACCCCCTTCTCTTGAATTTGCCTATAAATAGGACCCCAGGGGTACGAGGAGACGGACTTCAGAATCTCGCAAAAGATCTGGAGCACCTCATTTTCAAGACTTCAAGCCGAGCCTTTGAATCCTTTCTTCAGAGATACAGATTGCGAGCTAGTGACTATCCCTCTTAGGCTTCATTTGATTCGACGGTGGCAAGTCGATTCGGCGGGTGGAAACGGAAGTGTTCGAATCGGAGGGGGGACGTGACTGCTTCAAAAGGAACTTTTTAGGGCATTTCTCAAAGCGGGCGGGTGGAAACGGAGCAAACGTTGTCGGAGATTCATTTGTTTACCCTCCTTCCGGCGGTGTTTTGCCCAAAACGGAGCAGCGAAACTCAAAACAAATAGAGCCTTAGTCGTCGTAACTTAGTTGTCGGCCAGTTTACCTCGTACCCTGCTCGACCATTTTTGGTTGTGGAGGGGAAGCTTCTTCTAAGCATCCGGGTACATTGTGTGACCTCCCTGCCGCAGCGCCTTAGGTTCTTTTTGTTGTATGACTATTTCTGTGTCCTATCTCGTTAGCCGTTGAGCCCGACCGCAGAACCAATAATCTTAGGCTGCCTTGATCCGATTTTTGGAGTAGGGATATTCCCAGCTTCAACATGCATAATCTCTCTTTATTGATTGTACGCGCGCTCGACCGCTCCATGAGCTAAGACGGTTCAGGTTAGTCCGGTTCGATCGGGGCATCGAGTTTGGCCATAACAATGGTTTTTGTATATCTATACTATATTAAAAGGGAAAAACACTCTTTGGTTAAACATTCGCTTTCTGGTTTTGCCCATTTTTATTAAAGAAATTCCAATTTTAAATTTTTATGTTTTTCTTTTATTTTTTAAAAGAGCTCTCATATAGACAAGGCCCTCTAACTACAAAAAAATGTGTTCTTCCCGCCGTTCACAAACTCCAGCGCACACCACAAAATTGAGTGACGAGCATAGTATAAGACTCAGAGGTTTGCGAGCGGCGGGAGCGTTATCGTGCCTGGACAATGTCGTTGCCGAGATAATGTCACACAAAGGTACTATCGCGGCTGGTCGTAGAGGCGGAGCCCTGTGCCTGTCACTCATATAAAACATAAAATTAATGACTAGTAGTACTTGATATCCTATCCCACCTTGGGAGATTGTGCATGATGAGAATGCTATGAGTACCGCAAATAATGTGGAACGTCAGACGAAGAATAGCTTTTGTTGTTTCATGTACTATGGCCAGCCAGTGAAAGGGGTCCGGGCGAGGTAAAGTGCAGGAAATCGGACGGACGAGATCCGCTGCACTTTACCGCAAAGTGCAATCTAATGGATGCGAGTGCGTAGAGATGCGTGCACATCTCAGCGCACATATCTCAAAGCAGTGTGCGAGAGATCAAAGCGTGCACGAATCTCGGCGCGAGCTGAGATGCACTCGCACCCGTCAGATCTAGCGCACTGCACGGTGCAGTGCATTTCCTGCACTACACCACCCCCGGACCCCAGTGAAAGTTAAGTGGTAATAAAGCACTTCCCCAACTACACATTTGATGAGGTGCCCCTAAAAAATTCTTGAGTCTAGTCAAAAGTATCTGACCGAAAACATGCAAGCGAACAGACCCAAGCAAGTGAAACGTTAGCGCGAATCGTGCCCGCTCAAAGAGATCCAAAAAACAACCCCCTAAGATGCACGCACGGACGACCTGCACGCGGTCCCGACCAGTGCGCGCGCGACGGCGTCCGCCTCCGGCCTTCGACTACCACCGGCGGGTAACCTACCTGGGCCGCCCGAGCCCCCCGGGTCGTACGCCCATCATTTTGTTAAAATTGGCGATTCAGGTGACCGAAACGAAGTGACGTCATTCGTTAGCACAAAATCTGTCATGACGCAATTACCAACATGACTCTCTATAAAACTATAAATAGACCCCAGACCCTCATTTGAAGACATACAACCCCAGAGGCTAGGAGAGCTCTGACGTTTTCCGACGAGGACCTGAGACTTAGATAGTTCCTCCACTCGGAATTCGCTCTGCTCTCTCTCTAGGTCGTCAAACGTACAACGCTCAACACTGCAGGGACTTAGCTATTTTTTTGGAAGATCTCACTCATAACAAGTCTCGAAGACTTGGTGAATCCTCAGTTCTATTGGACACCCTTGTCAGAGCAACATCGTGCGCTCAGTTTATTTTCTATTATTCGTGTACACGAAGCTTTTTAATGGAGATATGACCCGTCATCCTATAAGTAGACTTTGATTCATGTAAACTCAACGAAACAGTGAAATTTGGCCCGACATAATTTCAGCCATGTGATTTTTCATCATTTTCGGGTTTTCCACATAAAAAATGTCTCTTGTCAATTGCTGTTGTTTTTCATTAACTGTTTGCGCGCGCGATCCAACTCCGAGCTAAGGCGGTAAGATTCTCTGAACCGAGGAAAAACTGGGTGTCCCGCAATAACACTGTACCCCGAGATTGCGAGCAATGGGGCGCTATCGCGTAACAAGGGTACTGTGCATCCGCATGAGGGGCAGCCGTGCATGATCACTCGTGTGCGTGTGTGTGTGCAAGCGCGCGTTAAATGAAATCATATGTTGGAAGAAAGTACGTTTAAAAATAATTTTGGTCCGCCCATCGTAGCTAGAGGAAGATCCGGGTGAGATCTAGTTGTGCTATCACTGATTAGACCGCCAACATAATTCATGATTAAAAAAATCAAAAAATAATATCCTGGCTGATTTTAAAAGGCGCGGTGTCCGGTCCGTTTTTTAAAAAATTATAGGAAAATAAGTCCTTAAAATAACAATAAAAAATTTAATTTTCATTTTATAATTTATTTTCAAAAAATAATACATTTTGATTGAGTTAAAATCATTTTTTGTGTGCAATCAGACCTTTTTCTATAGGCGATTGATATACGCACACCTGATTTGGATATTCGCAGCCCTTTGATACACGCAGCCCATAAACCGCTATTTATACACCATATTACTATTCGTAGCCCAAACGAAAAAAATACAAACATCGATTCGTGGATTTTTGACATTGATCAATAAAAAACTGTCTTTTTTGTGAACCTTTATAACTAAGAAACAATATGTGTTTTGGTTTTTGAATAATTATTATGTTTGAAGATCCCGAAGAAAACTTGTGGAAGAAAGAATTGCATGCTCGGTTCTAAGATTACATCAACATTAAATTGAAAGGAGAATAGCATCTCAAGATTTATCCATCTTCTATGAGTCAATCAAAACTTTTCAAAGCGCGGTGCTGATTTACAACTTACAACCATAAAATAATAGGTCAAAAAACAGAGGACTCGATCCCATCGATTCCAACTAGCTAGAGCGAAGTGTGGGGTCTCTTGCTACTATTATTCATATAATCACAATGAAATTGACTCAATTCCGGCACCATGGAGACGACTTCATAACTGGAGGGAGAGTGGATGCGGGCATCGCAGCCGGTGCCGAGTACGACCTCGTTGGCACAGTAGAGGATGGAGGCCTGCTCGGCGCCGCAGATTTTGCATTATAACAGGTGTGCTCCGGCGAAGCGGCGGGCTCCGGCTAGGCGGCGGGCCCCGACGAGGCGGAGGGCCTCGGCGAGGCGGAGGGCCCCGGCGAGGCGGCGGCCCCGGCGAGGCGGCGGGCCCCGCGAGGCGGCGGGCCCCGGCGTGGCGGCGGGGCCCGGCGAGGCCCCGACGAGGCGGCGGCGGGCTCCGACGATGCGGCGGAAGAGATGCAGGAGATTGGGAGGGGCTACGGTTATAATGAGGTAGGGTTTCTTAATTTTAATTTTAAAACATAATTTAAGGGCTGCGATTAGCCAAATCAGGTGTGCGTATATCAATCGCCTTTCTATATCCGAATGACATACCAAATTTTTTCTCTTGATTGTTGCAAGTTGCACCTTGTCCACTTACATCAATAAAAAAAGCTATCATTGCAGCAGGAGATAATTGAGCACCCATCTCAAATCAAATTTATGAAAGCCCTTTTGAAAGTCCGGGGGTGGTGCAGTGCAGGAAATGTACTGTACCGTGCAGTGCGTGAGATTTGACGGGAGCGAGTGCATCTCCGCTCGCACCGAGATCCGTGCATGCTTTGATCTCTCTCGCACTGCTTTGAGATATGTGCGCTGAGATATGCACGCATCTCAACGCACTCGCATCCATTAGATTGCACTTTACAGTAAAGTGCAGCTGTTCTCGTCCGTCGATTTCCTGCACTTTATCTCCCCAGATCCCGTGTTGGGTTGTGGAACACTTCGGTCCTCTTGTTTCTCACACCGGGTTCGCCCACGTGAGCTTAGAGGAATCAAAGTGTGATCCCCCTCGACATCTCTGGGACCCACGACAGCGGGGGTCCGGGGGCGGCAGCCCCGGCGGAGGTCCCGCTGACCGGACAGCGGCAGGGGTCCAGGGGACAGCGTCCCCGGTGGGGGCTCGGGGGCAACGCCCCGGACCAAATTTTTCTGATGGGTTTTTTCTTTGGATCGGCGATCGTCGAACGCCATGGTTCGACGATCGACGATCGTCGACCGGCTTTATGGTTCGACGATCGACGATCGTCGACCGGTCTTTATGGTTCGACGATCGACGATCGTCGACCGGCTTTATGGTTCGACGATCGACGATCGTCGACCGGTCTTTATGGTTCGACGATCGACGATCGTCGACGGCTTTGTGGTTCGACGATCGACGATCGTCGACCGGTCTTTTGGGTCGACGATCGTGGTTGCCGGCAGACGTTTATATACGTTGTTTGTTTCCCGATTTAGGGATACGGATTCATTGCAGTCTGTGGCGGCGGATTCTTTTGGAGGCGATACGAGGTATCTCGTTGAGATCGATCCAGAAGGTATTCTTCTTTGGTGTTCTTGTCTAGAAGAGAGGAGAAGAGGTAGGATCGGATTTGATCCTTGCAACCTTTTGTAATCTGTTTCTTTTTGGTGAATACAAGAAGAAGAAGAAGGGGAGAGAGACGTAGCCGGTTTTGGGTGAACCTCTGTAACATCTTGTGTTTGTGACTGCTCTGTTTTTTGTTCTGTGTTTGTTATTCGATTTTCGGATTTCTGCTTCTCGGCACCCCGGATTTCCTACACCCCGACTAATGCAGGCCGGGCCAGAACACTAACACTTTTGAAAACCAAATATATGAACAATAATGCAGATATTTGTTAAATATAATCCCCCGTGACATATTTTGATTAAAAAAAAGAATCTTAATCCATTGAGATTACTTCGGCCGTTGGCCTGACTGATTTATTTGCTCTGATGAGAATAAAAATATTATTGAATCAAATATATTTTTTTTTATTTGTCATACCAAACGTACATTCTATCATATCATTTTTGTCCAAATCGCAACAAATAAGCTTATGTCAAACACAATCTCTCATTTTTATTAAAATTAACAAAACAAAATTTTAGGGCTTTTTGTAACATTTGTCATACCAAACATAAATTTTATGACAATACCCAAAGAAACCGTAATGATACCTAAATCACTTATTCATTACATCTTTTTTTGTCCATAATATATTTAAATTTTTTTGTTTTTATTTTTTAACTTTATCGTAACAAATAAGATTAATCAAACTGAGATAAACCTTAATAAGTGGTCAAAATTATCTTATTTTCTAATGCCTATTTAAAACACAATCATTATAAAGTGAATATTGAATAAATAACAATATTATCATTTTTAAAATTAAAATATAACAAAACAAACTATTAACTTAAGGCTGATTTGGCACTGCAGATTTTAACTAAATAAATAAATTTCTAAAGATAACTTTATGGGTATAATTATTAATCATTTATATTATAAAAAACAGAAAATCTTATTATAATGAGATAAAGGCCGAGTGTTGTTTTGTATAGATCTACTTGTAACAGTAAATTTCATTTTATTGTTGTCACTATAATAGTAAAAATTCACTTATAGCAGATAAATAAGATCTGCGCATGATTTTTCTTTCACTTTAAAGACATAAGTTTTTATTTTAATACTAGTGATGGGTATAGTGCTCCGTCTCTACGATCAATCACGATAGTATCTTAACTGTAACAGTGTACGGGGGCCCCCGCGCCCCGCACGACAATATCCTCGTCATTACAATATCCTGACACGACGGTGCCCCCACCACACTTTGGTTAAAGATTCGCTTTCCGATTTTGCCCCCTCTATTAAAAATTTTTCAACTTTTAAAGTTTATGTATTTTTTCTTTTATTTTAAAAAAATGTGTTCTTATATAGACAAAGTCATATACCAACAATCAAAAACTTGTTCTCTCAAACTCCTAAGTGTTATACATTGCGATGTGCACCGAGATTTGAGAGCGACAAGATAACATTTTTATTGTGGGTAGAGGACTGTCTATATAAGAACACATTTTAAAGGGTGCTGATATTATCACTGCATTATTTGGCTACCCGAACTCAAAATTTGAGTTTTTTTATTTTTAGAATATTCTATTAGCAAGCACTGTACAAAAATTATTTCTTATTCACACTTGCCCCTCTCGTGCTTCCGCCTACCTTCCAAACCATGATTTTCACTGACGACCCTTTCTTCCTCTCTTTCTGACCGGCCTGAAGGGCTCCAAAATAAGGCAAGTGCTACTCCTTTCATTTCCCGAGTGACGTTCTTTATCCTAACGCATACTCCTCCATTATCTGATGACTATCTTTTCCAAATCCGCTATCTCTCTTTCTCTTGGCGGCGATGCTCCTCTATTCCGCAATTTTCAAGCGATCATTCCTTCTCCAGACAGTGATGCTCTGTTCATCTCTTTTTTCCAATTTTTTAGTGTGGATAACTTTCTTGACTGCTTGTGGGTAGTCAATTTTAAAAATAATGCTTGTGGATATCCAAAGTGGGCTAATAACAAAAACTGTGATGCCTAATATCAAGGTCCTTTTTAAAATACAAGAAAAAAATACATAAATTTTTAAAATTATTTTTTTAATAAAGAGGAGTAAAATTGAAAGGATAATAATATACTCGTCTAAAACATAACAAAAAATTTCGGGCAATTAGGAAAATGCATCCTGTAAATATAGAGTTTTGACAAAATGCACCCCAAAAACCTCTTTATACCCCAACTTTGCAAACCTAATTACAGGAGTCAGACGTGGGTTTTCTTGGTAATGCTGCACCATAGAGCGAGACTCACATTTTGACCATTTCATTTTTTGCCTATGTTTTAGAGGGTGAATACAATGTTATTGCCAATTAAAACCCACTTTGGGTGGTGATTTTGCCAATTTTAAATTTTGGGGTGCATTTTACCAAAACCTACGGGAGTATTTCCAGGATGTCATTTTCAAATTGCCCCAAAAAATTTCACAAAAAATACCTGGCATCAATCTGTAATGGAAAAAACCGACCACGTGTCCTTATTCCCCAACTTTGCTGTCATCTCCAATATCTCTAGTCTCTACCAGGTATGCAGTGAAGTGGAGAATGCCGGATGCAGGTTTACCTAAGGCGGAGGCCGGAGAGCCCAGGGAGAGAAGGAAGCGGCCGCAACTGAAATCCGGCGGTCGGAAAAGACGAGCTTCGGCGGATAGTCCGGATTCCGTCATTCTCTACTCCTCCGATCACTGTTCCGGCAATAGCAGCGGTCCCGGCTTATCCTCTACTTCTCGAAGCGCCATTGAGCGCTGCTCGTTTGGATCCGATCACGACTCGCTTTCCCCTCATCTATCCTTTGTACGCTCCCTTTTTTTATTTCTATCTCTCTGTCATACAAATCTACCTCGATCTAATGTGAACGGGATACCTTCGATAGAAGAAGAATTTTCGGCCGGTGGTCAGTGGATCTGATGGTTTCCCATCTCCTTTTAATGGTAAAAGGTTAAAAATGCATAGGACGACGGAATCCAAATAAAGATATTTGACAAAAGTGAGGTGGGAGAGAGTGAGACCTGTGTGAATTAGGGTAAAAGAGGTGGAGTTCGTGTCAACTTTTTTCGAATAATTGCGACTTTTCCTACTTATTAGCTGTGCTGTTCTCGTCGTCTTCTTCACGCTTCAGGATAAGAAACGGTTGCTTGCTCTTCTGATTGTTGCAGCATTTGGCACTGCTCGAACGTTGCTCTGGCGGCAATGGCCCAGATCAGGAAAAAATGTTCGACATCCTTTCTTCGTCCCGCAGGAGTCCAATAGGTATCAGCTGGCCTGGATCCAGCTACTTTTTTTCAGCCCTTTCTATTTTGTGAATCGCCACATTTTTTTTAGATGCTCACTTTTGAAATTCCACAGAATCGGTGGAGAAAGCAGAGCAGATTTCGCAGGAAGAGAGGGAAGAGACGGTGAGCTCGAAGGGGGAAGAGTGCCGAGCCCTAGACAAGAAAAACCATTCCTTCTCTCTCGCCCTAAGAGGTAAGCCACTAATCCTCGTATTTACTCATTCAAATCTCTACTATGTGCACCGATAATGTAAGCCCATCACCTGTTTGTTAGAATGCCAGATCCTGGCGTCATAAATCTGAAGTCTTCGTCTTGAAAGGAAGAAAACCCAGGAGGCAGAGGCCTACTTCTCTTGATCTTAACCGCCATGAGACTGATGTGGCAGTCTTTTCACCACGGGTTTTGGCCGGTGGCTTAGTACCCATGAAGAAGAACTTGGGTACTTCCTTTCACAGTAGATCAAAAGCACTCCCCGGCCCGGCTAATCACCCCAACGGCACAGGGGCAGTTGAATGCCAGAAGGGCTGTAGCTCGGAAAGAGTGACACCGCCAGCTAACAACAGCCGGAGATACATGGGCGCCGGATCTTATCTTCCGGTCAACAATGGGCGCATCTTGCCTTCAAAATGGGAAGATGCAGAGAAATGGATCTTTAGTCCGATTTCTACTGAAGGAGTTGTGAGACCTGTCCCTCCGGTTAACCATAGACGGCCCAAGTCAAAAAGTGGTCCCCTCGGGCCGCCTGGGTTCTCACCATCTTCACCAATTGCTCCCTGTCTTGATAGTGGACGGGTTGGGAGCTTTACTGGCAACTCACCCTTTTTGGCCGGAGTCCTGGTTGCAGACCATGGATTTTGCGATAGTAGAAGAGGCGGAATTGTCGGTGGAGAAAGTACGAGATCTTCTTCAGCGAATGCTGAGCCATATATATTGAGGTCTGCAAGCATTCACGGGTGCTCTGAAACTCAGCTGGAACCTGCTCCATCCTTGGAAAATTCTCAGAGTAATATCTGTTTTCCCCAATATCCAATTTTTTTTTTGTTTATAAGATTGTAATAATACATTATTTTGCTTGATATTTGAAAGATTACATTTAGTATTTTTTATGTATGTTGTTAGAATTACATATATTTTTAGAATTGTGATTATAGATTCTTGAAAATCTTGACCAAATATTTGTGATTAGGCTAATGATATAACAATTTTAGCTTCTTCATATGTTTTTGATATAGAAGTGCCATTATTAATTTAATTGCTAGAATGTTATAATTTATAATGTTATAATGCATCTCTTATTTGATTGCTAGAAGTACCATTATTTAATTTTATGGCTATAATGCTCTTAGAATCATCATTTTGCAAGAAGAAAAATACAATATCATTAGAATGCTTCCACAAATTAAAGATACTTAGCTCAAAAAGAGAATCAACTTAGTTAGTGATCGTTGGACAGATGCTGAAAGAAGACCATTGATTAATTTTATGAGCCTCTATTAGGATGGTCCTATTTTTTGAAGGCAGTTGATGCATCAAGAAAGTACAAGGATCGATATTATGTTGCAGATTTGAGAATTGAAGTCATTAATGAAGTTGGTGTCAAAAATGTTATACAAGTTATCACTGATGTTGTAGTGTGTAAGCAACATGAGCAATCACAGAGACACAATTTTCACATATTTTCTGGACACTTTGTGTTGTGCAAACCATAAAGCTAGCATTAAAAAATATTTATGCAACTAATAATGCTGATCGTTGTGCAATTGTTAGAGAATAATGTGGATGAATAACTCAAGTGCCAAAACTCATTTTGCTTCCACTATAATGATGTTTAAAAGGTTTAAACTTATGAAGACGAGCTTGTTTAATAGGTTGAATGCCCCGAATAAACTTTATATAATGCAGATGACGTTAAAAATACCCTAGAGGTTAAAAGCATCATCTATAGTGACAAATGGTGCGATAATATGGACCAGATCCTTAATATAATAAGACCCGTATATGATATGATTAGTCTTTGTGATACAGACAAACCTAACTTTCATTTGGTGTATGACATGTGAGATTCAATGATAGAAAATGTGAAAATTAAAATATATAGAGACAAAAAATTAACGGACTTGGAAGCTCATTGCCCTCCTTATAAGACAATTTATGATGTCTTCGTTGATCGATAAATTAAGAGTTGCACGCCACTACATTGCATGGTCCATTCCCTTAATCCAAGGTAATGTATATTTGATATTTAACGTTGATCGATGGATTAAGAGTTGCACGCCACTACATTGCATGGTACATTTCTCTTAATCCAAGGTAATGTTTTCTTGCATATTTGATATTTAACGTTTATTATGATTTATTTATTTACTATATGCGTGTACTTGTAGGTATTATAGTAGAGAATGACCTGATGATGGGTCAAATAGAGTTGCTCTAAATACGAATGAGAATATTTCTTCGGAAAAGAATAAATACTTAAGGAGATATTTTACCGATGTGGATGGGAATGAATATAGTAATCAATGATTTCTCTAGGTTCGCGGGGCTTGGTCAAGTTTTTAATAAGCCAAATAGTTTGTAGAGTAGAAATTCATTTTTGCCCAAAGATTGGTGGAGCAACTATGAAATTTCAACACCTAAATTACCAAAATTGCTTTGAAGCTTCCAGCTCAACTTTCTTCATCCTCATGCCGTAAGAAAAAATAAAATTCAACCACAACGAGCTGATGATTTGGTGTTTGTGCATATTAATCTACGCATATTATTAAGGAGAAACAAAATCTACAATCAATTTAAGGAGTAGAATGTGGGATATTAGAGGAGATGCTTGGGCAAATTCTTTTGATGGAGTTGGCATGCTTATGTTTGCCAACATGTCTCTAGAGGAACCAAAAATTCAAGATGCGTTGATTAAATCACAAATACTTTACCGAGGGCCGCGTACCTGTATCGGGTACGTTTCCAGTACCGATATGTACCCTGTGTTGTCAGCGCGCGCCTAGGCGCGCCTGAGGCGTCAGGTGCATGGGGCGCAAGCTGGTGCGCCCTAGCAAGCCCAAGGCGGGCGATATGTACCTCAGGCGCGCTTTAGGCGCGTGCCTCACGCGCCTACCGGGCGCAGCTCAGGCGCGCCTTATTGCCTGAACCGGTTTTAATCTAAAAACCGGTTCAGGCAAATCAGGCGCGACCTTATATCCCGATTCATTTCTGCTGGCTTTTTAGGTTTTAGGGTTAATAATCGAGCTGCTTCCCGCTGAGTCGCTGACTGCCGACTGCCGATTCCCGTCGCCCGACGCCTTCACTCTGCTCCTTTCTTCTCGCCGGAGTCGCCACCGCACTTCTGCCGGAGTCACTTTCGCGCCGGAGACGCAAAAGAAGGATTAGCCGGCTGTTGGCGCCGTTCTTCTTTTCGGAGTCACAGAAACTCCTGCATCCTCTCATCTCCTCCTGTAATTGTAAGAATCATTCTCCATTTCTCCTTCTTATTTCTTCTTTTAATTGTTGCTAGGATTATTTGTGATGAATCTTTTTCTAAGTTTTATTTGTGATGAATTTACTTCATTGTTAAGTTGTTCACTTGTTCTAAGCTTTACTTGCTTCCATTTCCCTCTGTTTTTGCTCCCCCTGTAAATCAATGAACTGGATGAAGCCCAGTTCACTGTTTTACAGTGAACTGGATGTCATCCAATTCACTGTAAATCAGTGAACTGGATGAAGCCCAGTTCACTATAAAACAGTGATCTGAGCTTCCAGTTCACCGTTTTACAGTGAACTGGATGAAGCCCAGTTCATTGTTTACAGTGAACCGGGCTTCCAGTTCACTGTAAATCAGTGAACTGGATGAAGCCGCAGTTCACTGTAAAACAGTAATCTGGGCTTCCGGTTCACCGTTTTACAGTGAACTGGATGAAGCCCAGTTCACTGTAAACAGTGAACTGGATGAAAAATAATTTTTAGGTTTTTAAACTTAGAAGTTGTTGTGCCTGTCTTTGGATGAACAATGGTTTAGACAAACATACCTGTTTTGAGATAAGCTTTGAAATAGTTACCTAATAAGTTAGATGTTGATAATTATGCATAAGTAAAATGATGCTGAACATATGTAATTCCACCATTATCCGTATATGGCTTGAGATTGATGCACGTGGAATAGTTTATCTTCTTAAAATTAGGGTTGTTTGTACATATAAAATTAATTCTGTTATTATTTTTCTTACTGGCCCAAATTTTTGCATGTTTCATACGTGCGTCAGATTTCTTCCAGCTTTTAACATGGATGCAAGTGGTTCTGGTTCATCTAGCATCCAATCAAGGATTGATCCATGCTGGAAGTACGCGCGTCAGATTTCTTCCGCCAATAAAAACGACTTGACTTGCATTTACTGTGATAAAGTCACGAAGAGCGGAATTTATCGTGCTAAACAACATATTGTTGGAGGATTTAGAAATGCAAAAGCTTGTCTCAAAAGTCCCCCACATGTGCGCAACAAAATACAAGAATACATGGAGAAAAAAGCAAGTGCAAGCAACATGGACAACCAAGCATTGCCTGATTTTGCAGATATCGATACGTTTGACAATGATGAATAAATAGAAGTCAATGTGAACAAGATTTATAAAAGAGAAGGCTTCTCCAAGGGGCCTCGAATAAAAGTACCAATAGATGTGTTTTTGCACCAAAAGTTGACAATGTAGGGGCAAAAAAGGAGCTGAACAAAAGATGAAACAAACTTCTATTAATGAAGCTTGCAAGAAGGAGTTGAGAGGGCGAGCTTGTAAACATATAGTTCAATGTATGTACGATGCAGCTATCTCATTCAATACTGTAAAACATCATAGTTTTGTGATAATGGTGGAATCCATTGGACAGTTTGAAGTAGGATTGAAGCCACCGAGTTACCATGAGATTCGTGTTCATTTGTTAAGTGATGAAGTCAATGCAGTGAAAGACATGATGAAGACATACGAGGATGAGTGGAGAGTCTTTGGATGTTCTATTATGGCTGATGGATGGACAGATCGGAAACAAAGAACGTTAATTAATTTTTTAGTCAATTCACCAAAAGAAACATTTTCCTAGAATCTGTCGATGCATCTGACTACTCAAAGACGAGAGAAAAATTATTTTAATTGCTAGATAGAGTAGTTGAAAGGGTTGGAGAGTTGAATTTCGTGCAAGTTGTTACAGATAGTGCTAGCAATAATGTGCTAGCAAGTAAATTAGTAATTATTCATTACTAATCTTAATCATCTTCAATTTTTATTTTGTGTACACGATTGTATTATATTTTCATACCCAACAACTAACACTCTAACAGGTAAATTATTGGAAACGAAATGTCCACATTTGTATTGGATGTCATGTGCAAGCGCATTGTATTGATCTAATGCCCAACATTAACCGCACACTAAAGAGGGAAATGACCGTAAATGGTTATATTTATGTTCGGTCTGAAGTTGTGAACATGCTAAGGAACTTTACAGGGCAAGTGGAGCTTGTTAGGCCCACTTTAACGAGGTTTGCAACTTCTTTCTTAACAATTTAACACATTCACAAGCAGAGAAACAATCTAAGCAAGATGTTCACCTCACCTGAGTGGTCTTCGAGCAAGTGGGCAGTGGAAAACGCAGGTAAACAAGTGCAGAACATTATACTAATGATTTCTTTTTGGAGAAGTGTAGTGAATATTTTAAAGATATTTGGTCCTTTAGTCCGCATATTAATATTAGTGGACGGTGAGAAAAGACCCGTCATGGGTTATATACTTATATTTATGTAGCGATGGATAGAAATAAAAAGACGATCATTAGTTTTTTTAATGAGAAGGAGGACAAATATATGTATGTCCTGAAAATTGTGGATAAAAGATGGAAAGCCAACTTAATCGACCTTTTCATGCTGCGGGTCACTATTTAAATCCCAAATATTTCTACTCAAATTCCACTATTGCAGAAGATGGAGAAATTATGGAGGGCTTATACAAGACAATGCAAAGACTCTCTAAACCATGAATAACACGATAAAATTATTGACCAATTACCTCTATATAGAAATGTTGAATGACTGTTTGGAATGGAGTTTGCAATTCGCCATAGAAAAATTAAGCTCTCAGGTAAATTACACAATATTCAAAGAAGTTTGTGTTGGAACACCTATTACTAATTTGGGTCAGGATCACTATGTCTCTAGGAATCTATGTTTTGACCTTCTTAGGTCAATTAGAATTGAGTCTAAGGGTTAGAAGGCTAGGATTGGAAGCTGCCCTGAAGACCCAAGTCTGACTAAGTATCGTAGCTCAGCACGACGTTTCGTCGAAGACGATCGTCCAGGACAGATCGTCGAGAACGGTCGCTGAGCTCAAACCTCATAATATCGTCGAGCTCTGGTCGACGATCGCTGCTCAACTTCTCAATAAGCTCTGATCGACGATCGCTGAGCTCAGGCCGACGATTTTGACTCTGCACTGGATCCTTACTGAGCTCAGTTATCTTTACTCAGATCGACGATTCCTTTGCTGCTTGCTTTTTCCAATTCGCTGAGCTCAGCTCGACGATAGCAGAGCTCAACGATTTCAGATGAATTCAAATTCAAATCAGATAGAAGTTATTCTGCATTTAATTCAGAAGATCTGCCAGCCGTTTTCATTTACTTCTGGAGCAAAAGATTTTTCAAGGAACAAATCAGTGGTGATGCAGGCTGTTCAATGCAGACCAACGGCTATCTTTCAGAGTAATATTCTATTCAGACTGAGAATAAAAGAGAATGTTTTTTAATAAAGACAGAATATAGACAAGAACAAAAAGAAGAAGATTGAATGACACCTCTCAATATACAGAAACTCTAAAAATTCTTCAACAAGAATTCTGGACTCATCAAGAGATGCTTTCAAACATTCTTCAGATCTCTTCAGCTCTCAAGTGTTCAAGGCCAACATCATTTCAAGAAGCCATTTCAGCTTGCTGAAATCATCTTTTGCTGGAGATCTATCTTTGAAGGCCTATCACCCTCAACAAAGCTCATCTTCCTGAAGATTTCAAGGACTCAGGGGGAGCTTTGGCAACATCTGAACACTCTTCTCAGTTGTTTGAGAAAGAGAAGACTGCCATCACTCTCTCACCCCCATTCTGTAAAGGGTTTTGCAAATCAAAAGTTTGAATCTGGTTTTTGAGCACCTTGTCACTCATTGGTGGCAAGACACCTTCAAAAAATCTGATTTGGTTTTTGAGCACCTTATCAAAATATTTGCCCAGGACACCTACTCATCCTGCAATTCCTACCTAGGGTGGTAGCAGAGTGGATGTACCCAAGTTGGGGAACCACTATATTTCCTTGTGTCATCTGGTTTTGCATGTTTTCTTTTTGTTTCTGGCCTAGAGATTAATCTGCATGGCTTAGTTTTATTTCTGGCTTATACAATTGTTGTAAAGCTTTGCAAGTTTTTCTTTGTGTTTTGCACCATATACTCTATTCACCCCCCTTTAGAGTAAAGACTCTAGTTTCCCTTTCAATTGGTATCAGAACCATGAATAACACGATAAAATTATTGACCAATTACCTCTATATAGAAATGTTGAATGACTGTTTGGAATGGAGTTTGCAATTCGCCATAGAAAAATTAAGCTCTCAGGTAAATTACACAATATTCAAAGAAGTTTGTTTTGATTTTTTAACTTTTAAATATTTATTATCTTAACAGCTGAGTGGTGACAATCTTATGATGCTTCAACTCCAAACCTAAGAAGATTTGTCATAAAAGTGCTTAGCCTTACTTGCAGCGCATCCGGTTGTGAGTGAAAATGGAGTTTTTTTGAACATGTAAGCTTTTAAAATTTATTATCATTTATCAGTGATTTATATTTTATATATTAAAGATAACTTGTTTATACGGTTATTGTTTGTTGCAGATATATACAAAAAAAATCAGACTAGCTCAACAACGCTTGAATGATTTAGTATTTGTGAAGTACAATCGAGCGTTGAGACGTCGATATGATGCACGTGATCGCATAGATCCAATTTCGTTGACAAATATTGATGATAACAATGAATGGTTGATGAGAAGAATGAAAGAAGATAATGATGCTGAGGCTGAGCGGGAGGACTTGATCTTTGATGATGAGTTATTAACTTGAGGCACAGTTGCTAGTGCCACTGGAGTTGAAGAAGAAATTTATCACACACGATTATCAAAAGAAAAAAATGTGGTTCCTACGGCTACAAAGACACTTGAGAAAAAAAAGCATTTCGAAGATGAAAAGTCGTACTCCATTAGTCATTATAGAGACTACTACTTCATTAGTCATTAAAGAGACTAATACTTCATTAGCCCTCAAAAATGTTGATGATGTCGATGAAGAGTAATTTGAAGACAACGAAGAAGAAGATTATAATGATAGTGGAGAAGACGATGTAGACATAGTCTTTTCAGAGGATGAGTAGATAAGTGAGTAATAAATTATTTAAGTTTCAGAGTACTTTAATTTTTTATTTAAATTATATATTAATAGATGTTTTCTGATTACACAAGTAATAATATTTTTCAGGACTGATTTTCAAATGGTGCCTCTCGATCTACTGACCAGAACACTTGATGTTGTTATTTGATTGTCACTGTCGATCTTCTGGCTGGACTATTTGATGTTGTATTTTTGATTCACGTTTTATTTATGTTATTGAACTTTGGTGTGCTTATTACATTGCCCTTCCTTCTGTTGTGATTTTCATGTTAGCATTTTACTCTTGTTTTGCTCAATATAAATTTTGATGTGATATTACTTTTTCTATAATAAGAGTGTTTGGTTTCATGTTGTCTTACTGATGCCACGTTTTGAAATAACATTGTAATTTCATATGAAGGTAATCTAGTTGTTGGCCTAAATTAGTGGGTGAGTTAGTTCAGTTTTCTATTCTCGTAGTGCAAAGGTTGCTTGAATTGAAGAACCAAATTCAGTTCACATGCAAAGAATGACCAAACAGCATACAGTTATATGACAACTATTATGATATTTGTGTGTTTTTTATGGACTGACTTTATGGATTAGAACCTGCTTATGTTTAATGAACTACATTTTTGTAGTATTTGATTTCAATTTCAAGAATTACAAAAGTTCAGCGAATTGGACGCCCAATTCGCTCAATTTCAGCGAATTGGGCTCCCCATTCGCTCAATTTCAGAATTGAGCGCCTCATTCGCTCAATTTCCTTTTGCCCCCCATTATTGCGCCTCACGTGCCTCAGGCGCGCGCCTAGGCTCCAGTGTCCCTTTACGGCTCGGTGCGCCTTGTGCCTTTGACAACATAGTATGTACCCGATACTCGACGGATACACATGCGATTGTAGTATGAGAATAAGCTTGAATTTGATAGATCGTTCTGCATTTTCTGGCATGACTATATTTTTCTAAAGTAAACAAAAAACTTCTCCATGTATTTTAAAAAAGAAAAAATGATTCATAAATGTAACTAACGGTGTTTGTTTACTATAGTAACGAAATATGATCGTGACTTAAATTTCTTTTTATCGTTAGAAATGCAAAGAATTTGTTTTAAATTTAATTTTTTTGTTAATTTACTATGTATTTGAGGAATATATGTTTTTTCTACTTGCTCAATATGAATTTTTCTATGTTTTATATTTTTCCTCTTTTAAAATAGGTGACATATATGTACATGTACATTTATACATATATGTATGTATATATATAAATCAATTTTATTAACATCGTGCCCTGAATGTACCCGCCTTATTTGTTTATCTTCACATACCATCGTATCAGATACGCATCGTACCCGGTACTTGTATCCGTACTGGTGTTTCATAGCCAACAATAGAGAAGAAGATGAAGAAAATGAGTGATGAACATCCTTAAATTTGAAATGATTATAAATATTTTATTTTTTTTAGAACTTCATATTATATTGCATTAACTGTGGGTTTGTATTTTAATTGATTATGCTTATGTTTTATTATTTTGAGCATTATAATTGCATTTGTGATATATATATATATATAATGCAATGTATTTTGTCGTACATGCATCTTTGTTTTTTTAATTGTGGTCGTACCACCGCACCAGATATGTATCGTACCCGGTACTCGTACCGGTGCTTCATAGAAACTATATATAAGAGAAAACACTCTTTAATGAAACATTCTTTCCAATTTTACTTTTCTTTATTACACAAATTTCATTTTTTTCATAATGGAATTTGATTTGTATTTTTTTATTTAATCTTAAAAAGTGTGCCCTTATATCCTCTCAACTTCTATTTTGTTCTGTATTTGTCTTGACAATTTTTTTTACTGGGACGACCAACAAAGACTTTATTGTTGCGCTGAGCACGGGGATCCGCGTGTACGACTTGTTTTTTTAAAAATGCTTGTTTCATAGTCACCCTTAAAATTAATATAAATTAGCTAATGATATTAATAAAATACTTTCCATATTTGAAATTTGACTATTTTACTTCTCACCATTTCCTTGTTGATTATAGGGACTATCTTTATATGATTTTTATTGATTATCTATACTTGTTTGTCCTTCTATCAACGTGCAATCACATGGAAGTGATTGGGTGACCATTTGATGGGGTCCGACGGGTGAGGGTCCAGGGTGGCGGTACTCAATCCGGAAGAGGGAGAGAGGGAGAGTAAGAGAGGGAGAAAGAGAGAGAGGGGGGTTAGGGTTAGAGATTTAGAGGAACAGAGAAAACATTCATTCATCCGAGATGACGATTATAACATTTTCGTGCCCTCTTATAGAGATGAAAAGTGAATAGAAAAGGAAAATAATACAAAAGGAAAACGAGAAATACTAAAATTGCGACATCCAAATATAGAATAGAATAAATGTTAAACATAGAATATAATAAACGTTAAATATTCTTCGTGATCTCGGTGGGCCCGTGTGGTATTCTTGCCCGGCGCGTGTAGACTTGCCATCTGGGCTCGTCCTCATGCAGATCCGTAACAATGCCGCCATCTGAAAAATGTGTCTTGTCCTCAAGGCAGTAATCGGCGAACTGGCGGCGGAAGTCATCCCGGGGAAGTCACGTCGCGTCTGAGTTGGGGCAACCGGTCCAAGCCACAAGAACCTCCTCTGATGTATGGTCCCCCGAAGTGTGGCATCGACGATCGAGACGGGGTAGCAAGGCGCCTCTCCGGAAAGGTCGAGATCGGCCAGAATGTGATCCGCGGTGGCATGCTCGCCCACCACTCGTCATAGCTGCGAGACATGGAAGATCGGGTGGATGTGTCTCCCGCTTGGGAGGCGTAGGCAATAAGCGACTGCCTCGATGCATGCGTGGATCTCAAATGGCCCGAAGAATCAGGGGGCCAATTTTGGGCTCGGTCGGCGGGTCACCGAAAGCTGACGGTAGCGGTGGAGCTTCACGAAGACCTTCTCTCCTACTTCGAAGGAGAGGTCCCGACTTTCCTATTGGCATAGGAAACCATCTTCTGTTGGGCCCGTTGGAGGTGGTGCTTCAGATGATCCAGAATAGTGTCCCTGTCGCGCAGAGCGGTGGTCAGGCTTTCAACCTGACATTCCCCTGGAAGGTGGCGGACGATGGACGGGGGAGGCCGACCGTAAACGACGTCAAACAGAGTAGTGTCGGCCGCCTGATGGTGGGCGGTTTTCTATGAGTATTCGGCCCACCCGAGCAACTTGGCACAACTGCGCGGTTGCTCCCCCACGAAGCAGCGGAGGTAAGTCTCTAAGCATCGGTTGAGGACCTATGACTGGCCAACGATCTGGGAATAATATGATGTACTCATGCGTAACTGGGTGCCCTGTAGGCGGAACAATGTCGTCCAGAAGGTACTCAGGAAGATTGGGTCCCGGTCGCTTACGATCGACCGGGGAAACTCGTGGAGGCGCACAATCCCCTTGATGAAGCTATCGACGACCGTGCCTGCGGTGTAAGGATGGCAAAGGGGAATAAAATATGCATACTTTGAGAGCCGGTCCACTATCACCAGAATGCAGTTGTACCCCTGGGTGCGCGGCAGCCTTGTGATGGAGTCCATGGTGATGTCGTTCCATAAGCGGTTGAGGTTCGAGAGGGGCTGAAGTAGGCCGCCCGGAAAAAACAGCCTCGTACTTGGCCTTCTGGCAGATGAGGCAGGCGGCCACAAAGGCTTTGACCTGTCGAAACATATGTGGCCAATAGAGCGATGTTGCCAGTCGTCGGTACGTTTGGTAAGCACCTACGTGTCCCCCTGTTGGGGAGGCATGAAACTCCGCTAATAGCTGGGGAATGCTGGGGGAGGATGGGGCGAGTACGAGGCGGCCCTTGAAGAGTAGGCGGTCGTCCACTAAGGGGTAATGTGGGTGGGCGGAGCCGTTTGCAAGGAGTGTTGTCCGGATACCGTTAAGTGTCGGGTCCGTTTCCACTTCCCGTTAGAGGGCGTCTACATCCTCCCAGATTGGTCGGGAGATGGATGCAAGTATGGGGCTGCGCGAGAGAGCGTCGGCTGCGCCGTTCACCTTCCCGGGCCGGAACTCGATGCTGAAGTCATAGCCCAGTAGCTTGGCCACCCACACTTGTTGGGCGGACGTAGCAATCTTCTGCTGCAGGAGGTAGCGGAGGTTGTGGTGGTCGGTGCGGACCACGAATCGTTGTCCCAGGAGATAGGGCCGCCAGTGCTGCACTGCGAGGACGATGACCATGAGCTCGTTCTCGTACGTTGATCGGCTGCGGATGGTATCCGAGAATGCGCGACTAAAATAGGCCACCGGGCGGCCGCCTTCCATGAGTATAACCCCCACGCCCACGCCCATGCCCGACGCGTCGCACTCCACGAGGAAGGGCTGGGAGAAGTCCGACATTGCTAACACCGGGGCACGAACCAGATCTTGCTGAAGAGCGACGAAGGCGGCAGAGGCTGCTGCTGACCACTCGAAGGGGCCCTCGGCTGACTTCTTCAAGATCTGAGTGAGGGGCCGGGCAATCGTGCCGTAGCCCTGGATGAACCACCGGTAGTACCCTATCAGGCCCAGGAACCCGCGAACATCGCAGGGAGATGATGGGGTTGGCCACTGGAGAACTGCCTCGATCCTGTCGATGTCCATCGCGACTCCTGCAACGGAAATGGTGTTCCCTAAGTAACACACCTCCGGAACCCCAAAAGAACACTTCGTTGGGTGGAGCTTGAGGTGGTGGTGCAAAGTGTAGCCAATGTTTGACGGACGTGCTGTAGATGCTCCTGCCAATAAGAACTATAGACCAAGATGTCATCAAAAAAAAACAAGTATATGCTGGCAAAGTACCAGCCGAAAGATGTCGTTCATCGTGGCCTAGAAGATGGTTGGCGCGTTGGTCAGGCCGAATGACATAACCAAGAACTCGCAGTGGCCATCATGAGTTCGAAAGGCCGTCTTGGCGACGTCGGCTGGCCGAACGCGAATCTAGTGGTAGCCCGCACGAAGGTCCAGCTTGGTGAAAACAGTGGCGTCATGGAGCTCGTCCAAAAGCTCCTAGATCACTGAGATCGAGTACTTATTTGGGACCGTGGCCTTGTTGAGCTCCTGATAGACCACGCAGAAGCGCCAGCTGCCGTCCTTCTTCCTGACCAAGAGGACCGAACTGGAGAAGGGGCTTGCACTGGAGCGGATGAGGCCCCCCATCATCATGTCGTGTACGAGCCTCTCGAACTCGTCCTTCTGCACGTGCCTGTAACGGTACAGGCGGACCGAAACTGCCTCCACGCCGGGCTGAAGAGGGATGGCATGATCGTGTGGTCGGGTTGGCGGTAAGCCGGACGGTGCCGTGAAGAGGTCTGCAATCTTGGACAGGAGGTCCTGCATAGCCGGTGGCGATGACGGGGCCGATGGCGTCGCGTCCGAGATGGACCAGAGCCATACCATAAAATCGATGTCCGCCGTCCTCTGGATCCTGCGGGAGGAGACGGGGGAGCGGAGCAGCGCAACATCTCCCATTAGGAAGCACTCCCGTCCGTCCTGGAGAAACCGCATCGTCATGGATCCCCAGTTGACCCGTACGTCGCCCAACGTGCTGAGTCATGCTACGCCCAGGATGACATCGATCCCGCCAAGGCCGAAAACGTAGAAATCTGCTATCACTGAGTAAGGTCCCACTGAAATTGGAATGGATGGGTAGCGACCCTGAATCGAGCGTCAGCGGCCATCACCCAAACTGACTGTGAACTCCGACGAATTTTCCATCGACAGGTGGAGTTGTTGGGCCAACTAAGAGGTGATGAAGTTATGGCTTGCCCCGCTGTCGACCATGATGACGATGTGGTGGTGGCCCAGCTTTCCCGCTAACTGAAAGGCCGCCCACGAAAAAGCACGAAAGTTCCAACTGGTGAAGGCCCGCGTCAGTAACGCCCTCGGTGGAGTCCTCGCGGATTTTGAGGTCTACGAAATCCGCCAAAGTGATCTCCGATTCGGGGTCACCGATGATGGCGCAAAACTCTTTGACCGCGCAAACATGGGTCGGAGAGTAGGGCTGCCGACAGCGGAAGTATAGCCCTTTGCGTCGGAGATCGTTGAACTCACGGTTGGAGAATCGCTGAGGGGCAGCCGGCCGGGCTGGCCGAGCAGCTGGAGGACCGCGAGGTGCCTGTGGTTCTGGAGTAGCGGGCTGCCATGGTCGGACCCCTTGCGGGGGTCTGCCTGGAGGTGGCGGGTTTCGCGGCGATAAATCTGCCTCCACGAGGCGGGCCATGTCGAGAGCCTAGGGCACCGTCCGAGGGTGATGAGTGTGAAGCTGGGAGCGGATGTGAGGCAGAAGGCCCTGCATGAAGAAGCCGAGGTAGTGATCCGACGGTAAGCCCGAAACATGCGTGACGAGGGCCACAAATTCATCAATTTAATCATCTAGCGCACTGGTTTGGCGTACCCTACATAGTCGTTCAACGGCGGAGCCGGAATAACGGCTGTCCTAGCGGCGAATCATCTCCTGCTTGATCTCCGGCCAGGAGATTGTTGGGTTGGACTGCCGTAGCCATCGGGACCAATGTAAGGCGGAGCCGTCGAGTCCTACGACGGCGGTGGAGACTTTGTCCTGCTAGGATGGACGTACTGTTGGTCGGGCATGCGGAGCCGGAAGCGGACGCGGTGGTGGGCGTTTGGAGAGCATCGAGTTTGGCGTGAAGGGAGAGCAGGGAGGCATGCATGGAGGCCACAAGAGATTCATGGGCGTCGACACGGCGCAGGAGGGCCTCATTGGCGCTCTCCGTTGTTGCCTCTGTCGTGGATTGGGTTGCCGGGGCCATGGTTCGGCGCGATTGCGACGGAAGAGCTGCGGCGGTGTGTGGACGCGAGCGGCTTCAGCAGGCGCTGGTACTCCGACGGTCGGCGGTGGTGGGCGGACGGGCAGGTCAGACCAAATTGATGGGGTCCGACGGGTGAGGGTGCGGGGCAGCGGTACTCAATCCGGAAGAGGGAGAGTAAGAGAGGGAGGGAGAGAGAGAGAGAGGTTAGGGTTAGAGATTTAGAGGAAGAGAGAAAACATTCATTCATCCGAGATGACGATTACAACGTTCGCGTGCCTTCTTATAGAGACGAGGAGCGAATACAAAAGGAAAGCAATACAAAAGGAAAACAGGAAATACTAAAATTGCGACATCCAAATATAGAATAGAATAAATGTTAAACATAGAATAGAATAAACGTTAAATATTCTTCGTGATCTCGATGGGCCCATGTGATATTCTCGCCTGGCGCGTGTAGACTTGTCATTTGGGCTCGTCCTCATGCAGATCCGTAACACCATTATACTAGAAAGAGTGTGTCAAGGGTGAATTTCATTTGGCAAACTATTTAGAGGAATGTAATATCTAAGATTTGCCTATGATATTGTTTATGCTTCATGTTTATTTCCTAAAACTGATGCAATTTGCCATTGTTCTTCTATCATTATTCTATTTTTATGTCTATTATTATGATAGCTAAAGTATAAGCTAATAAGTAAATAGGCCTTTTGTATTTTCACGAAGTGTAGAATTCTGTTATGGATAATGCAGAATTCTATTTGTATAGATATTTATGTTGTTGTTTGTAAATGCTGATCTGACACATTTCCTTCGGAAATTAATTACCTCTGACATTTCTTGCCAAATTTTTTTGAGCGACCAAGTTAAATGCACTAGATATTTGCATGCTTCCTTTTACTCCTGCGTTGATGCTTTATTTCAGCCATTCAATCATATCAAAGTAGTTATAATCTCTTAATTTCATTTAGATGAAAAGTTTGATTGCATCAAGGGGGGGACGAAATCAACATCGTTGGTAGTTTTGAGAAAGGATGTGGCAATCCAAACGAGTCCTGAGGGAAGCACTCAATCTTCTCCCAAGCGTAGGCCTTCATTCTCGCCCTCTCCTTTGGTGGTCAATGACATAGAAAAGTTGGAGAGCCGTTTCCCGAAGCTGTCAGTCAGGGATGTGCAGGTTGATGATCAAGTAACAGTGACAAGGTGGAGCGAGAAACAAATCGCCCGAGGTTTCGATAAGCCGTCATTAAGTATAAATGTGTGGAAAAAGAAAACGGATGATGTTAAGCCCTCTAGTTTCATAGTATCAGGCACAAAAACATGTCTATCCAAGTAAGTTATAACTTCTAATCTGCTGTTACAAATATCATTGAAAAATAGCTATTTCTAGGAAAATAATGTTAGTATTTTCTTTCAGTAACAATTATAGAAAAATGTACTTTCTCTACTATTACAAGTGTGTGTGTGTGTGTGTGTGGGGGGGGGGGGGGGGAGGCCTGAATTACATCTTTGTGTTAAGAGCACATATAAGATGTGAGAAGATATGCTAACCTGTTTATAATACCAAACCTGATGATGGACCGTCGACAGGCAATTTGTACCAAAAGAATAACTGCATGTATACTAGTGTTTTTCTCATAATTAGGCTTAATCAAGAAAGAATTTCATCAACTAGTTTTTTGGGGGACGACAATTAAAGTTTTTTTTTTCAATAGAGTCAATGGTTAATTAATTACCTAGATTGATCACTTAATTTTTCTTATTCTTTTTTGTATATTTATTTAAACTTGATGTTTTTGTTGTTCATTTTAGAAAGGGGTAATGCCTGACCCTTGCTATGCAAGATCACATGGTTTTGCTCCTGATTGCATGATAATCTGTGAGAGTTTGCGGAGCGATGTGGTCTCCTGCATGAGCCCACACAGAACCACATGGGTCTTTCACTTGCATGTTTGCGACCCACTTAGGATGGATCTCGCTTATTGTTGTGCAAATTATGTTTATCTTTGCATAATAACAAAATTTGGAGATCAAACATGCCTGCTTATTCCTGCATAAGGAATAATAATATTTTCTATGACTATTATTCTTTTGTAGAGGTGATTTTCCACTATGCAAAAAAAAATAAAAAAAATCAAACCGAAACATGAGAGAGAACTCAAAGGGAGAAAGGTGAGCATTTTCAAAAATTTATCCTTCATCTCTCTCTTTGATGCTCTTTGCATTCACTTTGCTCTGTCTACATTCCTCACTTGCAAATTCCCCCATATAGGATAGATAACCTTGCCCGGCTGAACTTGTATGGCTAGCAGGTGGTGGATTTGATCCTACTTTGCTTTGTTTGGTAACTTTCTACATCTTCACTTTTATGTAATGTGAAGACTATACTAGGCTCACCAGGCTATACAAACATGAGTTGCATTTCACCTCTATGGAAAGCCAATTGACCATACAAGAATCTCCATACATTTCTATTATGGGCTTCGTGCCCAGTTATTAGGTTTTATTTATGTGGTGTGTAGTGGTTTTATTATGTGTCTTTCATTAGGTTTTTTCACATCTTAGTCCAAGTGTCGGTATTTATTTTTATGCCCCTAGTATCTTCTATTTAAAGGACCCTTTGGGTCTTGTAATGTTATCCAAGAGGTAATCTATTCTCTGTCATTTGTTCTGAGGTACTGGTAACTCTCCCCTCCCGAGCACGCATCGCCTAGGCAGCCGCAGTTTCGGCTCTACAGTACCCATGCCGCCGTCATCACCGCTTCTGACCACTACATCGACAAGCTCATAAAAACTTGGTATCAGATTTATTCCTTAATCCTTCATCTTCACCATGATCCATCTGTAAAACCTCGGAACATTTTCCCACGAGACGTGAAGCCTCATTTTCCAGTGAGACGTGAATCCCCATTTTCCTACGCAAGTCCTACCTATCGCAACAATCAGAGCTTGTCTCCAGCCAAGTCCGTATCGTTGAAACCCTCTGCTTCGACTTCGCTGCCTTCATCCTTGCAAGATTGTCTACAGCAGCCGAGCCTTCGCCTTTACGCATAACAGCCACGGGCTGTTGTCGTTGGATCGACCTTGGCCGTTCAGTCTGTATGAGCCGAGCAACCGCTGCCGTGCCAAGCGTCGAGCTCCCCTGCTCCGACCTGTGTCGTCGCTCGCGAACTTCTGGGCGCTCGAATCGATCGATAGGCTCCGTCGATTCTGTGATTCCGCCAAATTTTCCACTGCTAGATCTGACGCCCAGACACAACATCCTCGAGTCCTGTCTCTCGACCCCCCATGCGCAGTTGTTGCTTTCTTCCTTCCTGTTTCGAGCCCTTCATATAAGCTAGGGAATCCAACAACCATGTTCTTCGAGCCCTGTGTTTTTCTTTTCCGCCGCTGCCTCCAAAAGCACTAATGAATTACCTTTTAATTTATTAATCAATTAGTTGATTAATTAATTAAACATTAATTCTTTCTTTTTTACAAATGATGTCTGAGGCGATCTGGCACGAATATTGGGAGGCCCAGATGACATCTCACGCGATCATGATAAGCTGCACTGCCGCCATCCTCGATAGACTCGATGACCTGATCGTTGCACACAAACATAACCAATTGCCCGCTTTCTTCTGCCGTCATTAAACTCGTTGATTGTTCCACAACAACCTGTGCCATTTGTTCTACCAGCCACCTCCATCCAACATCCTCCGCTCTAGCCACAACCTTTTGTTCCGCCAGCACCTATGGCGTCATTCCGGCTAGTGACCGGCCGCAGTCGGCGTCACCACTTCTATTCACCGTATCTCACATTCAACGGGAACACTTTCACCACTTCCGACCATTATGTTGGACATTATCTCATCAATCAGTGCCCCCTCCGCGCCAGATCCCTTTAACCTTCCGTGCCATTTGTGAGCACGGTGACGGTCTACCACTCACTGCGGTCTCCGCTACAACGACTCGCACTCAGAAGCTGTTTTGGAGCAAAGTAAAGGAGCCCGATGATCAATTCGACTGTGCTTCATTCGAGCTTGTGGACAAGCTCGATCAGAAGGCTGAGAGAGATGTAATGGGCTTCATGCTCTGTTATTAGGTTGTCTTTTACGGTGTGTATTGGTTTTATTTTGTATTACGGGCGTGCTCGTCGACGAGACGCCGTGGCGGGTTTACACGCGGAGGAAGACGACGATGGGTCCGTCTGTAGGAGGTGAGACTGAAGACGCGTCGTCGAGATGATTATTTTATTTGCATTCTATTATTTCATATTGTGTTGTGTACGCTTTTCTATTAGCATCGTACTTTCGCTATCCGCACCTCGGGTGTATAAGGGGTGGTGTTGTACTACCTTTTAATTATCCTTAGATGAAAGAAATTTAGGGTTGCTCCCTAAGCGTTCCTCTCTACCCTATTCTCTCTCGTCTTCCTCATCACCGCCGACCCTCCCCCTTGCCGGATTCCTCTCCGGGATCGTAACAATTTGGTCTGACTTGCCTCACCGTCTGCCATCTAGCCGTCGGAGCTCGATTTTGCTTAAGGGATCCTGCGCGACTTTCGCTTCCGCTGGATCGCCCGATTCGGATTCCGCACGACGTGCAACCTCCGCCAACGCTCTATCCCACAGCCCGATCCATGCGTGTGTCGCCTCCTGCACTGAGCCATCCGCTGATCCGCGGATTCGGCGCCCCGATTCGACGCAGCATAGCTGGCACACCTTTCTGCGGCCCCTGTTCCACCAAACCTTCACCGGATCCGTCTTTTTCCAAATAACGTCTGTCGTACTCGCCCCCCATGGCTCCCACCACTCGCTCCTCTGGCGATCCCTCTCCAGATCCTGCCTCTGAAGTTCATAGCCGTCGCGTTGAGGCTCAAGAACAACTTGTCCCCTCCATGCACACCTCCCTCTTCGCCCTCCACTTCAAGATTGACTCCCTCCCAGCATCTTCAACCGTTGTTTCCGCCGCGTCCGGCTTCGACTCCCCCACGAACGCCGGCTCTCTCCTCGGCGCCGGTCCGTCCTCTCCCTCGACATTCCCTTTTTTGTCGTCGTAGACTCAATGGAGTGGATCGCGAAGGCGGACAATATTTTAACCTCAACTACACTCTGAAGCATGACAAGGTGTCTACGACTATGGTTAGCCTGGACGACTCCGTCTTCTACTGGGCTCGGTAGCTCCACCAATCCAACCCGTGCCTCTCCTAGCCCGAGCTCAAACATGAGATGATCTAGCGGTACGACACCCGCTACTCTGGCTCTTCCGCTATTGAGCATCTTTGCGGCGTCCGTCAGACAACTTGCCTGGACGACTACATTGACGAGTTTGTAGCCTTTGTCACTCATGTTCCCGGATTGCCACCCGATCATTACCTGTACTTTTTCATGCAGGGGATACTACCTTATATCTGCTCCTAGCTTCGCACGCACCATCCTCGCACGGCCTCAGACTCCCTTGACATGGTACGTCTGGTGGAGGCCAACCTCGCCGCCAGGGCGCCGACTGCAGCCAGTTGCCACCCGCCTCGGCCACCCTGGCGGTTGCCTCCTTCGACATCCCTACAATGGCAGTCCCCTGGTGGAGACCGACCCGGCCGACCGGTGGTTCCCCAGCGCATCTCCAACAATACATACAACGAATCCCGCAACAATGGCATTCGTTTCTGATGCTGCCAGCCCTACTCTACTACGCATGTGTGCTCCATCAAGGAGTTCAATGCCTCATCGACAACTTCAACCCAGAGGTCACCCTAGAGGACTTCAAGGTCCTCGATGTTTCAAGCCATTGCTACCCCTTTGGGGGCGCTGATCTCTCACCGAAGCTGAAGTTTGTTTTGTTTTTTGGGTCTTTTTTGTCATTGTTTATTGTTGTTTAATATATGTGTGTCATAGTATTGCTGTAACATCTGTTATCTAATGCGAAATTAATTTATATTGTAGGGTCAAGTCGCGACGGATTTTGATCGAGACAGCGCGTCGTCAAGGTACAATGTTACTATTCCTAAAGATCGCGTCCGTTAATTTGAGAAGTGTGTCAATTGTAGTGGTGGGGTAACACATTTTATTTTAGTAACGTTGTGCGGCGAAATCGTTTTATTCAAAGGAGTTAGTGGTGGAGACCAACCCGATCTGGTCAAAAAAAAAAGTGCAAGACACCGCACCCGTCTGGACCTCTATCGGCCCTGAATGTTGCATTGTGTTATTTTGCAAATTATGTAACTGTTTGTATTTTTGTGATATATATATATATATATATCTAAATTATGAATATATATATATATAATTAATGTATATTTATATATATATATACAGTTACATATATATATATATATATATATATATATATATATATATATATATATATATTAACTTAAGTAAAGAAATCTGGTTCAGGTTTATTCCCAGCAGCCCGATACATTGTCCTCTTCCCGGTCTTGTGAAAACCCGTTGATTAGGGTTCGCTTTCAATAGCGCAGACCGATTCCGCCATTTCCGGCCTGAACTAAGCGGGATTCATGCCCGATCACTCATCCGATGCCGCTCCTCGACGCCGTCATCGACCACGTCGGCTGCAACCGCTGAGCACGACGTCCTCCTCTGACAGTTGTGCTTCCACCATGGCCATTCTTCCAGCAACCGCGAGCTTGGTGTGCAGGTTTTCCTTTCTGTTTTGATCCTGTTCGGAACCCTATAAAAGGGATTTGTCTGTAATTTTTGGTGGTGATGAATGTTGAAGAGATTGAAATTGATTTTGTTGTATGATGCCGTCCATTGAGGGATTTGCCGGATTTGATTTTCCTGTTTCAGTGTGTAATAGGATTTGTTGAAGATGATGATTGTATGAAGATTTTCTGAGAGTTGATGTTCCTGTAGTGATTCCTGTGTGGGATTATTTGTGTTAATGTGCTGTAGGAATTTATTTTGAGGAAGTTTAGTGTGTGTGCTTCCTGTAATTAGGATTTTGTAGTTGGTTAATGAAGGGATTGCTGTGGGCTTCCCGATAGAATTAGGCGTGAATGTCTATGTGCTTCCTGTTAGACATTAGGCGCGATCGAAGCTTTGGTGAGAGTTGTAGGAGTTAGGATGATGAACCCTGCAGTTGGTAATGGTTGATTCCTGAAGATCTTTGAGGTTTTGCTTGAAGTCGTCTTCCGTGAAAAGAGAAGATGAACAGTAACCTTAATCTACTGTGCCTATGATAGTTGAATGTTATTGTATCTTGCTGTCTCTCCGGTTTGCGGGTGTTATTAATTTTATGGGATTGTTGTTGTCTGATTTGTTTCCTGTGGGATCCTGTGTTGAATGAAATCACTTGCTACTGTTATCCTTTTATGGAGATGATGAACAGTGAGATGGTACATGAAATCGTGCCTTGCTTGTTCCCTGTTTAAGAGTTGTCGTGGAATGATTGATGGTGATAAAATGGGGATTTTGATTCTACTGTGGGAATTTTGATCCTCTTAAGTGTTAGAGATTTCGTGGACCCACCGTGAGTGATAGAGATTTCGTGGAGCCTCTTGTGTGAGAGCAAGTGAATTTTTAGGTTGTTAGGTTTGTGACTTCTTAACTTGTTGTGTGATTCCGTGGAACCACCTCGTGTGAGGGAGTGACTTAATTCCTTGGTTCCTGTGTGCGATAGCGACCGACCTCGTAGCGGAGATCGAAGGTGACGAGGAACTCCTCACGTGATCGCCATCGACTTCGGATACGGAAAGACGGCTCTTTCCGTGGGTAATTTGCTTCTATCCCCTCTTTGCGTGTGTCTACATTTTCTCTTAGGAGTTTTAGACTCATTGTTGGGTTTTCGCCGAATTTTGTCAGCGAACGCTACGTCGAGAACTCCAAACAGAAACGTATTTGGAGTTCATGATTTCCGTTTTGCTGCGACAAAGGGAACGGAACGAAGTTGCGAGCTTCCTTCCCCGGATTTAAATTGAACCATTTTAAAGAAATTTCAATTTTAAAACAACATATCGTTTTATGCTTTACAAAATTTATCAAAGTTGTTAATTTCAAGTCTGTGCAACGCCCGCTCTAATTTTCTGTTAAAAATTAATTTAAATCGTCGCATGCATTTAGGGTTTCCTAGTAAAAAGCCGACAGACGCGTAAACCCTACGCGTCGTCCTGCATCAAATTGGTATCAAAGCGAGGTTCCAAAATTTTTCTAAATTTCGGGATCCGCCCTGTGTAGAATAGGAACCCGCATACCTTTTTTAAAATAAATTTCAAAAAAAAATAGATTATTTTTATCCTCATTGCATTTAATTTTTGTTAGCATGTATCGACGTAGTGATAGAATGCGTTAAATTGAATGTGGTCACCCGAGTAGTGGACACGACGGGAATGAACCGCCTCAGTTGCTTATACCTTTCGCCCACCAACTAACGACCTTAACTGAGAGTACATGCCAGATGCGTGAAAGGTTAGCACACCTTAGAGGTAGGGTGAGTAGATTAGAAATACTCCCTCGAGCGTCAATGCCGCCTCAAATTCGAGATGAGCATTCGGTCCGCACCCATTATGATGTTCCACATCACTATGTGGAAAGGTCTACCTTTAGGAAGAATCCTTTATTTGAGGATCATGACTACCCTTACACTCCCTCCTATAGAGATCCGTCACGGAGATCGTTACGACACTTCGATGATTATACTCGATCACCGTATACCACTACCAGAGATCGTGTTGCCCCACCAACACGTTCTCATTATAGAGACGATCCGTATGATGACCATCGTCGTTATTATACTCGTACCCGAGTGGATCCTATTGGTCCCTCGACACCTTATTATGAGGATAGGATTCAGTATTCCTCTAATTACCGATACTACACGTCTCCTTTATATGAGGAACCTGAGTTTGTACATGTGCGACTACCACCGTATGTTCATAGGATTTATGATCATCCACGAGCACGACATGATTATGACATGCACACTCATCATGATTACCCTCGAACTACCTATAGAGGTCACTATCGTCACGAGTACGGCACACCTAGCGATCCTCCTAGTGTTCCAAAGGTGAACATGATGATAGATATTGAGGGGCAACAAGAGCCTTCCACTGCCCGAAGCAGGGAGACGTCGCCCACTCTATCTGATGTCCTAGTACAGGATGTGTGGAGTCAAACCCCATATGAGTCTGCTCCACTAAGTGACCCCGTCTGTGATGCTATATCTACTAGCTCTCCTTTGAGTGTAGATTCCTAGCACACTTCACCTGGTGGCGCACCGAGTCACATCACCACACCTGATGGCGCATCGAGTGACATTACGATCGGGAGCCAAGAGCTTAGTAGTGATCACGAGGTAGTCACTTCTACCCTATCTGGGAGTATGACCCCTTCTGACGGATCATGTCTGGAGGACCATCACTTGACTGATGAGTCATTTGACGACCCTCCTATGGAGCCTCCAGATGAGCCACCTCGTCCTTATGTGAGTGAGCTTTATCTGAATAGTACACCTGCGAATTTTAATACATGGATACCTGCTTCATTGTCTCACTTGATGTTGATAGTGCTGGGGCATAGCCATCTGGTTACTCGCACTTTAGATAAGTTGTGGGACGTGCCACCTGTTGATCATCATCTTCACAATGAGTTTTCATATGTCCCACCTGGTGAGCCTCCTGATGCTTCACTCTTCCTTAGCACATTCATTACGATTGTCACACTTCGTGCACTTGTATCTGAGAGCGCTCCATCTGTTGTTGGAGCTTACGTTTGCACGCGTCGCATCTGCGACGAATTTTATTATACCCCTCTTGGTGAACCCCCAGATGCAAAACCTATGGGTTCACCGCACATTTGGAATGTTTCCATCTTTAGAGACACAGTCGAGTTTGAGGGTACACTCACTGATTCGTTGAAGTTATATCTTGTCACGCACACTTGCAGAGACAATTCGCACACCATGTTGACACATTTGATCACTGTTGTCTCTGATTTGCACTTGAGTGATCATCACCCCGCGATGAGTTCTTTTATGATCCACCCTCTGAGCCTCCTGATCATGTACCTCTTTCAGGAGTTGCTCTTAGTATCTGAGATCATCGATTGGTGGCGCTAGTCGTATTAGTAGTTCATTTTTGCATTTGCATGATTTGCATAAAATATTTTGAGCGGAAGTGCATAGTATTTATGATTTTATGCAACTCAATTTTAAAAAAAAGGCATAAAAGAGCTACTAATTTAAAAATGAATGACTTGATTATGGTTCAGCTAAATCCGGAACGGCTACCTTCGGGTACCGTAAAGAAGCTAGCTACCGTAGAACTGGACCTTTTCGAGTAGTAAATCAGATTGGACAAATGCGTATGAACTTGAGATGCCTTCCGTTTGAGGAGCAAATCCTGTTTCTAACGTAGTCTATCTGACTTTATTTCGCGACTGTCCGCATGAGTCTTTAGAATCTCCATTGTCTTCTCTTCCGTTTGTTTCTTCTGGGTTAGTGAGTGAGTGAGAGGAGCCACATTTAGAACATACCGACGTTCATTCTGCTATTGACACGTCCATCGTAGTTCCTTTTGTTTTCACTGCCAGATTCAGGTTGAGCATGAGCACCAGGAGATTATTCTATTCCAGTTCCCGAGCACATATTGGACAGTGCCCACTACTGATGATGATTTTCAGAGATCTTTGATTCGTTGGCATGGATATTGATTTCTCCCGCACTACCGCTCGGAGCACTCACCAGAGATGAGTGATTTCGAGAGGGGGAGAGTTGGTGGAGACCAACCCGATCAGGTCAAAAAAAAAGTGCAAGACACCGCACCCGTCTGGACCTCTATCGGCCCTGAATGTTGCATTGTGTTATTTTGCAAATTATGTAATTGTTTGTATTTTTGTGATATATATATATATATCTAAATTATGAATATATATATAATTAATGTATATTTATATATATATATACAGTTACATATATATATATATAAATATTAACTTAAGTAAAGAAATCTGGTTCAGGTTTATTCCCAGCAGCCCGATACATTGTCCTCTTCCCGGTCTTGTGAAAAACCGTTGATTAGGGCTCGCTTTCAATGGCGCAGACCGATTCCGCCATTTCCGGCCTGAACTAAGCGGGATTCATGCCCGATCACTCGTCCGATGCCGCTCCTCGACGCCGTCATCGACCACGTCGGCTGCAACCGCTGAGCACGACGTCCTCCTCTGACAGTTGTGCTTCCACCATGGCCATTCTTCCAGCAACCGCGAGCTTGGTATGCAGGTTTTCCTTTCTGTTTTGATCCTGTTCGGAACCCTATAAAAGGGATTTGTCTGTAATTTTTGGTGGTGGTGAATGTTGAAGAGATTGAAATTGATTTTGTTGTATGCATGCCGTCCATTGAGGGATTTGCCGGATTTGATTTTCCTGTTTCAGTGTGTAATAGGAGTTGTCGAAGATGATGATTGTATGAAGATTTTCTGAGAGTTGATGTTCCTGTAGTGATTCCTGTGTGGGATTATTTGTGTTAATGTGCTGTATGAATTTATTTTGAGGAAGTTTAGTGTGTGTGCTTCCTGTAATTAGGATTTTGTAGTTGGTTAATGAAGGGATTGCTGTGGACTTCCCGATAGAATTAGGCGTGAATGTCTGTGTGCTTCCTGTTAGACATTAGGCGCGATCGAAGCTTTGGTGAGAGTTGTAGGAGTTAGGATGATGAACCCTGCAGTTGGTAATGGTTGATTCCTGTAGATCTTTGAGGTTTTGCTTGAAGTCGTCTTCCGTGAAAAGAGAAGATGAACAGTAACCTTAATTTACTGTGCCTATGATAGTTGAATGCTATTGTATCTTGTTGTCTCTCCGGTTTGCGGGTGTTATTAATTTTATGGGATTGTTGTTGTCTGATTTGTTTCCTGTGGGATCCTGTGTTGAATGAAATCACTTGCTACTGTTATCCTTTTATGGAGATGATGAACAGTGAGATGGTACATGAAATCGTGCCTTGCTTGTTCCCTGTTTAAGAGTTGCCGTGGAATGATTGATGGTGATAAAATGGGGATTTTGATTCTACTGTCGGAATTTTAATCCTCTTAAGTGTTAGAGATTTCGTGGACCCACCGTGAGTGATAGAGATTTCGTGGAGCCTCTTGTGTGAGAGCAAGTGAATTTTTAGGTTGTTAGGTTTGTGGCTTCTTACCTTGTTGTGTGATTCCGTGGAACCACCTCGTGTGAGGGAGTGACTTAATTCCTTAGTGCCTGTGTGCGATAGCGGCCGACCTCGGAGAGGAGATCGAAGATGACGAGGAACTCCTCGCGTGATCGCCATCGACTTCGGATACGGAAAGACGGCTCTTTCTGTGGGTAATTTGCTTCTATCCCCTTTTTGCGTGTGTCTACATTTTCTCTTAGGAGTTTTAGACTCATTGTTGAGTTTTCGCCGAATTTTGTCAGCGAACGCTACGTCGAGAACTCCAAACGGAAACGTATTTGGAGTTCACGATTTCCGTTTTGCTGCGATAATGAGAACGGAACGAAGTTGCGAGCTTCCTTCCCCGGATTTAAATTGAACCATTTTAAAGAAATTTCAATTTTAAAACAACATAGCGTTTTATGCTTTACAAAATTTATCAAAGTTGTTAATTTCAAGTCTGTGCAACGCCCGCTCTAATTTTCTGTTAAAAATTAATTTAAATCGTCGCATGCATTTAGGGTTTCCTAGTAAAAAGCCGACAGACGCGTAAACCCTACGCGTCGTCCTGCATCAGTTAGTGTAGAGTGGGTGTGAGTATAGAAATGATTATCATTTTGGAGGTGCCAAAAGCAGGTTTCACCCCTCTCCTCATGTGGTTATTATCAAAATTCCCCACCCGGTAATTTTAATACCCGTACGCCTCTTTCTCACGGGTTAGAAACCGCAGCCGGCCCTCCCGATTTCTCCCGTTCTGCAAGCAGCGACGCACGAGCCGACGCCCCCGCTGCCCTAGGCGACGACCGATCCCCCTCCAGAACTCATCACCGACTTCTCCTCCTCCCTCTACGGGCGCCGGTGGGTGTTCCTCTTCCTTCCTTGGCCGTGGAAGAACCGGGTTCAACCCTAACCGGTGAAAGTCAAGGACGCTAGAGAAACGTTTGGTTCCGGTGAGTTCGATTCGTCGCTTGTTTCCATTTCTTCATGGAAATCCTTCGATTTGGAAGTTAATGTAAACTAGGTTTTCTTCCTCTTGCCCTAATTAGGTTTTGGAGTACGGAATCCACTGCGATTTTGGAGTTGGGCGCGTTGTGAGCCTCAATCACTCCCACATAAAGGTAATATACTACGTTAGCCTTTGATTTTGGGTTACCCTAGCTTATCAGAATTTTCCAACAAAAACCCTAAGGAGAAAATCTGAAATTTAGGTGTTGTTTGGTTTGTAGATTTTTGGTGGTCTCGAGATAAGGCTTCAGAAGTCCGCAGTAGTCAGATTTTCCTTCGGAAGAGAAAATGTCGTCTTGCCGAGTGTACGAGCGCCGCACCACTACGGTAAAGAAGCCTAATTCCTGTTAGTTAGACATAACAAGAAATGTATTTTGTATACGTATGTGTAGGTTTTGTACAAATATCATGACCATGCATAGAAAGGTGTGGTGGTAGGAAAACGGTCGCATAAAATGTGTATGATGATACTCTTCTCCAAGACCAAAGTAGTTAGATCATGAACAGTAATGTTAGGTACGAAACCTTTATCCGTGTACATAAGCTTGAAATTTGTCCAACCAAGGGCGTGAATGTCTCTTCTAGTTGACCACGAGAAAGTTAAGGGTCGCTCAGTAGTACACCAAAAGAGATGTCTCAAGCCGAGTAACATCAGACCAAAAAAGGTCAGTAAGCACGCATAAGTCTTTTGTGCTAGGTAGAGGCGCACTACCTTTCTCATAAGGCATATGGTACCCTCTGAGCAGTATAGTCTTTGGAGTTGACTTCCCTTCGAGACAGTTAGTAGATTCAAGACCGTGTCCGCGCGACACTAGAACAATTGAGTTCGTCAGATGGTCTCAGGTCGTCAGTTTCAGACACGCGTTAGGAGCTACTCTGCCTAGAGCATTCCAAGTAGATGTGCAGGCTAGAAACCGCCTAGAACTCAAGTATAGACCTGACGTGAGACAGTGCACTAATTAGTGAACGTCGGGACTTGAGTAAATATAATGAAAGCTCATGAACGTAGAACGAGTAGTTCTGTTGACCAGGGAGCGTAGTAAACGCATGCATATCATAACATAAAGATTTTAATGAACAAAATCATTTTTTCAAAAGGCACGCATTCTTCATTTAAGAAAAAGTTTTTAGTTTCACTAGGATGAGTTATTTTTCCTTACTCTGACCCCTCGTGGGCAATGTTTTTGCATGTGACCCAGGTGGAAAGCTACGCCTAAGATGAGTGTTAAGTGGAGTCAGTTTGTAGTTGCTTCCACTTTCAATTTTTTCTATTTCAGCATATATTTGTAGTTGTGGACAATGTACCTTGTTAATGTTTTATTTGTCTTGTATCAGACTTATTATGTTATTTCAGAATTTCAGTCATTTCCTTTTTATTCATGTTTAGTGGCTCTGTGAATCCAGTTATCAGGTATGTGTTTACCTTTAGCCTACTTTCTTAGCTTCCGTTGTAAGGTTTAAATTCTCAGTAGTTGTTTCTTTTTACCTATTGCATACTAGTTTAAGTACTGTTTCCTAGTTCTCTTTATATCGCTGACCCGGCCGGATGACTGATTATTGTAAAACTGGGAAGGGGTATTACAATTGCCTTCTTGCACGTGGTATCCACTTGAGGGGGAGTGTTTGGGATAAAGGCGACTCGGATGGTCTTTCCCGACATTCGCCTTCGTTCCACACGACGTCTTGGCGTATGTCGTGTGTTGTTTGTGTCTCCCCTTATTTCTTTGGATTGGTCGTGTGTTGAGACACCACTGATGTTGGTGTTCCAATCTCAACAAGTTGTGTCACATGGGACCGTGTCACGCGGGACTATTTCGTGAGGGACCGTCATTTGTGCGGATTATCCCCGACATATTATACCTGACGGATTATCTCCGATCATTCGTTTGATGATTTGCTCCATATCTTTCGTTCTTTTTCGCATTTTGTGTGTGTAGGTGATGTTGGTTGGCCAGTTTCTAGTGAGTCCGCGTCGTGTGCGGGTCAGCGTCATGTGTGGCTATGGCCCCGAGTTGATTCTCCGATTTGGAATTTCCCCCGGTGGCTCGTCTGATGTTTTGTCCCGCATCATCTACCTCCATTACCATTATTTGTTGTGTCCAAGCTGAAGGGTCCCCCTTCAGCTTGAGAGGGAGTGTGTTATGACCCCGCATATCGACCGATTCACGGGTCAACAATACGCGCAACGGCGGAAGGAGGCAACAAAAAATAGGGTTGAACCTACCGGTTCAGCCTTCCCCAATTAAACCAGGTGGCTCGGGAGCTGAACCTGCGGGTTCGACCCACATGGGGGGGGGGGGGGGGGTGCGACCGGCCCCCTCTTGGCCCAGAGGTATAAATACCTCTAGGGCTGGTCTGGCGGAGGCAAGCAAAAAAACTATTCAGGTATTCCCCTCTTTTTCTCTCAATTCCTAACCCTAATTCTTCTCTTCCTCCTCAAGTCTCTGTTGTTCCTCTTGTTGTTTCTATCATTTGGTATCAGAGGACTCGTTCCCCCCAACCCTGCCACCTTTCGGTGTCTTCGGCGTCAGCAGCAGCCCGATCGACGGCAAATCCCGACGTCCCGACCTAGATCACACACCCCAGTCTGAGCGATCGTCGCCTGCCCCGCCCAATTGTCGCCGAACCACGACGCACCGATCCAGATCCCACGTTTCTTCCCAGATCCCACGTTTCTTCCCAGATCGCGCGTGTTCTTCCGCCGATCGCGTGTATTCTTCCGTCGATCATGTGTTTCGTTCCGCCGATCGCGCCTGGTCCGCCGAACGGGAGTTTCCGTGTGATCCGCCAGAGCCTCCAGAACGCCTCTTCGGAGTTTCCTGCAATTTTCCTACGGCAGTTTCCAGCGGGCCTTCTCCCTAGAGTCTACAATGGTGATGCGGTCACAAGAAGAATCCTCGAGGCTAGCAACCCTAGAAGAGAACTACACCGAGCTCTCAAATACGGTGACGGCCATCAAAGAAAAATTAAGAGCGTTAGAGAAACGTCTGGAAGAGCGACTAGACGCTCACATGGAGGAAATCAAGAATCTGTTATCCCAAAGTGTCAAGGACAATGCAATGGTGAACGAGGAAGCAAGCACTCATCAAGGACCAATCCAATTTCCAGGAGGCCCCGACAGGGGTTGAGAGGACCTGATTGATCAACGACCTATAGAGATGGTCTTCCCTCCTCAAGATGGGCTTTTGCCTAACCCTATGGGATTGGGACAAGCCAACAGCAGTAGGGCAGAAGGCGGTTGGGAGTGTAGGCCGCCACCGACGGGTACGAGGCCGGGATATCAACACAGAGAGGATTTAGGATACCCTAATTGGCCAGCAGAGCGTCGACGGCCTCTTGGCTTTGGCCAGGAGTATTGAGCATACGATCAGCAGAACCCGAGAGCTTATATGTCGCCAAAATGACCCGCATGAATTATCCTACCTTCAAAGGAGGCGATGCAGTGGAATGGGTGCAAAAGGCGGAGTTATTTTACAACTTTCAGGAGATTCCAGAAGAGCAGTGGGTGGGATTAGCGTCCTTTCACCTAAAAGATAATGCTTTCCAGTGGACTCAGCGATTCCTCCGGGGACGTGACTATGTCCCGTGTGCCGATTTCGTTGACGGTTTCACAGCCAGATTCGGGCCTCTCGAGTATGAATATTTTGAGGCTCTCCTCCAGAAATTAACGCAAAAGGGTTCAGTAATGGAGTACCGTACAGAGTTCGAAAGGCTGGCGAACAGGGTGCCGCGGGAGGAGAGAACACTTCTGAGTTGTTTTGTTTCCGGACTGAAGGAACACATTCAGGACAAGGTACACACATACATGTCGCGCAGCTTGAACCACGCCATCAGTTTGGCCCGAATTCAGGGGGAACGCCTCAATCGACAGAAAGCATGGATGGCTAATGCGAAGAACTCGACGAACCCGCCAACGGTTAGACGGGAACAAACTGCAACAGGAAGAGCGACAGTGAAGAAGGTAACATGGCCCGAGCTACAAGCAAGATGGGAGAAAAGTCTATGTTTCAACTGCAATGAGAAATATGGCCCCAGACATAAATGTTAGATGATCCAAGTATACATGTTGAGGGAAGAAGGAGAATACATGTGAGTTGAAGGCGAGAGAGATGAACCTGAAGAAGACCTCGACCTGGCTGAGTTTGGCGTATCTGTCCAGGCTATAGCGGGTGGCACCACACCCTTGACTATGCGGATCACCAGAAGGATCTTCCAACAGAAAGTGACCATTTTGATTGATAGTGGGAGCACCCACAATTTCATCAACCCCTCCGTTGCACGAAGGCTGGGCCTTGAGATCAACCGTGATGCTGCCTTTCAGGTTATGGTAGCCGACGATAACAAGCTGCAGTGTTAAGAAGTCAGCAGAGGGGTGGAACTTCGGGTGCAAGGGTACGTGTGCCGATTGGAGGTTTACTTGTTGGCCATCAGGGGGTCCGACATGGCCTTGGGAGTCCAATGGTTACAACAATTAGGGAAGGTCACCCTGGACTGGGACCATATGACGATGGAATTTATCCATGATGGAAAGAGCTACTGCCTGAACGGACTCAAGACCTCACCCATGAAGGAGGTCACCCTTCGTTTCTTGGAGAGGTTGTGGGACCAAGAAGTCCTCATGGCGGTGATCATGGAGTTGGCGCCCCTACCCACTTCTCCACATGAAGTGTCAGAGCAGATGCAATCCTTGCTAGCGCAGTTCTCCGACATCTTCCAGCAACCACACTCGCTTCCACCATAAAGATTTATAGACCACCAGATCATCCTCAAGGAAGGAGCTGAGCCAACAAATATTCGGCCTTACCGCTACCTGCACATTCAGAAGGCAGAGATAGAACGGAACGTTAGGGAGATGCTGACAGCGGGAATTATCAGACCCAGCATCAGTTCTTTTTCTTCACCCATCATTCTGGTGAAGAAGAAGGATGGTTCATGGAGGATTTGTATTGACTACCACGGCCTGAACAACTCTACCATCAAGAACAAGTTCCCCATCCCCATGATAGAGGAGCTGCTAGACGAGTTACACGGAGCACGCCTGTTCACAAAGTTGGATCTGCGCTCGGGTTACCGTCAAATCAGAATGAGGGACGAAGATATCTACAAGACAGCCTTCCGGACCCACAACGACCATTACGAGTTCCTGGCGATGCCCTTTGGGCTCTCCAATGCACCATCTACCTTCCAGGCGATGATGAACGGGATTTTCCGACCCCTCCTCTGCAAGTCCGTATTGATATTTTTTGATGATATTTTGATCTACAACGCCAGTTGGCAGGAACACCTCAAAGATGTGGAGCAAGTGTTGGTGATTCTCCGGCAGCACCATCTCTACGCCAAGCTATCCAAATGCTCCTTTGGACAAGCAGTGGTTGAATACTTGGGTCATATAGTCTCAGAACAAGGGGTACATGCCGATCCAAAGAAGATTGAGAGCATGCAAACGTGGCCCCGGCCACGCACAGTCCGTGCCCTTCGAGGCTTCCTCGGGCTGACGGGCTACTCCTGGCGGTTCGTGAAAGACCATGGAAAGATAGCACGGCCGCTCACACAGTTGTTATATAAGGATGTGTTTTGCTGGCAAGAGGAGATGGAAACGACGTTCCAGGTTCACAAGACAGCGATGACAACCACGCCAATGCAAGCCCTACCCAATTTCACTCAGGAGTTTATCCTGAAGACCGCTGCATCAGACTTCGGGATAGGGACTGCACTCATGCAGGAGGGTCGACAAATAGCCTTCTTTAGCAAGGCTTTAACACCACAGACACTGAGCTTATCTACCTACTAGAAGGAATGCTAGCCATTATACATGTCGCGACCCTATGACGATCGAATCTTCTGGGGAGACACTTCAAAGTACGAAATGGATTCTCCTCTGCAGCAAAAATGGATGTCGAGGTTACTGTGTTATGACTACGAGATCGTGTACAAACAAGGGAAAGAGAAGGTGGCAGACGCACTGTCCCACATACTAGAGGGGACGCTTCACCACATCTACGGGCCGCTGATCGGGGATTTAGATGACATACAAGCAGAGATTATGCAGGATCCAGATTTACGTCCAATTGTGGAGTCACTTCAACAAGAGATGGCTACTACTTCAGGGTTTCACTTACAGAATGAGCACTTATACTACCACGGCAGGGTGGTCATACCGGCTTCATCACCATGGAAGATCACCATGTTGCACGAATTTCATTCATCGTCGATAGGGGGTCATGCGGGCGTTCTCCGCACTCTTCAGCGGGTACAGACCAATGTGTTCTGGAAGGGCCAACGAAAGGATATTCAACAATTTGTTCAACAGTGCGAGATATGTCAGCGACAGAAATATGAGACCACGTCGCCCGCGGGCCTGCTTACTTTGGAAATTCCACAAGAAATTTGGGACACGGTTTCTATGGACTTCATTGATGGCCTACCAAGATCTCAGGGGCAGACAGTTATCCTGGTTGTAGTGGATAAGCTGTCAAAATACGGTCACTTCTTGGCCTTACACCATCCCTATACGGGGGAGTCAGTAACTGATTTATTTGTACGAGAGATAGTTCGACTTCACGACATTCCTTGGGCCATCATCTCTGACTGGGATTTGGTGTTTATCGGCAACTTCTGGAGGGAGCTATTCCGACTACAGGGTATTCGACTGTGTATTAGCACTACCCACCACCCCCAGACGGACGAACAGACGAAGGTGCTTAATCGGGGGGTCGAGACGTACTTACGATGTTTTGTAATGGATGCACCCCACACTTGGACTTGTTGGCTTCATTGGGCCGAATACTGCTATAACATCTCATACAACACTGCGAGTAAACTCACTCTGTTTGAAGTTGTGTACGGGCGGCCCGCCCCGACCTTGGGGACATATGAACCAGGAGCCACGACACTACCAGCTGTTGATCGGGGGTTGCGCGATCGGGATTGTACTCTTGCCCTTCTGCGTGAAAATCTCCTGGCCGCTCAAAATAGAATGAAAGTTCAAACAGATAAACACAGGACGGAACATGAGTTTGCAGTCGGAGATGAGGTCTTCCTCAGACTTCAACCATACATACAAACCTCAGTGTCTTGGAGAACGAATCAAAAGTTAACACTACGCTATTATGGGCCCTTCAGAATCATTCAGAGAGTGGGAACTGTTGCCTCTACAATGGCTCTGCCAGAAGGATCGCGTATTCACCCGACATTCCATGTATCCTTGCTGAAAAAGAAGATCGGGGACATGATACAGGTGTGCCCTACCCTGCCTGCCCGAAGCAACCCACAGTGGGGAACTTTGACCGCTTCCTGAGGAGGTACTGCTTACTAAATGGAAAAAAATACGGTACTGAGTACTGTCAGGAGATTCTCTTCAAATGGAAGAACTTATCAGCGACGCACAACGCATGGGTTGATTTGCTCGAGTTCCGAGAACTTTATCTAGACTTTCATCTTGAGGACAAACTGGCTGCTGATGAGGGAGGGAATGTTATGACCCCGCATAACGACCAATTCACGGGTCAGCAATACGCACGGCGGCGGAAGGAGGCAACACAAAATAGGGTTGAACCTACCGGTTCAACCCTCCCCAATTAAACCAGGCGGCTCGGGGGCTGAACCTGCGGGTTTAGCCCACATGGGGGGGGCCTCTTGGCCCAGTGGTATAAATACCTCTAGGGCTGGTTTGGCGGAGGCAAGCAAAGAACTATTCAGGTATTCCCCTCTCTTTCTCTCAATTCCTAACCCTAATTCTTCTCTCTCTGCTCAAATCTCTACTATTCCTCTCGTCATTTCTATTAGAGCGTTGAAATTATCGGATCAATGTCGGGTTATTAGTCTTTAGGTGTATTTGTGTTTAGTCCCACCCCGGCTATTAGTGTCTTTTAGTTGTGACGTAATCCTATTTAAAGCTCCTATGTGGATGAATGAATTACCTCTTTTATTCTTTTTTTTCCAACATTCACAATATCGTCTTGTAGTCTCGACGACATACCGGTTGATAAACATATTAACTGCAATCCTTCTCGACGACATTCACAATGTTGTCATGAAGTCATGTCGACATGCTCCATACAATATTCACAATATCTAAGGAGCAGCATTTAGCCGATCCGACCAAACTCTAATGAGTCATAGGATCGGTCCTTCACTCATATCCAATATGAGTAAGACCAACAAGATCCTTCCTCCAAATGCTCTTATATGTGACCCTATAAGCTCATATCGTATTGGCAGCGAGATTAATTGTTTAACTACTTACAAATCACCATAAAAATTCCAACAAATTATCAACAAGAACTTATTTCTGGGGTAATATAGCATAAAGTAAAAACAAATCAACTTTAACCATTTTGTTAAGATAATAGATGATGAGTAAGTATGAGTAATCAAAAAGACCCCTTGGAATATGACATGAGATAGATTTATCTTATATTCTATGAATGATAGGTTCACTTGCCTTGTTTCATCTATAGAGAGGGAATTCATGTAAGTCTACGAACACAAGATTAACACCTATCAAGTTTTTGGTAATTAAAAATCATTTGTTCATAAGTAGCTAGTATGTAGGAGTATGTAAGAAGGCAACTTTAAAATTTGTAATTATTAAAACCTTATAATTGTGTACATGAGCAAAAAATGGGAGTTGCGGATATGAGAATGCTTAGGTGGATGTATGGACACACGGGACTGGATAAAATTAGGAATGAATATATCAGGGATAAGACAGGAGTAGCACCAATTGCAGAGAAGATGCGAGGAGCTCGACTAAGATGGTTTGGACACGTGCAGAGGAGACCATTAGAGGCACCTGTTAGCATTATTTTAAATGTCCTCCGACATATCCGACATATCACCCGACATGTCATTTTTTAGAGGAAAACGATATGTTTTTCTCAAAATAATAGATTATGTCCTTTTGTAAAATATAGGCCGACATGTCCGATTTTTTCCGATATATCAGCCGACACGACTTTTAAATATATCACTCGCTATTTTATTTTATGTTATATTTGCAGACAAACATCATATATTTAAATTACCTATGAATATTATATTATGTATGTTTAAATCGATTAAACTTATTATTTCAATTTTTTAATGTTTTATTCTTACATTTAATTTTGTATAATTGTTTCACAAATTTTTAATTTCATATTATAAAAAATAGGAAAATATTTAATACATTTATTAGGTGATTGTTTCATATTTTTAATATAAATTTATAAGTTTGAAAAAACTTATAATAAATCAAGTATTTTTAACTTTTTAATTTTTTTAATTTGCAATAAACTTATTGTTATAAAAAAAAAATTAGTGTATAGTATTAAATATATTTTACAATGTATCATTTTGTATTTGTTAATAATATTTTTTCTTATATACTATTTAAATTTATTTTTTAATATAAATGACACATTTTTATGTATTTGTTATATTATTTTTTTATTTTTATAACATATAATTATAGTTAGTATACATTAAATAAAAATTTTATTTATAATATATGGAAATCCGATATTTTAAAATATCCCCGACATGTCTCCGACATACGACATCCGACATTTAAAAACACAATCTGTATGTGTCCGACATCCGATATTTAAAACATTGCCTGTTAGGCGTTGTGAGAGTGTAGTCACTAGCCATGTTAAATGAGGGAGGGGCAGACCAATAAAGAATTGGAATGAAACTATAAGGAAAGACATGATGTACTTAGGCGTTAGTGAGATTATGACAAAAGATAGGACACAATGATGACAAAGGATCCATATAGCTGACCCCACTATAGCGGGATAAAGACTTGAGTGTTGTTCTATTAAAACCTTATAATTATCTGTGTAAGTTCTAGCACAAAGTCTTTATTATTTATTGTTGAATATTTTGCGAACAGTCATGTTATTTTATATTTTAATTTGTATTTGTTCGTCCAACACATGTTCTATTTGCGAGATTTATTCTCCTAGTATTTAATTGAATCGCTTTCTCTTTAAATTTCATTGGATATTCTGTTTTTCTAACGTCTAAACTCCGGTGGGAATGTGTGTGAACTGTGGTGATAATTTCATAATTTATTGTAATTAATCCTTGGACAATTGCATATGCATGATGCATCACATCATTTTAGGATTCACTACTTTACCACACTAACACTCATTCAATAGGGTTTTCCTAGGTCACAATTACACCACTCTTAGATCCGTCCTGCATCTGGAGGACTATTGTATAATTATAATTAATTTAATGTCAATTAAAAAGGCATCTTCTATTTCTCAATAGCATCAGTCATTTTGGCAATTTCCTTTTCCTTGCTGTTATTGAATAACTGATTCATGGTAAATGTTAATTGTATATGTGATGACAATTCATTAAATACAAATAAACTTCCTTTATCTATGTCACTATTTACAGAGTCAAAAGGGAGGAAGACAAAATCAGTGCATGGGAAGATTTACAAAGAGCAAAAGCTGAGGCAGCGATTAGAGAATTAGAGGTATGTTTGCTCGATAAAAAGTGCAAAATATTTGTTCAAAATAACTAAAATCTGATATTAATTGCACGATATTTAAATTGTCTTACCAAAAAGTACTTCCGGGCTTTATTTTTTATTTTTATGTAAAACTTCATGTAATTTATACAAAATTCACTTTCACATGAGATGCTCCTATTGCATTTTCCCCCTTCTTCCCTATGTAGTTATATTAGCCTAACACAATTTTATTTTGGACCCCTTATAATTAATAGGTTTAAGGTTAGATGCATATAATCTATTATGATAATTACTTCTATCTTGAGCAATAAGGCTAGAACGGGATGCAGTGGTAGGTTAACTCTGGCTGGGTTTACTAAATGCAACACTAAATGAAAGTGAATAACAAGACCGAATTTTTAATTGCAGCAGTAATTTATTATTATAAAAAAAATTATCACACGCATAGACTTTGCCAAAACTTTGTTTTAGTGAAACAAATAGCGTTCATGAATCCAAATGAGGCGCAATTAATTAAGCGAACACAAAATTAACCCCGCAAACTGCACAACGAGTGAACTAATAGCACAATAAAATAGAAATTCACCATAATACAAGTTGCCCAGAATAAACAACTATAAAGGAAATGACTTACCACAACTTACGCGCGTAGGTGGCAGCAGGATGGATGCGGGTGGGCTTCCAAGGCCAGAGCGAGCGGGGAAAGGTGCCGGGGTAGAGATCTGGACGGGGAGATGGTTGTTAGATAAAGGAGTAAGTAGTACGAATTTTGGTGGGGCGTGTGGCTGGCAGCAGGGAGGGCTATAGGAATTAGGTTGAGTTTGGGTATTGATTTGGAAGTGGCGGGATGGGCTGGAAGAGGGCCGATAGAATGGAGGAGTGCCTCGTGCTAGATGAACAGAGGTACTGCTCGTACTCTAGGGTGAGACAAAAAATCTGATCAACGGTCTCTAGATGGTGGGGAATCAGCTCTCTCTGAATCTCAGAACATAGGTCAACCTTGTAACGAGAGGCGGTGACAACGAGCTCCTTCGAGATGTCATTCCTAACAACAAGCTCGTCGTAGCAAGCTTCATCTCATCCCATCAGGTGATATGATAATCGTCATCTCGCTAAACAGCTCTCTCAATGCTAATCCAAATACTTTGGCCTGTCCGACCAGCTTCTTTTTGGCGAAGCGAACGCAACGCTCGTCGCTCGTGCCGTACCACTCGAAGTAATGATCCGTGTCGCGGAGCCAATCACTAAAGGCTTTTGGGTCCAGACAGCCATCAAATGAAGGGGCATCGATGTGAATACGACGAGTGATGTCGTAGTAGTGGCCACCTTTCCGTACGTCAGGATAATCCTCTGGGTAATCGTCATGGGCGTAATCATATCGAGCGGGTGGGGATCACGCTCTCTCCGACCCGGGGGATAATACTCATCGCGGTGATGGTCACGACGACCGTGTGGGGGCATGTGATCTTTGGGATCAGGCTGAGCCTGGCAGGGCATACGATACTCATCACACTGGTGTAGGGGGTCTATCACAACCCAAAGCTTGTCTACGCTCAATCACAAGATCAGGATTCCGCCTCGCCGGTGGTGCTGGGGCTCGGGGAGGAACATCATGACGGTAGCGGTCTACAGGTGGCTGACCATCCATCGGACGCTGGCCAAGACAAGGAGGTGCATCATGGTCGTCCTCTAGCGAGTCGTCGTGCGGTGCTAGAGTGTCCCTAACATCTCTAAGTGGTCTAAACCGAGATTCACTTCGGCAAGATCATGACGCACATCGTCAAACTGGGCACCTAAAGTGTCAAAACGATCTAGGATAAGACGCTGAAACTCAACAAAAGTGGCACCCGAATTCAAGCTCATTGCTCGGTTGTCGGTGACTAGTGGATCTGACATGCTTGCTCTAAAATTCCTACCACTACGGAGCATGCAAATGACCCGACCTGGGCTCTGATACCAATTGATGTAGGGTTAGCTACAAGGGTGCAGAAAGCATAGACGTCTAGGAGGGAATGCAAATGTTACACACTAACTCACAAATAAATGCAACGAAACCCGTCAATGAAGGCGACAAAATAATTAGAGCAATACAATTCCAACCCACACAGATAATTAAAAGAACATAAAATTAGCATTCAATAGACAATTATATAATGACTTTCCTTCGCTCGGAGGGTCAAGGCTAAATGCATGACAAATAGATCTCAGCTGCAATTATAAGCGTATTGCCAACAAATTTCTACGAGCACGTTTCCAACCAAATATGATAGTCAATCCAATAATAATGTTGAATTAAATAATTCAATACAACAAGGGACTCACCAAAGTAGTGGGCTGACCGAGACACTAAAGATTTCGGAGTCGGATGCTTAGGACGACGATCGAATGTGGAAACATCGGCATGAAAATCGATGTAGGTGGCTGTCCTCGACAGTGGATGGAGGGATCGGGCCGTTAATGGATGGGTCCGGCCACGTAGGTATAGATCCGAGCGGGGAAGGGTAGATCCGACAATATGAGATCGGATCCGGGGGAAAACTTCCAGATCTGGACTGATCCGGATAGGGGGGAGATTTTGGAAGATGGTTCCACAAAAAGAGGAGATGACAACCAAGGATTACTAGGGTTTGAATGAGGGACTACATTGCAGTAGGGGTTGAAAGGGGCAGGTGACTGGAGAATATAGGCAGGGGGGTAGCAACTTGGTGGGGTAAAGTTGGTGGGTCATGTAACACCCCCATCCGTCGCATGGCATATAACAGAAGGTCCAGCTGGAACCCGACGCCATATACCACAGACAGTCGGAAGGGTTACTAAATGAATAAATCAAACCAACCAATTAATACTACACGTCCTAAACACAGAGCATTCTAGCGGAAGATTTTAAAGTTGAAGAACCCAAACTTAAATCCATCAAATATGAATGTCCACATTTACAACTACAAGAACGAACCCCAAATACACTGAAACAGGTACATGGCCTTATGGCCTTACAAATGTTCATAAATATAACATGTCTTACATACATCGGCTCGCAGGCCGGCCACACATGAGAAATGTAAAAACAACTATTCTACGGCCTTCTAGGGCCAGCACAGCAACATGGGCTCCAGCCCGCTATTTGGCGCTCGGCTCCGCAGCACCTGCAAGCACATACCACCGCACGGTGGCAAATAAAGCAACGGTCAGCTAAAAGCCGACCAAATTATAACGACCCCGCCCCTTACTCGGGACGGCGGTGCTCTTTCCCTGCAAAACATTAGCCCAACAATATATATATCGCAGTTATAATTCGCCACAGGTGTAGGCTCGCACGGCCAAACACCCCGTGCACTCAGGGCACATTCATGGTGAACCCTGACAAATCAGTGCATTCACCACCATCCCTAGGATGGCAACAACATGTGAGCATTTAGCCTTTCTGACCACCGTCTAAGGCTCCGACTATGCCAACGGCCAGTCCCCGTCTTCGGGTCTCTCGCACCGAACCACATAGCCTAGGTCCAATTCCACTTGCCCGTTGCTCACGCCGCATGTCCAATTTAAGGAACTTTGCGCGGGCCAAGCTTCTCTCGGATCCCAAATTTCCCAAAACAATCTCATAACCCAGTTATGATCAAGGCCGGTTCCCAGACCGCCAAGTTAGCAGAACACGTTTCCGCTCAGTTTTCCGGGTGCGCCTTGAAGCTAACCTTCAAGGATCCCTGCTGCAATCTACCGCGTAGAAACCCTAAAAATCCAAAGCACGGAGTCTTCTCCGGCAAAACCATATCAAATGCAACATCACCGATCCAGACAAAACACGTCCGGGTAGGCTTCACACACAATGCCTATGCCCGTACTTACGATTCCGGGCTCTACATGCAACACAAGGGGGACTATTCCCGTCAACCCCAAGGAACACCACGCACTCACCGCATACTCGCGGGAGCGGGATTCCTTATGCAGAAAGAAAGAGATTCAAGCGCTCGAGTTGAGAATCGTTACCCTTGTAGTCCGTTTTGGCGCCATGGAAAAACTACGCGGTTAGAACTCTTCGCAATGACCTTCCCTCCACGGATCCGCTCTCCGATTTCGAAACGGTGCTCCGATGCTCCGCCGGCGGCCGGAAACCTCCTTCTTCTTCCTCTCCTCTCTCACTTTGGAAGGGGAGAACTTTGGAGAGAAAATGAGCGAATAACTCCCTATTCCCGGCCTTAACAGAGCAGGATTCAATCTGGGCCATTGGATTTTAATTAAAGAAAATGAACGGCTTGGATCTGCACAAAATTCCCCAGACCTGGGCCGCACACGGCTTGGCACACGGCCGTGTCCAAGGCCGTGTGCCTCGATCCAGGCACGATCGTCGAACTGAGAAATGCACACGGGCCAAGACACGCCCGTGTCTGACCTGACACGCCCGTGTCGGGATCCTCGACACGCCCGTGTTCGTGGGCGTGTCACGCATAACCGCCACGGCAACGGACACGACCCATCAGGACACGGGTAGGGACACGGGTTGGCACACGCCCGTGTCGGATGACACGCCCGTGTCATCCGGCCGTGTTCCTGGCCGTGTCCTTCTCGGGTTGGAAACGGCCAAAAATCACCAGCCAGACACGGCCTTGGACACGCCCGTGTCCTAGGCCGTGTACCCCTACAGGCACCAAAAACTCTTTTTCCGCGACCGACTCGCACGCAAAATTCGGGGCGTTACAGGTCAACTGCCACAGGGATGTAGGTGCAGCAGGCCGTCTGCTCTGGGTGGGGAACATGGGAGCAGGGGTGGCGGTTTGGAAACCGGCAGCTGCAGGAATGTAGAAGCAACAGGCCGCGGGGGTAGGGTTGGGGTTTTTGGGGGCTGCAGCGATCGGGAGAGGGGTTTCATGGGTGGAAAATGGTGTCTGGGGTTAGGGGAAGGCTAACCTAAGAGTCGTCACCTAGGGTTTCATGGAGTCGGCACCGTGCAATGATCGAGAGATTCCGGGAATGAGTTCTCCAAAATCTGCAATAACCTAAAACCAGCCCACTACAAGTCTTTTATAATGAAATAAAAGCTAGGGCATCCAATCTTCAACGACTATGGTTGGCCGGAAGTGAGGCCACTTAAAATACACAAATAAACCAAAAAACATAAAATAACATACGATTTTGACTTGGGACGCAGATCCAGACACATCCGCGGAGTCGGATCAGCGATCCAATCAAGCCTTCCTGCGCGAATACACAAACGTGGGTCCCGCCTTGTGGCGAACCCCTCTTGGTGCATAATCTGATGGATCCCCATAACCCACCCCCTTGTCCTTTCCTCCCTAGCCTGCACGGCGAAGTCACCCAGCTACCAAAGCCTTCTCCCCTTCTACCTCTTACACCTCTTCCTCCTGTCAGCATCCACAACGCCGCCATCCTCTTCCCCCTAGCATGCATTCACTAGTCCACAACAACTTCCTCCGGTTTCCTCCACCCCCCTTCACCTCTAATTCTCATGCCGCCTCCATCATACACTCCTAATTAAACCCCTTCACCTCTAATTCTCATGCCGCCTCCATCCTACACTCTTAATTACTTAGCAAGTCTCCATAGTTATTTTTATTTTCTTTACATTGTTCAAATATTCTTGTATTGCTGAGTGATATCATATTTATTGCATTCGACTCTTTCTTCCATCAAATGTATAAAAATCTATTTGATGTGTGTTTTATTTCTTGCATTCTAGTTATCATACGACTCTTGCTTGTAGTTTTATTTGAAATATTTGATGGTTTGGACATGTACAAAGGAGATCATTAGAGGCACCTGTTAGGCGTTGTGAGAGTCTAGTCACTAGGCATGTTAAATGAGGGAGGGGTAGACCAATAAAGACTTGGAATGAAACTATAAGGAAAGACGTGATGTACTTAGGCATTAGTGAGATTATGATAAAAGATATGGCACGATGGAGACAAAGGATTCATATAGCCGACCCTGCTATAGTGTTGTTGTATTTGTGATCAATTATGATCATAGCTCTAGCCATCAACTGCATGTCTATCCGCATTAATATGATTAGGTAAGTGTCGGTCCTTATAGTTTTGTCTTGCGCTACATATTCCACGTGATAAACGTGAAATACCTAATTACACACCAAGAAACTCATGTAACATTGTGCAGTTCATATAGATTTTTGGCCCCTCACGTTTAACATACTAATTTTAGGTTAGATGTATAAAATTTAGCATGATATTTGAGCATGTGAAATCCAATGACCCACTCACACATCCTATTAGAACAGATACTGCCCACTTGATAGTGGTCAAATTTCTTATATTCACATACCGGGAAACTTATATAGCTTCGTTCATTTAATGTAGATTTTTGGCCACTCCACCTATAACTTATTGGTGTTAGGTTGGATGCATCATAATATTAGAAGTATGTTAGACCCAATGACCTACGCTCACGTCTGATTAGAAGAAATACAATCCATGTGTTAGAGGTCCCATGCCGGGAAACTCATGTAGCATTGTGCACTTTATATAGATTTTTGGCCACTCACCTGTAATAAATAGTTTTTAGGTTCGATGCATACATTCTAATATGGTATCAGGGCAGGTATCAAGGCATCTTGATCAAATTGCCTTCTCCCATATCACCCAATTAAAAAATAATTGTTGTCATCATGTTGGAGGTCAACTATCACCTAGTCACACACCGGGAGACTCATGTAGCCTCATTCACTAAATATAGATTCTTCGCCCCTTAATCTTTAACCGATTGGTTTTAGATTGGATGCATACGATCTAACATGTATCACTGTACAACATACTCTCATGTCACTCAATTAAAAAAAATGTAGGTCACGTATTACATATCCAAGACCATGCGATCACACAACAGGAAGCTCATGTAGCTTCGTGTATTTAATATAGATCTTGGGTCTCTCCGCATATAACCAATTAATTTTAGGTTGGATCCATACAATCTATAACATTATCATGTTATAAAAGCAATATCTTCTGCACATTGTACTGATTATCTGCACTGGTATTTTAGATGAAATTGGAAAAACGACGATCTTCCTCCATGGACAAGATACTGAAGCAGCTTAGGTTGGCTCAAAAGAAAGCGGAGGAAATGCGAAGTTCTGTAACTTCTTCCCAAACTCACCAGGTTACCAAAACAACCAAGAATAGCAGACCTGGGAAGATCAGCTCTTTAAGCGGATGCTTCGCCTGCCATGCTTTCTAGGTTGATACTGTTTTTTTTTTATTTCTTCTTAAATCGCACTCTTACAATCAGCTTATACAGATGTTATAATCTTACTATTTTATTTCATTCGGTTTTGTAAAATTGCAGAACTGACTCGTTCTAAAAGAAGCAAGATGAAAAGAGCTGTGAGAAAGTGCTCAGTTCACTTTATATTATGAGCCAATATTTTGTTTAAGAGTTCTATCTCGCACAATTAGTTGAGAACTCAGGCAGATATGTAGATGTACGGTGACGTTTGGGTCAGCAGGTTAGTTTACTTGGTAATTTTCTTGGAGAACTGATCGCTTCTAGTTTAGTTTACTTAGTGCTTCTATTTGTTTTTCATAAAACTATTTATTTTTGCTGTAAACTGCTTCAGTTATTAAATAAATTTCTGGAGGATTTTCTTCCACATCGTTCTTCCAGGAATTGCTGTGTTGGTTTGATTCGCTTTCTGGCTGTTTGAAGAATGTGTTGAATCTCACAGAAAATAAAATCTTAACCAAACAACCAAATTGGAAATGGAGGGATGAAAGACCGGTGAGAATTGAGCTATTCTTGATCAAATCTTGAAATTTGTTACAAGTCTGACTAGATCTGGGATCTTGAACTGAGAAAAAGAGACCAAATCAACAATTACCACCTAAAGGTTAAAAATTAGGGATCCTTTATACAGTTTATGCAAAGTTTATAGGTGCAGGTTATGATCATCTTTGAATTTTTTAGGCTGGCCACTTCATGATAGGACATTTTTTCGAACAAGAGTTTGTGATGCGGAACAGGCATCACACCTGCCCGCCATCCTGGAGTTCCATCAGGGGGCCCACCATGGCGTCGCACCATGACGGCTTTATCAGGCCCGCGGGTCATACACCCCAACCCATCTCCGTCCCCACAACAGAGCCGATAGGTTGTTGAGGCCAGGGCTCGATCCCCCAACTTCTTTGATAAAGAACTCTCATGAGATTTCTCATCACCAACTGAGCTGCGGATCAGTTGGTGATGAGAACTCACATGAGAGTTCTTTATCAAGGAGTTCGAGGGATCAATCTCTGGCCTCAACAACCTATCGGCTCTGTTGTGGGGCCGGGGATGAGTTGGGGTGTACGGCTCACGGGCCCGATAAATCCGTCATGGTGCGACTCCATGGTGGGCCCCCTGGTGGGACTCCAGGGTGGAGGGCAGGTGTGACGCCTGTTCGCATCATAAAAGCGATAAACCACCTCTTTCAAGGAACCTTCGTCACATAAAACTTGTCGAATGTCAGTGTACCGTGTCATTATTTGCATCATTGGTCTGTTGAGTTGTTTGTTTATCATACACACGCACTACATGAGACAGTCTGGAGAAAGATCGCGACCAGTAATGAAATTTATAAAGCTCGGGTAGATCTGCACAGAAGGGAACAAGTATTTGACGTTGGAGACCAAGTTATGATTCGCCTTCGACCTGAGAAGCTCCCACGGGGGACAGCGAAGAAGTTAAGTACTCGTCGAATGAGGCTCATTCGGCGAGTACTTAACTTCTTCGTTGCCCCCGTGGCCTATACAGTCACTCGACGGATTGATGCGAACACTTATAAGTTTGATATCCCACCGACAATAGGGATTCACCTGGTGTTCAATGTGTAGGATTTAACACCATACTATGAGGAGTGAGTGTATGTGGACCCTTTATCTCTAACTACCTCTAAGCCGCAGCTTGACCCTTCCCTCTCGAGTGCCCCTGCACCCACCTTGCCCAGACAGTCGCGGACGGTTGAGCACCGCTCGGAGGACCACACCACCCGGCCAGCAGTCCCACCGACACCAGTTCCAGACAAAGATTCATCGCTTCGACAGTCGCTTGCGCCCTCAAGAGATGCTCTATAAATCATTGGTCACGAATTCGCTACGTTGGGCGGTTGGATGGTTCTGCGATATCTGGTTCATTGGCTCGTCTGCCCGGATTCTGATGATTCATGGATTTTTGTTGAGGAGCTCGAGAGACTCGCCCCGGACATATGCCAGAGTACGCCCATCTTCACTTACCGGAGATGAGTGTTTTTAAGTCGGGGGGAGTTGATGGCGATCGACGACACACACACGCTTATTCCCGCAAGAGGCGGTGATCGGTGACCCATTTGGGCGATCCGAGTCCGCAGATGCGTCTGGATGGTTATTCCGAGTCAGATTCATATATTACATTTTTATTTTCATGTTGTACTTAGCCCTGATCGGCCCGAACATTAATAGCCGTTCAATCAGATACCCTAATATGTTTTTCATTTCCCCTTTATAAATATTCTCTTGTGCGGCTTAAATGGTGGATCGGAGTTGCTTGTAGAGCAACTGGCCGGTCTGCTGTGTGAAGCCGAGCGACTCTCTCGTGCGCACGTCTAGCGGCCTACCCTCCGTCTTTCCGGTAAACTCCCAGCTCGTCGGGCCTTCCCCTTCCCATCCCCGTCCAAGTCCGATCGTCCTCCCTCCCTCCTGTAGCCCTCCGTCCCCTCCAGGCCAAGTTCGGCCATCCCTTTTCCCCCTGCAGCCCTCCGTCGGCCCCGCCCAGGCCTCCTCTGACAACCCCGCTCTTTTCCGCCGTCACGCAGCGACAAACACCTCCCGGCCAACCTTCTCCTTCCCCGTTCCTCTTCCCCAAGCCCCACAGCCCACATCCGGCCCAAACCTATACCCACCTCCATGAATCCCGCCCTCCACTTCCACCAATAACCCAAATCCACCCTTTCCTTACTACCCGCAGCCCTCTGAGGACCCACCGACACATCGGAAGTACCCCCGCCCACAACACTCCATCCCGAAGCCGAGCCACCGCACGCATGAGCAAATCTAGGTATGAATGTTATTTATTTTTCGTGTTGTATGCTTTGGTAATGAACTGTTGTTTTGGGAATTAATTTTCTTAATTTTTTTAAGGATTTGTGATAATTATCCGTCGTTTAATTTACGGGACACATTCGGCGTGCTTGAACGATATTTGTGCCTCACTTCGTTGGTTGATTTTAACTGTTCTTTACTGTTCATGGCTTGTTACTCAATTGTGCAAGTGGTTGTTTAGATGTTTTATAAAATTTAATTACTTGCTTAATGATCTTAATTGGGGTTGTTATCTCATGATCGCACGTGCACTGCATTTGGATTGCCTTTTCATCTGTTGAGTTAGGGCATTTGTGTTGTTCGTCATCTGTAGACTTGTGTTGCATCAGTTTGTCACCATCTTTTATCTACATGAGTCGTTTATGGTACTAGTAAATGCTTGAGCACACAAAAGTGGAATGTGTACATGGGCAACGTGAAAGTAACGTTGCACAAAAGTATATGGTGATGTTCAAGTTGATCTGGGGGCATCAATGTCGAGTGAGATTGGTTTTGAAGAAGCGAGAATGTTGAGTTGATTGAGTTTGGGGTTGATGGTGTGCCTGGTAAGTTATGGAGTTGTACTTTGATATTTTGGGAGTAATAGAGATAAGATTTAAAATAAGGGAGATTTTAGCGACTTGTGTTGAAATTTTAGGAATGTGAAATTTGTATCTCAAAACTCTTGCCTTCCATTTTTTTGGTGCTAGCATAGCCTAGCAATCTATTTGACTATTTTATGTTATTGTGTTTGTTATTACTCAAGTGACATGCTTTTTTTGAAAATAACTGGTATTAAAGTGTGGGGTTTTGAGATTCTAGATAAAAAAGACGTACATTGATCATCGATGTTGGGAAAGTAAAGATTGATAAGTTTGATGGCAAGGGTTTTCAGGACTAAAAGATGCAGATGATTACTTGTATTAGGAAGAATTACTTCTATCTCTCTTTGGAGCAAAGTTTACAACTTTGAATCACTCTAGGCATTAAGATTCATATGCCTATTTCTGAAAAGAGTGGTTTTTTCAAAATTTTATATGAGAAGATCACATCATAATTTTGAGAGCCCTTGTCGTTATATAGAGGTCATTAACAACTAATGCTAAATTGTTAATCTTACTAAGTTTGAAAACACTTCCATAACAGCACAAACATTTTTGATCTGATCATGATTCGATCGAATTTGTTTGATATTCGCAAACGATGAGGTTGATGAATTGATCTTTATTATGGTGTCAAGAAAGTGTGGAACTGGGATGTCGATTAACAGTTTATGCGAGACTACAAGGATGAAGCTCAATGATGTTCAAGACATAATTTAGAGCGAGGGCATCTGAAGATCAGACTCAAGATGTGATACTTCTTCTGTTTATTTAAATGTTGTGGGACAAGTACAAAGGACAACTACATGGGATGATCATAGTCTAATTAGATAATTCAATTTTGATGATACAATAGTGCTTCCTGGTGATGTGGCACAGAGAGTTGTGCGAAGAGGAACTGCCCACATGGCAAGTGTTGGAGTCTTAGACCTAAGAGCTATATTCAAGGGACAAATATTGCTGTCAATGTAATATGAACCTATGAGATCGCACGTTAAGAATGTATTGAAATAAGAAGAGTGATCGGATTGTATTTAATTTAAATCGAATTTAATTTAACTCAAGTCCCGAAATTTAATTAATGACTAATAATTGATTTGAAATTAAAAAATCATTTTTAGAATAATGATATTATTTTCTGGTTCAGCCCTCACATTCGGTTTAGCCCTCACATCTGGTTCAACCCTTCATATTTTTATCCAAGCGGCGCCTTCGATTAGGGTTAAGCAGAATTTTGAGGACGCGGTTCTCCTCGATTATTTTGCATGGTATCAGAGGCCGTCGAGTGAGAACCTCTGCCTGTGTCGCCAGCCTGCCTCTGCGTCTGCGACCTTAATGTCATGTGCGTTTCCGACCTTACTGTCGTGTGCGTCGCTTGCGTCTACGTCGCCTGCCGCATGTGCATCTTCCTCCGCCGCGTGCATCTTCCTCCGCCGCGTGCATCTTCTGCCGCTGCATCACCCGTTGTCGCCTGTCCTTGGTGTATCCAGCCGTTGCATCGTTGCTGTCTCTCGTCTCTGGTAGTCAGTAGATCCATTCCTTCCGAGCCGCAACTGTTGATCGTCTTCCACACAGGAATTCTGCAGGCCGCTTCCTGTTCCTTGATTCTGATTGCTCTTCTCTTTTGGTTCAGGCAGAGTTGTCTTCATCAAGTCCATTCTCACGCTCGTGTGTGCTCTTGTATTCCCGTGAATCTTCCTGGAGTTCTCTAATTGTTGGAAGGCGCCAGTCCTGACTGTCTTCATTTGTGCATTGTTGGTTTAGTCTTCTGAGTGTGTATCCGTGTCGTGGATGATGCGAAATAAGATTCTCTGAAACAGGCTTTGATTGATGACGGGTCTAGATGGATCATAGAGGACTCTATGCATAGTTCTTTGCATTTTCCTACCAGACACTCACGGATGAAAAACTGGAAGGCCCCAAAAACTTTCAATTTTGGAAGAAAAGTGTTCTTGTATGTTTGAAAGGCATGGGAAAAACTAAACACCTTACCGATCCTCCTCCTCAACCGGGTGATACAGGATACCTCCTCTGGGAAATTGAAGAGAATTATATTTTTGGTCTTCTTTTTAATTCCATGGATCGAAGAGTCAAAGTCATAATTGTTAATTGCTCTACATTCAGGGATGTGTAGGACCGATTAATTCTTATGTATATAAATACCAATAACAAATCTCAAATATGCTACCTGTTAAAGAGGTTGTTTCAATTAAATCAGAAGGAGCGATCTATCCAGGAATTTTATACCGAGTTCCAATCCTTATTTGATGAACTTGATGTCTTGTGGCTGATTCGCACTTCTCATCTTGAAATGATGGCTCAAAGGGAACAACTTGGTGTTATGTGCTTCATATCTGGTCTTCATCTTAGCTTGGAGTCTATCAAGAATCAAATCCTATCTGAGAAAATGTCTGCATCTATTCTAGAAGTGTACAATAGTTTGAGTAGTGTCGCTATTGGATCTCAATCAATAACTCAACAAAATGTTAATGATAAGTCTGCTTTATTCTCCTCATTTAGGAATAGTGGACGGGGTAATCATGGTGGCTGTCCTCGTGGTGGGAAAGGAGCTCGGGGCAATATAGATCAGTGTGTGTCATCATTGTGGATCACTGGACATTTAATGCATAATTGTTACAAGTTGCATGGATATCCCAATGACAACAAAGTGGCTAACACATCTGTCTTCTCCAGAGAATATAGATCTCTCTCTTACCCATGAAAAGAAGATGATTGAGATGAGTGATGAGGAATTTCAGAGATATACTCAATTTCAAGTTGAATGTCAGAACTCTATAGTAACATATACTCAGACAGGTAACCACACTGCTTGCATCTCTATATACCAAGAGAAGTGGATTGTTGATTCAGAGGATTCGGATCACATTACTGGGTCGACAGGTAATCTTAAAACATTTTCTTCTTCATCTCCTGTCAGTACTATCACTGTAGCTGATGGCTCCTCAACCTGTGTGAAGGGAAGTGGGACCTCTCACCTTTCTAACTTAAAATTGTCATCTATCCTTTATGTTCCAGATTCACCTTTCAATTTAATATCTTTAAGTCAAATTACAAAGCAATTAAAATGTTCGGCCTCCTTTTTTTCCTGATGGTTGTATTTTTCATGATCTCTTGACAAGGAAGGCGATTGGTAAAGGGAAGGTTGAAGGAGGAGTTTACGTGATTGAAGTCGCTCCTCCTGTCGCTCACTATGCCACATCCACATCACCTTATGGTATTCGTTGTTGTCATGGTCATCCCTCATCTATCACTCCTCATCAATTGTTTCGTTAGTTTAAAGACATTTCTTTTGAGTGTGAGTCATGTCAGTTTGCTAAGCACAATCATGTGTCTTATGCCCCTGGAGTCAATAAACGGGTGTCTTCTCCGTTTGAGTTAGTTCATTCAGATGTTTGGGACCCTTCCCATATTGTATCAAAACTGGGTTTTCGATATTATGTTATTTTCGTTGATGACTATTCTCGTATGACATGTGTGTATCTTATGAAAAATCGCTATGATGTTTTCCAAATATTTTGTGAATTTTATGCTGAAATTCAAAATCAATTTTCTTCTAGTATTAAGTGCTTATATAGTGATAATGATTGTGAATTTCTATCCAGTCAATTTAGGAATTTTCTTTCATGTAAAGGAATTGTTCATCAAACCTCTTGTCCTGACACACCCTAACAAAATGGGGTGGATGAGCATAAAAACAAGCGTCTTCTTGAGGTTGCTCGTGCTCTTTTATTTCGACATCATGTTCCTAAGCTTTTGGGGCAGATGCGGTTTTAACGGCTTGATATCTTATCAATCATCTATCATCTACAATTCCTAATGGAAGAACTCCCTTCCATGAATTGTTGCCTACCCATTCTCTTATTTCCTATGATGCTCCAAATTTTTTGGGTGTTTCTGTTTTGTTCATGATACGCGACTTAATGTGTCTAAACTTGATCATCGATCTCTTCGGTGCATCTTTGTTGGCTATGCCCGACATCAGAAGTGGTATCGTTGTTTTTCTCCCGATCTCAGTCGTTATGTTATGTCTGTTGACGTCACTTTCCAAGAGTCGGCACCTTATGCCTTTAATGAGGTGACTCCGCGGCATACAATTGAAATTCGTGCCAGAAATGTGGCATCCCACTTATCTCCCTAATACAGCTTCTCGAGAGGTGGCTCCCCCCACTCAAGCACCTTCTACCAATGCATCTTCCAATGACTCATTGGATCCTCAAGTGGGCACCTTGTTGGAGTTTTCATCTCATGTGGGTGATATTGGGGAATCACCTGATACTGACTGTCTGGTTGATGATGAACCTATTACCCTTCAGAAAGGTGTTCGGAATTGCCAAAATAGACCGGTTTATACCGACTCATATAAAGGGCTATCTGTTCAAACTACACATTTAATGGCTATTTTGAATACCACACAAGTTCCCAAGCCGATCGTGGATGCCTTGGCTCATCCTGGTCGGCGTGCCTGCTATGATTGAGGAGATGCAAGCATTTGTCCAAAATGGCACTTGGGAGTTGGTTCCCTTACCGAAGAATAAGCAAACTACTGGGTGTAAGTGGATATTCACATCCAAGATCAACTCGAATGAGTCTCTTGCTCGCTTAAAGGCTCGTCTTGTTGCTAAGGGATATGCCCAACAATATGGGATTAATTATTTTGAGACGTTCTCCCCAGCAGCTAAAATGACTTCCGTTCGTTTATTTCTCTCTCTAGCTGATTTGAACAAATGGAGGTTACTTCAACTTGACGTGAAAAATGTGTTTCTAAATGAGCATTTAAATGAGGTCTACATTGAGCAACCACTGAGGTTTATTACTCAGGGGGAGACTCATAAGGTTTGTTGATTACGTCGCTCCTTATATGGTCTTAAACAATCACCGAGTGCTTGGTTTGACAGACTTACTGCTGCTGTGGTTCAAGGGTTGGACATGAAACAAAGCATCAAGAATAATTATGTCTTTTACCAGTCCACTACCGATGGTTGCATATATATGGTTGTATATGTTGATGATATTGTGATTACTGGTAATAATACGGTTGGCATTTCCAAGTTGAAAATGTTCCTCCGCGAGCAATTTCAAGCCAAAGATCTTGGACCATTGGGGTACTTCCTTGGCATTGAAGTTTCTAAGCATGAGAATAGCATTTTTTTGTCGCAAAAGAAATATACTCTCGATTTATTGCAGGATACTGCGATGTTAAAGGAAAACAGTTGTGAATCTCTTATGCTTCCTGGTGAGAAGCTTAGGCCACAAGAAAGTACCCTCGTTCCTGAACCAGAGAAGTATCAGAGACTTGTTGGAAAATTGAATTACTTAACCATGACTTGCCCTGATGTTGCTTTCCATGTTAGTGTGGTTAGTCAGTTTATGACAAATCCCAGGATCCCTCATTGGGAAGTTGCATTAAGAATTGTTAAATATTTGAAGAAGGATCCAGGAAAGGGAGTTTTGTACCAGAGTCATGGACACTCATATATAGAAGCTTTTTGTGATGTTGATTGGGCTTGTTCTCCTTTTGATAAAATATCTAGTTCTGGTTATGATGTACTTATTGGGGGTAATCTAATCTCTTGGAGGAGTAAGAAACAAGATGTGGCGGCTAGGTCAAACTGTGAAGCCGAGTACCGCTCTATGACAAACACTTAATGAAATTATGTGGCTTCATCAAATTTTAAGAGAAATTAATTATCATGCTGAGAGCCCCTCCAAGTTGTGGTGTGATAATCAATCTGCGCTGCAAATCCGGGATAATCTTGTCTTCCATGAGAGAACTAAACACATTGAAGTGGACTGTCATTTTATCAGAAATGCAAATCTCGAGCACGTTATTGAATTCGGATACACTCACTCAAGTGATCAATTGACAAATATGCTTACAAAATATGTCACTGGAAAAAGATTAGAATTCATTTGTAACAAGCTTAGTATGATCAACATCCTTGTTCAGCCCTTCATATTTATATCCAAGTGGCGCCTTCTATTAGGGTTAAGCAGAATTCTGAGGTACACGGTTCTCGTCCTCGATTATTTACAATAATTAATGACTAAAAAATAATTTGAAATTAAAGATCATTTTTGGAATAATGATTTTTAGTTAGTGAATGGAAGAGGCATCGTTCCAGAATTCTATTTTCAGGGGGCCGAACGGACCGTGAGAGGAATTTTTGAAACTCCTCTCTCACTTATATTAAAGCATGCAGTTTTTGAAGCTGCCCTATACGTTTTTTTGTGATTTAGATCCAATTTCTTAGAGTGAAACCGTGAAATACTCTTGGGGATTAGGCGTTCTTATTCCTTCTGTGAGGTTGTTGGACGGACTGGGTCGTAGTTAGGCATTTATCTGAATACTGAAAGAGACGGACAAATTAATGAATTCGGTTGTCAACAAGAACCTCCGAGAATGGAGCGAGATTTACTGTTTCATTGCAGATAACTCTTAAATTTCTTGGTTGGTTTGTTTCACATTTATCTTTTGGGGTCTTGCATGCGCATTAGATGCCCTCGAATCTAAATAGCAAGGTGGATAGAGATTTGGGTTGATGGATGAATAATGTTTTTTTTTGGTGCCATGGATCTTGAAGGATGTTTAATTATGTTGTTAGTGATACACGGCCTGCAAATAGCCAAAGTGGGGACTCCATATAGTAAATGTGTAACTATATTGTGTATTGTATGGATGTTGAGCTGTTCTATATTATGTGAGTTGGTGTTGTTCTTGTTAAAGCTTCTAATGTGATTGTGGATGCTTCATGAAGTTTCTACTTGATTATCTGATGAACACTAAGGCTCCGTTTGGCGCGATGTTTTTGCTTGGGTGAGTTTGTACAAAAATGTCACCGTTATAGAATGTATGTTTGACATAACCACCACTTTCACGGCTGCTACTGCCGTGCCAAACAGAGTGCAAGAGTGAATATATGTTGGCTTGTAATTTGGTGAGCTTTGACTTGTCGGGACTCTGCGCTTTATATTCATTGTCTTTAATTTCTAATAGTGATGTATCGTTGAGATCGAATAAAGCAAAATGATATTCTCCAGTTCTTATTCTCCATAGTAGCTCTTCAAATTATAAGTTTTTAAAAGTGATTGCAAAATGTATTCAACTGGAATACAATGCAATGCAAATAATTAATTATGAGGGATTCTTGGTAGCCTTGTAGTATCGGTTGGGCATTGTTGTTTAATTATGTGCATTAGCATTCATCAACTGGCTAGTCGTATACCGAATAGCTGTCTATCATGTAATCGTCAACCGAGTAATTTGCCACAATCATTTGTGCTGAAGTGTAGGTTTAAGTGGTCTTGACAAATAATCGACTATGCATCATATAATGACGCAGCCTAGATGACGAGTTCGTCTAAAGAAGTTGGTGGTGCATCCAAGAGTGATGTAGGACGGCAGGCCCCGACTCAGAGGTAGCGCACCACATGGACCGGCTGTCAGCTCAGAGGTCCCAACATGGCCTAGCCCAATCGCCTACAATCATCAGGACTATAGTTCGTACACTCCACCCTTGCTCCGGGCCCAGTATAAGCCAGCGGCGGGATGTTGAGGCCAGGTGGCTTCGAACCCGGCACCTCCTTGATAAGAGTGGCATGCATACATTCCAATATCGGTTATAGTATATGCTAGCAAAATCATATTGAAAGCACTGAACTAGCACAGAAAACAGAACACCCAATACTTTCAACTTGCACCGATAATTATCGTAAGGAAGCAAAGAAAAATGTTGCAAAGAACATCATATACCGAACTTGCAATGAAAAATCTTGCAAAGAAAATCATACAGTGAACTAGCACACAAAAAAGAGAGAAAAAACATCATAAGAAAATCTAAAAATCATATACTGATCTTGAACAGAAAAGAAATCATCTTGCAAAAAAAATCATTCTCTGTTCATTTTTGCATAAGAAACAACAACGCATCACTTTGAGATGAACCAGCAAAAAGAGGCATATTTGAGAAACAACAACGCATATGATATCAGAAAGAGGCATATCTGAGAGGAGAGGGCGATGCTTTTTCAGCGATGGAGGGATCCGGAGACAAGCATGCGGGAAACCAGCGAAAAGAACCGAGCAAGAAGAACAAATTAGAGGTGAAGGACAGGAGCTTTTCGCCTGAGAAAGAAATCAAACGAATTGCGCGGCTTTTGCGGTTCACCGCAGCAAAAAAAAATTGCTGCTGGCGATATGAAGAAAAACGCGGATCTAAATAAATGGCAGTTTGAAAAAAAAAATGAACCAAATACCGCTTTGTCAAAATGACAGCGCGTCCCAACCACACATCTGCTGGAAAGCTTAACCAAACGCCACCTAAATCACCCCTTTTAACGAGTCGCGACACATACTCGGACATCACTTTCCATTACACGTGGAAAAGTACAATGTGTTGTCCTTGGCAACACTAAAAGTCATTTGGTTGCGTAGGTTTGTGGAGGGCATACATGAGGAGGTGTGAGGTCTTACTCTTCTTCACGGTGACAACAAGAATGCTTTGAAACTAGTTACAAATCCAGTGTGTCGCGCCAGGACAAAGCACTTCGAGATTGTGCATCATTTCGTTCGGGAGAAGGTGCTGAAGGGATCTCTAATAGGGAGTATGTGCAGAGCAAAGACAATGCTGTGAACATCTTTACAAAATCACTGTTGAAGGGGTTGTTTGAACAGCTGCAGGGTTTGCTTGGGTGGTTTCCCAACTCTCACTTCAACTGGGGGTGTTGAAATATTGAAGTGAAGTTGGCAGGTCGTCAGGGTGCGCGGCCTGCTGCTATCGCCAGCGATAGAGAATATTTGTCGGGCAATTGCTTTATGTCAACTTGATGTTGTTGATACCCCCAGATCGTGCGGTTTGAGGTTGGCTAATCGCGAGACCGCGCAGTTTGACTTGGTTAACCGCCTATTCTCATGCGGTAGATGTATCATTTGTGGCGGTGACTTTATCCATCTCTCTCACCTATAAATGGGGGTCTCCACCACCTCATTTGCATCTTGGAACACAGAGAACAGTTTCTTGGAGCAAAGTTGTGGTTAGACTTTTCCCAGCCACTTAACAAGGAGAAGTTGCCTCAGGATAACCTGTTTTACGAACTGGGCGGCCTGCACTTGCAGTCTGGCAGTTAGATCTTGTGGTTAAGTCAATGACAACTTCAGAGCAGTAACAGGTAGCAGTTGACGGTTTGGAGCTATCTTCGGGCGATATCCGCTATCGTCAGGCAATATCCACTATCGTTCGGCATGAGGGGGGAAAGAGCAACCCAACTCAACTTGAAGTTGTGATAAAGCTTCGACGAGATGAAGAAAAGGTTCTTCTAGATCCCTTAGTCTTTTGGGCTCTAGTTGGGAGCTAGATATATTTAGCGATTACAGGGATAGATATTTCATATGTTGTTAGTCGAGTAAGTCAGTATATGCATGCAGGAGCACAGGAAGTCTGATCTAGTGGCGGCAAAAAGTATTCTGAAGTACGTGAAGTTCACCTTGAACATGAGTCTTTTTTATAAGAAATACACGAGCTTGACTTGCACGGGTTCACGGATGTTAATTATGGTGAAGATATAGATGATCAGAAGTGGACGACTGGGTATGTCTTCATGTGTGGATCAAAGACAATTTCATGGTGCAGTAAAAAATGGGATTCAATGTCTATCTTCACCACTAAGGCAGAGTACAATGCGTCATCCCAGCCTAGGAAACCATTTGGCTGCGTAGGTTGGTGGAGGACATTCATGAGGTGATGTGAAGTCCTACTCTGCTTCGCGGTGGCAACGAGAGTCCTTTGAAACTAGTTACAAATCTAGTGTATCACGTGCGGATAAAGCACATCGAGATTGAGCATCACTTTGCTCAGGAAAAGGTGCTGGAGAGATCTCTGATGATAGAGTGTGCAAAGCAAGAACAATGTTGTGGACTTCTTCACAAAGCCACTGTCAAAAAATACGTTGAACGGCTATGGGATTTGGTTGGGGTGATTTCCAACTGTCTCTTCAATATTTCAACAAAATATATTAAAACAATTATGAAAAAAAAAAAGACTACGGAAAGGAAGAGCTCATGAATCCTAGTACGTAGAACACTAGGAACAACTAAGCTCAAAAAGGCAAATGTTTTTTTTTTTGAATAGATGCTATAAACATGACTAAAAAGCTTGGGAGGCGGTGATTGGGATATTTTCGTGTTCTCTTCTCCTCTCTTAAGCGCTACACTTTGTAAGAAGTCAATTTTGAAAAAATAAAAATAAAAAAACATTACATGCACGCATGCATGGATGGATATTCTTTCTTGCCTATGGCTTGGGCCATGCATCTCTCGGTTCTCTTAAGTACCCTCTTGATGGGCAACACCGACACGGCGACACTAGGACTAGGAGAAGGCTGCTAGACTTTCCCAAGTTGACTTATTCTTAATTTTAATGGAGCCAAAAAAATAAAATGTGCCTGCATTAGTTTAATGTTCATTTAAAGTTATGACTATGTATATAAATTCATTACCCAGACCATAATTATGAGAGCATCCCTCTTATTTTGAAATTACAAAAAACTCCCCTGTTTTCATTTCATTACCACCTCCCTGGTCTTTTCGTTTAGCATCCATGAAGAAAAATTAATGTTCAAGGGGGTGTTTTTGTGCATGGATGTTATGAAATTAAAACAGGGGAGGTTTGTAATGAAATGAAAATTTAGGGGAAAGAAATAAGAGGGGTATGTGTAATTTAGCAAAGTTAGAGGGGACTATATATATATATATATATATATATATTGAATCTGTGTAACGATCCAAAGACGTCTCGATTTGATTCTGCACCAGAGGAACAAGTCCAATCTCGCCATCGGGCTGCAGCCCAAGCACCTAAAGTCTCTCCGTATCAAGGAGATTGTCGTTTTGAGACCCGTCTCAACAATACGCCACGGTCGAGAAACAGACCCGTAAAGAGATTTTGAAGTGCTTGGGCTGCCGCCCATTGGAGATGCTTTTACTCCTACCCATTTAGCGCTCCAAATTGACTCCAAATTAGTTAGGTATTTACTAGTGGACTAGCGGGTCCCGCAAGCTCATGGAGGCAGCGAATCACGTGGGCCTCACACGGCGGATCTGCCGACCGTGCGGTTCCTGTCAAGTGTCAACGATTACGCTTCGGCGCGGTTTGTTTAATTAACTACTATCCCATCGTCTTCATCCCAAAACCCTATCCCTGGCTTCAGTAATTTTTCCATACATCAGAAAACTATGGAGATCGCCATTCAACTATTACAGCATTCAATGCACATTCAACTCGATCTCACTATAAATACCTTTCGCCCACTTGATTCCTATCCCCCACTCATCGCCATCGATCACCACCACGATGGACTTGGACTTCACGGATTCCGTCCCGGAATTCCAGCTGGACTGGATGGCAATGCTTGATCAAACAGATCCGGCGGAGGCGGCCTTCGATTTCTCATTCGATCCGCCGCCGATGCCGGAGAACGAGCAAGCCTCGCCGTCGTCACCGATGCCGGATCAATCGGTAGAGTCGATGAAGGAAATGATTTTCTATCTGGCGGCGCTGCAGCCGGTGCGGGTGAATCCTGATTTGGTGAAGGCGCGGCCGCGCCGGAACGTCAGAATATCGAAGGATCCGCAGAGCGTGGCGGCGAGGCAGAGGAGGGAGCGGATAGGCGAGCGGATCAGGACGCTGCAGCAGCTCGTGCCGGGCGGGAGCAAGATGGACACGGCGTCCATGCTTGAGGAGGCTGTGCGCTACCTCAAGTTCCTGAAGGAACAGGTGCGGGCAATGGAAGGGGCGGCGGCGACAGGGCATGCTGGCGGTTTGTTCGGCGGCGGAGCCGGCGGCCGCTGGAATTTGCATTCTGTTCATCGGGTTTCCGGCGGGCGAGGATACCTAGATGCTGCTGCACAGATGCGAGGCTAGAGTTGTTGCACGGAAGTATTTTGATCGGACGTACGATCGTTGCTTTAGTTTTGTATTTTGGGCAAAACTAATCTCATCTGTTTAAATAATAATATTAATAATTTCAGCTCTCTTGTGTGATTGAACATAATGTGTGACATTGTCATTTGCAATTGATATAGGGGAATTATTATCTAAGCAAGAAAAGTTTAAACAATAAACATTCTTACTCCTAGTGTCGGTTAAGATGACACTTTGGTCAATTAACCTCTTGATGTGACACTTATCCTTGTGGAAGAAAATGTCATAACCAAGGTCACATATTTGGCTTATACTTATGAGGTTGTGTTGCAAGCCCTCCACATAAGTCATGTTTGTGATGGTGATTATGTCATTTGAGATCTTATCATAATCTCTGGTTATTACCTTGTCAGAGCCTTCAAAGATGACCTTAGTTCTATTCTTTACTTGTGTGAACTCCTTCAACAATCCCTTTGTTTCAGTCATGTGTCTGAAACATCCACTGTCCAAGTACCATTCAGGGGAATTGGTACTTGAACTAACCTGAAAAAGAATATAAATCATCTCATCTTAGGACCCCAATTTCTATTGGGTCCTAGGTTCACATTACCTCAAAAATAACCTTGCCATCCTGCAGAATTCTTGACAGATTGGCTACCTCTGGACACTGAAGGAAAGTCTCAGCAATCTACAGCATAGTGGCTCACTTTTGCACAACACCAGCACTCAAAGATATTATATCTCTTTTTCTGTTTAGAACCAGCATTTGGCTTGACTGCTCCTTGAACATTGGGAAGATGAGCTGTTGTATGTTTCTGTTTTCTTTCAACAGTCATTTGACTGAAGATAAGTATTTCAGCTAACTGTTTTGGTCTTTTCTGAGAGCCACCAACTGCATGTCTCTTTTCAGCTAACATGCATCTGATAGCATCAGAAACTGTCATTCCAGCCTTGCCAAAAGACTCACCTCGAGTCATTACTTTTGCTATTTGACTCAGACTTCCTGAAACAGCTAGGGGTGAGCATGAAAAAACGCAAACCGCAAAAACAACCCGCACCGCGTAGTTTAGGTGCGGTGCGGTTTTAAACTTTTACAAACCGAGCGCGGTTCGGTGCGGTACGGTTTTTGCATTTTGAAAGCCGCAAAAACGCACCGCACCGAATATTTTGTGTATTTAATTTTTATAATTATGTGACGTTACATTTAAGTATATTAAGTAATAGTGATATATTTATACGATATATTATCGTCAGAGTTATTATAATTGTGTGAGATATTTTGCTGAATCATCTATTCCACACACACTATAGTGAAATGAAAACTTAAAACTATAAGGAAAACATGATATACGCCTTAGTAGGAATATATCAAGATATGACACAATGACGACAAATAATCAAAATAGCCGACCACATTATAGTGGGATAAAGGTTTGATTGTTGTTGTATTTTTTCCACACACAAACAACTTGAATATCAATTAGAACAGTCTATTAGTTTTAATAATCCAAATTAAAACAAAATATTGCATAAAAAGTGTTGATATATAAGAATGAATGAATCTTCTGCAACAAAGTTTAGTGTGAAAATATTTGTCTATAAAACATGATATTCACAAAATATTATATAGTTCATAAGTTTGTATGATATCTCAAAAAAGAAAGACAAATAACTGTATCAAAATTTAGGAAAATGAAATCATTTGTTTTAAGAAAATGATGTAATTTAATACAATAAAGAGAAAAAAACGACAAAACATAAAAGAACTCATATATTATCAAGCAACATTCATAGTTCTGATTCTTACATGTAGTGTATGTAAAATACATGTTAAAAACCGCACTGAAATCGCAACCGCACCGCAAAAAACCGCACCGAACCGAAACCGCTCCGCATAATTTCGGTGTGGTACGGTTTTGCTCGGGCAAAAACCGAGCCCTTATGGTGCAGTTGCGGTTTGGGCTAAAACCGCACGAAATCGCACCAAACCGCACCGTGCACACCCCTAGAAACAGCATTATCCTTGAGTTTTTGGGCTGGGGCACCAAAAACAAATGGTCCTGAATGGGCCATTTGAATTTCCTCGCGGGCAGTGGGTCAATTTCTTTAGTTTTAGGGCGTGTTTGGCGAAAAAAAATTTCGGTCCGATCATTGGACCAATTTTACGGTTCGCGCATAAATACTCTCTCTCTTATTGTGGGTCTTTCTTGTCTTTTGGAATTTTTTTTCCCTCCAGCTCCATTTTTACCGGACTTTTCCCTCCACTCTTCCTGCCATCAGCTTGCTTACTCCTTTCTTCATCTCTACTACTGAGAAGCACAACGCATTGTCGGTCTTCCTCGCAAACTTCCTCCAAACGACATTCACTACTACTCTCTTCCGCTGAGAAGTCTAGATCACCACCAGCCATCCTCCTCCATTTTTCTCTTTGAATACTTCACACATCAGTTTCTCTTGATAAACGTTGCACTGCTCCCGTCACCATGGAGAAATCTGGAGTAACCTTAGACAACATTCCAGCAGTTAAGGTGATTGACGTGCCTATTTGCCTTTTTTTATTGTATGTGTGATTCTGTTGTAGGTGTGATTCTGGTAATTTGCAATCCAAATTTTATTTTATTTTTGTTTGAGTAATATCCAGCCAAAATTTGGTTACTTGTATGCTAATTGAGTTATTATCCAGACAGATTTTACCCAGCTTTTTTTGTGACCAGCTTTTTTTGGTATCTTGGTTATTCTTCGGTCGGATGTCTAACAAAATTTAAATCTAAAAATTGTGTTGGACTCGTATCGAAAAATTACACAAGATAAACCCTACAATCAAATGTTTTCACGAAAATTTGACTAAGTCTACAAATTTTACAATATTGAAATTCTAAAGCTAATTGTCAAAAATCAATTAATTAGATCAAATAGCATACTAATGAAAACTAGTCAAGCATTTTTCAAAAAAAAATTATCCCGGTCAATCAAAAAAAGTCAAAAGTGATATTTTTAAAAACTTTGACCAATTTTAAAATAAGTTCTCATATTTTTATATAAAAGTTGATTTAGAGAGCGATGTAATGGAAATTGGGTCTCGCAATATTAAATTAATGGTCTAATCATTTCTTCTCCAATTTATAAAGTTTTCACATTAAAAATATCATTGACATCTTTTAAATTAAGTGTACCCTGATTCTTTTAAGATGACAACTCGCTCTACTTACTCGTGTGAATGTTATAATCATACATCAAAATTTTAATTTATTTACTTGATGCTTAGGCTAAGTCTGAATTTTAGTTCCGTTACTGTCCATCCCCAAAGAAAAGGCCGCATGTCCTAGGATTTGGGCTAGCTTCTCCATTTTTCGCGACCTCCGCTGCACTCGATTTTTCGGCGATTGCTTCGCCCCGCGCATGATTTTCCAGCGACCTCATCTTGACGAAGCTCCGGCCGGAGAAATCCCCTGCTTCACATCCGTGGTGTCGAAATCCACCAGGGCGACCTCATCTACTCGTTCGCTGGAGATTTCGTGCAGGTACTAAGTCCTCATCTACTCGAAATGAAATGGAACTTTGAAGATGATACGTAAGTTCCGTTTGGGGGGACTTATTTTCACCGATCAAGCAATTACGATTGCATGAACCAGACCTTAATTAAGACCCGATTCATACGGTTGTAGCCGCTTGAGCGGTGAAAATAAGTTCCCCCAAACGTAGCTTAAGTATCCTCTTCAAAGTTCCATTTCATTTCGAAATCCAGAACACAATATCGATTCTTTCTCATTCAGCTTTTTATTTCCAGAAAATTTCAAATTCCTCAGCTTTTTTTTGGGCGTTCAAGGCCGCCATTAATGGAGTTGGAGAAGGAAGGATTAAGATATTGGAGACCTCCTCTGTTCTTGTATTACAAGCCGCAACTGGTAGAGATTTGTTCTCCAAAACCTGACCGAGTTATGTATTATGCCCTACAACCATGACCTTGTAAATGTGACTCTTGTCAAAAATTTTAAGATTACATGAAATGCGAAATAATGAATGAGATTTTCTATTTGACGAGTGAAATACTTTTTGTAAAAATTTTTTTTGAAATTATTGTTGGAAGATAAATTTGTTACTCGAGGGAGATCAAGACATAAAACTGAAGAAACTACAAATCTTCATTTTTATCGTGTTGATATGTTTTATGGAGTGATAGATCTACAACTTGTTGAGCTGAATAATTGATTTGATAAGGTGAGTACTGTTTGTTTTTATGTAAACAAGTTTATATTCAAGTAATGAATTTATTGCATTTGATAAACACAAATTGATTCGATTTGTTGAACATTAATTATCACATGGATTTCTCTCCAATTGCATTAATGGAGATTGATAATCAATTTGAAAGTTATATTTTATACGCTCGCTTAAATGTAGACTTCTCAAAGATGATTGGGCTTGGAGGATTGGATCAAAGACTAGTTAATTTGAAAAAGGAAGTTCTTTATCCATTAGTATATATGTTTGTGAAGTCAGAGATATTAATATCTATCACAACTTTAATTGTGGAAAGATTTTTTTTTTTTGAATGAAGATTATCAAGTCATCATTATGTAATCGGATGAGTGATAAATGGATGAATGCTTACTTAGTGACATATATTAAAAAAAACTCGTGTTTTTCAGCATCAACAATGACATCATGAAATGCTTTCAAAACATGAAAGCTCGACGAGAAGTCTTGCAAGCAATGTTATTTACATCTTTCTACCATTGTATGTATAACTTTTGTATAATTTTTGTGATATTAATATACTTTTGTCATATTTTTTGATTAATTTTTTTGTTATCTTTACGTCGGTCCATACTAAAAAAAAGTCTACGATCACCATTGTGCATATTTATTCTTGCCTCGTGGATGGATTTCAAACTTTTGGAGCCCTTCTTTTGGTAGCAAATGGAGAGAATCCCAATCCATACTATCATACGACAAAATTGTTATAGTTTCTAAATAAGTAAATAATTCTCTTAATTAAAATATCTAGAATACGGCTTTGTTTGGCGCGACTTGTATATTTGCTCCGGTGAATGTATGTTTGGCAAGACAAAGATTATGACCGCTACGAAGAAAATAAAATAGTTTTGAGCATAAAATGCATGAACTTTTTAAGGTGAGACTTTCACGGTTCGCAGATGACAATTCATGACCACAGTGTTCACGATACCAAATTAAGGAAGCTCAAGTAATATTTGGTCCAATTGAAGAAAAATCCTATATTTAGGTGAGTGGGCTAGACGCAATAATTTCATGATGATGAGAGAGCTAATAGAGCAATACAATACAATGAACCTTGTCCATGCGAAGGACCACGGGTGGCTTCCCCATACTTCCACCGTCCTTTTCCCGGCCGGGACCGAACCACACCCCTACTTCGAGGAACTAACTAATTTTAGTGCTAGAAACAGCTTCAACTCGCCGGTATCTTCATGACACGTGTCCATTATCTCTGGATCATTGGCCTGATCCTGTTCCCCCGGTTCTACCGTTCCGTCAGGTATCCTCACCTTAATATTCAACTTTCATGTCTTCACTTTTTAATTTGGAGTTGTCTTCACCTTTGATTTGGGCTTCGAAATCTGGGGCGGCGAGATTACTATTGTACCACTCTCGTAGTCCCAGATTTCGAGGCCCAAATCTAGAGTCAAAACAACTTCAAATCATAAAGTGATCAGTATGAAAGTTGTTTTTCTTGTCGAAATTTACAACTTTCGTGTTGATTACTATTCGATTCAAAATCATCTTGACGACCAAAATGATCTGTCCGTACGTTCGCACGCAAGCATGCCACATATGATATATTCATATATATATATTATATATATATATATATATATATATATAATATATATATATATATATATATATATATATATATATATAATATCTGTGTGTATATATATATATATACACGAGTGTCCCACGGTGATCCGCCTACGACCACGCGACAGTAACTAGCGGGCGACGGCGGGCTTCGCCGGCCCCGGCTCGATGCTCTTGGGCAGCCTTCGCCGCCGCATCCAGGAAATGGATGGGGGCAAAACCCGACCAGCGACGACGGGTTTCGCCCGCCCCATTAAGGTGGGTTTCGCCCGCAACATATACATATGAGTACTCAAAATGACCGTAAAAAATATACATAAATTTTATTTTGTAAAACAATATACGTTTTGACCTAAGAATATTAATTTTGACTTTAATAAAGTTGATTGATTTAATGTTATTTGTTGGGTTGTGGAACACTTCCGTCCTCTTGTTTCTCACACCCTTTCGCCCACGTTACTAGGGAATCGAATTTGTGATTCCCCCCTTGACATCTCTGGGAACCCACGACATTCTTGGGTCCGGGGGCGCAGCCCCTTTAGGAGGTCCGCTGACCGGACAGCGATGCAGGGATCAAGGGACAGCGTCCCCGTGGGGCTCGGGGGCAACGCCCCCAACCAAATTTTTCTGATGTGAATTATTTATATATCGGCGATCGTCGAACGCTGTGGTTCGACATCGGCGCATCGTCGCCGGCCCTTTGGTTCGACGATCGTCGATCGTCGACCGGTCCCTTTGGTTCGACGATCGACGTCGTCGACCGCCCTTTGGGTCGACGATGCGGGGTCGGATCGTCGACCGGCCTTTTGGGTCGACGATCGACGATCGTCGACCCGTCTTGCTTGGTCGAGATCGTGGTGGCCGGCAGACGTTTATATAAGTTGTTTTTTCCCGATTTAGGGATAAGGCTTCATTGCAGTCTGCGGCGGCGTAATCTTTTGGAGGCGATACGAGGTATCTCGTTGAGATCGATCCAGAAGGTATTCTTCTTTGGTGTTTCTTGTCCAGAAGAGAGAGAAGAGGTAGGATCGGATTTGATCCTTGCAACCTTTGTAATCTGTTTCTTTTTGGTGAATACAAGAAGAAGAATAAGGGAGAGAGACGTAGCCCGGTTTTTGGGTGAACCTCTTTAACATCTTGTGTCTGTACTGCTCTGTTTTTGTTCTTTGTTTGTTATTCGATATTCGATTTCGGCTCTCGGCACCCGGATTTCCACAGTTATCACCTTGAAAATACTACTGATTGTCTAATGACAACCTTCCTTGAATACACCGCGGACTGCCTAATGCAACCTAGCAAGTAGGTGTAGGAGCTCTACTAAAAAAACCTTTATGAATTTAAATGATTTTCATCATTACTTCTAAATTTTTTGATATGTAAATTTACTTGAATTGACATTGTATTTTAATTTCTTTAAAAAATTATAATATTGTCAAGTCATTAAAATATAAAAATGAGGACATAATTGATATTTTTGAATGTTTCACCAAACACAACTTTTCGTTATAATAGTGATATATATATATACAACCAGTCGTGCACGGGAGACCCCGTGCGGCGCGGCGACATTTGTTTGGGGCGGAGACATTTGCGGGGGCGGCTACATTTAACGGGGGCGGCGACATGGTCGGGGGCGGCGACATTGGTCGGGGGAGGCGACATTGGTCGGGAGCGGGGACAATGGTCGGAGGCGGCGACATTGGGCAAGGGCGTCAACATGTGCGGGGCAGGGGCGGCGACATTGGCGAGGGCGGCAACATTTGGTGGGGCGGCGAGTAGGAGAATAAGAAAAAAAAACTATACAAATGAGTAAGAGAATAAGAAAATTTATGATCAAATGACAAAAAAAAATCATACAAATGAGTAGAGGAATAAGAAAAATGAGGGTTATTTTGACATTAAAATGTTACACCATGTTTGAGAGGTATTTTAGAAAGACGAATGTTAAATCATCATAACTCTTTTGAAGTTTGCTTATATTATAAATATATATATATATATAATATATATATATATAATATGTATATAGGCCCTGCCCAAAAGGCCCGATCGGGCCGGCCCGGACCGGCCTGATCGGGCCGGCTTTTTGCAAACCGGGCCGAGCCGGGCCTTTCTTTCTTTATCGGGCTCGGGCCGGGCCCGGGCTTTGACCCCGGGAGGGGCCCGAGCCGGCCCCCCGGGCCAGGCCGGCCGGGCCGGGCCGGGCCCCAGGCCGGGCCCTCTTAAGAAAAAAATTACTTAAAAAAATAAAAAAATTAAAAAAATGAAATAAAAATTAGAATAAAAAATTTTTATATATTGAAATTTAAAAAACAAATTACACTTTAAAAAAAAATAGAAAAAAAAAGAAATTATTATTTTAAATGATAATAAAAAATTACATTTTTATAAATTCAGATTGTCCATCTCCTCTTCAATTTTCCTCGGAGCTCTCCTCCAACGCTGAATGTGTTGCTTCCTATTCGTAGCATCCAAATAATCCTTTGTAGCAGATGCATAGTTCGAGTGATTCTTCATTTAGTCGGCTCCTCCGCGTGTTCAAAATCCCGCCACTAAGAGAAAAAGCGGACTCCGAAGCTACTGTACTAGCTTGAATTGTTAGTAAATCACGGGCCATATAGGCCAAAATAGGATAGGTATTAGCTTTACTTTTCCACCACTTTAAGATATCGAAGTTTTCGATCTCTTCCGTAGTCATAAAATCACGAATTGTGTTTTCGTATACAGTCCTAATTCGTTTAAAACTACTCGATGTGCGTGCTTTTTTTCTGGAAGCTAATTCTAAAATTTTATTTGTAAAAGAATCTTTTGTCCTAGGTTGTGTTATTTCTTCTCGTGGTCGTGAGCCATATAAGTTGTCGTAATAATTAAAACATTCGGTAAAAATAGAATTAAATTTAGTAGTACTAACGTCGTCAACGTCATCGAAACTTATATTTATGTCTAAGTTAACGTTAATTTCATCTATTAAATTTTCTACGCCGTCTACAGCGAATAACGGGTTTAAAGCGGCGGCGCATGAAAATGCAGGAGGCATTTCTCTATAATATTTTAAAAATTTTTCTTCTATTACTTCAATTAAAGGAAGCCATCCGGAGTGTTGCTTAAAATAGTTAAGTTTTTGTGCGATATTTACAAAATTTTCAATTACTAACGAGCTAGTGGGATAATAAAACACCAGATAAAAAAACAGTCGCCCTATAAAAACATTTTAATAAATCCATGTAATGAAATAGTACGTCCCAATCATTATCAGTTAAATTATGATTATTTGTCATAGTGTAATATTCCATAAGAAGTGTTTTTTGTTGAAACGCTCTTTTTAACATTTTATATGTGGAGTTCCATCTTACAGGCATATCAAATTGAGGTTTCAAATATTTGTGACCTTGTGCGATCACAAATTTTCGAAAATCTTGACTTCGCTGTTTGGTACAATAAATAAATCTAAGCATAGTACGAATTTTCTCAACATATGGTTCCATAGCTTCTAAACTATCCTGTACCACTAAGTTAAAACGTGACACACACATCGAGTGTGAAAAAACGCACCGTTGAGCATTGGTTTTAATTCACGTTTTAACCCTCTACTACTGCGGTGTTGTTATTACTAGCGTTATCAAAAGAAATACTCATTATTTTATCCTTTATTTTAAATTCACGCAAACATTTAATAATTACTGAATATATAGCCTTACCGGTGTGCGGAAATTCAAAACCTTCAAAACATATTACGCGCTTATTTAAATCCCATGAAACGGGATCGATCCAATGAGCCGTTATACAAATATAAGATAACCCTACCCTAACGCTACTACTCCAAACGTCGCTCGTTAAACTCACACGTCCCTCGAAAGTTTCAAAAAATTTTATTAAATCTTGTTTTGCGTCAAAATATAATTTAAGTGCGTCGCGTCTAATAGTGGATCTACTTACCTGTTGATATTTGGGCTGAAGCCCTTCGTGTATATACTCCGTCGTCTCATCGTTGTCGTAGTGACTGAATGGCAACCCACGTCTGATGACGTTTTTCACATGTAGGTCTCGCTGTCTTGCTTGATCGTACGTCCAAATTTGTCCTGATGCTGATATTTGTCCCCTGACTGGACTCGGGAGCTTGCTTTGCAAAACAGGACTTAAGCGTGTCTCGCTAGTGTTGAGTTGCCGGTAAGAGTTAGCAACTTTGAGCACAACTTGCACCGCGCCTTGAATTCGTCGCCGACTTTAACCTTGTCGAAATGCTCCCAGACGGGCGCCCTCCGATTATGCTCCACCACTTCGGCCGTGCTTTGAGTCGACGACGCCGGCGTTGAGGACGAGGATGCCATGCAGCGAGAGAGAGTAAGAGAGTAAGAGAGGGAGAGAATAAGTGAGAGAGAGAGTGGAAGAGAGAGAGAGTGAGTGAGTGAAGAGAGAGAGAGAGAGAGAGAGAGAGAGAGAGAGAGAGAGAGAGAGAGAGAGAGAGTGGAAGAGAGAGAGGGGGGGATCGGGTAGGGGGTAGGAGGGGGGGGATTTTATAAAAAAAAATTTTTATTTTTTTTAATAAAAAATGGCCTAGGGCCTAGGCTTTTGCCTAGGCCCTAGGCCAAAAAACTGCAGCAGCAGGCTGCTGCAGCCCTGCTGGCTGCAGTTCCAACGGCTCTAAGAGCCGTTGGATTTCCAACGGCTCTTAGAGCCGTTGGCAGCAGGACCACCGGGCCGGCGTGCGGGCCCGGTCCGGGCTTCGCCTGGGCCCGGGTCCGGGCCAGGCCGGCCCGATTTTCGGGCTTTGCCCGGCCCGGCCCGGGCCTGCACAAAAGGCCGGGCCCAGTGGGCCGGCCCGAGCCCGGCCCGGCGAAAGCCTTTTTCGGCCCGGCCCGGAAAAAGCCCGGCCCGGGCCGAGACCTTACTATATATATATATATATATAGTAATTTATTCATAAAATCGCTGCATGAATCTTAGTGGGATTTATTGCAAGATGAAGAAAGATGCTGCTTAGAGGGACCACCTCGTAGCAGCATCTGCAGAAGAAAATCTATGCATGAATCTCAGTGGGATTCACATGCAGTATTTACAGAAGTAAATTATTTATTTATTTATTTTTTGAATTATTGGATCGTGATGTGATGATCCTATCCTTTCAAGAAATATTTGTAACTATTCTTGTTGAAAAGTCAAACATATTTGATTATTATGTACTTGTAAATTGTAATCAATGTAATGTAATGGGTCTTTTATTTTATAAGAATCTATTACAAAAAAATAAAGGGAAGCTCGGTGCACAAGCATCCTAAGTGTTCCACCGCAAGGCTCAAATTGTAGGCAAATTTTTTCCTACATTTTTTGCAAGAGGCTACTTCATTTTAAAAGTACTATTCAGTGACCTTAAAATCATGACAATATCTCAATTGATGCGTCAAGACTAATCCTCTTATAAAAATAATAATGAAAGATATGATAAAATATTTTATCCAATTTCAATAATGAAAATCTTACTTAGAATAAGATCAAATTTATCATAATTTTTTGTTAAAATAAATTATTAAACTTATTCTAAATTTAAATTATATTACACGTTTTTCTAATTAAATTCTATTATAAAATTTTCAATTAATTTTTGTAACTTTCTAACAGTATTATTTAAGTGAAATATAATTTTAATTTAAAAATTCCTTAAATTGATTTTTTAAAAAAATAAATTTAAATTTAGTAAAAAGATAAAATGAAATTTTGGTTTAAAATATTTTTTTTGCAACAACAACACTCAAGCCTTTACCCGGGTGGGCTATATGGATCCATCGTTTCCATTGTGATCTATGGTGTGTCATAATCTCACTAATGCGGGAGTACAACATGTCTTTTCTTATAATTTCATTTCAAATCTTTATTGGTCTACCCCTCCCTCATTTAACATGACTAGTGACTAAACTCTTACAACATCTAACAGGTGCCTCTAATGGTCCCCTTTGTACGTGTCCAAACCATTTTAGTTGAGCTTCTCACATCTTCTCTGCAATTGATGCTACTCTTGTATTACCCCTAATACATTCATTTCTAAGTCTATCTAATCTCATGCGTCCACACATTCATCTAAGCATTCTCATCTCCGCAACTCCCATTTTTTGCTCGTGTACACAATTCACTGCCCAACACTCAGAACCAAAGAGCATCTTTGGCCTAATCACAGTACGGTAGAATAAATTTTTTTTTTGTAAAGTACAAAAAAAATACCCGTCTTGTTTGTCTACATTTTTAAAAATTTTCACGTATCTTATAAATTTTGTATGTCAGCACCATATTTTATCCTAGTAAAAATGTTAAAAACTGTAAGGATATACCAAATTTGTTAATCTTGGGGCGTACGGCGTACCCATGCCCGCAAATACTATTTATTGTGTGCATATATAAACTAAAGAGATAGCTAACACACGGCGGTAGGTGGCTGCGTGGTGTTTGTCTCAACAAGGCGGTGCAGCAAGGCAGTTTTGGTGATTTCCTTCACTACGGGTGCTAAGTGGCCCCACCTTTTCTATTACGAGCACTACTTAAAAAAGTTTGAGCTTATATATGAGCACCACTTATTATATATATAAGGCCCAGAGATGCTATATATATGTAACCGACCTAGAGATGCTATATATATAAAAGGTCCAGAAATACGTTTCAAAGATATATATAAAGAATTGAAATATATTGGCATATTGTAATTGAGAGCTGTAACTTTCCCCTATTATATTTCCCTAAACCTGTTAAACATTTATAAGCCATCAGACCTTTGACTTCAGAGATGCTACAATCAAATTTGATCTATTACACATTTACACTCCACATTAAATGTAATTGATCGTATCCCAAAAATTTACCATTTCAGATGTCAGTGAACTGCAACTGCAACTGACGCGTCTTCTAAAAACACAGTTCCAGCTTTCTAACATTTCATCTTCATGTTTGAAAAGGAATTGATGTCCTCGGCCTGCTTCCCGAAAATTGAACCGATCTTCGGAGAGCTCTTAACAGCAGCATATTAGTCATGAGCGCCGCCTCTAGATCTGGCCTGGACAAACAATTCTAAGCCAATTCAGAGAGGTATCTCTCGGCTATGGCTGCGTGAACAGCAGCGCCGACCGGAAGGGCGTCTTCATCTATCATGAAGTACGGCGAATGGCCAGTATGAACCGAACCCAAGGATTCGTTCCTGACGCCTATGTAATAGAAGGCTGCAGGTATGATCTCCGAGTAAAAGGAGAAGTCTTCGGCGCCCATCATAGGAGGAACCACTCTATAGTTCTCAGGGCCCAGGAGGCCGATGGCAACCTTCTTAACATGCTCGTACATTACATTGTTGTTGACCGTGGGGGGGTAGAATCGCTCTTTTTCGAAAAAGTCTATCAAGGCGGTGCATCCATATACACTGGATTGCAGTAAAATGACCTGTGATTCAAAGTTAAGGGCAGTCTTTATGAAACTTGAGCCAGATTGCCAGAAATTTTTAGGAGAAGTTCGAAATATTTAGCTTCTTACCTCCTCTATTCTTTGCCGGAGTTTATAGAAACTAGTATTTGAAAAATCCCTAAAAGTTCCGCCAAGGATGACAGATTCAGGCATCAGGTTCAGATTGCCCCCTCCATTAACTGTTGCAACGGAGACTACCTGATGAGGAAATGAAAATAATGCTCAGAACTGATGAAAGAGTGATTACAAAAAAATTGCGTTATTAAGTGTACGAACTAATCCGCGTGTCGGTTTCCAAAATTAACAGCACTGATAGAAGCATTCATCCTTTAGCATTCACCTCCACAAAAATGATTGGAGACAGTGATCGATGGGATCATGACCCGCAAGGATCTTCACGCGCCTGGAATGGAAATTATGATCGGCGTCTTTCAACTTATGCGGATCCACAATTTAGATATTCTAGTTATTTTTTTTATTCTGTATTTATTTGCCCAACTGTTATGATTGGAAGATCATATGTATTTTGTGTATTTTATATTAGATATGTTTGTACAACCACCAGAATTGTTCATATCGGTTCTGTGTTCTATAAATAGGATTAGAAGGCTCCATTTACGGGAGAGAAAATTCTTCCTTTTGGTTACCGGGTGCTGAGGCCGGAACTTAGGTCGTCGATCTGCACCTAGGTTTTGTGCCTCGGTATTTTCCACTTCCCCATGGCGAGCCTCTCCTCTCCACTCTCACCGGCCACTACCAGCACCCTGTGGCTGGCCCCCCTTCATTCCCTCCACCTCAGCCCACTCCCCCTTTAACTATCACAATTGCCTCCACCACTACCCGATAGAGCCTCCAAAAATAACCACCAGCCACGACCCATTACCTCTACACTCCCAACCACAAACCATCTCCAATACCTTTGACTCCACTTCCCCAAATCCTCTCCTGTCTACATCAGTAATCACCCACTCCCCTACTCATTCGTAATGACTAAAGCCTCGATTATTTCTGTCAAGCCTGCAATCTCCCTCCCTCTCACCAATGCGGAAATTTTTTTGGTATGCATGATGGACCATCCTCTACATGCAAATGGTATGCGACAGAAAATTTGGTGCGTGCAAAATTGTATCATGTAATTTGGCACTGAAAGAAATATAAATATCACTATGGGCGATTGAGGATGTTGGTACTTCTCATAGAACCACATAATATTTGTCCATATTTTGTGGTCTTTTGTTTTATTTACTTTTTTTTTCATTATCATCCTTACGCAAGTAGCATACTTGGTCTTAAGAAGACATATACAAAGTGGTGATTGGAGGTTAATCTTAACGGCTTAGAGCACACATGTATTGAGGGAAATCAAGGTTTGAGGTCATGAAAGAAATTATCGAGTATGGGTGATGGTGGTGAGTCAATCATATATAGGTTGACAATGCATTCTAGTGATATAGCTGGGCTTGGATATTTTGAACAAAGAGGTGAGAAAGATTGAGAGACATTTGGAACATTTATAACAAATTGGATAAGATTTATATATATATAATATATATATGCATAAATTGAGGGGGAATGTGAGCACTTATATTTCTATTGTTCGGTTTGATGGTTTTCCCATTATGCTCTACAATAATATTAAAAAAAACCTTAGATAACAATCTGAATACTAAGGTAAAATCATATAGACAAGCTAGCATACCCAAGCTAATTTCTAACTGAAAAGTCTAATAAAACATTAAAGCAAGTTAGTTTAAAAGAACAATTATCATACCAGTTTTGCAAAATAAATTTGAACACAGAGAGTTGGTGTCAAATGAAAACACCTAGAAATATTTATAAATTGTTTAATTAAGAATCCCGGTCATTTTTTAGAACTTTTCAAAGAAAACGAGTTGAGAGCATCGCTTCATGGAAATTTTAATAGCAATTTGTTCAAATAATGTGCTCAAACATATTCTTCCTACACAAAGAAAAACAGATGAAGAAAATAAATGAAGACAAATCATGGTTCACTAGCAGAAATAAATGGCAGTTATAAGGAAAATCACCTACTCACCTGTGAATCTAAAGGATCAGCTTCTCGGGATAAGATATTTTGCAAGCTAATTACAGTAGCTGAAGCAGCTAAAATGGGATCAACTGAATTTTGAAAAATTCTGCATTACTTTGCCTTCCCTGTATCACTGCTCTGAAGAAGCCGCATCCAGCAAGTAAAGGACCAGCCTTCGATCCAATGACTGAAGTGGGATGTTCATGAGATACGTGAACAGCAAATATAGCCTCCACATCCCTGAGAGCACCATCTTCAATCATTCTCCTAGCACCTACTCCTGCTTCCTCCGCTGGCTGAAAGAGCAACTTAACAGTACCCTGAAACAAAAAAACATGTAAAGAAAAAAACTAAGCTGTGAAGAGTCAGTGCTAATTTTTTTGGTAATATATGTTTGTATTAATCATGATATTAATTGAAGATGCATAAAAGAAAAGAAAAGAAAAAATACATAAAAGTAATTTAGCTTGCAATAGTTTTTAAGCATGCAAATTATATGTTGATTTCCCTCTTCCAGACATTGATTTTTAAGAAAACGAAATTACAATTTACTATTCACCTACAATTTGCTATAGAGCATCTTAAGCATGCATATGTTTGTGAGCCAGATAAGATCGTAGAATGGAGTCTCATCTAGGATAAAGGATGACAATTTTCCTAACGATATGATACCTGTGTGTGCACACCAGAAACAACACCAATGCCCTTTTAAATAATTATGATATCACCACAATGGAAGGACACACAACAAGGAGGTGTGCGGTTTATGGTATTTCCGCATTTTCTATGATTATATAAGCAACTTATAAAACTTTCAAAAATGAAATGTCAGCATTCCAAAACTCAGGAGATAAACAAGTAATATTCTGGACAACAAATTTAAGAAAGGATTAATCAGAAGCTCTACTGCAGAACTGAAAGTTTATTTTTTTTTCTACTGCAGAACTAAGATTCACATTCAAAGAACTAGACAATTGCAAATGGCCTGAACAGTTTAAAGTATTTAAATTCATGGAACATCGAACACTAAAATGAGAAGTCCATGATAAAGTAAATTCAAAAGAACTTGCAAAAAATATGACAGCAATTATAAGAAATAGAACTTAAGAATATAAAGAGCAAGCTAAAACTCATTTCATGCATCGTCAATTACTACTACCAAAACAGGTAGTGATAACTCGTAATTTGTCGAGATCAGAAATGTCTAAGGAGACGTTTATCCGTAGACCTCGAGCAAAGATTGGGCGAGCAGAGGCGAGCATGAGCGAGCAGAGACGAGTATGAGCGAGTACCTCGCAAGTAGCCCTTGTAACTCGCTAGTCGAGGCTAGATACTTGTCAATCCCCCCCCCCCCAGGATTTCTCTATAAATAGACCCTCGGGGGTACTAGAAATGACAATTTGGAAGAGGTTGAGGTCCTCCCAAGTTGGACACTCATCAAATCCATGCCTTTCTCGTAGCTCGCTCAGCTTTTGGTTGTGAAGGGAAAGTTTCTCTCAAACTTCCAGATATGTGATGGGACCTCCCTGCTGTAGCACTTGGTGTGTACTTATAGACAGTTTTCTCTCTCATATGTTAGTCATCCTGAATTGTGGCGTCGGACCGCAGAATCAGTAACCTTAGGCTGCATTGATATTTTTAAGTAAGAATTTCCCCGGCTTCAACACTTGCCCTCGGACCCCACATGGGGGCGCTTCCCCCTTGACCCATGTCCGCTGACCAGGCAGCGGAACCCCCAAAACTCTGCGTAGGGGTTCTAATGTCAAGAGTGACACTCACCCCCCCCCCCCCCCCGCCTAGTTCTCTCATTTTTCAATAGCAGTGTTTTTCATACATGTTCATACTTACGGGTGTTTTGGTAAAACCCGTGAGTGTTTCTGCATGAATAACAAGCAGGGTGATTCACGACGAGTTCACCAACACGGGAAAGCATATAAGTTATTTTGCGAGCGCGTACTCACGATGATCTTCATGCCTATAAGGTGTTCTCATGTATCATACGAGCTCCTACTTGCGATGATCTCCTTCGACAACCTACTCTACATGAGTGCTTACTCGTGACGACTTCAAGTTGTTATTTCGCGAGCTTCATATTCGTGAGGTTATCGCCTCAACAACTATGATGCTCTCCTTAATTTTGCGAGCTTCATACTCGCAAGGTCATCGCTTCAACAACTATAATGCTCTCCTTAATTCCGCGAGCTCCATACTCGCGAGGTTCGCGCTTCAACAACTATGATGCTCTCCTTAATTCCGTGAGTTCCATACTCGCGAGGTCATCGCTTCAGCAACTATGGTGTTCGCTTCAATTTCGTGAGTTCATACTCGCGAGGTCATCGCTTAAACAACTATGGTGCTCTCTTCAATTGCGTGACTTCATACTCGCGAGGTCACTGCTTTAACAACTATAGTGTTCGCTTCTATTCTGCGAGTTTATACTCATGAGGTCATTTGCTTCAGCAACCAGACTGATATGTTATTCATTTCATCTCTTCAGACACCTGGAATTGTGATGACCTGAAAAGGTTCTACCCCTAGGAGGGAATTGTACACTCTTTTACACTTATACATAAAGGATATTTCTTTGACACTCTGAAATATGGGGAGTTAAGCTTCTCTTCTTGAAAGAGCCTTAAGCAAACATAGTAGGCATGAGGTGATCTCCACGATAGAGTTGGGAAACGAGCCTCCGACTTGACTCTCATAACACCCAGAGCAGGTGATGGGACAATGTCGGGTTTTAATGCGATATTGTAAGACCAAGCCTCTGCATTGACGGCCCAAATCAGCTCCCTTATTGCATATTCGCCTAGTTATCTCCCAATTGCACTTCTCATTCGGCTGAAGAAATTATCAAGAGAAAGTCTAGAAGCTAACCTCTCAACTCGGCGAAGGGAATATCGTTGTGCCTTGAGGGAGGATCCTCCGCCATAAAAAACGTCTTTGAGCCGCGAAGAGTTGGAAGCTCGATGTGGGTGGCAGGGTAGGGAACCTCCCCGAGTGGAGTAGGCAAGGGGCAGAATGGAGGCCTCGTGCATGTGCGTCATATTGGACCTCCCGAGTGTCATTTCCCTTAGCAGATACCTTAGCTTCGTATCCTAATAGTATAGCAAGATTTCGTAGAGGTGCAAAGGCAGTCCTCACGATCGGTATGGGAAACTTATCTCCGACCTAATTCTCCTAAAAAGCCTAGAGCGGGTGATGGGACGGTGTGTCGGGTTTTAATGCGTTCTTGTAAGACCAATCATCTGTATTGATGATCGAGATCAGCTCTCTCATTGTATGTTGGCATAGATACCTCCCGATCGGACTTCTCATCCGACTGGAGGAACTATCAGGAACATATATGGACGTCAACCTCCCAAACTCGACGAAAGGTTGACTTCATAAAGCGGCAAGACCTTGTACAAAGCCGTCATCAGCTAAGGGATATGATGGAGGCCTCGTGCGTGTGTCTTACGGGACCTCCCGAGTGTCATGTCCATATCCAGATTTCTTTGTAGTAAATGGAAGTCCTCAAGTGTGTTGTTGTTGTAGTCCAGGCCCCTGCTCGAGCTGCTCTCAAGCATGTTGGCTACTTGCCCCCTCTGGTGAATGAAGTCCTCAAGTGTGTTGTTGTCGTAGTCCAGGCCTCTACTCAAGATCCTCTCCAGCATGTTGGCTACTTGCCCCTTCGGGTGAATTGAAGTCCTCGAGTGTGTTGTTGTCGTAGGTTGGGCCACTGCTCAAGATCCTCTCCAGCATGTTGGCTACTTGCCCCTTCGGGTGAATTGAAGTCCTCGAGTGTGTTGTTGTCGTAGTTCGGGCCCTTGCACAAGCTCCACTCTTGCATGCCGACTACTTGCCCCCCAAATGTGACTTTTTTCCACCTTCAGTTGAGCCCCTCTCTTGTGAGGTGTTGGTCTTTTTTCCACCTCCAGTTGAGCTTGGCTCCTACGAGGTGTCGACCACTTTTCCACCTCCAGTTAAACTCCTCTTTTGTGAGGTGTTGACTTATTTTCCTTCTCCAGTTGGGCTTCTCTCCTGCGAGGTGTCGACATCTTCTCCACCTCAAGTTGAGTTCGTCTCCTGCGAGGTGCCGACCTCCTCTCCACCTCCAGTTGAGCTTGGCTCCTGCGAGATATCGACCTCTTTTCCACCTCCAATTAAGCTCCTCTTTTGTGATTTGTCGACCCCTTTTCCACCTCCAGTTAGGCACCTCTCCTGTGAGATGTCGACCACTTTTCCACCTCCAGTTGAGCTGCTTTCCTGCAAGGTGCCGACCTCCTCTCCATCTCTAGTTGAGCTCGGCTCCTGCGAGCTGTCGACCTTCTCTCCACCTCCAGTTGAGCTTGGCTCATGCGAGATGTCAACCTTCTCTCCACCTCCAGTTGAGCTTGGCTCCTGTACGATGTCGACCTTCTCTCCATCTCCAGTTGATCTCGGCTCCTGCGAGGTGTCGACCTTCTCTCAACCTCCAGTTAAGTTCGGCTCCTGCGAGGTGTCGGCCTTCTCTCCACCTCCAGTTGAGCTCGGCTTCTGCGAGGTGTCGACCTCTTTTCCACATCCAGTTGAGCTTCTCTCCTGCAAGGTGTGACCTTCTCTCCACCTCCAGTTGAGCTTAGCTCCTGTGAGGTGTCGACCTTCTCTCCACCTCCAGTTGAGCTCGGCTCCTGCAAGGTGTCGACCACTTTTCCACCTCCAGAGTAGCTCCTCTCCTGTGAGGTGTCGACCTCTTTTCCACCTCCAGTTGAGATCCTCTCCTGTGAGATGTCGACCTCTTCTCTACCTCCAGTTGAGCTCCTCCTATGTGAGGTGTCGACTTCTTCTCCACCTCCTTCAGTTGAGTTCTGCTCCTGGGAGGTGTCGACATTCTCTCCTCCTCCAGTTGAGCTCCATTCCTGGGAAGGACCTCGCGTAGCATATCGTCTAGCGCCATCTCTCTGAACTACGGGTTCAGCATTATTTTTTTGAGCTCGTGTTGAACTCGAAAAAAATATGGATTGTGTACAACCCGTAATTCGTCGAGATCAGAAATGTCTAAGGAGACGTTTATTCACATACCTCGAGGCAATCTTGGGCGAGCAAAGGCAAGTAAAGGCGAGCAGATGCGAGTTTGGGCGAGCAGAGACGAGTATGAGAGAGTACCTCGCGAGTATGTGCGAGTAGCCCTTGTAACTTGCTAGCAGAGGCTAGATATTCGCCATTCCCCCCCCCCCCCAAGGATTTCTCTATACATAGACCCCCAGGGGTACTAGAAATGTCACTTTGGAAGATATGGAGGTCCCCCAGGTTGGATACTCGTCAAGCCCATGCTTTTCTCGTACCTCGCCCAGCTTTTGGTCGTGGAGGTAAAATTTCTCTCAAACTTTCGGGTACGTGGTGAGACCTCCCTGCTGGAGCACTTGGGGCGTGCTTATAGATAGTTTTCTCTCTCCTACGCTAGCCATCTGAATTATGGCGTCGGACCGCAAAATCAATAACTTTAGGTTGCATTGATCCGAATATTTTGAAGTGAGGATTTTCTCGGCTTCAACAGATACCAAATGTTTAAAGGAGAAAAAAGAGAGGATATGGAAATAAAACATGATCCTAGGTAGCAATTGTTTCATGCTCAGCATGTTTATCATAACTACCGGATATTAGAATTTGAAATCTTTTTGGACATTTAATCCTAAAGGAAAAAGGTATATACCATTCATGTTAAAAAACACGTTTAAGAAAATGCTACCTTGAGAAGATGTTCACGAGCCTTCAATATCTTGGCAGCACCAACAAGCATTGCCACGTGTGCATCGTGTCCACAAGCATGCATTTTACCAGGGACCTTGCTCTTGTACTTCCATTCGACAGCTTCCTGGAATGACATTAAAACTCACTTTTATGTTTACAAGGAAGAGATATTTTATTGTAGTTAAAATATATATATTCAAGGAATTCAAACGAATAATATTGACCCCAAAAATGTACATGTTACCAAGGATGCCAACTATGTTTAACACGTGAAGAATAGTCCCTAGAATGTGGATTTAAATCACAATGAGAGCACCTAAAATTTAAATCAGTCTAAATTTTGGTATATTATATTATTAATTAAATTTAGTATTCATATCTTTATGAATAGCAAAGAATCATGTCAAAGCTTGTTACTAAAAATATTGCCAACAAATCTCAATTTTTTACCCAAAATTGTGAAGGTTCAGGTATAGTTGTGTTAACTCTATTTCCATGAACATGGGCCCAATATATGAGTTTTTATAGTAGCTAGTGTATAATTCCTCATTAAGGTTCTCAGTATGAAGCAGGTGCATGCAGGGCAAGTAGACGCACAAGAACAGAGGACATGCAGTTAGTAGTGTAATCAGTGTAGAGCCCATGAGAGATGCAGCCGGTGCAAATACAAAGCAATGATACTATGTACGAGCCAAGCTTTAGGCAATAACATGAGGCTAAGAAACACAGTAGAGAGCGGAGCATGTTGGCCAAGACACTCAACAGTTTGGCAGCACACAGACCGAAATGGGCGAAGTGCAGACCGTGTTAAAAAGACAGTGATCACATTGTGCAAAGCGACAAACTGTTGTGTAACGAAGTGCAAATGCTCAACATGCAGCGCAATGCACACACAGAGCTAAAGAATAGTAGTGTAAGAGCACAAAGTTCAAATTGATGCTTTAAAGACTGTTAGTCGTAAAAAGATGAACATTGGGTATATTAACCCAATTTTAAGGTAATATAGTCAAAGGCTCTTGATGCATCTCCATGAATGAGTCTATTAAGCTTACGTTTATGCCTAAACTAAAAACATACAGTAGAATTATTTGCATAGGGGAATCAAAATTAAAAATATATATATATATTGATATATTTGGATGATTTAAGCACTTGGTATTTTGCAAATGACTCAACCAAGACTCAAATTATCACAGTGATTAGTCAAAGAAATATTCCATCTACATGAGGTTGTTCAAGTATGATTGAGCACAATATAATCAATCCCGAGACAGTTGAGACAATGATCGGTCCCAGTCCAATCAAGGCAATCCTATTAGTCACAATCCAATCGGTCCCAATCTAATCAATTTGCCACTAACAGTTGACCCTAAGTGGAACTGTTGCTCGATTTTGAAAGCTAATGCAGGACAAAATATTAAGATTGGAAGGATATGATCAAGTGACATTAATTAACAATTCTTAGGGTAAATACTTCATGCTTTCAGTTAATTTGACAATTCACCTTCCTTTTGACCATTATATTCCCTTGTAACTACAATGAAAGACTGAAATCAGCTATGGATTTTGCGTGTGTGGAATCTATATGACCCTGGAAGTGCGTAAGTGATGATCATATAGATGACCAAGTTTGAGACAGTAAGCTAGCAAAAGTTTAATCCATGTAGTGAGATGAGTGATCTCATTTCTAGTGCTTATAGTACTTTCCATCTCTCAAGATCAAATGCAATTGTCTCATTCTAGTTGTAAACAGACTGTAGAAAGAGCTCAAAATCTTTTATATACTTCTTGTGTATTAAAATACAAGGAGAGAATACAAATATATAGGAGAGAAAAGGAGATGGAAAGTCCTATACAAGATGTGGGACTAATGAGAGAAGAGGAAAAGAATCAAATACATGGGCCCAATAATAGGCCTTTTTACATGGGCTTTTCTAACACTCCCCCGCAAGCTGGAGCGTACAAATCGTATGCGTCAAGCTTGGACAAGCACTGATAGAAGAGAGTACTAGGAAGGGCCTTTGTGAGGATGTCCGCAACTTGTTCTGTCCCCGGAACATGCTTTAGGTCGAGTTTCTTCATTTGAACATTTTCCTGTATGAAGTGACAGTCGACTTCAATGTGTTTGGTTCTCTCGTGGAATACTGGGTTCTTGGCAATATATATGGCAGTCTGGCTGTCACAGAGGAGGAGAGCTAGGGAAGGGAACTTTACACCCAGATCAGTAAGAAGACCTTCAAGCCAAGTTAGTTCAGAAACCACCGATGTCATTGCCCGGTATTCTGCCTCGGCGGATGATCGAGCAACGACTGATTGTTTCTTGCTTCGCCAAGTAATCAAATGTCCTCCAAGATATGTGCAGAAACCACTGGTTGACCGTCGATCATCAAGGGAACCAGCATAATCGGCATCGGAATACGCCACCAACGTTGGAGCTGAAGATGAGGTTTTGTTAACCAGACCTTGACCAGGAGCTGTTTTAAGATATCTGAGAATGCGTTCAACAGCCTGAAGATGAGATCTTCGAGGGGTATGCATGTATCTACTGACAATACCAACAGCGAAGGAAATATCTGGTCTGCTTACCGTGAGGTAGATCAACTTCCCAACGAGACGATGATAGTATTCTAGGTTCTGGAGTAGAAGATCGGAGTCAGATGCCTGAGCGCACAACTTGTGATTTGCATCCATTGGTGTGTCAATTGGCTTACAGCCTGAGTAGCCAGCATCTCGAAGGAGGTCGAGGCAATACTTCTGCTGAGAGAGAACGAGGCCGTCTGACCGTCTGGCAACCTCAAGGCCCAAGAAGTACCGAAGGGTCCCCAGATCTTTTGTTTGGAAAACTGTACTCAGGTGTAGTTTGACCTCCTGTATACCTTTCGAGTTGTCTCCCATAATTATGATATCGTCCACATAAACTAACAGAAAAATAGTTCCGTTGTTCAATGACGAGTGAATAGCGAGAAGTCGGCCGAGCTGCGAGTAAAACCAACCACTCGAAGAGCCCTATTGAATTTGTCAAACCACGCCCGTGGGGATTGTTTGAGACCATACAGAGCCTTCGTCAGTCGACAGACCTAAAACTCCCCCGTTGTCTCAAACCCGGGAGGTTGCTGCATATAGACCGTTTCTTGGAGATCGTCATTCAGAAAGGCGTTCTTAATATCGAGTTGGAATAAAGGCCACTGACGATGGACAGCCACGAAGATGAGGACTCAAACAGTGTTGAGTTTGGCAACTGGAGAAAAAGTTTCGTCATAGTCGAGCCCCTATTGTTGGGTGAAGCCACGGGCCACCATACGAGCTTTTAGGCGGTCAATCGTTCCGTCAGCAGCATGTTTGATAACATAAACCCATTTACACCCAACCGGTGTGTGACCCGGAGGAAGGGGTACAAGAATTCATGTCTGATTGGCCCAGAGAGCAGCCATTTCCTCTTCCATGGCGGCCCGCCATCCAGGATGTTGTAGCGCCTCCTGCACAGAGTTAGGAACAGAAATCGAAGAAAGAGAAGTAACAAATTTGTGGAGGTGAGGAGAGAGGCGATGCAAAGATACATAGTTTGCCAGAGGATGAGCAGTGGAGGTAGGTACCTGATCAGCAGGGCGCGAAGTAGCCGAGGTCGAGGCCGACTGCAGAGGGGCAACGGAGTCGGACGGGCGACGAGAGTAGACACGGATGACAGGTGGCCTGGAGGGGGCAGGAGTCGGTGTTGGTGGTCCCAGTGGTAGAGGGGTAGTAACGGGAATAACAGGTCGTGGGAGGAGTGGTGGTAGAGGTGCTGGCGTGGAAGGAGTGGGTAAAGGAGCAGAGAAGAACGGTTGATCTTCCCGGAAGGTAACATCAGCAGAAACGGAAAGCTTGCGGGTAGCAGGAGAGTAACATACATAGCCTTTTTGTGTACGGGAATAACCAACGAAGACATGTTTAGTGGCCCGGGGGTCCAACTTGTCTATGGATGGCCCCAGGTGGTGGACATAGCAGGTGGAGCCAAAAACCCGAGGCAGGAGAGGGAAAGCCGGAGTAGAGGGAAAGAGGAGGCTAAACGGAGTAGCATAGTAGAGGACGGAGGAAGGGAGCCGGTTGATCAAGAAGCACGCAGTAGAGACCGCAAAGTGCCAATAACTTTTGGGGATATTCATTTGAAGCATGAGAGAGCGGGCAACATCAAGCAAGTGCCGGTTCTTCCGCTCGGCAACGCCGTTTTGCTGCGGTGTGTAAGCACATGATGTTTGATGAAGAATCCCGAATTCAGAGCACAAGGCCGCAAAGTCATGGCTAGTGTATTCCCGAGCATTATCGGTGCGTAATGTTTTGATGGTAGTGTTGAATTGCTTACTCGTTTCAAGGATAAAGGCCCGAAAGACACGAGAAAGCTCGGTACGATCATGTAGTAAGTAAAGTCACGATGTTCGAGAGTAGTCATCAATAAACGTAAGGAAATAGCGATAACCAGAAATACTAGTAAGTTTATAAGGACCCTAAATATCTGAATGCACTAAATAAAAAGGAGCAGTGCTCGGGGTACAATGTGCAGGAAAAGAAGAACGCGACTGTTTGCCGAAGGTACAAGACTCGCACTGAAAAGGATGAAGAGAAACATCTGGAAGAGCCCGCTGGAGTACCAGGAGAGGAGCGTGGCCAAGACGGCGATGCCACTCACTGGAGGAGACAGAAGATAGGATGGTGGGATTGTCGTCGAGAAGGTAGAGCCCGCCCTGCAGTGTTCCCCTACCAATGGTAGTCCGCGTCCGCTGATCCTGTATGAGAAAAGAAGAAGGGGTGAATATAACAGGGCAATTTACATCATTTGTAACGTGACCAACAAAAAGTAAATTGAACGGAGAGCTCGGAACATGAAGAGCCGAGCGAAGGGAGAGCGAGGGGTTGAGGACAAAGACAGCCGCGCCGGAGACGGGGACCGTTGCTCCATTTGCCACAGTGATAGACTTGGGATGAGGAGAATCCGTGTACTTGGGTGGCTGTTGCGAGGTAATATGATGAGTGGCACCCGAGTCCAGAATCCATCGCGGTCTGGTGGATAAACAAGCAGTACCTGCGTCGGAGGCGGTGGCGATGGAGGCAGAGGGCGGGTTGAGCAGCCCTTGTAGTTGTTGGAGCTGGAGACGAACAACCTCAAGGTCAGAAGGAGTGGCAGAGGAGGTGTCCGCAGCAACCGCGGCTGTCGGACGAGGAGAATAACCAATCTTCTTGTAGCAGGTCGCCGCATAATGACCGTCCTTGCCGCAGTAGGAACAAGTCGGCCGACCCCGACCTCCGCGCCCGCGGCCCCGAGAACCCGAACGGCCACCATGAACGGAAGTAGGGGTGGGCAGTAAGGGAGAAGGGGTGTGCTGAGGAAGGACCGAGGGCGGAGGCGCAGGAGTATCAGGAGGCGGTGAAACCCGGAGGAGCATAGAGAAGACATAAGATAAGGAGGGTATAATAGAGGAAGCCAGAATCTGAGTGCGCATATTTTGAAGGTGAGGAGGGAGACGAGCCATCATAATGGAAATACAAACGGCCTCTTTCTGAGCACGCTGAGTGGCATGGTCAGTGGTAGACGGTTGATGTTGAATCCATGCCTCAGCGAGAGTCTTTGTACGAGCAACAAACGAGGTAATGTCCGAGCCCCCCCCCCCCCCCCCCCCGTGTCGAGAGCCATAAGATCGGTGAGGATGTCATAGAGATGTTGAATGCTGTCTTTACCCGAGTATAGGGAGTGCAATTCATCCCACATAGCTTTGGCCGTTTCGTGATACATGGCCATCTGATACGGTTCGCCATCGAGGGAATTCAGGACTCAGGTCTGAACACGACCATCATTGCGGAGCCATTCGTCGGTTGAAGGAGAAGGAGGAGCTTGAGTGAGGTGATGCAAGAGGCCCTTGGCCTGAAGAACCCTGCGAACAGAGTGAATCCAAGGGAGAAAATTCTTCTTCCCGAAGAGGGAGATAGTTGTAATCCGCAGCTCATCACGGATTTCAGGAACATGTGTCGGGCGGTCTGTAGAAGGGCTGGCCGCAGTGGAGTCGCTGGAAGTCATGGTGGGGAGAGGAAGCAAAACCGGCGGAGTGCAGAAGCGGACTGACACAGGAGCCAACGGGGAAGTGAGCGAGCAAGGACCCTGAGGGGCAAGTCGCAGCGGCTAGGGCAAGGGGCAAGGAGGGGCAGGCCGCAGCGAACCGGGGAAGTCCGCAGCGAGTAGAGAGGCAGTCTGCAGCGAACCGGTGTAGTCGGCAGCGAGTAGAGAGGGCAGTTCGCAAGTGCAGGAAGGGAGCTCGTCGATTGGAGAGAGGCAGCAGACTGGAGCAATCAGCGAGCAGGGAGACCGCAGCGGATATGAGCAGTCCGCGGCGAGATAGACCAAGAGACCACGAGCGAGAAGAGAGAGAGCGGTCTGGGCAGGGGTAGAAGCTCGCAAGGAGAGAAGGGAAAGCCCGCAGGGACTGGAGGACAGCCCGCGCAGCGTGCTGGAGCAGGTCGCAGCGAACCGGGGAAGTCCGCAGCGAGTAGAGAGGCAGTCCGCAGCGTGCTGGAGCAGGTCCCTAACTCCATATAGATAACTTCTAAATACAATTTCTTTCAAATAAAATTTCATGTACTGATTCTTCAATACCTGCTATCGTAGAATATTCATGCAACACATTTTCAGATGTTGCACATGTGATACATGTTCCTCCAAGTAAAGCCCTTCGCATGGCAATACTTATGGTATCGGCTTGACCTTTCATAAGCGTGGACATAACGAAACGACCATAATAAAGACGCTTGCTGTCTATTCTTGATTCAACACATTCCCACTGTAGTGTTCGAGTGTATCCTGCTACTTCTTCTCGAACCATACTATTATTTTCTTTATGATTATTGGATCAAATCATTGAATCATTTCTTTCTCTTGGAATATCTTTAATTTTTCTTTCTACACACGTCTTTTTTTCGGGGGGCAACACCCATTATGTGGCATGGGTGTTACATCACGTATGAAACTTAATAGCATTCCGCTTTTGCGAATGGCTCGTAATGTCGCATCTCTTCCGAGACCTGGACCCTTTATCATAACATTTGCTCGTTGCATACCCTGATCAGATACTGTACGAATAGCAGGCCGAGCGAACTGAAGCAGAGGGCAGGCCGCAGCGGACCGAAGCAGAGAGCAGGCCGCAGCGGAGCAGATGAGAGCTCGCAACGGACAGAAACAGCAGCGAGTTGAGGCGCGCGAGATAGTAGAGCGAGCTTGCAAGGGAGAAAAACAGAGCAGGGAGAAGATACCTCGTGGCGGACTGAAGCAGCAGCTCGCAAGGGACAGGAGAGTGAGCTCGCAGCGGACAAAAGCAGAGAGGGATTGGTGGGCCCCACGGGTCAAGGAAAGGAGGTTATAAGAGGTTTGAGGAGGAGGGTGGAATCACGGAGAGAAGTGGAAGCGGAGTCAGAGAAAGCAGGCCGCAGAAGCCTAGCTGTTGAAGACAGAAAAAATCCTAACCTCAGAAATCGGACCAATACCGCTTAAGGTTACCGGCTCGGAAGCTAGATCAGACGGCTAGGGTGACTAGGATGAAGAATCAGGTCAAACAGGACCCCAGATGTTGCGGCAGGAAGGTCCCACCACGTACCCGGATGCTCGAAAGGAGCAGCCCCTTCTCAACCAAAGATGGCTGAACTGGGTACGAGGGAAGCTAGCTGACAAGGTCGCAAGGTCGCGACTTGCTCTCTAAGGAAAAGGAATCCAAAGACTTAGCTAGTATCTCGAATATGAAGCGCGCGAGTATCCTCCCGAGGGTTTCCAGTGCTTCACCTTGTACCCTTAAGGTCCTATTTATAGGCAAATCCAAGGAGGGGGGGTCATATTTATACCCCACCACCCTGGTGACTAGGCGACTTCCAGAGTAACTCGCATGGCTGGGCGAGTATCTCGCCTACCTGGCGAGTATGCGAGGGGAGCTCGTCTATACTTGCCCAGGCCTTCCGCGATCTTGTATGTTGACTTTGACTCCTGTCTTGATTTGTTGACCTTAACTTCTGCTGACCTGGCTGTGGTAGGGCCCATCCTCGACGAATATGGGTTGTACACTAGCGGCCTAGGGAGAAGAAGGTCGCGGACTGGAGCGGATATGAGAGAAAGTCGCGGGTTGATCAGGAGAGGCGGACAGAAGGAAGGAGTCCGCAGGAGGAAACGAGTCCCTCTGATACCATGTAAAAAGAGCTCAAAATCTTGTATATAATTCTTGTGTATTAAAATACAAGGAGAGAATACAAATATATAGGAGAGAAAAGGAGATGGAAAGTCCTATACAAGATGTGGGACTAATGAGAGAAGAGGAAAAGAATCAAATACATGGGTCCAATAATAGGCCTTTTTACATGGGCTTTTCTAACACAGACAAATGTGATGCCATTTGTCAATGCAAGAAATCCCATCATTTATAACCATAAATATGTCATATTGAAGCTTAGTGATTTAAGACAATGACCAGATCATATATTCAATAATTATATCCTTAACTCACCTATGATAGAAAATTCAACATGCATTTTCATATATGCTCGTGATATAGATATCGTCCGATTGTTCATGGTGTTCATATAATGTCTCATATTTTGGTATAATGATATATAGTACTTTTGATCATTGTAGTGGTTTGTGTTGGAAAAGCCCATGTAAATAGGCTCATTTTTTGTTTTCTTCTTCTCTCTCATTTAGTCCCACATCTTGTATAATAAGACTATTTTCTCTCATTCTCCCTCCTATAAATGTGTATTCATACATTGTATTTCATTATTGAGATAGTATATACAAGGTTGAGTTCTTCTCTACATGGTAATAGAGGAGACGGTCCGGCCTGTCGTTTTCTGAAACCGCCTGTTCTTCCGTCTTACCGGGCGGCTTCCTCTCCTGCTTAGCCGCAGTCTACTGTGGCATGCCTCTTTCTAGCGCGGTCTCCGTAACCGCGGCTTCCCGAGCGGACATGGCTTTTCTAACCGCTTCTTCTGCTCTCTCTCGTGGCTTCCACCTCTTCTCATCCTCCTCCTCCTTTTTATAACCTTTCTCACAGGTGGGGACCTCCCCTCCTTGTTTTTTCTGCTCGTGCGGCCTCCCTTTCTATCCGCGCGGTCTTCCTCTCGCTTTCTCACAGCTCTAACCGCCTTCCTTCTTTCAGCTAGTTGCGACTTCCCTGAAGTCGCCGCGACTTCCCTGAAGTCGCCGCGGTCCCTCTCTTCTCTTACTCGCTGCGGTCTTATTGTCTACCCGCCGCGATCTTCCTCTCGCTGCTCTGCTTGCCGCGGCTTGCCTTAGTCACCGCGGCTTCTATTCTCGCCGCGCTTTGCCTCTCTTGTCGTTGTGGCTTCTCATCTTCTCAGCAAACTCCGCATCTAGGTCGTGGCATCTCTCCTTGTCGTTGGTGTACTCACCTTGACCGTGCGGATTCTTGCCTAGTCACTGCGACCTGTTTTGTCGCTAGCGGTTTCTCCCTTTCGCTGTGGACTCCGCATACTGGTCGTGGCATTCTCCTTGCCGCTGGTGTTTTATCACCGTGACCGTGCGGCTTCTACCAGCTATCAGCTCCGCATTCTGGTCGCGGCGGACTCATTGCCTTGCCGCTGGTGGACTGCCACCCAGACTGTGCGGTCTCCTGTCTGGCCGCTGTTTATTTTCCTATCCGCCGGCCTAGCCTCCTGCTCGCCTAGTCATGGCGACCTCTCCAGAGTCAACCGGACAGACGGCGTCTTCCTCTGCAGACCGCCCGACCTCTGCCCCTGAACTCCGTGATGAGTTGCGGATTACTACCATTTCGCTAGCCGGGAAGAAGAACTTCGTGGAGTGGGTACATTTTGTTCGTTGAGTACTACAGTCCAAAGGTTTTCTCCATCACTTGACACAAGCGTCTCCTGATGCTCCTACTGATGATTGGTTGCGCAACGATGGTCGGGTTCAGACATGGCTCCTCAACTCCCTGGATACTGAACCCTACCGCATGGCCATGTATCATGAAACGGTCAAGGCAATGTGGGATGAGCTCCAGTCGTTATATTCCCGGAAAGATAATCTCCAGCATCTTTATGACATTATTACTGATCTACAGTCTCTTGATGTTGGCGGGGCTACCGACCTCACCTCATTTGTTGTTTGGGTCAAGACTCTTGTTGAAGCATGGATCCAACATCAACCTCCTACGTTGAACCTTGTTGCACAACGGGCTCAGAAGAAGCCGTCGGGGTGGCCATGATGATGACTCGTGTTCCACCTCATCTTCACAGCATTCGGGCCCAGATCCTCTCCTCGGTTGCTACCCCCTCACTATCAGATGTGTGTTCTATGCTGCTCAAGGTCTCACCGCCTCCTGATAGTTCTGCTCCTCCGTCCGGCTCTCCCGCAGCAGACTTCTGCTCCCCTGCTGCCTTCCCCCCTCCTCCTCGCGGGGGGCGTTCTGGCTCTCGGGGCCGCGGACGGGGAGGCCGGCCTCATCCAAAGTGTTCCTTCTGCGGAAAGGACGACCACTTTGAGGCCACATGCTATCGCAAGCATGGGCTTCCTCCTCGTCCACAGGCCACTGTTGCTGCTACCGACTCCACTGCTCGTACTGATCTAGAAGAGGTCCGCCTTCAGCTACAACAACTACATGGTCTGCTCAATCGCCCACCTGCCTCAGTTGTCTCTGCTGCCTCCATCTCCCATGAAGGTATCGCTTGTCTCTCCACTAGTCCGCGCTGGATAGTGGACTCTGGTGCCACCCATCACATCACCTCCCTGCGGCCACATTAGTACCGGGATTCTCCTCATCCTAAGTGTATCACAGTGGCCAATGGGGACACTGTTCTTGTCTCTGGCTCGGCTGACATCTCTCTCACCTCCTCTCTCTCTCTACGCTCGGCTCTTCATGTTTTGGGCTCCCCGTTTAATTTGTTTTTGTTGGTCGCCTAACTAATGATTTGAATTGTTCTGTAACATTCACCTCTTCTTCTTTTCTGATACAGGATCGCAGGACGCAGACTATCATTGGTAAGGGGCGACTGCAGAACGGGCTCTACCTCCTTGATGACTCTCCAGCTATCCTCTCTTCAGCCTCCTCCGTCGATTAGCATCGGCGTCTTGGACATGCCCCTTTACCAATCCTTCAGAAAGCTCTCCGAGATGTATCTTTACCATCTTTTCAGTGTGAATCATGTGTGTTAGGCAAGCAGCCTCATTCCTCTTTTTAATCTCATTGTACTCGGAGCACTGCTCCTTTTATTTTAGTACACTCCGATATTTGAGGTCCATACAAAATTACTAGCAATTTTGATTATTGTTATTTTCTAACGTTTATTGATGACTATTCGCGCATGACGTGGTTATACCTACTTCATGATAGCTCTGAGCTTCCTCGGGTCTTTCGGGCATTCCTTCTTGAGACCCAAACGCAATTCTCCACGACCACCAAAACTATCCGCACGGATAATGCTCTTGAATACACTAGTCGCGAATTTGCGACTCTTTGCTCTGACTTTGGGGTTATTCACCAAACTTCATGTGCCTATACCCCCCAACAAAACAGAGTCACTGAGCGGAAGAATCGACATCTTCGCGATGCGGCCCGCTCCATCATGCTCCAAATGCACGTTCCTAAACCTTATTGAAACTTTGCTCTTTCTACAGCTTGCTATCTGATTAACCGTCTGTTGGATCTTGTGGCCAACCTTAGAGGGAGGGGGAGGGGGGTGAATAAGGTTTGCAGCGTAGTTTGAAATTCAAAAATATTTCGCTCCAGGAAATCGAGTTCTGGAAGCTACCGCGGGGCGTTAGGTATCTAACGCGCGGCGGTACGTCTGTGGACTCGTTTTCCTGCGCAAGTTCGTTCGCAAGCCACACAGCACAAACACTTACTTGACACAACCAGAACAATCACATAATCAGATAAAGAAGAAATAGGAATTTCATTGCATGAATTAAAATGACAATTGTTCTAAATGATTACAAGAACGTGATCTCCGTGACGCCGGAGATCGAGGGCGATGGAATATAAAAACTCTTTTGGTTTCTATACCGATCCGCTCCACGGACCGGTTGGCTCTCTCCTTTTCCCTCCAGGAAAAGTCTTCGTGTTGGCACTTCACCTCCTCACAAGGAAGGGTCTTAGAGCCCCGCTAGATCCTCCCGATCTAGACGTCCTTATCCCCAGGACGATTTCCCACGGAATCCTTCTTCGGATTCCGACGACCCTTACCGGTCGATTTTCCTCTTCTCAAGATTTAGAAAAGACAAAAGGATTACAAAAGTAAGAGATATAAATATTCAAAAGATGAAATTCTCCCTCTTGAAGACTACTCTGTAGAGCGATCCGCGGCCGGTGCTTAAGATCTTCGTTTGTTGGCAACCGGTCGGCTCTTCGTATTGTTGTAAATCTTGGATCTTCGGAGTCTTTTGATCACGAGCGGGAGGGAGACGACTATCTTCTTCTTTGACGGAAACTTGTAGAACAGAGCGCAAGAAGGCGGCCGAACCCGAGAATTCATGAACTCCCGTCCTTTCTTTTTCTCCAGATCTGAGGCACAGAAAATAAGGCGGCCTTTTATACGTCTTCACGAAAATAGGCTACCGTCGGCAGTAACCTAGCGTCCGGCGGTAGGTGTGCGCGCTTGTTGTGTCAGCTGTCGTCCAAGTATGAAATACTATTCAAAAACAAGTATTTGTTGTTTCATCCTTGGTAGCGTCGCGCAGTTATCGCTAACGCCGCGCGATAATAATGGGCACGACGATTCAGAACCATCACATCGATATTCGTCGAGAGGCTATCGCGGCGCGGTAACGGCTATCGCCTGGCGGTATGTCGTTTTCGAGAAATCCTGCACGGCTTTCGTCGATCGCCTTTCGTCGAGCGGCTAGCGCGGCGCTGTAACTGGTAGCGTCTGGCGGGAGCATCCACTCAACGCCACTGTCTCGACTCACTCAACGCTTTTCTTCTCAACGCGCTCGACGCGGTGTTGAGCGCACTAGCGCGGGGCGGTAACAGCTAGCGCTGTCCGATAGCTTCCCGAGCCCCATGTCGAATAAATTCATTGGGCTAGCGCGGGCGGTAGTACTGGCGCTTTCCGATAGCTTCCTGAGCGCTATGTCCATTTAATTCCAGCTACCGCCCAGTAGTAACTTCTAACGTCTGACGGTATCATCTATAGGAGGCTTCTTCTCTTCACTTGAACCTGTCAACCTGGACACTCTATCAACAGAAGACGTGATCAAATACAATCTGGGAGTTGATATTCTCAAACTCAGGGAATCTGAAACATCAGTTCCAACACCATCTTCCTTCCCCCATCCTCAACAATGTCACTCCTTTCAGTCTCATTGAACAACCTCGTGTTCGTCGAGCGGGCCCCGCCAAGCCAGGTGAGCGAACCAGGTCGCCCGGCCCGCACCGGAATAGCATACGAGGGGGAGGCGGCAGGAGGCCAGCTCGCTCTCGCCCAGGCCGGGCGGGCGAGCTACGCGAGTTGACCCCTTCACCCCTCTCGCTCGCTCAGCATTCGTCGAGCAGAGTTTAGGTCGTCATTCGTCGAGCAGAGTTTGGGTCGTCATTCGTCGAGCAGAGTTTGGGTCGCCATTCGTCGAGCAAAGTTTGGGTCGCCATTCGTCGAGCAGAGCTTTTCGGTCGGCAATCATCGAACCGGTATTCGCGGATGGGTTCGACGAGCCCAGATCTGCGAGCCGCTCTAATGGTCACAATGGCCGCGAGCCCGCTCCTCTACACGCGACTGGGCCGCCTGTCCACCTCGGTAGAGGATTGGCGGGTCGCGGTGGCCCGGCTCGCGCTCGCCCAAGAAGAGTAGGCGAGCCGCTAGGGCCAGGTCGCACCCGCCTCTTGCGGGAAGAGATTAGTGGCGAGCTGACCTCCCTATCCCTGGATGGGGCCCAGTAGAAGCCCAAAGGTGAAATTACCTGGATGCCCTCCCCATGGGTGCGAATAGCTTGTTGGAACAGCGGAGCTACGCTGTTGGCAGACCAAGTTGGACTGCACATAGCTGTTCAAAACAGCGGAGGTTGGCTATTGGCAGGCCATTTTCAGAATTCTATAAATAGAACCCAAGGGGGCACCTCAGAAGGCACGTTCTCATACTCCCTAGCTTCTTGCTCCTCTAGTGCTTTCTGAGGTAGTCTTAGCTCGGTCTGTGGCTAAGGAGGGGAAGTACTCTCAGGTCTTCCGGGTGTGTGGTGGGTCCTCCCCGCCGAGCCCTTGGGTCGGTTCTTCTCTTGTCACTTTTGTTGTTTTGTTTGCAGGAGCGAAGTAGGTGCGCGATCACCCCTTCCCCAAGGGTGAACTCCACAAGAGACCGAGATTTCGGTTTCAACACTCATGTTCCCGTCTACTCCGGCATTCTCTCTCACACCTCGCATCTTTGGGTGCACTTGTTACGTTCACAACCTTGGTCCATTCTTGGATAAATTGGACCCCTGGGCAACCAAACACATCTTTGTTGGCTACTCTCGGACACAGAAAGGTTATGTCTGTGACTCACCGGCTACCCGAAAGGTGATAGTTTCTACTGATGTTACCTTTCGGGAGGATCTTCCTTTCTTTTGTGCTTCAGATCCTACACCTCCTCTACCAACTATTTTACGTCATGTCATTCCCATTACCACTCCTCCACCACCAAGACCTCCAGCCCAGGCCCCCTGTTGCCAAGCCTCCTGTTATTCGTGTCTACACTCGTCGCCATCCTGCCTTCAGTGCCCCACTGCAGTCTGCCTTGCCCTCTGATGCTCTGAGCCCCGCTGATCTGATACCAAAATCTACAGCTCATCTCATGGCGAATTATGTATCCTTACATCGCCTATCTCCACAACTTCAAACCTTCGCTACTTCATTATCCTCGATTTATGTACCTAACTCTGTGCAGGAGGCTCTCCAACAACCTGGCTGGCGGGCGGCTATGGAAGAATAAATGACGGCTCTCTGAGCTAACTAGACCTGGACCTTGGTACCATTACCTACCGGTCAGACTCCTGTTGGGTGTAAATGGGTCTTTGTGATCAAGCATGCCCCTGATGGGATGATTGATCGTCTGAAGGCCCGCTTGGTGGCTCGTGGCTTCACCCAACAGCAATGCCTCGATTATGAGGAAACATTCTCCCCTGTGGTTAAGCTGAACACCGTTCGTGTTCTTCTCTCGGTGGCTGTGCATCGCCAATGGCCATTACACCAACTGGATATCAAAAATGTCTTTCTCAACGGCAATCTCCAGGAAACGGTTTTCATGCAGCAACCGCCCGGGTTTGAGACCACGGTGGAGTCCCAAGTTTGTCATCTTAAGAAGTTCATCTATGGTCTCAAACAATCACCTCGGGCATGGTTTGACAAGTTCAATAAGGTCGTCCGGCAAGTCGGCTTTACTCGGAGTTCAGCTGACTTCTCACTGTTCACTCGTCAGCAGGCAACGGGAATTGTTCTTCTGTTAGTTTATGTTGATGATATCTTAATTACTGGAGACGATTCAAAGGGCATCCAAGCAGCCAAGCAGTCAAACAGCACCTCAGCTCCGTCTTTCAAACAAAGGATCTGGGACATCTTCGTTACTTCCTTGGCCTTGAGGTCGCGAGACGACCGGATGGACTCGTCATCTCCCAAAGGAAGCGCTGTCTGGATCTCCTTCAAGATGTTGGCTACTCAGGATGCAAGCCTACTACTACTCCAATGGATGCAAATCATAAGCTGTGTGCAAATTCTTCTGATACAGATCTCCCTCTTCAAAATCCGGAATATTATCGACGACTGGTTGGAAAATTAATCTAACGGTCACAAGACCGGATATTTCCTTCGTTGTGGGGGTGGTCAGCAGGTTTATGCATGCTCCGCGAACATCTCACCTTGAAGCTGTTGAGCGCATCCTTAAATACCTTAAAACAGCCCCGGATCAGGGATTGGTATACAAAACCTCATCCTCTACTCCAATATTGGTTGCGTACTTTGATGATGACTATGCCGGTTCCTTGGATGATCGTCGGTCAACCAGTGGTTTTTGTACCTATTTTGCAGGTCATCTCGTTACCTGGCGAAGTAAGAAACAAGCAGTGGTTGCTCGATCATCAGCTGAAGCAAAATACCGATCGATGGCATCTGTTGTCTCTGAGCTTGCCTGGCTTGAGAGCCTCTTGGCCGATCTAGGGGTAAAACTTCCCTCACCTGTCATCCTGTTATGTGACAGCCAAGCGGCTATACATATTGCGAAGAATTCAGTCTTTCATGAAAGAACGAAACATATTGGAGTAGACTATCACTTTATCCGGGAGAAAGTCCAAATGAAGAAGATAGAATTGAAGCATGTTCCTGGTACTGAACAAGTGGCGGATATCCTCACAAAGGCTCTACCTAGCACCCTATTCTACCAGTGCCTGTCCAAGCTTGGTGCATACGACTTGTACGCTCCAGCTTTCGGGGGAGTGTTGGAAAACCCCATGTAAATAGGCTCATTTTTGGTTTTCTTCTTTTCTCCCATTTAGTCTCACATCTTGTATAGGACTCTCTTCTCTCTTTCTCCCTCCTATAAATGTGTATTCATACATTGTATTTCATTATTGAGATAGTATATACAAGATTGAGTTCTTCTTTACTGTTTGTTATTGTGGGATGCTTAATAGCTCTTTTATGTATTATTGTGGTAGTATATTATTTCTTGTGAAACGAGTGTGATTCTATTACATTTGTATTTGCTCTGTAATGTTAAACGCTAAAATTTTCGAACAACTTGAGCCCTCATGACATTACATTGGTGATTTGGGTCATCACGAGCAGCACGTTGAGAACGGAATGTTGGACATGTGTGAGTAAAGTATCGGAAATCAAATCGGAGTGTGTGATCGCATACAAAGTAAAGGGCAAGCAAAACACACCTGTGTGCAGTTGTGTGCAGGTGTATACAAATGATACAAGATAGTTTGCGAGTAGGACATGTTAGATGTAGTGTACTTTTGTGTAGTAGAATTATCTTATGCTCACAATGGGCATTGTGAACACTCTCTCATGTACTTGTATATATATTATTTTACCTCTTGTGAATAGATATTGGATTCATTGTTTTTCTATCATGGTATCAGAGCCCATCCTGCCGCTCTCCCCCTCCTCTCGATCCCGATCTTGTGTCGTCGCTGCAGTTCTCGCCAATCCTGTGTCGTCGCTGAAGTTCAGTGATCTTCTGCAATGGCGATCACATGCAGTCGCTGAAGTCCAACGCCGATCCTGTGTCGTCGTCCTTCCGCAACCAAGCTTCATCGCCTGTTTCCGGTGGTCTAGTGCGACTTTGACTTCGATTTAGGTCGTGTTTCCTGCAATCCAGTCCGTCGCTTGTTTACAGCGATCCGATCTGTCACCAGTTTCCTGCGATCCCGTGCGTCGTCGCCTGTTTTTGCCTCCGGGGATTTTTTTGGTCGTGTTTTCTTTGTTCCGTCTTTCGTACCTCTTTCCTCTGATCTGCTGGTCTGCTCCTCCAGCGGTTTCCGTCCTACCTTCTTGATCTTCTCCGGCTGATTCTGCAACCTCGATGGCCTCTTACTCCTCTGCCTTCCGCCAGAAGACGGACGTCATACTTGATGGACAAAACTAAAAAGCCTAGTCCGTCACCGTCGGCGTGATCCCCCGTGGTCTAGATCTATGGGGTCACATTAACGGCTCTGAGCCTGCTCCGCCTCCATCAGCAGCCCCTTCGGTGAATGGTTCTTCCATTGTTAGCACTGTCACTTCCGTCCAGGGCTCCGATATGGAGAAGTGGCACTCGGACGACTCTCGTGCGATAGCCGTCATCTGTGAGCTTTGCGAGCTTTCCATTCACATGATTGTCTACCAGCTACCTACGGCCAAGGCAATGTGGGATGATATGCGTCGTCTCTACCAGCCTTCTAGTCAGGCTTTGTGCTGCTCTCTATTTCAGACCCTTGGCGTCTGCTACCAGCGTGATCGGTCTGTCCAGACATTCTTTGCTGAGCTCCTGGACCTCTGGCATCAGTGCGATGAGATGACTCATTCCTCGTGCATTACTTGCCCTCAGTGTGTTGTTACATCTCGGGATCGCGACTTTCAGCGCATGTATGAGTTTCTCATGCGCTTACGCCCCGAGTTCGAGTATGTTTGTGCCTAGCTTTTGCACCGAGATCCTCCACCTTCTCTTAGTGATACGTTGGCTTTGGTAATCGCTGAAGAGACTCATCTCCATTCCTTGGACACTGCTGCATCTTCTGGTGTGCTGCCTCATGTTGTCCTTACTGCTCCCGAGCTTCCACCGCAGTCATCCCTTGTGAGCACTCCTCTACTGGCTTTGGATATAGTGCATCGGTGCGGCTTGTTCCTCGTCCTCCAATGCCCTATACTGCTCAATCTGGTTCTCGTCGCCAGCCTGTTCGCTATTACTATTGTCAGTGCATTGGACACGTCAAATCTGAGTGCTGCAAGCTACAGAGGGCTCAGCAGTTTGGTCAGCAACGTGCTCCTGGTGCTCTTCCAGCTCATTTCTCTGTTATGGCACAGTCACTCTCTGTTTATGAGCTTGCCCATCAGATTGTCCAACAGCTATCTTACGGCTTACTGCATCGCTCCTCTGCCTCTGTGCTCTCACTGGATGCTTCTGGTGTCTTTGCCTCTCAGTCGGACGCCTTTGCCGTTGTAGGTATCTCCTTCTCTGACTGGTTGCTTGACTCTGGAGCCTGTTTTCACATGACTCATGATGCTACTCACCTCTTGTCATATCATCCCATCTCGTCTGTCCTTAGTATTATGGTTGCAGATGGCACTATTCTGCATTGCACTAGCCATGGACTTCTTCATACCACCTATTTTCATATTCCTGATGTGGCATACATACCCAAGTTATTTATGAACCTTATATCCGCCAGTCAACTCACGTCTCACGGTTGCCTTGTTATTTTTTATGAGTTTGCTTGTTGTATGCATGATCGTCTGACAGGGACACTCCTTGGAGTTGGCCGTCGCCGTAGCGGGGTCCACATCCTTGATCGTCTTCATCTTTCATCCATTCCATCGTCATTAGCAGCCCCTTCTTTATGTCTTTCTTCAGTGGGCTTCTCTCATTGGCATCACCGACTTGGTCATCTCAGTGGCTCGCGTCTTTCGTCCCTCATCGGTATTGGTTTCCATGGTCGTATTTCCGTTGATAAGTCTCACTCTTGTACGGGTTGTAAGCTTGGAAAAAAACTACAACTCTCTAATCAGTATAGTGAGTCTAGGTCTCGTCATACCTTTGATTTAGTTCATTTAGATATATGGGATCCCGCACCTTTAATATCAAAGGGCGAACATCAGTACTATGTTATATTTGTTAATAATTATTGTCGTTATTGTTGGATTTATTTTATACACTCTCATTCTGAGTTTTTTTAGATTTATGTTGTTTTTTCCACTAGTGTACGCACTCAGTTCTCTGATTCCATGCATATTTTTCGTTCTGACTTTGGGGGGAGTGCCTCTCTCATATTTTTCGCAACTTGTTAGCTACCCACGGTACTCTCTCTCAGCTTGCGTGTCCCGGTGCCCACGCTCAGAATGACACTGTTGAAAGGAAACATCGCCACAACATTGAGACAGCTCGCACTCTCCTCATCTCGTCTCACGTTCCTCATCATTTTTGGGTTAAGGTTGTCTTCACTGTTGTCTATCTCATTAACCTGCAGCCCTCCACTTTTCTTCAGGGTTGGTGTCCTGGTGAGTGTCTGTACTCACGACCCCCACAGCCCCACGTTATACTCACATGCGCGTTTTTGGCTGTCGGTGTTACGTTCTTCTTCCTTCACGTGAACATATCAAGCTCTCCGCTCAATCTGTATCTTGTGTTTTTCTCTGATACAGTACTGAGCACAATGGTTATCGATGTTATAATCATGTTGCACGCCGACTTCGCATCTCATGTGATGTCACTTTTGACGAATCTCGCCCTTTTTTTTGTCCTCCGTCCCTTTGATCTCACACTCATCGGTGACTCCCTCTGATGTGCAGTTCCACACTCTTACTACCCCACCCATAGTTATCAAGGCGCGCGCCTAGGCGCGCCTGAGGCGCCGGGCACACCAGGCGCAGCCCGCCGCGCCTCAGCACAGCTGAGGCGGGCGATGTGCCCCAGGCGCGTCTCAGGCGCGCCCAGGCGCGCCTAGGCGCGCGCCTTACAGGCTCCCAGGCGCGCCAAAGGCGCGCCCGGGCCTTTCAAGGTATTTTATTTTTAAAAAAATTTTGATATTGGCAAAAACATGATCTTAGATGCACCTGAGGCACCCCCTATGCGCACTTGGGCGCCCAATTCGCTGAAATTGAGCGAATTGGGCGCCCCATTCGCTGAAATTCCACGCATTGGGCGCCCAAATCTCTGAAATTCCGCGATTTCGCTCAATTCCAGCGAATTGGGCGCTCAATTCGCACAATTACAGCGAATTGGGCTCCCAATTCGCACAATTTCAGCGAATTGGGCGCTCAATTTGCTCAATTTCAGCAAATTGAGCGCCCAATTCGCTCAATTTCTTCTTTCCCCAATTTTGCGCCTCACGTGCCTCAGGCGCGCGCCTGCGCCTTGCGCCTTGCGCCTAGGCTCCAGGGACCCTTTGCGCCTTGGTGCGCCTTGCGCCTTTGATAACTTAGACCCCACCGCTTCATGTCTCCTCTCCAACGGTATGTCCACCTCCTCTCTTCTTGTCACCGCCTACACCATCTCCTACCTCTCCAGTCTCATATTCTCATATTTCCCTTTCACTTTCCACCTCTCCCTCGGACACGCCCATCGTCCCCATTCCATATAATTACACTCGACGTCCTCCTCCTCCTGCTCTTGTCCCCTCGCCTTCAGTGCCCTCAGACTCGGTGCTTGTCTCCTCCAGCGAGTGTCATGTGGATGATCCTCCTGTGCGTCGCAACCCACCTCGTGAGCGACGTTCTCTTGTCCCCTTAGCCTTGCTACACTTTCACTGGACCTACTAGCCCTTCCTGCTATTGCTTGCAGCACTCCAGAGCCGACTATCTACCGTGAGGCTGCCCAGATACCTGCGTGGCAGGTTGCTATTTCTTCTATGGGGCCGCATTAACGGCTCTGAGCCTGCTCCGCCTCCATCAGCAGCCCCTTCTGTGAATGATTCTTCCATTTTTAGCACTGTCGCTTCTGTCCAGGGCTCCGATATGGAGAAGTGGCGCACTGACGACTCTTGTGCGATAGTCGTCATCTGTCAACCTTGCGAGCTTTCCATTCACATGGTTGTCTACCAGCTACCTACGGCCAAGGCAATGTGGAATGATCTGCGTCATCTCTACCAGTCTTCTAGTCAGGCTCTGCGTTGTTCTCTATTTCAGACCATTGGCGTCTGCTACCAGCGTGATCGGTCTGTCCAGGCATTCTTTGCTGAGCTCCTGGACCTCTAGCGTCAGTGCGATGAGATGACTCATTCCTCGTGCATTACTTGCCCTCAGTGTGTTGTTACATCTCGGGATCGCGACTTTCAGCGCATGTATGAGTTTCTCATGCGCTTATGCCCAGAGTTCGAGTCTGTTCGTGCCTAGCTTTTGCACTGAGATCCTCCACCTTCTCTTAGTGATACACTGGCTTTGGTAATCGCTGAAGAGACTCGTCTCCATTCCTTGGACACTGCTGCATCTTCTGGTGTGCTGCCTCATGTTGTCCTTGCTGCTCCCGAGCTTCCACCGCAGTCATCCCTTGTGAGCACTCCTTTACTGGCTTTGGATATAGTGCATCCGTGCGGCCTGCTCCTCGTCCTCCAATGCCCTATACTGCTCAGTCTGGTTCTTCTCGTCGCCAGCCTGTCCGCTATCACTACTGTCAATGCATTGGCCACGTCAAATCTGAGTGTTGCAAGCTACAGAGGGCTCAGCAATTTGGTCAACAACATGCTCATGGTGCTCTTCTAGCTCATTTCTCTGCTATGGCACAGTCACTCTCTGTTTCTGAGCTTGCCCATCAGATTGTCCAGCAACTATCTTACGTTTTACTGCATCGCTCCTCTGCCTCTGTGCTCTCACTGGATGTTGCTGGTGCCTTTGCCTCTCAGTCGGTTGCCTCTGCCTCTGCGGGTATCTCCTCCTCTGACTGGTTGCTTGACTCTGGAGCCTCTTTTCACATGACCCATGATGCTACTCACCTCTTGTGATATCATCCCATCTCGTATGTCCTTAGTATTATGGTTGCAGATGGCACTATTCTCCCTTGCACTAGCCATGGACTTCTTCATACCACCTATTTTCATATTCCTGATGTGGCATACATACCCAAGTTATTTATGAACCTTATATCCGTCAGTCAACTCACGTCTCACGGTTACCTTGTTATTTTTTATGAGTTTGCTTGTCGTATGCAGGATCGTCTGACAGGGACACTCCTTGGAGTTGGCCGTCGCCGTAGCGGGGTCCACATCCTTGATCGTCTTCATCTTTCATCCATTCCATCGTCACTAGCAGCCCCTTCTTTATGTCTTTCTTCAGTGGGCTTCTCTCAGTGGCATCACCGACTTGGTCATCTAGGTGGCTCGCGTCTTTCGTCCCTCACCGGTATTGGTCTCCTTGGTCGTATTTCTGTTGATAAGTCTCACTCTTGTACGGGTTGTAAGCTTGGAAGACAACTACAACTCCCTAATCAGTCTAGTGAGTCTAGGTCTCGTCATACTTTTGATTTACTTCATTTAGATATATGGGATCCCGCACCTTTTATATCAAAGGACGAACATCGGTACTATGTTATATTTGTTGATAATTATTGTCGCTATTGTTGGATTTATTTTATACACTATCATTCTGAGTTTTTTTAGATTTATGTTGTTTTTTTCACTAGTGTACGCACTCAGTTCTCTGATTCCATGCATATTTTTCGTTCTGACTTTGGGGGGAGTAGCTCTCTCATATTTTTCGCAACTTGTTAGCTACCCACGGTACTCTCCCTCAGTTTGCGTGTCCCGGTGCCCACGCTCAGAATGACACTGCTGAAAGGAAACATCGCCACATCATTGAGACAGCTCGCACTCTCCTCATCTCGTCTCACGTTCCTCATCATTTTTGCGTTAAGACTGTCTCCACTGTTGTCTATCTCATTAACCTGCAGCCCTCCACTTTTCTTCAGGGTTGGTGTCCTGGTGAGTGTCTGTACTCACAACCCCCACAGCCCCCGTTATACTCACATGCGTGTTTTTGGTTGTCGGTGTTACGTTCTTCTTCCTTCACGTGAACATATCAAGCTCTCAATATGTATCTTGTGTTTTTCTCGGATACAGTACTGAGCACAAGGGTTATCGATGTTATAATCATGTTGCACGCCGACTTCGCATCTCATGTGATGTCACTTTTGACGAGTCTCGCCCTTTTTTTTTGTCCTCTGTCCTTTCGATCTCACACTCATCGGTGACTCCCTCTAATGTGCAGTTCCACACTCTTCCTACCCCACCGCTTCATGTCTCCTCTCCACTGGTATGTCCATCTCCTTTATTCTTGTCACCGCCTACACCATCTCCTACCTCTCCAGTCTCATCTTCTCATATTTCCCTTTCACCTTCCACCTCTCCCTCGGACCCGCTCATCGTCCCCATTCCATATAATTACACTCGTTGTCCTCCTCCTCCTGCTCGTGTCCTCGCCTCCAATGCCCCCAGACTCGGTGTTTGTCTCCTCCAGCGAGTGTCATGTGGATGATCCTCCTGTGCGTCGCAACCCACCTCGTGAGCGACGTTCTCTTGTCCCCTTAGCCTTGCTACACTTTTGCTGGACCTACTAGCCCTTCCTGCTACTGCTTGCAGCACTCCAGAGCCGACTATCTACCATAAGGCTGCATAAATACCTGCGTGGCAGGTTGCTATTTCTTCTATGGGGCCACATTAACGGCTCTGAGCCTGCTCCGCCTCCATCAGCAGCCCCTTCTGTGAATGATTCTTCCATTGTTAGCACTGCCACTTCCGTCCAGGGCTCCGATATGAAGAAGTGGCGCTCGGATGACTCTCGTGCGATAGCCGTCATCTGTCAGCCTTGCGAGCTTTCCATTCACATGATTGTCTTTCAGCTATCTACGACCAAGGCAATGTGGGATGATCTGCGTCGTCTCTACCAGCCGTCTAGTCAGGCTGTGCGCTGCTCTCTATTTCAGACCCTTGGCGTCTGCTACCAGCGTGATCGGTCTGTCCAGACATTCTTTGCTGAGCTCCTGGACCTCTGGCATCAGTGCGATGAGATGACTCATTACCCGTGCATTACTTGCCCTCAGTGTGTTGTTACATCTCGGGATCGCGACTTTCAGCGCATGTATGAGTTTCCCATGCGCTTATGCCCAGAGTTCGAGTCTGTTCGTGCCTAGCTTTTGCACCGAGATCCTCCACCTTCTCTTAGTGATACACTGGCTTTGGTAATCGCTGAAGAGACTCGTCTCCATTCCTTGGACACTGCTGCATCTTCTGGTGTGCTGCCTCATGTTGTCCTTGCTGCTCCCGAGCTTCCACCGCAGTCATCCCTTGTGAGCACTCCTCTATTGGCTTTGGATATAGTGCATCGGTGCGGCCTATTCCTCGTCCTTCAATGCCCTATACTGCTCAGTCTGGTTCTCGTCGCCAGTCTGTCCGCTATCACTACTGTCAGTGCATTGGCCACGTCAAATCTGAGTGCTGCAAGCTACAGAGGGCTCAGCAGTTTGGTCAGCAACGTGCTCCTGGTGCTCTTCCAGCTCATTTCTCTGTTATGGCACAGTCACTCTCTGTTTCTGAGCTTGCCCATCAGATTGTCCAGCAGCTATCTTACGGTTTACTGCATCGCTCCTCTGCCTCTGTGCTCTCACAGGATGCTTCTGGTGCCTTTGCCTCTCAGTCGGCTGCCTCTGCCCCTGCAGGTATCTCCTCCTCTGACTGGTTGCTTGACTCTGGAGCCTCTTTTCACATGACACATGATGCTACTCACCTCTTGTCATATCATCCCATCTCGTATGTCCTTAGTATTATGGTTGCATATGGCACTATTCTCCCTTGCACTAGCCATGTACTTCTTCATACCACTTATTTTCATATTCATGATATGGCATACATACCCAAGTTATTTATGAACCTTATATCCGTCAGTCAACTCACGTCTCACGGTTGTCTTGTTATTTTTTATGAGTTTGCTTGTTGTATGCAGGATCGTCTGACAGGGACACTCCTTGGAGTTGGCCGTCGCCGTAGCGGGGTCCACATCCTTGATCGTCTTCATCTTTCATCCATTCCATCGTCACTAGCAGCCCCTTCTTTATGTCTTTCTTCAGTGGGCTTCTCTCAGTGGCATCACCGACTTGGTCATCTCAGTGGCTCGCGTCTTTCGTCCCTCATCGGTATTGGTCTCCTTGGTCGTATTTCTGTTGATAAGTCTCACTCTTGTACGGGTTGTAAGCTTGGAAGACAACTACAACTCCCTAATCAGTCTAGTGAGTCTAGATCTCGTCATACCTTTGATTTAGTTCATTTAGATATATGGGATCCCGCACCTTTTATATCAAAGGGCGAACATCGGTACTATGTTATATTTGTTGATAATTATTGTCGCTATTGTTGGATTTATTTTATACACTCTCATTCTGAGTTTTTTTAGATTTATGTTGTTTTTTCCACTAGTGTAAGCACTCAGTTCTCTGATTCCATGCATATTTTTCGTTCTGACTTTGGGGGGAGTACCTCTCTCATATTTTTCGCAACTTGTTAGCTACCCACGGTACTCTCCCTCAGCTTGCGTGTCCCAGTGCCCACGCTCAGAATGACACTGTTGAAAGGAAATATTGACGCATCATTGAGACAGCTAGCACTCTCCTCACCTCGTCTCACGTTCCTCATCATTTTTGGGTTAAGGCTGTCTCCACTGCTGTCTATCTCATTAACCTGCAGCCCTCCACTTTTCTTCAGGGTTGGTGTCCTGGTGAGTGTCTGTACTCACGACCCCCACAGCCCCATGTTATACTCACATGCGTGTTTTTGGCTGTCGGTGTTACGTTCTTCTTCCTTCACGTGAACATATCAAGCTCTCCGCTCAATCTGTATCTTGTGTTTTTCTCGGATACAGTACGGAGCACAAGGGTTATCGATGTTATAATCATGTTGCACGCCGACTTCGCATCTCATGTGATGTCACTCTTGACGAGTCTCGTCCTTTCTTTTTGTCCTCTGTCCCTTCGATCTCACACTCATCGGTGACTCCCTCTGATGTGAAGTTCCACACTCTTCCTACCCCACCGCTTCATGTCTCCTCTCCACCGGTATGTCCACCTCCTCTCTTCTTGTCACCGCCTACACCATCTCTTACCTCTCTAGTCTCGTCTTCTCATATTTCCCTTTCACCTTCCACCTCTCCCTCGGACACGCCCATCGTCCCCATTCCATATAATTACACTCGTCGTCCTCCTCCTCCTGCTCTTGTCCCCTCGCCTCCAGTGCCCCCAGACTCGGTGCATGTCTCCTCCAGCGAGTGTCATGTGGATGATCCTCATGTGCGTCGCAAACCCACCTCATGAGCGACGTTCTCTTGTCCCCTTAGCCTTGCTACACTTTCGCTGGACATACTAGCCCTTCCTGCTACTGCTTGCAGCACTCCAGAACCGACTATCTACCGTGAGGTTGCCCAGATACCTGCGTGGCAGGTTGGTATGTCTGTTGAGTTAGAGGCACTTGAGCATACTCGTATGTAGGACCTTGTTCCTCTTTCAGTTGGTACTGTTCCGATCACTTGCAAGTGGGTCTTCAAGGTCAAGACTCCCTCTGATGGATCTGTAGAGAGATACAAGGCTCGCCTAGTTGCTCGTGATTTTCAGCAGGAGCAGGGGAGAGATTATGACGAGAACTTTGCCAAGTCGCTCATATGGCTACGGTTCGGACTTTTATTGCAGTTGCAGTTGTTCATCACTGGTCTCTGTCTCAGCTGGACGTGAAGAATGTATTTCTTCACGGTGATCTTCAGCAGGAGGTATACATGTTTCCTCCTCCTGGTCTATAATCTCCTGCAGGCCTTATTTGTCACTTGAGGCGAGCCCTTTATGGGCTCAAGCAGACACCCAGCGTATGGTTTGCTCGTTTCAGCTCAGCCATTACAGCTGTCGGTTTTCAGTCAAGTCCACATGATCCAGCTTTGTTTGTGCATTCTTCCTCACGTGGTCGGACTCTTTTGTTACTTTATGTGGATAATATGATCATTACCGGCGATGATCCTTCTCATGTGGCATTCGTCAAGTATCACCTTCAGCAACAGTTTCAGATAACCGATCTTAGACAGCTGAGCTATTTTTTGGGTCTTGAGGTCAGCTCTATAGACAGCGGTTTTCAGGTCTCTCAGCAGAGATACGCATCAAATATCCTAGCTCGGGCTGCTCTTTCTGACTCTCACACAGTGGACCCCTATGGAGCTTCACCTTCAGCTACGTCTGGATGAAGGTGTTCCACTCTCTGACCTCACTCGCTACCGCCACCTCGTTGGGAGACTTATTTACCTTATCATTACTCAGCCTGACATTGCTCATGCAGTTCATGTGTTGAGCCAGTTTGTTTGTGCACCTAACTCTGTGCACTATGATCACCTGCTGCAGCTCATGCACTATCTCCGAGCAACGACTTCTCGTGGTTTTTTGTTCTCCAGCAACAGTTCTTTCCAGCTCTGCGCTTACTCGGATGCTACTTAGGCTAGTGATCATGTTGGTTATCGCTCTGTCACTGGTTTTTGCATGTTTCTGGGTTCTTCTCTTATTGCATGGAAGTCCAAGAAACAGACTGGTGTTTCTCGATCCAACACTGAGATCGAGCTTCAGGCCATAACTACCACCGCTGAGTACATTATTTGGCTTTGTTGGCTTCTTGAGAACCTTGGTGTCTCTTCTACAGATCCAACCTCACTCTACTGTGATAACAACGGTGTCATTCAGATTACTCTGAACCCGGTGAAGCACTCACTCTCTAAGCATATCAGGGTTGATGATTTCTTCTTACGTGAGCAATATGGTCGTGGTACACTTGCTCCTTTTGTTCCTTCCGAGCAGCAGATTGCAGATTTGATGACTAAGTCGCAGACGAGGGCCCGGCTTACTCGTCTTCTGTCCAAACTCTCGGTGTATGACCCCCGTGAGTTTGTGGGGGGTGTTAGATGTAGTGTACTTATGTGTAGTAGAATTATCTTATGCTCACCATGGGTGTTGTGAACACCCTCCTATGTACTTGTATATATATTACCTTACCTCTTGTGAATAGATATTGGATTCATTATTTTCCTATCAGGACACATATGTAGGTATAGTATATATGCGCAAAAATAAAGGTAAAACTACTCTTACTTAGTCGGGACATAAACCAGAAATGTCTTGGTTTGTTCAAGATGACCAAAGCACATCGAGATCATGGGGGATTAATTGGGCACAGTGGTGACTTGATCGAAGAGTTTGAAAGTGTAATAGGGTTGCTTGAGTTGGGCTTGGGTCTTTTCTTCAAAAAAGAAGAGAAAGAGAGAAAAAAAAGGAATGAACTAGTAAAAGAGACAAGAATTTCTAGCAAGTGTGAGAAATTTAAGCTGCTGAAATTTTTATCAAGTACTTGGCTCTGGAATAGTAGAAAAAAAATTCTCTCTGTGAGCACTAACGTGAGTGTTTATTGTAAAATCAACTATAATCATATGTACAGTGTTTTTGTGTTTCTTCTTTGTATAACTATCATCATTAATCAAGCAACAAATTTTCCCAGCAGCAACTATCTAAGGCTCTGTTTGGTAATGCGGTGGCAGTGATGAACACTGGTGAACGCGGTGGATACGAACCGTTCGTGAATGCCCGACCTCACCTAAGGAACTTCTGTTGAAATTTTTAGATCTTGGAATGAGCAGAGATTATCTCAACTAGAAGGTTAGATCACAACCAGAGACACCATCAGCAACAAGAGTTTTTATTGATAACAGCAGTGTTCTTACAAAGCGAGACATACATGGCGAGACATGATTCGTCAAAATAACCAAAAGGAAAGCAGAACAACTACAAGGCAAATCAAACTGTGCGAACTGAACAAGTAGCCGCCGGTTCTACTGCACTACAGAGTCCGCACAGACCGTCAGGTCGCCAGACCGCAACCAAGCCGCGCGGACTGCCCGTTATTCCAAAGCTGAGCTCTAGCCGCCAATCTGCAGGCCACCTAACCGCGAGGTTGCCTAGCCGCCAGACCGCACAAGCTGCTGATGCCGAATTGAACAGGCCGTCTGAAGCAGACGACTTATTGAACCGGGAAACTAGTTGCCAAAGAGAAAACCGCCTGGTCGCTGTCCGCGACCTGCTGTTTACCGCATGTTGCTAACCGCAGAGTCCGCGTTGTCCCTGACCGCAATCAGAGCCAAGTCATGGCTTTCCAGCGCTATCCGCACAACTTGCACAGCACAAACCGGTCAACTCCTTCAACCCGCGCGGATATCGAATTCCAGTCCGCAGCAACTAATTGCGAGTTCACTTACTATTCATTCGCTCGTTATCCTGATGTGATAGGAGTCCTATTTATAGGCACGATGAGGAGTGTGGTCACCGCCCTAACCGATAGGAACACCGCCTCATCCCGTAGCAAGAACAAGTGTATCCGCAAGCCGCAGATACACTTGCAGTCCGCCACGACCTGTGCAGGATAGCCAGTCCGCCTATGCTACACCAAGGCCGGACAGCACGCCAGTCCGCCTTATCGTCAAAGGCCAAGCCAGGACCACCAGCCAAACTCTGCAGCAACACCTTGTCCGCCTATTCGCCGACACAGCTCCAGTCCGCATTCCCTGAGCCCGCAGCCAGGCCACCAAGACAGCTGCCGGACTCAGCGGACACAACATCAGTCTGCACGCCTTTGCGGACGCAACTCCAGTCCGCGTTCCCCAAGCTCGCAACCAAGGCACACAGCACTGCTGCCAAGCTAGGCGGACTGATAAGCAGTCCGCGCTTAACTGCGCGATCTCCCCAGACTGAGCCAAGCCTGGACTTGGTTCAGAACTAACCAAGTCCACTCCACCAGCCACAAGGGCCAGTCCGCACTTACTGGCGAACACTGGAACCAGTCTGCCTGCCTCGGCGAACTCCAGCACATGTCTGCACTAACTGGCGACCTCCGCGGCTTCCGCTTGCCGCTCCTCTAGAGCTAGATCAAGGCATCTGTCAAGCCGGTCTGCCGAGCTCCAGTCTAGTCCGCTCCTTGCCGGACTCCGCGGATACAGTCGTTATCAGCCCGGTTACCTTCTGGGATCCAACTGCCTGCTGAGCATAAGTCGGTCTGGCTTGCTGTCGCCTCTGTTCGCACAGTCCGCGCGAACAACCTGCCCAGGCCGCCAAAGAACAAGCTGTCTGCAACAGCTCTGCCGACCTGGCTATCTGTCAGTCCTGTCTGCATAGTCCGCGCGGACAGGTCGCCCAGGTTGCTCAATCACCCACTTTCACTTCACCATTTTCAACACTCCCCCTTGAAGTGAGAAGTGGTGAATAACCCCAGCAGCTCCGATAACCTTGCACCTGGTCCCTCTGATAGCACCATCGAGAAGATGTCCAAGACATGATCCTCGCCCCGCCTATCCTGGACCATAAGGGATCCCTCCAGCATCTTCCAAAAGGAGTCATGCTTCCCTCTGCCTTCTTCTTCAGCTTCAACCTCCACTTGTGTGTCACAGGAGTATCACCAACGATCTTGAGCACAAGGCCCCAAGCCTCGTTTCCTCTGAGGGTAGTCACCTACTCAACCTTGGCGTCATCCACCTCCTTGATTTCATTGGTGTCATCATAGCTAGAAGGTACTCGCTCGACCTGAGGGCCTGCAAGGAAACATGAGACCAAGCTCACCGAGTTTCCTCCGCAATATCGAGCTGGTGGGTTGATGATCCTCTTCAACCTTCGAAGACCCTGATCACGGCTAACCACCTCCGCTGCTTTTTCCGAACCAGCTCCGTTCCCGGGCAAAACTGGAACAATGCTCCTCTTGCTTCCTGAACAAGAAGTCACCGCACTGGAAACAGAAGCACCTGGAGCAACGCTCCCCTGCTACCTGAACCAGAAGCCTCCGCTCTTGAACAAGAACTGCCTGGAACATCGCTCCCCTTGCTAACTGAACAAGAAGCACCTGAAGCAACACTCTCCCTACTTCCTGAACCAGAAGCCTCCGTCATCGAGCCAGAAGCACATGGAGCTCCCTCTGCTTCCTGAGCCAAACGCCTCTGCCCCGGAGCTAGAACAGCCTAAAGCTCCCGGTGACACAAGCAGCTCCATCTGAACCTTAGCAGCAGCCTCATTCAGCCCACCATCTGACCTGCTCTCCTCTAGCTCCACACACGAGCTACCCCAATACGACGTCAGCTCATCGAAGACAACGTCTCTTGACACGATGAATCTCTTCGTCGCAGGATCCATACACCTTCATCTTCTCTTCCGCTCATCATACCCAACAAAGACTAGCTTTGTCTTGAGAGCATCCGGAGCGTGTACGTAGCAGGTAGAACCAAACACACGTAGGTGCTTCACACTGGGCTTCACCCCGAACATCAACTCAACCGGAGTCTTTGCATTGATCGGACTAAGAGACATCTGATTGATGACATGTGCCGTAAAGGTCATCCCTTCCGCCCAAAAAACCTTAGGAATGTCTTTGCATTGAAGCCAACATTTGCAGGTCTCCGTCAACAAACGGATCATCTGAACTGCAACACCACCTTGCTGTGAAGTATGTCCAGGAGAGAGCTCCCTTCGGATCTCATGCTTCCTGCAAAAGTTCGAGAACACGGTTGAGCCAAACTCTCCTTCGTTGCCCGTCCTCAACTTCTTGATCCGCAGGCCAAGCTGACCCTCCACAAGCTTCTTGAACTCCACAAACAAGCGGAACATGTTCGACTTCTCCTTCATGAAGTATACCTCGTATAATCATCAGCCAAAATCCGTATGTACCTGCTGCCTCCAAAACTGGCAGTGACGGTCGGCCCTACCAGGTCACAATGAACAACCTCCAAAGGTGCTTTGCATCTGGACCGCGCATTATCAATCGTAAAGCTATAAGCTTCACCGGGTTGTCATCATGTGCATGCTTGACCATCATCGTAGGATGACAATCTAGGCAAGCCTCTCACGAGTCTCCTTACCGCCATTACTTTCAGTTTGTCCATCCTCACTTGTCTCAGTCTTTCATGTCAGATAGCTGCACTATCATTGGTCTTCATCCGATCAACATCTGAACTTGTTGATGACCCAACCAAGTTCTTCTCCTTACTCCCAGTATGAGCAACGTTCACCGAGTGTAAGACAACCTTACAGTCCTTCTTGAGGTGACCATGATGCTTGCATCTATAACACCTTGATCCTTCCTTCCTCTTCCCTTGATCCTTCCTTCCTCTTCACGCCATAAACACGCTCTCTTAGGAGAAACACTGCTCTCTTGCTGATATGAAGTAGAAAGACCAACCTTAGCAGCCCCCTTCACCTCCTCCTTGAACAACCCAACAAGGGAAGTCCAAACCTCCGCAGCTGACAGACATCCACTGATGTTGTTAAATTTTCTCAACGTGGTCAGCAAGATAGCCCAAACGCCAAATTAATATCTTCGGAACTACCCAGTTCGCACGCTGAACCTGCGGAAAGCCCAAGGACTAGAGGTTGCACCCAACAAAACAATGGAAGCACAAGAAGGTCTTTTTATGCATTCACTTCTTTACAATCCGAGGTAGCGAGACATGATTTCGCTAGTATTACAGCTGAAAACAGAAAGAACACAAAAAACGGGCGGACAGCACCGGAGTCCGCCGAGACCGCGAGGTCGCCGAGACCGCCGAGACCGCTGAGCTCGCCCAAGCTGTGCTGCAATCCGCCGAATACCACGAAGTCCGCCGAAGCCGCGAGGCCGCGCGGACACACCGTTATTCGCCTCCTGCTGAACTCGAACTGAGGAACTCCCCTACCCGCCTGAAGCCGGCGGACAGGTTATTAAAGCTGGCAAAGTTGAAACAGAACTGACAAGCCGCAGAGCGACCTCCTGCTGAGTCCGCAGAGACCGCACACTTCCAAGCACTTGACCGAAGTCACAGCCAAACTCCTGGCTCCTTGAAGTTATCCGCGCGACCTGCACACAGCAAACCGTCAGCCTGAAACAATCCGCGCGGACTGGCAAACACAGACCGCAGCACTTCGCACACCCCAACTTACTGTTCACTCAAGTTACTTAGGTTACTGTAGATGTGCCAGGGGGTCCTATTTATAGGCAAGGTGAGGAGTGTGGTCACCGCCCAAGAGATAGCGACACCACCCTCAGTCCGCGCGAATACAACCACCGTCCGCTGAGTCCGCATGGACTTAGCCGGATACCAAGGAAACCGCCAGGAGCAAGGCAACCATTGACGAACCCTCTTCAGTCCGCCCAAGCTAAGCGGACAAGGCACCAGCCCGCAAAGCTCCAACTGCTTCAGGACAGCAAACCCCTTCAATGGCTGTCCGCACCAACCCGAGGCAGTCCGCAAGACTCACACCTCAATCCGCCACAAGTCCACGACCAAAGGCAAACAGCAACAGTCCGCCCGGTCACAGCGGACTTGGCGGATACGGCGGACACCATGAACTTGGCACAATGTGAGACCAAGTCCAAAACCATCAAGGGCCAGTGCGAGCATGGCGGACACAAAGTCCCGTCCGCCAAACACCCTAGCACAGACCGCAACCAGTCCGCGAGCACCTCACACTTGTCCAACGCAGTAGCTTCCTGCCGGACTCCAAACACCAGTCCGCCAACCGGTCTCCACAGCAAGACCTGCTGTAACACCAGAACTTGACAAGGCCTCAGCCAAGCTCTAAGCTTAGTCCGCAACAGCCAATATCGCGGACACATTAGTCCGCAAGCTTCCCGCGGACAAGAGCCAACCCGCCTTTCAGCACAAGCTTGCACCCGCGACCACTGAGCAAAGCACCAGTCCGCAAGCCTCTCTATCCGCAGATACCAGGCCGCACCAAACCGCGGACTCCATGCAACAACCCGCTCAGAACACAGCCGGCTTCCACCAGACTTTTCACCAGGCCGCAACCTCAGTCCGCCCAGTCCGCCCAGTCCGCCAAGGCTGTCCGCCACAGGCCGCGCGGCCTGTCCCGTCACCCACTTCCACTTCACAAATTTCAACAAATGTGGTCCAAGAGCTCCGATGAGATAACCTGCTTGAGAATAGACTCTGCTCTCGCATTTGTCTCCTTCCAAGCTCTCATCACTTCAGCATTGTCAGCAGTATCCTCTAGTCTTTATGCTCCGAACACCACCTCCCAAAGGTCCTCGCAAAGAAGATAGCTCTTCATACAAGACTTCTACTTCTTAAGGTGAGTCTGTGTTAGGAGATCAATATCAAATCCTCTTGCAAATCCTGCTTCCATGGCTCTAACACTGGTTCCCTCTTCACAAGAACAACAACTTCTAGATAATCACTGCTTATCCACTCCAACCTCCAACCTCTAATACCAAAACTTCCAGAAGCGCCGAGCACAATCTAAGGTTGATTACAGCTCACTGCTCAAGTCATTGTTCCCTCTGATACCATGTTGAAATTTTCGGATCTTGGAATGAGTAGGGGTTATCTCAACTAGAAGGTTAGATTACAACCAAAGACACCATCAGCAACAAGAGTCTTTATTGATAACAGCAATGTTCTTACAAAGCGAGACATACATGACGAGACATGATTCGCCAAAATAACCAAAAGAAAGGCAGAACAACTGCAAGGCAAATCAAACCGCGAGTACTGAACAAGTAGCCGCCGGTTCTACTGCACTACGGAGTCCGCACAGACCGCCAGGTCGCCAGACCAGAACCAAGCCGCGCGGACTACCCATTATTCCAAAGCTGGGCTCTAGCCGCCGATCTGCGGGCCGTCTAACCGCGAGGTCGCCTAGCCGTCAGACCGCACAAGCTGCTGATGCCGAACTGAACAGGCCGTCTGAAGCAGACGACTTATTGAACCGGGAAACTAGTTGTTAAAGATAAAACCGTCTGGTCGTTGTCCGCGACCTGCTGTTTACCGTCTGTTGCTAACCGCAGAGTCTGTACTGTCTCTGCCGCAATCAGAGCCAAATCCTGCCTTTCCAGCGCTATCCGCACAACCTGCACAGCACAAACCGGTCAACTCCTTCAACCCGCGCGGATACCGAATTCCAGTCCACAGCAACTAATCGCGAGTTCACTTACTGTTCATTCGCTCGTTATCCTGATATGTCAGGAGTCCTATTTATAGGCACGATGAGAAGTGTGGTCACCGTACTAACCGATAGGAACACCGTCTCATCCCGCAGCAAGAACAAGTGTATCCGCAAGCCACGGATACACTTGCAGTACGCCGCGACCTGTGCAGGATAGCCAGTCCGCCTATGCTACACCAAGGCCGGATAAGCATGCCAGTCCGCCTTGTCGCCAAAGGCCAAGCCAGGACCACCACCAGCCGAACTCTGCAGCAACACCTTATCCGCCTATTCGCGGACACAGCTCCAGTCTGCATTCTCTGAGCCCGCAACCACGCCACCAAGATAGCTGTCGGACTCAGCGGACACAACATCAGTCTGCACGTCTTGCGGACGCAACTCCAGTCTGCATTCCCCAAGCTCGCAACCAAGGCACGCAGCACTGCTGCCAAGCTAGGCAGACTGAGAAGCAGTCCGCGCTTAACTGCGCGATCTCCCCGGACTGAGCCAAGCCTGGACTTGGTTCAGAACTAACCAAGTCCACTCCACCTGCCACAAGGGTCACTCCGCACTTACTGGCGGACACTGGAACCAGTCCGCCTGCCTCGGCGAACTCCAGCACATGTCCGCACTAACTGGCGACCTCCGCGGCTTCTGCTTGCCGCTCCTCCAGAGCTAGACCAAGGCATCTGCCAAGCCGGTCTGCCGAGCTCCAGCCCAGTCCGCTCCTTGTCGGACTCCGCGGATAGAGTCGCTATCCGCCCGGTTACCTTCTGGGATCCAACTGCCTGCTGAGCATAAGCCGGCCTGGCTTGTCGCCGGCTCTGTTCGCACAGTCCGCGCGAACAAATTGCCCAGGCCGTCAAAGAACAAGTCGTCTGCAACAGCTCTGCTGACATGGCTATCCGCCAGTCCTGTCCGCATAGTCCGCACGGACAAGTCGCTCAGGTTGCCCAATAACTCACTTTCACTTCACCATTTTCAACAACTTCATCCACTTCTATGCTCAAAATTAGATTTTTTTTCTTGGTGGCAGTCATAACCATTGTCATGTCAATCATACATTCTATCATAGTGGCTTTTTGGTCCAAACACACCTGAGCAAAAACGTCACGCCAAGCAGAGCCTGAGGCTTCATTGGGGGGACTTATTTTCACCGGTCAAGCGGTTACGGCAGCTTGAACTGACCTAAATGTGTAATAAAAAAAAATCTGAAGCAAAACTATCACATGTTCAAATATAAACAGCATAAATGTTGTTGTTGCAGTAGGATTCATCCTATCAAGCTACCATAAAGAAAGAGCAATCCTCTTATCCACGTATGTACCAGTAACCATAACTCAAGCTTTATGCACATGGTCATCTCCTCGAAGAAATAAGAAGCCCTTAGCACAAAGGATAAATAAGGACCAACATGTCCCTTAATAAAAATCGAATTCCTAAAATTAGTAAATTATATGGATTCAGGGAAACAGAGAAGATGCAAATAGTATGTATATGCGCTCTCAAATTAGTCAACAATTAGTTGGCATGAGCAGATTCCCAGATCTAACATCTACAGGTTGCAAACAAAATAGCGGCTAATCTCGCCATTAGCAATCGAAGTAGGAAAGAATTTGGCTCCAGAACGACATTCATAACCATATGAAACAGACCAGGGAAACAAACAACCGAAGAGGAAACAAGGCTTAATGGACGACCTCGATAAAGAAGCAGTCGAACCTGGATCGGAAGAGCATCCATGTCAGCCCTGAGGGCGACAACCGGAGGTCTGCCGGTGCCAAGGGTGGCCACGATCCCTGTCCTCGCAAAGGGGAAACGATAGTCTATTCCCATGTCATCAAGCTCCTCCATGATCAATCTCCCCGTCTCCACCTCCTCGTAAGCTAACTCAGGGTGCTGGTGAATCTGCCTCCGTAACCCCTTTACCCATTCCACCGCCTCCGGTATCATTGCCAGACGCAGTATGTCGTCTTTCCAATCCACATCTCCACGGCCCGGCGGCGATCTCCTGCTCCCGTTCGCCTCCCCGGCGCGCCTCAGAGGCACGGAGACCGGGGCGGAAACCTCAAACACCCCTCCGATAAGAAGCTGATCCACATCCAGTCCCTCGGCTCCGGTTTCCAACGCGACGAGGAAGAAGGTGAGCAGTAAAATCAAAACTCTGATAAGCGTCCGCGCCATGGGATTGGAGCAATAGCGACCGACGTAGGGGAAATAAAGAAGAAGACGAATATTGGAAGGATATAAAAACAGTGACCTAATCGAAGTGGTAAGCAGCGGCGGCGGAGGGGCCCGGGCCAGGTGGAAGAGTGACGGACGGCGCGGTTGGAAGAAGGAAAATTCGGAAGATAACCGGCAAGGCATTTAACTCGTGCGAGAATTCATTATTCGCGCGACTCATTTTTTCGTGCGCGGGAGGTAATGGTACAGCTTTTTTTTTTTTTTTTTTTTATTATTATTAGCGATACAGGTTTGACTAATCGTACAACGTTTCCTTCTAATTTATCGTGTGTTTTAGAAATACGTCTTGTACATGCATTTTTATGAAAAGTGTTCAACACAAAAGTTGTAGATCTCGTCAAGATCTACAACTTTCCTGTTGAACACTTTTCCTAAAAATGCATATAAAATGTATATTTATAAAAGGCGCGAGATCTGAGTGTATTTTCAAAGTACGTTTTGTACATACATTTTTTTAGAAAAAGTGTTCAACACTAAAATTGTAGATCTCGTCGAGATATACAACTTTAGTGTTGAACAATTTTCCTATAAATGCAAGTATAAGACGTATTTCAAAAAAAACGTGAAAATTGGGAGAAAACGTTATGCGGCTAGCCAAAACTGTGGTGGAAATAACAATCACCTTTTTTACTTTTAACTGTTGAATTAACAATCGAATGGACCACGTGCATTGCACGTATGGCCCAATGTAATGCATGGAAAATTTACGGAGGATTGTACAGAAAATCTAGTGTTTTTTATGGGTATTGTTATTTATACCTCATAAATGAATATTTGTAACATATGGATATTTGTACTCGAAAGCTGATATTTGTACTCATATATGATAATTGTATCTAACATCAAGGAAAATATTTTTTTTGCATATATAACATCAGAATAATATTTCCAAAATGTGCATAATGTGTTCTGTAACTATTATAACATCAAAATAATATTTCTAAAAAAGTATGTATTGTGTTCTCTAAATGTTATTACATCAAACAATATTTTCAAAATAGTACATAGTGTATTCAACAAAAATTATATTTAGTCTTTCAAAATGTACTTAACATTTGCAAGTTTTATTTTTTCTGCCGAAAAAATATCCGTCTACAAGAAAAAATGATTTTAATCAGTAAGTATATTTAAAACAATAAATAACTAAATAAATATCTTACATATTTTTGAACTTGATGTGTTGAGTTCTTGAAGAACCCTAATCATAAAACAATCTGCAATCAACAAATACAAAATAAATTAATTGATGATTACTCAAAGCTTTAATGTAGTTCAATCAAATTATTTAAATAGACATACCTGACTAATTAAATTAGATGTGTAATATATGGAATGTCCCACTCTTCGGCTATTTGTTCATGATATGTTCTCCAAAAATCTAATGTTTTTGGCTTGTCGAAAAATAACTTTTATTGCATTCATCAATGCAAGCTCCTAGTCCGTCACAAATACATTAGGATGCACATTATTATCAAAAGTAAGCTTAAAACATTCAAGTGCACATTTATAGCAACCTTCATTTTTATTAGACATAAAGGCAAATGAACAGAAAAATGATTTGTTAGTCGATGTAACGCAAACTATTGAAAGAAATGGCAAACTATAGCGATTGGTCTTTTAAATACAATAAACCATAAAAATATTTGAGAACATATTACTCATACGAATAGCCGTCAGATGGGCAAAAAAAATATTTTCTAATTGCAATGTACTCTCATTTACTTGAGTGAAACTGATGTAACATGAAGCACTAATGCATTTGAACAAGTGTTGAATTGAAGTTCCACCTTCTAGTTGTGTTCTATATAGCTTAGCATTTGCATTGTAGATTGTTCTAATGGTTGTAGTTTTACCCGGATATATCTTCTTTAGCATAGCTAAAATTTTACGCGGCGTACATCTAACATCGTACATCTCCTCGACAATCTTGTGCCCATCGATATCTAGCCTACCGATATATGAGTGTGAGATGAACAAACTCATGATTGTGCACCATGTGTAACTTCAAGTTCAAATTCATTGTTCTCATTTTTATGTCCTTTAAGTACAAATTTGCACTCACACCGCTTGAAACTTGATTTTCTGATATTTCTTTTAACATATCCTTTGTTTTTTTAAGCATCTGGTGGTAACCCACCTCTGTCACACCATAAAATAACTCTGGGTGTTGCTCTATCACCGAGCTTATTTGCCCTTGTTATAATAATGACAAACCTCAACTGTTTGGCAACATTCTTAGCTCATTCAATCAAATCATATTTGCTTTGAAAACAAGCGAATGTGCAAAAGTGCATTCCAACATCTTTAAATAATTTGTCATTTTCAAATAGTGTCACCTCGTTTGAGCTCATGATTAATTAGACTCCTAAAGATAATCATAACACACATACTAATGAAAAATAATAATTCATAAATGATGGGTTACACCGCCATTTATAAAGAAGATTTTCCCATTATCTCGTCCCAAAGTGGGAGATCATGGGGTTGACTACTCAACTGCACCTCCCATGAACTCCACATAAAGAGGGAAACATTGGGGGATGGCCCACTCTCTCTCTCTCTCCGCCAAAAAAAACCACCCCCTTTAAGGGGAAACCGCCGCCGCCACCTGCCAGGCCGCCGCCGCCGGACAGACTGCGGTTTCCGCTGGCTATGTCGCGGACCTGAGCCATGCAAACTAAGTCACGAGCCTGACTCATGCAACCTCGCAAGGGTCGGCCCCCCTTCGCGACAAAACCGCGGACCTGAGCTGTGCAAACTAAGCCGGAAGCCTGACTCGTGCAACCTCGCAAGGGCCTGCCCCCCCCCCCCCCCCTCGCGACAAAGTCGCGGACCTGAGCCGTGTAAACTAAGTCATGAGCCTAACTCGTGCAATCTCGCAAGGGCCTGCACCCCTTCGCGACAAAGTCACGGACCTAAGCCATGCAAACTAAGTCACGAGCCAAACTCGTGCAACCTCGCAAGGGCCTGCCCCCCATCATGACAAAGCCGCGGACCTGAGCCATGAAAACTAACTCGCGAGCCTGACTCGTGCAACCTCGCAATGGCCTGCCCCCCCCCCCCCATTCGCGACAAAGCCGCGGACCTGAGTCGTGCAAACTAAGCCGCGATCCTGACTCGTGCAACCTCGCAAGGGCCTGCCCCCCTTCGCGACAAAGTCGCGGACCTGAGCCTTGCAAACTAAACTGTGAGCCTGACTCGTGCAACCTCGTAATGGCCTGCCCCCCTTCGCGACAAAGTCGCGGACCTGAGCCGTGCAAACTAAGCCACGAGCCTGACTCGTGCAACCTCGCAACGACCTGCCCCCCTTCGCGACAAAGTCGCGGACCTGAGCCATGCAAACTAAGTCGCGAGCCTGACTCGTGCAACCTCGCAAGGGCCTGCCCCCCTTCGCGACAAAGCCGCGGACCTGAGCCGTGCAAAATAAGCCACGAGCCTGACTCGTGCAACCTCGCAAGGGCCTGCCCCCCTTCGCGACAAAGCCGCGGACCTGAGCCGTGCAAACTAAGCCGCGAGCCTGACTCGTGCAACCTCGCAAGGGCTTGCCCCCCTTCGCGACAAAGCCGCGGACTTGAGTCGTGCAAACTAAGCCGCGAGCCTGACTCGTGCAACCTCGCAAGGGCATGCCCCCTTCACGACAGAGCCGCGAACCTGAGCCGTGCAAACTATGCCGCGAGCCTGACTCGCGCAACCTCGCAAGGGCCTGCCCCCCTTCGCAACAAAGGCGCGGACCTGAGCCGTGCAAACTAAGCCGCGAGCCTGACTCGAGCAACCTCGTAAGGGCCTACCCCCCTTCGCAACAAAGCCACGGACCTGAGCCGCGTAAAATATGCCACGAGCCTGACTCGTGCAACCACGCAAGGGCCTACCCCCCTTTGCGACAAAGTCGCGGACCTAAGTCGTGCAAACTAAGCTGCGAGCCTGACTCGTGCAATCTCGCAAGAGTCTACCCCCTTTCGCGGTAAAGTCGTGGATTAGGACCGTGTGAACAAAACAGCTAAGATGGCATAAAAAACAATGTCATACGAAATAGCTGGAACGATACAAAAGGGGCAATCATCGCCTAAGGACAAAACAACAAATGCTGAACAAAAGGCAAAATACAGTACAACTAACTAGACAATAAAATGCAGATACACAACTGCGAAGATGTAAGAGCTGCTACTCATCATCTGAGTCAGAATGCTCGTCCTCAGAAACATCTGCAAAGCTGAAGCCGGATGTGTCACATCCCGAGCTCTTGCTGACCAGGCGGAATATAACACCCCAGTTTTCAGGCCTGGAGTCGCTGGAAGCTAACGTCCGGCGGAATAGATACCGTTGGTGGTAGGTTGTTAAGCTCGGCATTGGATCCAATGCGCACGATCATAGGATTCAGTGCGCACGACCAGTGGTCGTGAGCCACTGATCGTGCGCACTGTTCTTTATTTTTCCGAGTTCTGCCTGGGTCAACAGCACGACCATTGGACTTAGTGCGCACGACCACTGGTCATGCGTCACTGCACGTGAGCGTTGATTCCAGTTGTTCTAGAGTTCTGCCATTGTAGATCGTATGATCATGGGATCCACTGCACACGACCACTGGTCGTGCACCACTGATCGTGCGGACGGGTGCAGGTCCGCCATTTTATTTCGTGGCCGTCTGATCCTTCCTTAAACCCGATCCAAGGGCCCAGGATCTTCCTCCCAAATGATTATATTAGGGCTGAGAGCCTCTTTCCATTCAGTTTTTTCTCATTTTGGAGAATAACCTAGGGTTTGGGTGAGAGTGAGGAGGAGGAAGGAGTAGGCCTTCCATCGCCATTGACGAAGCTTCGGAGATCCGATCGTCATTCTGAGACCGGATGCGTGGAGAGCGCGTGGAGGCGCTCGTGTCAATCTGTTCCAAACAAGGATTTCATGGATAGGAAGAGAGGTCGTAAGGTAACGACATTTTCTCCTCTCGGTTTCTAGGATGCGTGCATAACATCTCTTTTCTTTCTTGTTTTTCAAGATTTTGGGCACCAAATCTCTCAAATGAGAGGGGTTTGGGTCTCCATGGTTCAAGAGAAACCACCGGGTCGATTGTGTCCGCCCCCGACATGATTTTGCATTAGAGATCCGCTTCGTTAGTAGATTAGGCATTGTGGGTGAAGCAGTAGTCGCGATCGTTAGTCCGACTCGGTGATGTTGCATAGCGAGCCTTAACAATTTTGTAGAAATCCGTTGCGGCAATATGTCGTTGGTGATGTATGTGTTTTCCCCCTTTTCTTTGAGTAAGTACGTGTAGTCGGAACAGGGCAAAGTTAGCTCCGCATTGGCGGTAGATGGTTTCCTTGGTGCGCTGGAACGTTACAGTACAAATGATAGATTATGGTGGGTAAAGACTATGAATTGTGATGCGCTAAGGTGTGGATTTATCTCTGTGGTAGGCTGGCTATCCCGTGATGTGCAAGTTATATGGAGAAAGTGTCCCGACGAGACTAGTCCCCTTTTGTGAGACTGACGAGAACGCTACGCATAGGACAAGCCCGGGCAATGAAGCCCACGAGCAGGTGGGGTCCAGTAAGAGTTCTTAGAATCGGTCTGTGTGTGAGACGAAAACCTGACGTGAGAAGTCAAGGTTTGCAGGCAAGCCCGGGTCTAAGACCCACGAGCGGGTGGGGCCTTGGCAAGATTTCCGTGTGGCGGCTTGTATGCCATTAGGGGAAATATAGTACCCTTTTATTTGCGGCTTAACGCCAATGGGGAAATTGGAAGTACCCATGTAATATATTATGATGATGTGTTAGATGCATATGTGATAGAGTGCCTTGGGTGAAGCCCGAGTTTGCATACATGTTGCATAGTAGGCCTTTTTAATTATATGATCAACAAAGAAAACATGTTTGTTGTTTGAGATATTCAAACATGTTTTAAAGCTTTACATGTTTATGTATATGGCATGCGAAGTGTTAACTTGCAGGTTGGAGGGGTACCCCGGGGTCCGTTAGGGGCAGCCGGGAGGAGATGTGTTGGTTACACAGTAGAGGTCAGCCTTTGCTGACCCACGTTACTCCAAATTTTACAGGACAAGGATCGCGAGCGAGAGCAAGCGCGCCAGCCGAAAAGGCATAAGCCTCATGAAGTGATTACCATGATTACTAGCTTGTTTTCTTCTTGACTGTGATGCTCCATGTTTTTGGTATTTCCGGCTTGCACACTGAGGTAGCCTAGGAGTGCTTTTGCACGTTGATATTTGACCCTGTTGTCATTCAGGTTTGAACTCATTTTGTGTAAGGCCTTGAGGCCATTTTGATACTCCTGTTTGGTAGTTGATAACTAATTGTTTTGTTGGTATGTTTCTGTTGTTGCTTTATTCTGAGTTTTGTGTTGGGTATTTAATATCATCTTTTAATGCTAAAGCTGTGGCGTCCGTATGTTGTGGGGCCCCAGCCGGACCCATATTATTTGGTCATTACAGGGAGGTGTTACACAGAAGGCCTTCGAGACACCGCGCCGAAGTGCTAGCTCACGAATGTCGTCCATCTAAGGCTCCACCTCCTTGAACCAAATCTCGTCATGAACCCCCTCTACAATCAGACAACAGTCTCGCATGTAGTCCAATGATTCCAGGTACTCTGCAAGTCCCGCAGCCTTCAACTCTGACACATGGCTATCAGAGGACAACATCTCCACTTGGGCCTTTGACGCCCGAAGCTGAGTCTCAAGGCCAGTGGCTTCCTCCTGTGCATCCTGTAATTGGGTCTCCAAGCCCAAAGTCTCCTCCTTCGAGTGCTTCAACATCTGGGTGGTCCTCTCCACCAGGATTTTCTACACCTCCAAGGCTGCACGTGCTTCCTCTAGCTCGGATTTCAGTATCGACCCGGTTCGGCGGAACCGTGCAATGTCCCGATCATGCTCCTCCTTCAAGGAAGCAAGCGAGCTCGACGTCGACCGAAGCTTCTTCTGAAGAGTAAGGTACTCATCCTTCAAACTCACGTACTGGTCATTTTAGGTTACCGCAATTTGGGTTTGGGTCTCTATCTACACGAGGAAAAGGTCAGGGTTAGCACCAAATAACAAATGAAAAGTGAAGAAAGGAATCTTTACAGCAAATCAAGGCGTTTATCGCATCACTCATTGCCCTCAAGGAAGAGGACATCCGTGGAGCAGCTATCTCTGAAGACACCTGAGGAACTGGGGACGCGAGTATCTGCACCTCAGGGGTCGACTCAGGACAGGCATCAGAAGAGACCACCGCCACCACCGTATCACCAGGAGGGGCCGCCACAAGCGGCGGACCCAAGATCACCAGGAGGGGCAATTAAGTTTATTAACGCCACAAGCTAGATAAAGTTAATTGGATTTAATAAAATCCAAATCATAACCGGACCCAGAATTTTTGTCTAATATTTCTTCCAAAATATTAAAAATTCTTTTCCAACCCGGTCACAAAGTAATAAATTTTAATTTTTGATAACCTACGAAAAAAACAATAATTATCACATATTGAAGAACAGTTTTGATTTTGAGCATTACGAAAGAAAATTTGAAAAGGCCAATTAAGTTTATTAACAAATAAATTTGAAGAGAATCTAACGAGACATTATTCACTAATTTTAAAAGATATGATTCACTAATTTCTAGATAAAGTTAATTGATGATTTAATAAAATACAAATCATAACCATGAGACTCTCTTCTGTTATCCAATAGTGTTATCCATTGTAAGAGAAGATGTCGAGGTCTAATATTTCTTCCAAAATATTAAAAATTCTTTTCATATCGAATTTTATTTTCTCAAGCAAGAAAATTAGTGCTTATAATTTTATCTTTGACACATTTCATGGTTTTAACTTTTAAAGCAAAATGAAGGAAAATCTATGAATCTAATTTTTGACAAAGAGACTTAACAAAAGTTTACTGGTTGACAAATAAAAAAAATCACTAAAAGGAGGTCATTGAGTGAAAAAAACAATAATTATCACCGATAAAATTTACAGTGGATCAACCGGCCATTGACAAAGAGTGTAAAAACTGTGGCGTCCGTATGTTTTGTGTTGGGTATTTAATATCATCTTTTAATGCTAAAGCTGTGGCGACCGTATGTTGTGGGGCCCCAGTCGGACCCATATTATTTGGTCATTACAGGGAGGTGTTACACAGAAGGCCTTCGAGACACCGCGCCGAAGTGCTAGCTCACGAATGTCGTCCATCTAAGGCTCCACCTCCTTGAACCAAATCTCGTCATGAACCCCCTCTGCAATCAGACAACAGTCTCGCATGTAGTCCAATGATTCCAGGTACTCTGCAAGTCCCGCAGCCTTCAACTCTGACACATGGCTATCAGAGGACAACATCTCCACTTGGGCCTTCGACGCCCGAAGCTGAGTCTCAAGGCCAGTGGCTTCCTCCTGTGCATCCTGTAATTGGGTCTCCAAGCCCAAAGTCTCCTCCTTCGAGTGCTTCAACATCTGGGTGGTCCTCTCCACCAGGATTTTCTACACCTCCAAGGCTGCACGTGCTTCCTCTAGCTCGGATTTCAGTATCGACCCGGTTCGGCGGAACCGTGCAATGTCCCGATCATGCTCCTCCTTCAAGGAAGCAAGCGAGCTCGACGTCGACCGAAGCTTCTTCTGAAGAGTAAGGTACTCATCCTTCAAACTCACGTACTGGTCATTTTAGGTTACCGCAATTTGGGTTTGGGTCTCTATCTACACGAGGAAAAGGTCAGGGTTAGCACCAAATAACAAATGAAAAGTGAAGAAAGGAATCTTTACAGCAAATCAAGGCGTTTATCGCATCACTCATTACCCTCAAGGAAGAGGACATCCGTGGAGCAGCTATCTCTGAAGACACCTGAGGAACTGGGGACGCGAGTATCTGCACCTCAGGGGTCGACTCAGGACAGGCATCAGAAGAGGCCACCGCCACCACCGTATCAAGATCACCAGGAGGGGCCGCCACAAGCGGCGGACCCAGAATTTTTGTCCAACCCGGTCACAAAGTAATAAATTTTAATTTTTGATAACCTACGTCACATATTGAAGAACAATTTTGATTTTGAGCATTACGAAAGAAAATTTGAAAAGGCCAATTAAGTTTATTAACAAATAAATTTGAAGAGAATCTAACGAGACATTATTCACTAATTTTAAAAGATATGATTCACTAATTTCTAGATAAAGTTAATTGATGATTTAATAAAATCCAAATCATAACCATGAGACTCTCTTCTGTTATCCAATAGTGTTATCCATTGTAAGAGAAGATGTCGAGGTCTAATATTTCTTCCAAAATATTAAAAATTCTTTTCATATCGAATTTTATTTTCTCAAGCAAGAAAATTAGTGCTTATAACTTTATCTTTGACACATTTCATGGTTTTAACTTTTAAAGCAAAATGAAGGAAAATCTATGAATCTAATTTTTGACAAAGAGACTTAACAAAAGTTTACTGGTTGACAAATAAAAAAAATCACTAAAAGGAGGTCATTGAGTGAAAAAAACAATAATTATCACCGATAAAATTTACAGTGGATCAACCGGCCATTGACAAAGAGTGTAAAAACTGCTATGGAGGCTACAAATACATTGTCACTAGGAAATTTCCGAGAGCAATCAGAGTGTGTAGCTTACTCTTGAAGCATAGATCTGGCAGGAGATTACCGGCAAGCTAGTTGGATGAGAGGCTGAGGGGCTGAGGGGCTGAAGAGCGTCATTTGTGCCGAGCCTTCGTGGTATGCTTCCATTGAAGTTGCTCTCCCAAAGTTGGAGCACTTCCACCTCCGGCGGTATACGCCAGCTAAGCACTTTCCGAAGACGAGAGATATTCCACAGAGAAGAGAGATATTCTGCCTCCTGAGAAGAATTTTTCGCCGAGGTGTAGTAGATTTTGATGCCAGATGACTCTATTGGGAGTAGAGATTTCTATAAAGTTGCAGTTGGGAAATATAAGTTTTTTAAGCTTTAAATCATGTGTCAGTAGTCTGCACAAGCAACAATGACAAGACAAAACATAGGCTAGACAAAGCATAGGCTACTGTGCCTACCTTCAAAAAAAAAAGTAAAAATCTGACCCGGGCAAGTGCCCGGGTGTGTCTCCATCTAGGTCCGCCCCTAGGGCCCGCCACGGCTTTCCTCTTCCGGTCCCCGCCCTGAGAAGTCCCAAAGATCTGAGCGGCATCCGAGGAAATACCACATCGTAGCAAGTGCTTCTCCTCCACATAGACAAAAATATTAAATAGACGGTTGGCTAGTTCGCGAAGCTCTGAAAACCCAAGCACTGGGAAAAAATCTCGTTCCTTCCCTCTCACGCGGCGACAACGGTCAAGCAGTGTGTCCCACGCCTCTGGAAGATCTCATGAATTCCTAACATACCCAAACAAAGTATTCTCATGTCGGCAATCTTTGCGAGCCTCGAATTCCAACCAACTTTTATTACTGCAGATCTCCACCCGCTCGCCACCATCGGAGCGGACATCGCACCAATCTCGAATTTGGTCCAAAAAAAACCGTCCTCCATGCTCGTGAAAGAAGACAACTAATCCCATAATTCGGGCAATTCCAACCGGGATAAACAGAGAAATCGGCACCCCGCAGAACTTCAAGATCTCGATCACCTCCTCACATGACGGGAAGCGGAAGCCAGACCTCAGGGAAACTTCGCAAATCGTCAACCAGTCACGAGGGGGATTCTGGACTCGCTTCTCGGTGCGTGGAATCCTCACCTCCAAATCAGCAGGAAGCTCATATTTCTTCCTCCAAATTTTAACACTGTCATCAGTCAAGGAGGAGCGCAAGCGCATCAGACTAGAAGAACGCTTCGAGACTTGCACAACACAAAGATAAATGAGTCAGATTTGCCTAATAAAAAATAAAGTAAGGCTTGGAGTCACGCATCCAAGCGCATGTGTCCTAAACCGCGCGCAAAACAAGTGCGCACCCACGTACAAGGATGCACGCGACAAAAAAAAGCCCGCCCGCGCGCTCACGCCTGCTCGCGCGGATAGGCGAGCGCGACCTGGAGCGCGCGCGCGCACCCACACGCACGGATGGGTGCGCGCGGCCTGGTACGCGCGCACCCGCGCGCGTTGTAACAGCCCACATTTTATCAGCAGGCCAATTTCGGCTGGGGATGTTACACGCGCGACCAGGATCGCACGCACCCGTGCGAGCCTGCGCGAGGGGCCAACTACGGGTGTACCCGCGTGCACCGCCCTGGGCTCGCCTGCTCACACGCGCTCACCCACAAGGGGCTGGGCGCGCAATTTCGGTCGCGCGCCTTTGCTCCGCATAGGCAAGCGCCTCCCTCGGCCTATTTTGTCATCTTCGCCGGCCGTCTCTTATTCGGCAAGTTTACTCCAGGTACCTTCGAAACACCGCCCTTCACCGCATCCGCCTTCACGCTAGAGTTTGTCATGACAGCAGGGAAGAGGATGGCACCAGGAAAATCCTTCTTCTCTCATTCGCTTCGCTATCCAACAATAAGAATTTGGGGGGCAATTGATGGGTTACACCATTATTTATAAGGAGGATTTCCCCATGATCTCATCCCAAAGTGGGAGATCATGGGGTTGATTAGTCAACTTCACCTCTCATAAACTCCACATAAAGTGGGAAACATGGGGGGAGGGCCCACTCTATCTCTCTATCCACAAAAAACCGCCCCCTTTAAGGGGAAACCACCGCCGCCGCCGGCCAGGCCGCCGCCGCCGCCGGCCAGGCCGCCGCCGCCGCCGGCCAGGCCGCCGCCGCCGGCCAGGCCGCCGCCGCCGCCGGCCAGGCCGCCGCCGCCGCCGGCCAGGCCGCCGCCGCCGCCGGCCAGGCCGCCGCCGCCGCCGGCCAGGCCGCCGCCGCCGCCGGCCAGGCCGCCGCCGCCGCCGGCCAGGCCGCCGCCGCCGCCGGCCAGGCCGCCGCCGCCGCCGGCCAGGCCGCCGCCGCCGGCCAGGCTGTGGCCGCCGCAGCTGCCGGCCATGCCGCGGCCGCCGGACAGGCCGCCGCAGGCCAGGCTGCGGCTGCCGGCCAGGCCGCTACTGGCCAGGCCGCCGCCAGTCAGGCCTCCGTCGGCCTCGCCGCCTGCCCGTCGTCCGATCGTGGTGGGCTATACTCGTCGTCTGATATAGTGGGTAACCTCCCACTTACCCACCAAGTTAGTGGTTGGGCACGTCATAATCCTCTCCAGGAGGCTATAAAAGGAGCCCCAAGGCCTCCTCATAATTCACTTTTTGGTTCCCTGTCATCTTCTTCCTCAGACGATAGCTCTGCCGGATTCCTCACTCGAATCATCTTCCAGCCACCTCGAGCCACCAGTGTGCCGTCAGCAGGAAAACGCCGAAGTACTGGAACACGTGAAAGGAGGAGGAAGACCACTACAAGCGGACAAGCGTCGTACCCGCGCTCCGAACTTCAAGGCTTCATAACCACCTCTCGGATTTCAGTATCCAAGTCGCTCCCGTGACGCAGCCTGTTGCCCGTTGGGGAGCTGAAGTCTCTCGCTCTCTCCCCCCAATCTGTAACGGGGGGCGGCCTGTCGCCCCCGATTCTCCGAACACATTGTAATCACAAGAAGCTAGTGGACTTTGACCGGCACAGATCCGATCACGTGGTTTTTTACCCGGTTGAGAGATTTTTCCACGTCATCACACCTTGTGTCAACTTTTTATTCTCATTGGTTGTGCGCGTGCTTGACCACTCTGCAGGTTAAGACGGTCCAAGTAAATCCGTTCCGACCGGGGCATCGAGTTAGTCCGCAACAATAAACATAAAAAACGTAGACTAATAATGCACAAAAAAAATATAATCACAACACAAAGTATACCTTCAGAAATTTCAGTCTGATTGGAAAGAAGTGTTTGGTTGCTGATTTTTTGGGGCTCCTAGCTTGTTCAGAATTGAAAAATCCCAACAGACACTTCTAACAGTGACAAAAAACAAATTAATAAGGTAGCATTCAGCATAACAGTGACAAAACAGTGACCGGATCTTCAGCAGAAGGAAAACACGACACTTACCTGAAAAGTTACTGGGAAGAGGAGTTGGCGGCGAGCGAACAACTATGAGGTGGAAGGAAGGCCGGCGATCAAACACGATTGCAGGAGGTGCGATCGGATGCCGACAAGCAAGCAGAGAAGGGGTCAGAAAGCGAGCGGATGGTTGCGAGAGGTGCGATCGGATGCCGACAAGCGAGCAGAGAAGGGGCCGAAAAGCGAGTGGATGGTTGCGGGAGGTTGCCGGCAAGCGAGAGGATGCGGTGAGGCGAGCCAGGACAGATCGTCGGGGAAGATAACTGAGATTAGGGTTCGGCGGATGCCGACAAGCGAGCGGATGCGGATGCGATGCGGTGAGGCGAGGGCTATGCGGAAAACTTAGATTAGGGTTCGGCGGAAAGATTTTGGGTATAAATATCAATTTTTGTTTTTAAAAAACAAGCTTAAATTTGTCGCATTTTGGATGTCAAATATTCAAAACAGGTGTATAAATAACAACACTTTTTTTTATTTACTGCAAGAATGCCCTCTATTTTAGATGTAAATTGCAAGCGTAAAAATAATTCAAATAAAAGATTTTTATAATTGTATTTTCACCTCAAAATGTAGTTATATGGGTATTTAAAATGTGGGTAAAAATAAATGAATCAATATTTCATAACTTATTTTGTCAACATAGAAGAAATTTACCTTTTCCACACGGTCCTCGTGCGTTACACATGAATAAAAATTAGATCCGGTTGGTGGACCTTCCTCTAGGTCCCCACCAATAGAAAAGAGAAGAAGATTGTAAATATGTGAGGTCCGCACTACACAGTCAATATAGACATGTGACCCCATTCAGTGGCGGAACTAGGATTTTAGTCTTACTCGGGCACCAAGACCTTTCCAATAATTAATTTTTGTAAAAAAAAAACTGATATTAAGAAAATGCATTAAACTGAATAGTAAAACATACCAAAAATAAATGGACTGATTTCTTCATCCCAAATAAGAGTGAAATCATAAAAATGGAGTCAGCTACAGATAGTGAACAAAAAACAAGAATCACACTATCACAACTAATAAATTCAGATATAGGGTCTGTTTGGGACAGCTCTGGCGGATTGAAAAGCTGCTGTCCGGATAGAGCTGTTTTGAAATAGATTTTTGGGGAGCAGTTTTGAAAAGCTGCAGAGTGTTTGGGTGTTATGTGCAGAAGTGCGCTTTGAAGAGCGATTTTCTCTCTTTTCTGTTTGGAGAAACAGCTTTTGGAAGCTGTTTTTTAAAAAACGAAAATACATAAATATTTAGAAACAATTGATAACATGCGTCTTTTACATAGTTATAGCAAATAGGAAAAAAAAGATCTTGCAACATCCGGTGACTCCTTTTTTCAATCATTTCGATCACCTGTTCAAAAATAAATTGATATGAATCAAACTTTTGATTTTTTTAAACCTTTCAATTTTTAGTAAGCGTTGGATCGAATTTTTACCTGCGCGCGCTGTATATCTTTTCGGCAATGTGATCTCGTACTGTAGACATATGTTCTTCTCCATCAGCATCACACATATCGCTTTCAATTTCATCATCTGCCGCAGGTTCCTCAGCCTCTGAAGGAACGAAAGAAGACTCATCAGCATCACAAGCATTAAACTCAGGGTCCCAGCGAGAAGGATGTCTCCGAATGAAGTTATGTAGGGTCATTGTCGCTAGCACAATGGAACGTTGTTTTTTGAAGTTGTACTGTGGCATTTTGCTCAAAATGTGCCACTTCTTTTTCCACACTCCAAACGTTCGCTCGATCACACTGCGAAGAGATGAATGCGCCTTATTGAAATGTTCTTGTCTTCCTTGTACTGGCCGACTCCTACGGGCAAAGTCAGCCAAGTGATATCTTGTTTCTGGATACGGCTTCAGATAACCCTTTTTTAACGGGTAACCAACATCCACTAAATAATATTTACCTGCATTTATTTGGTTTGTTAAGCAGGTAAACAATATGAAATACAAACAATTAGAATGAATGTAAACATATTGATTATGATACCTTGTGGGGGATGCGGAAAGTGCAATCTATCGTCGGCCAATGCTCGTACAAAGATGCGATTGTCATGAGCAGATCCTTCCCATCCAGCGAGGGCAAATGTAAAGCACATGTTAAAATCACAGACTGCCATGACATTTTGGGTCGTCGTGCCATGACGTCCTATGTACCGTACTTGATCTTCTACGGGTATCCGCGCATCAACATGTGTACCGTCAATGGCACCAACGCAATCCTTGAAAAATGGCATGTAACGAGGATCATACCTTATCTCACCCGGAATCTCTCTGAATTGACAGTCAGTAGGCTTTATAGCATCAATTGACAGTAACAGTAGAGATCTAAGCCCTTTTGAAAAATATCTACTTATTGTTTCGGTCGAGTGCTGGAACCGTTCTTTCGTCAATCTAACGGAACCTCCTTGTGCTAAGATATACAATGTAATCCCTAGGATTTCTCTTGAAGACGTCCGCTGTGATCCTTGAAGTTCAGCATCTGCTTCTAGTTTATGGAGTAAATCTATGAAAATGCGTTTAGACATCCTAAATGCGTCATGTATTCTATCTAGATGTCCTTCTAGTAACTCTTTGATCCATTTCGAACCTGTTTGGGTAGATGTCGTGCATGGACGGGTATCTCGAACATGATAATTCATCATCTCGATCGATGACATAACTACACTGCAGTATTCTATATATTGGGTCTGTTTGGGACAGCTCTGGCGGCTGGAGAAGCTCTTTTCCAGCCGCCAGAGCAGGTATTGGATCTGTTTGGGACAGCTTCCTAATAAAATCACTTTTCAAAAAACAGCTCTGGGAGCTATTTTTAGGAAGCAGTCCCCTCCCTGCGTTTCATCCTTTCGCGAAAAATCGTGTCTGCCCCATTCGCGATCCCTCTTCCGCTTCTTTCCCGATCCCGATCCCGCGGGATCCCGATCCCTCTTCGCAGACGCGGCCGCGGCGACTCATCCCGATCCCGATCCTGCGGCGACTCATCCCGATCGCAACTCGCCGATCGCAGACGCCGCCGCACTTCCAGCTCCCTAGCCGCCGCCCCGATCGCTTCTCCGCCTTCTCCCAAACAGACCCGATCGCTTCTCCGCATTCTCCCGATCGCAGACGCCGCCGGCTTCCGATCGTTGACGGCGACGCCTTCTCCCGATCGCAACTCGCCGCAGCACTTCCAGCTCCCTAGCCGCCGCCTGTTTGGGTTTCTTCCTCCTCTCCGGAGACAACTACGAGGAGGTTCTTCCTCCAGCGTCTACTCTTCCTTCTCCAGCGATTCTTCTTCCGGTTAGGTATACCAAATTCCTTCTCTCATACACAATTTCTTTATATGATTAGTGTGTGTATATGAATGTGTGATTTTTTTTTGTTTAGGGTTGTATGTATTTGTGTTTGTGTGTATGTATGTATGTTTGTTTGTGTGTGTGTGTGTGTGTTGTTTTTTTTTGGGTTTGGGTATGCATATGAGAAGTGTATGGTTGCATATGAGAAGTGTATGTATTTGTGTTTGTGTGTATGTATGTATGTTTGTTTGTGTGTGTGTGTATGTTTTTTTGTTTAGGGTTGTATGTTTTTGTTTAGGGTTGTATGTATTTGTGTGTATGTGTGTATGTATGTATGTTTGTTTGTGTGTGTGTGTGTGTTTTTTTTTGGGTTTGGGTATGCATATGAGAAGTGTATGGTTGCATATGAGAAGTGTATGTATTTGTGTTTGTGTGTATGTATGTATGTTTGTTTGTGTGTGTGTGTATGTTTTTTTGTTTAGGGTTGTATGTTTTTGTTTAGGGTTGTATGTATTTGTGTGTATGTGTGTATGTATGTATGTTTGTTTGTGTGTGTGTGTGTGTTTTTTTTTTGGGTTTGGCTATGCATATGAGAAGTGTATGGTTGCATATGAGAAGTGTATGTATTTGTGTTTGTGTGTATGTATGTATGTTTGTTTGTGTGTGTGTGTATGTTTTTTTGTTTAGGGTTGTATGTTTTTGTTTAGGGTTGTATGTATTTGTGTGTATGTGTGTATGTATGTATGTTTGTTTGTGTGTGTGTGTGTGTTTTTTTTTTGGGTTTGGCTATGCATATGAGAAGTGTATGGTTGTATGTGTGTGTGTGTGTGTGTGTGTATTATGTGTGTATGTGTATATGAGTGTGTGTGGTTGTGTTTTTTTTGTCGGGTTTGGGTATGTATAAGAGAAGTGTATGCATGTGTGTGTGTGTGTGTGTGTGTGTGTGTGTGTGTGTGTGTTTGTGTATTATGTGTGTTTGTGTGTATGTGTATATGAGTGTGTGTGGTTGTATGTGTGTATAAGAATAGTGTATGCTTGTATGTGTGTGTTTGTATGTGTGGGTTGTATGTTTTTGTTTAGGGTTGTATGTTTTTGTTTAGGGTATGCATAAGAATAGTGTATGCTTGTATGTGTGTGTTTGTGTATTATGTGTGTTTGTGTGTATGTGTATATGAGTGTGTATGGTTGTGTGTGGGTGTGTGTTTTTTTTTGGGTTTGGGTATGTGTAAGAAAAGTGTATGGTTGTATGTGTGTATGTGTGTATTATGTGTGTGTGTGTGTATATGAGTGTGTATAGTTGTGTGTGGTTGTGTGTGTTTTTTTTTGGGTTTGGGTATGTATATGAAAAGTGTATGGTTGTATGTGTGTGTGTGTGTTTTTTTTTGGGTTTGGGTATGTATTATGTCTGTGTGTGTGTATGTGTATGAGTGTGAATGTGTATGTGTGTTGTGTGTTTTTTTTTTGGGTTGTACATGTGTATTATTAGTAGTTCTTATTTTAATTTGATTAGTTTATAGTGCAATGGTAAAACCAAAGGAAGGAGGAATCGTAGCGAGTTGGGAGTCAGGTGAAGTGACTTTATTTTGTGATCTCTGCATCAAAGAGATTTGTTTGGGGAATCGGCCAACCACCCACTTCAGCAAAGAAGGGTGGAAAAATCTGATTACAGGGTTTAAAGAACGCACGGGAAAAGCTATGATCGAATGCAGATGAAAAATAAATGGGATCATCTGAAAAAGGATTGGAAGTTATGGAAGGAACTGAAACATGGTGAGACTAGTTTAGGCTGGGATCCAAAGAAGAGAACTATTGCTGCCTCAGAAGAATGGTGGGCAGAGAAGATTAAGGTCCGATCAAATTCAAGTTTCATTTCAGTAAATGAGTTCATATTTTTCCATATTTTAACATTGATACATTGATTGCAACAGGTTGTTCCAGCGGCGAAAAAATTTCGGTGCGGAGGTATTGCACCGGAGTTGGAGGAGAAATTGAATACTATGTTCAGTCAGGTAGTCGCAACTGGAGAAGACTCTTGGGCTCCTTCAGTTGGGAGTTTGCCACCTGATGTGGGGAGGATACAGTTGGACGACGATGATATGGCAGATAACATGGACAACAATCAAGGTGGACCTGAAGAGTATGGGGGAGCTACAACACCTCTTGGGAATGCGTCCTCTTCGGCGAGTAAAAAAAGGAAGATAGGGAGGAATAAAGGAGTGGCATTTTCTCTGATGTCAGATTTACATCAATCCACTCTAGCATTGAAGCCGCCGCCAGTTGTCACGGTCAAAGAGGTTGTGGAGTTGATTTCCAGCAGCCCAGAGCTACGGGCAAACCTGGATCTATATTACTTTGCTCTCGAGCACATCAGAGACAAGACCACTAGGGAGATCTTCATGAGTATCCCAGAAGATATGAGGGTTTGGTGGATTATGAAGGCGTACGAGAAGAGGGCTCAGTGATACAAGCTTACCTTGATCGAAATCTCTTTTTATGTGTTGCATGTAAAACACTATAATGTTTATGTTTAATTTTTGATGTCGTTTATCTATTTTGAGTACTACTAGCACACTTCTGTAATAGTTTTTTTGTTATCATCTTCGTATATATATAATGTTTATGTTTTATTATGCTTCGAATGCAGATACTAATAATGGAAGCACATGACTCCTCCCCTGAAGATTCTGGTGATTCAACCAGTCTTTCGCCAGAGCGGAGACAATGGGTCTGTTTGGGACAGCTCTGGCGGATTGAAAAGCTGCTGTCCGGATAGAGCTGTTTTGAAATAAATTTCTGGGGAGCAGTTTTGAAAAGCTGCAGAGTGTTTGGGTGTTATATGCAGAAGTGCGCTTTGAAGAGCGATTTTCTCTCTTTTCTGTTTGGAGAAACAGCTTTTGGAAGCTGTTTTTTAAAAAACGAAAATACATAAATATTTAGAAACAACTGATAACATGCGTCTTTTACATAGTTATAGCAAATAGGAAAAAAAAGATCTTGCAACATCCGGCGACTCCTTTTTTCAATCATTTCGATCATCTGTTCAAAAATAAATTGATATGAATCAAATTTTTGATTTTTTTTAAACCTTTCAATTTTTAGTAAGCGTTGGATCGAATTTTTACCTGCGCGCGCTGTATATCTCTTCGGCAATGTGATCTCGTACTGTAGACATATGTTCTTCTCCATCAGCATCACGCATATCGCTTTCAATTTCATCATCTGCCGCAGGTTCCTCAGCCTCTGAGGGAACGAAAGAAGACTCATTAGCATCACAAGCATTAAACTCAGGGTCCCAGCGAGAAGGATGTCTCCGAATGAAGTTATGTAGGGTCATTGTCGCTAGCACAATGGAACGTTGTTTTTTGAAGTTGTACTGTGGCATTTTGCTCAAAATGTGCCACTTCTTTTTCCACACTCCAAACGTTCGCTCGATCACACTGCGAAGAGATGAATGCGCCTTATTGAAATGTTCTTGCCTTCCTTGTACTGGCCGACTCCCACGGGCAAAGTCAGCCAAGTGATATCTTGTTTCTGGATACGGCTTCAGATAACCCTTTTTTAACGGGTAACCAGCATCCACTAAATAATATTTACCTGCATTTATTTAGTTTGTTAAGCAGGTAAACAATATGAAATACAAACAATTAGAATGAATGTAAACATATTGATTATGATACCTTGTGGGGGATGCGGAAAGTGCAATCTATCGTCGGCCAATGCCCGTGCAAAGATGCGACTGTCATGAGCAGATCCTTCCCATCCAGCGAGGGCAAATGTAAAGCACATGTTAAAATCACAGACTGCCATGACATTTTGGGTCGTCGTGCCATGACGTCCTATGTACCGTACTTGATCTTCTACGGGTATCCGCGCATCAACATGTGTACCGTCAATGGCACCAACGCAATCCTTGAAAAATGGCATGTAACGAGGATCATACCTTATCTCACCCGGAATCTCTCTGAATTGACAGTCAGTAGGCTTTATAGCATCAATTGACAGTAACAGTAGAGATCTAAGCCCTTTTGAAAAATATCTACTTATTGTTTCGGTCGAGTGCTGGAACCGTTCTTTCGTCAATCTAACGGAACCTCCTTGTGCTAAGATATACAATGTAATCCCTAGGATTTCTCTTGAAGACGTCCGCTGTGATCCTTGAAGTTCAGCATCTGCTTCTAGTTTATGGAGTAAATCTATGAAAATGCGTTTAGACATCCTAAATGCGTCATGTCTTCTATCTGGATGTCCTTCTAGTAACTCTTTGATCCATTTCGAACCTGTTTGGGTAGATGTCGTGCATGGACGGGTATCTCGAACATGATAATTCATCCTCTCGATCGATGACATAACTACACTGCAGTATTCTATATATTGTCTCCGCTCTGGCGAAAGACTGGTTGAATCACCAGAATCTTCAGGGGAGGAGTCATGTGCTTCCATTATTAGTACCTGCATTCGAAGCATAATAAAACATAAACATTATATATATGCGAAGATGATAACAAAAAAACTATTACAGAAGTGCGCTAGTAGTACTCAAAATAGATAAACGACATCAAAAATTAAACATAAACATTATAGTGTTTTACATGCAACACATAAAAAGAGATTTCGATCAAGGTAAGCTCGTATCACTGAGCCCTCTTCTCGTACGCCTTCATAATCCACCAAACCCTCATATCTTCTGGGATACTCATGAAGATCTCCCTAGTGGTCTTGTCTCTGATGTGCTCGAGAGCAAAGTAATATAGATCCAGGTTTGCCCGTAGCTCTGGGCTGCTGGAAATCAACTCCACAACCTCTTTGACCGTGACAACTGGCGGCGGCTTCAATGCTAGAGTGGATTGATGTAAATCTGACATCAGAGAAAATGCCACTCCTTTATTCCTCCCTATCTTCCTTTTTTTACTCGCCGAAGAGGACGCATTCCTAGGAGCTGTTGTAGCTCCCCCGTACTCTTCAGGTCCACCTTGATTGTTGTCCATGTTATCTGCCACATCATCGTCGTCCAACTGTATCCTCCCCACATCAGGTGGCAAACTCCCAACTGAAGGAGCCCAAGAGTCTTCTCCAGTTGCGACTACCTGACTGAACATAGTATTCAATTTTTCCTCCAACTCCGGTGCAATACCTCCGCACCGAAATTTTTTCGCCGCTGGAACAACCTGTTGCAATCAATGTATCAATGTTAAAATATGGAAAAATATGAACTCATTTACTGAAATGAAACTTGAATTTGATTGGACCTTAATCTTCTCTGCCCACCATTCCTCTGAGGCAGCAATAGTTCTCTTCTTTGGATCCCAGCCTAAACTAGTCTCACCATGTTTCAGTTCCTTCCATAACTTCCAATCCTTTTTCAGATGATCTCATTTATTTTTCATCTGCATTCGATCATAGCTTTTCCCCGTGCGTTCTTTAAACCCTGTAATCAGATTTTTTCCACCCTTCTTTGCTGAAGTGGGTGGTTGGCCGATTTCCCAAACCAATCTCTTTGATGCAGAGATCACAAAATAAAGTCACTTCACCTGACTCCCAACTCGCTACGATTCCTCCTTCCTTTGGTTTTACCATTGCACTATAAACTAATCAAATTAAAATAAGAACTACTAATAATACACATGTACAACCCCAAAAAAAACACACAACACACATACACATTCACACTCATACACATACACACACACAGACATAATACATACCCAAACCCAAAAAAAACACACACACACACACAACCACACACCCCCATATACACATACACACATAATACACACACACACATACAACCATACACTTTTCATATACATACCCAAACCCAAAAAAAAACACACACAACCACACACAACTATACACACTCATATACACACACACACACACATATAATACACACATACACACATACAACCATACACTTTTCTTACACATACCCAAACCCAAAAAAAAAACACACAACCATACACACTCATATACACATACACACAAACACACATAATACACAAACACACACATACAAGCATACACTATTCTTATACATACCCTAAACAAAAACATACAACCCTAAACAAAAACATACAACCCACACATACAAACACACACATACAAGCATACACTATTCTTATACACACACACACACACACACTCATATACACATACACACAAACACACATAATACACAAACACACACACACACACACACACACACACACACACATGCATACACTTCTCTTATACATACCCAAACCCGACAAAAAAAACACAACCACACACACTCATATACACATACACACATAATACACACACACACATACACACACACACATACAACCATACACTTCTCATATGCATAGCCAAACCCAAAAAAAAACACACACACACACACACAAACAAACATACATACATACACACATACACACAAATACATACAACCCTAAACAAAAACATACAACCCTAAACAAAAAAACATACACACACACACAAACAAACATACATACATACACACAAACACAAATACATACACTTCTCATATGCAACCATACACTTCTCATATGCATAGCCAAACCCAAAAAAAAACACACACACACACACAAACAAACATACATACATACACACATACACACAAATACATACAACCCTAAACAAAAACATACAACCCTAAACAAAAAAACATACACACACACACAAACAAACATACATACATACACACAAACACAAATACATACACTTCTCATATGCAACCATACACTTCTCATATGCATACCCAAACCCAAAAAAAAACACACACACACACACACAAACAAACATACATACATACACACATACACACAAATACATACAACCCTAAACAAAAACATACAACCCTAAACAAAAAAACATACACACACACACAAACAAACATACATACATACACACAAACACAAATACATACACTTCTCATATGCAACCATACACTTCGCATATGCATACCCAAACCCCAAAAAAAAACACACACACACACACAAACAAACATACATACATACACACAAACACAAATACATACAACCCTAAACAAAACAAAAAATCACACATTCATATACACACACTAATCATATAAAGAAATTGTGTATGAGAGAAGGAATTTAGTATACCTAACCGGAAGAAGAATCGCTGGAGAAGGAAGAGTAGACGCTGGAGGAAGAACCTCCTCGTAGTTGTCTCCGGAGAGGAGGAAGAAACCCAAACATGCGGCGGCTAGGGAGCTGGAAGTGCTGCGGCGAGTTGCGATCGGGAGAAGGCGTCGCCGTCAACGATCGGAAGCCGGCGGCGTCTGCGATCGGGAGAATGCGGAGAAGCGATCGGGTCTGTTTGGGAGAAGGCGGAGAAGCGATCGGGGCGGCGGCTAGGGAGCTGGAAGTGCGGCGGCGTCTGCGATCGGCGAGTTGCTATCGGGATGAGTCGCCGCGGGATCGGGATCGGGATGAGTCGCCGCGGCCGCGTCTGCGAAGAGGGATCGGGATCCCGCGGGATCGGGATCGGGAAAGAAGCGGAAGAGGGATCGCGAATGGGGCAGACGCGATTTTTCGCGAAAGGATGAAACGCAGGGAGGGGACTGCTTCCTAAAAATAGCTCCCATAGCTGTTTTTTGAAAAGTGATTTTATTAGGAAGCTGTCCCAAACAGATCCAATACCTGCTCTGGCGGCTGGAAAAGAGCTTCTCCAGCCGCCAGAGCTGTCCCAAACAGACCCATAATCAGAGAATGTTCTCGGACTTCTGGCAATGGAAATAAGAAATCACAAATCTCACAATCACTTTCCAGTAAGAACGCAGTTGCTCAACGGCTCTACTCACGCTCGTCGGGCGGCCCAGGTCATCTCTCACTCGTAGTCGGCGGAAAAGGGGGAAACAAAAAAAATGACCTAGCGAACTAAGTACGTGATGCAGAGGTAAATGGCGATCGATAGGACGGTGGCGGTAGCGAAGTCGCCGACTGTGGGGGGTGGAAGAAGAATTTTGGGACATAAAGATGACTGAGAAGAAATTCTCAAAGGAAAGAAGGCAAGATGCTGGAGTCAGGGAGATGGAAGAAGGTTTGAGGGACAAAAAATGACTGAGACAAGACATAACATAACCTATAGCCAAGAAGGAACTTTTCAGGGCTACAGCAGTGTAGGCTGTACAACCTATATGTACTTAAAAAATTCAAAAATTTGACCCGGGCACTTGCCCAGATGTGCCTTCATATAGGTCCGTCCCTGGCCCCATCATAATACAAGCTTTTTATTGGCCACCGGACCTTCCTTTAGGTCCCGATGGTGGACCCAAAAACTTTTCGTTACACACAGAGAAAGTTTGCGTCTCCTTTGGGGCACAGCTTATTCCTACGGGTGCTGCGATTACAATGGCATGGTTAAAATTCATGAGAATCCGTGAAAAATATGGGCGAGCGGAGACCAGACTCAGAGTGATCTCCCCAGAAATCATATTTTGATCTCTCATAGATCAAATATACCTGAAATTAAAATATGAGCTTCTGAAGTTTAGGATTGATCTCCTGATGATCTTCTGAGCTGTTTTTGATCTCCTAAAATAGCTCTCCCTACCTTCGATCCACGCGCAAAAGGCTCCAGTTCCAAAAATTCCGTTAAGGCAATCCGTGTGAGTTGTGACTACGAGAGATTGGTCTCAATTTATACCTGGCATTTTTTAAGGGCGTTGCTATCCGCACCGTAGTTTTGGCTACTCGCACCGCATTTTCTCTTAATTTTTCGTACTTTTTGGAAATACGTCTTGTAGATGTATTTTTAGGAAAAGTGTTCACCACGAAAGTTGTAGATCTTGTCGAGATCTACAACTTTCATGTTGAACACTTTTCCTAAAAATGCATGCACAAAATATATTTACAAAAGGCGCAAAACTTATGCGTATTTCCAAAGTACGTCTTGTACATGCATTTTTAAAAAAAGTGTTCAACACTAAAGTTGTAGATCTCGTCCGGATCTATAACTTTCGTGTTGAACACTTTTCCTAAAAATATATGTACGAGACATATTTTCAAAAGACACGAAAAACTATAAGAAAGTGCGGTGCGAATAGTCAAATCTGCAGTGCCGATAGCAGAGTCTTTTTTTTAATGCTGCAATAAATCATTTTATTTGAGACTTTTTTTTAGTAATCCGATAAAATAAAAACTGATCAAAAAAAATTCCAACATCACAAAAACTAACAATCTTACACGTGTAAAATTCTAACGAGTGTTAATTATTATTTTAATTTAGTATTCCTAATTAAACTGTTGTGTTAATTTAATATGAGAATTTTTCGCGTGCGGAAATGGTGGTCACGCAATCAGTTTGCGACAACTGTAGCCTGTGATGATTTTTTTTTCGGCTGATAACTGCACTGAGTTGCTAAGCGTGGTCCCATGTGCTGATTTATATATGTGCATCATAAATTTTATTTGTAAATCAAAATATCAAGTAAACATCATAAATTTTATTTACATGTGAAATTATTAAATAAAAATAAAAAAAAAATTTAGTTTTTTTTTTTACTTCAAATACACATTTTTTTTCTTTTACATTTCAAATCAACAAAAACAAATAAAAAAAAAACAAAAAATTCAAATCATTTATACGGATATAACTAAAAATTTGAAATATATATTTTTAAGTTCATGTAGACATGCACGAGCATAAATATATGAATAATAGTTGTATTAAATAAATAAAATATTTACAAGTTACTTAAAATTAAATATTAATACCTGCACGATCATTTTGCTTGTTCAAGTTTTCTTTTGGTCGACCCTTTAAACGACACGAAACCAAATGTTCTACAGTTTGACTTGTTATAGATCTAATAGCTCCTTTGGTTTTTTCAATTCACTTTTTTGAATAGCTGGTGATGTATTGTTTTTTTGGAATATCACATCCAACTCTACTTGCATGTCATGTGAAGCGTGACTGAAGCTGGAGCGAGGGCAGAGTTTCAACTTTTTGGAGAAAATTGGAGCGTGATGTGCACTTAGGTTTAATATGAGTGGGATTGGAAAAAAGTAACGGTATTGTTTATTTTAAGAGTTTGGTGTGCACTTAGCCAAAAGTGGTGTGCACATAACATCTCCCTTTATTTTAAGAATTTGGTGTGCACATAGCCAAAAGTGATGTGCACGTAACAACGCCCTAAATAAAATGTATGATAGATTGAGCGTGGGGCTGTGCTTCTACAGTCAATCATGACAATATCTCGATGGAAGAAAAGTAATGTGCAGTATCTAGTAATGTTCCGCGCATTAGTACTCAGATCACAGTATTGTCCCGATGCGTCCGTGTCAAATGTTTTTGTCCAAACTCACCAGAGGGGAAGAATAGAGCCAAAAAAGTGGTGCCAAATGAGGCTCTCTCTGCAGCCCTTATATTTGCGTTTGTCTAGAAAATTCGGGCTTCGTTTGGCATGGTGAGTTTGGTCAAAAACAACATTATCATAGAACGTATGTTTGGCGATACAAAGATTATGAATGCTACCAAGAAAATAAACTATTTTTTAGCCTCAAATACAAGAATTTTCGCAGGTGAGGTTGGACGTTCACGAACGACGATTCACAACCACTGTGTTCACGACAGTCATCATCGTGCCAAAGGTTCTTTGAAAATGCTCCATTTGTTACTGCGGTAGCAGTTGTGGTTATGGGAAAAAAATTTGGTGCGTCTGGCGTGCACAGAGTTATGCAAGTGTTGAAGCCGGGAAAATCTCTACTCCAAAATTCGGATTAAGACAGCCTAAGGTTACTGATTCTACGATATGACGTCACAATTCAAATGACTAGCACGCGAGATAGGGGAAACTATATATAGGCACACCTCAAGTGCTCTAGCAGGGAGGTCTCACCACGTACCCGGAAGTTTAGGAGAAACTCCACCTCCACAACCAAAAGGATGGATGAGGTACTAGGCAGACATGGACCTTGCGAGTGTCCACTTGGGGTGGACCTATAACTCTTCCAAAGATGCATTTCTAGCTAGTACCCATGGGGGACTATTTATAAATAAATCTTGGGGGGTATAGGCGAGTATCCAGCTACTGACAGCGAGTTCCAAGGGTCCACTCGCCCAAACTCGTGAGATACTCGCTCATACTCGCCTAAGCTCGCCACAACTTGTCTCTGCTTGCCACAGCTCTCCTCTGCTCGCCACATCTTGCTTCTGCTCGCCCAACGGTTTGCAAATAGCCGTCTGCATTAGTATTTCTAATTTTGACGAATTACGAGTTATACACGCGCTAAGCTTTTTTAACAACTAAAACAATTATTTTGATCTCCAAATTTTTTGTTTTTTTAAAAAAATCACACAATATTAATGTTTTTATTTCTATGTTCATTTTAAGTATTATATTATCTATATTCCGGTCATAAAATAATGCATTACAGTTGTAAAATAACATTACAGCTGTAATATGAAAATACAACTGTATTGTCATTTTAGAGCTGTAATGCATGATTTTATGATGAAATAAGCTTAAAAATTAAAATATTAATAATGTGTGATTATTTTTTTTATTTTTTTTTAAAAAATAATTATTTTAGTGGTTAAAAAATTTTAACTATGCACTTGAGGTTTGAGGGCCAAAAAAAAGCGATTGTTATTAGCAGTTTAGCACAACACTTTTGGATATTCGCACTATATTTACTCCTAATTTTCCACGTCTTTTAAAAATACTGCTTGTACATTAGAAAATACGCTTATATTTAGCGCCTTTTAGAAATACGCCTTATACATGCATTTTTAGGAAAAGTGTTTAACACGAAAGTTGTGAATCTCGTCGAGATCTACAACTTTCATGTTGAACAATTTTCCTAAAAATGCATGTACAATGTGTATTTTCAAAAGGCGCGAAATATTATGAGTAAATATAGTGCGAATGTCCAAAAGTGTAGCGCTAATAACAACCGCAAAAAAAAGGCGATTGTTATTAGCACTGCACTTTTGGATATTCGCACAACTTTTACTCCTAATTTTCTGCGCATTTTGAAAATACTCCTTGTACATGCATTTTTAGGAAAAGTGTTCAACACGAAAGTTGTATATCTCGTCGAGGTCTACAACTTTTGTGTTGAACACTTTTCCTAAAAATGTATGTATAAGACGTATTTTTAAAAGGCGCGAAATCTGAGCGTATTTCATAATGTACGTCTTGTACATGCATTTTTAGGAAACGTGTTCAACACCAAAGTTGTATATCTCGTCGAGATATTCAACTTTCGTGTTGAACACTTTTCCTAAAAATGCATGTACAAGGAGTATTTTCAAAAAACATAGAAAATTAATAGTAAAAATTGTGTGAATATCCAAAAGTATAGTGCTAATAACCGTCGCAAAAAAAGACGGTGGTTATGAGTCTTAAAAGAGCGCCAAAATGGATATGATAATTAGCTGAGAAGGCATCACACGCAAGCCGGATTCGGAAACGAGGACATGGGCGCGGGCGGGGTCCACGAAGCCTATAATCGATAATTGTCGTCGGCATCGGATTCGCTGTTTCCTGGAACGTGTTACGCACGCTTTGATTGCGACACGTTCCCACTTTTTCAAAAACAAACACCTTTCCCTCCTGCCAAGTTTAATTCCCGTACGAATCCAGACATTCCATTTTCGTCATTTCATTTTTTTCCCAATATGAAAATGTATAAATTTTCATTCGGTGACTGGTGGTAAATTAATATATTTTATTTATCTTGTTGTTTTTTAGTCCATATTTGATTTGGCCACGTGTTTTTGCACGATGAGAATCGAGAATTGACAAAAACGTCAATTCACATAAAATATTACAATTATTTGATCGCATTCTAAAATAAAATTAAATTAATTTTGAACATAAAATTTGATGGTTACATCATTATTTAAGGAAGGCTTCTTCATGATCTCCCTCTAAAATGGGAGATCATGAGCTTAACTAGTCAACCTCACCTCCCATGATGAGGAGAACATGGGGGGTGAGGCCCACTCCCTCTCTCTCCACCAAAATCGCCCTCTTTGGGGGGAACCGCCACCAGCACCGGCCATGGGGGGTGGCCGACCGCCGCTGGGGGGAACCGCCAAGCGCCTGCCGCCGCCTGCCGCCGCCTGCCGCCGCAAGCCGCAACCAGGCCGCCAGGCTGGCCTTGCCGCTGCAGGCCGCGGCCAAGCCGCCAGGGCATCGGCGGCCTGGCCGCTGGCCGGGCTCGCGGCCAGGTCGGCATTGCCGCGGCTGGCCGCGGCCACGCCGCCAGGCCGCATGCAGCCTGGTCGCAGGCCGGCCTTGCCGCCGCCAGCCACGGCCAAGCCGCCAGGCCATCGGCCTTGCCGCCGGCCATGTCTCCGGCCAAGCCACCGCCGGCCGGCCATGTCGTCGGCCAGACCGCCGCCGGTCGGCCGCCTCCACCTCCCGGTCGCCCCACCACCATGGATGGCTTGCCCACCGTCCGATCATGGTGGGCTTTCCTCGCCGTCCGATCTGGTGGGTAACCACCCACTAACCCACTACATTGGTGGTGGGGCCCGCCATGAACCTCTCCTGGAGGCTATAAAGGAGCCCCAGGGCCTCCTCATTCATCACTTTTTGGCTCCTGTTCATCTTCTTCCTCAGGTCCTCAGGTCAGAGCCCTGCCAGACTCCTCCCTCAAGTCATCCTCCAGCCACCTCGAGCCACCGCGAGCCATCATGAACCACCAGAGCACCACCAGCTGGAAAACGCCCAAGTCCCTAAGCGAGCAAAGGAGGAAGAAGATGATCCTTGCAAGTAGGCGCGCGACGGACCCGCAATCCAAGGTACAAAGCACCAGTACCGTCACTCGAATTCTAGCACCCAAAATGCTCCCGCGGTGCAGCCTGTTGCCCGCAGGGAGCTGTAGTCCTTTTCTCTCACCTCAAGTTGTAACAGAAGCGGTCTGTCCCCCCGATTCTCCAAACGCACTGTAACCGCAAGCAGCTAGTGGATTTTGACCGGCACAGATCCGGTCACGTGGTTTTTTATCCAATTGAGAGGTTTTTCCACGTCATCACCTCTTGAGTCGATCTTTTCTTTTCTCTGACTGTGTGCGCGCTCGACCGCCCCGCAAGCAAAGGCGGTCCAATTGAATCAGGTCTGACCGGGGCATCGAGTTAGCCCGTAACAAAATTAATTTTGATCGTCAACGCCTCATTAAAAAGAAGTTTTAGGCTTTGTTTTGTGCCAAACGAAAAAGAAGCACCAGATTCTTCTGTCCCCTCCGCGCATGAATCGCGCAGAACCCGTGATCTGGAGTCGTGATTATTCCTCACAACTCAAGATCGCGGAAAGCCGCGATTTGTTCGACCCGAACACTCACTCCTCTTCCAGCGGCGGAATCGTTCTTCTTCCCGCATCCTATTCCGATGAGGGAAGCTTTCTTCTGGCGGATTTGCAGTTGGCGACGAAGAAGAAGAAATTTCACATCTGTCTTCCGGCAAGAGAAGCTTTCTTCCGGCGGCTTTGCCGCCAGCGTAATCTGTCTTCCGGCGGATGTTTTCCAGGTTAGATCCCCTTCTTTCCTCGCAAAATTTCATAGACCCTTCTTCGTTTACACGATTTTCTCCCCTAACCCTCGTTCTTCTTTCCTCACAAAATTTCACGGGTCTTTATAAAAAGTTTTACCCGATTTCTATATCACATAGTTGAGGTAATCTCATGTCTGTGTTTATTCTCAATTTCTGCTTGAAAAGTGCTTCATTAGTGATTGCTTTGTCCTACATTGTGTTTGATTTGTGCATGATTAGTGGTGTAACATATTTGTACTTTAGTAATGCTTAATATTTACATTATAACAAGATTAGCTCAGATGACAGTCGTAACATAATTAGCTCAGATGCTGCAAATTTAGTGCTATAACATGATTAGCTTAGATGTTTAATATTTACCTACATTGTGCTTGATTTCTGCTTGATTTGTGCATGATCTATGTTTATGCGATTCTGATCACAATTTGGGAGTGATTGTGGATGTTTCTCTATATAGATTTTTAATATTGTGTTGTTTATGTGGATGCAAACACACGATCGAACCTTAAACTATACAATTCAAGCACACAAGATACTATGAGCATTATGTTCTTTGAAGTTGTATATTTTCTTTATTTGGATCGTGTTTATTATTGGTCCCGTATATGGGCATATCAAAAGATGGTGGAATAATAGTCAATTGGAAGTCATCTCATGTTCTGTTATTCTGCGATCTCTGTATCCGAGAGATTGATTTAGGGAATGGACCAACCACTTATTTCAATAAAGAATGTTGGACCGATTTAGTGAAAAACTTCAAGGAACGAACCAGTTTAGAGTACAGTTGTACGCAAATGAAAAACAAGTGAGGTCAATTGAAGCAAGATTGGAAATTGTGGTGCAAACTAAAAAAAGGTGAGACATGGCTTCATTGGAATCATACTAAACAAACGATAGACGTTTCCGATGAGCGGTGGAAGGAAAGAATTCAGGTTAGTTATTATGAACTTTTTTCCAGTATATGTAAGTACGTACTATTTTCTATGTCATAATATTTTTCCTAATTTTGTAGATGATCTTTAATGCAAAAAAAGTCTGGTTTGTTGGAATACCACCAAAGCTTGAAAAGAAATTAGATAAAATGTACAACTTGATTGTTACTGTTAGAGTTTGGCAGTTTGATGGTCATGTCGTAGCAGCTTGTTGTTCGGGCGGTCTGGCAGTTTGTCTGGGCAGTCTGACATTTTGTCCAGGCGGTCTGCTTGTGTGGCGGTTTGATAGGAGGCAGCGGTTTTGTCTAGTGGCTTGTCTTAGTAGATGCCGTCGGAGAACAACCCGCAACTGCGGTCTGGTGGTTAGCCGCAGCAGCGGTCTGAAGGCTTACCGCAACAACGGTTTGATGGTTAGCCATAACAGCGGTCTAAAGGCTAGCCGCTGTAGAGGTCTAATGGTTTGTCGTAGCAGCGGTCTGGGTGTTAACCGTAGCTGCGGTCAGGCAACCTACAGTGGCAGTCTGATGGCTTTTCGTAGCAGCAGTGGTGGGAATTCGCAACTGCGGTCTGATGACAACCCGTAGTTACGGTCTGAAGGCTAATAGCGACGATCTATTGGTGTATAGTGGTTGTTTGACGACTTACCTATATTGTCGCTGGGTGATCCTCTTCAGTTGTTCTTTGTTGTTGCGGTTTGACAGCATCAAACCCCATAGCCGCGCGAGTTGTATTTAGTCTCACATCTCTTGTTGTATTCTATCATCTCCCTCATTTCTATAATAAGGGTGCATATTTATGTATTGTTTATCGTTTTAGAGCAATAAAATTTACCTTTATTTAACTTTTTTGACATGGTATTAGAGCTACCTGATCATTTGCTCCAATTTGCTTGCTGTTTGTTTGTCTAACCGCTTCTGGTCTTCTTTCCGCCCTGCCCTCCATTGCTTGTTGTTTTTCCTGCGACTTGTTCCTTTGCTTTCTTTTTTGTTCGTGCAGGTCCGCTGGTGTTTGCGCTTCCTTCTTTCCCTGTTCTCTTCTCACGCAGGTTGTTTTCTCTACTCGCGCGGTCTCTTCTCAGTTTTCTCCTTTTTGGTGGCAGGTTCTCTTTCTGCGATCTGTTCGTGTAGTGTAACTTGTTAGCCGATCGGTTTGCCGATCTGTTCTTTCTGCGGCCCGGTCTCTTTCGACTTGCGCCCTTCTTGGTGTCTTTTGGGGTTATTTCTCCCAACTGCTTGCTCGCGCAGTTTATTTGTTCGCGCGATCTCTTTATCTCTTTTGTCAGCTTGTGTTTAACTGTGTGGTTAGTCTTTTCTCTATCAAGTTTATTTCTCCATGAGTTCGGTTTCTCCTGTCTCGTCTACAGCTCATGCTATTTTGGCTTCTTCCGATAAGTGGCTTATTGACTCTGGCGCCACTTGTCACATTACCGACAATTCTCATTTGTTCTCCTACTTTAAAAATCAGAAATATGTATCTCTGGTCGTTAATATAGATGAGACTTCTGCTCCTGTGCATGGTGTAGGCACTGTGCACATTACTCGTCTTTACAGCTTGAAGACTCTCTCTATGTTCTCACTTTCCATGCAATTTGTTGCATGTTCATGCTCTATGCACATAGTTACACTGCACAGTTACTTTTACTGCCACTACTTGTTCTTTCTAGGATTCTGTCTCAAAGGCTACGATTGCTACTGAGACTGCGAGTGGTGACCTCTTCTTTCTTGACAATGTCATTGCTCTTTCTGCTTCTTCAACCATTTAGCAATGACATCGTCGTCTTGGCCATCCTCCTTCTCGCCTCATCTACCAACTTATCCTAGATCTTCCTCAAGAGGATTCCCCTTTGAATTATGAAGCATGTCATCTTAGTAAACATTATCGTTCTTCTTTCCCAGCACGAACGAGACGTAGTTCTTCACGTCCTTTTGAACTAGTTCACTGTGACATATGACATTCCTCTCCTACTGCTACTGATGGTTAAGGTAGCTTGTTCTTTGTTACCTTCATTGATGATTTCTTCAGGTGTACTTAGTTGTATCTCTTGAAAGAGTGTACTGATCTTTACTCTATGTTTATCGCCTTTTATAATGAGATCTCCACACAATTTAATGTGCCTATTCAGGTTCTTCGTACTGTTAATGCCAAGGAATATGTCAGCCGTCAATTTTCCAATTTTTGTGCGAGCCACGGTTTGATTCATCAAACTACTTGCCCTTATACCTCTCAACAGCATGGCGTTGCTGAACGCAAGAATCGTCATCTCTTGGATGTTGCTCGCAGCCTTCTATTACAAATGAATGTTTCTCGGTCTTATTGGGGTCAATGTTATTCTTCTCTCTTGTTATCTCATAAATTGTATTCCCCCGTTTATACTTCACGGCAAGACTCTATTTTCCATTCTGTATCCTGAGGCTGAGCCGTTTCCTTTATCTCTTAGAGTTTTTGGATGTACGATGTTTGCTCACATACCTTCTCCTGGTCGTGACAAACATTCTCATCGTTCTATTAAATGCATATTCCTTGGTTATTGTTCGACTCAGAAGGGATATCGCTGTTTTGATCCTCTTCCCTGCAAACAATATGTCTCTGCTGATGTCACATTATTTAACGATACCCCGTATTTTTCTCCTGCCTCTTATCTCTTGCCATCTGATACTTCCTCTTCAATGCCTATTATTTTGACTCCTTTGCCGACCTTAGTTCTTTTCACATTCGTTCCTGTTACACCGTCTCTTTATCTTGAGACTGATTTTTTGACCTTGGAGACTTCTGTACCTATTCCAGAGCCTTTTCTCTCTTTTGATAGTGGATCTGCTCCTCCGAACTGATTGTGTATATGTCTGCACGTGTCGATACCGGTTCAGAACAGGTCATTGGGTTCATGTCGCTCTAGAGCTAGGCTATACGCTGGAGGTACTATATATACTTATTCCAAACTTGATAGGGACATATAAAATACTTTAAGCGGAGCCTCCCCCATCATTCTCAAAGTAACCGATTAGGGTTCCGGCCCTGATCATGATTTTCGTTCGCGATTCTTCTTCCCGTCGGCGCTCCCGCTCTTGTTTTCCTGTAGCCGCCGCTGAGAGGAATTCTTTGATCTCTCCCGTCACCGACCTAAGGAGAAGAATTGTGAAACTTATTCGCTCACCTGTATGAACGAAGCAGCCACCAAGAAACATCAGATCGCCGCCGAGAATCAACAGATCGTTGTCTTTGGTGCAGCATCGCTCAAGCGCGAGTTTCCTCCCGCTAGGCTTTGCCTTTTTCCTGCCGATCGGAGGACTTGCGACTTCTGCGCGAGATTTCTCTTGCCGGTTACGCCACTCGTGAGGAAGTGAAACGTATTTTGATCACAGATCTGCTCATCTCTATCGATGATTGGAATCAGGAGAAGGTGTTGAATCCAGATCTGCTCATCCCATTGCTTAAGTCGTTCTCCAGATCCGACCGTTTCTTATCGTATAGTGGGAGTTGACTCTTGTTACTGTGCAAATCCAGATCCCATCGTTTTGTTTGTGGAATTTCTATAGATCCTGAAATATTTGCTGCTTTGAAGAGAAGAAATCCTTTCTGAATCTCTTCAGTGAGAAGAAATCCTTCTCGTTGAAGCTTTGGAGGAGCAAATTTCTTTTCTAAGAAGTGGTTGAAGACGCCAATCTCCGTGAAACGAGAAAGCTTCTAAATTTCTCGAATTTCTGACATCTGGGAGATTTCTTTGCCTACAGTAAAAGGAATTCAAGTTGTGCCTCTGTGGAGATTGTGCCCGTCAAAACTAGTTTTTTGTCAACGACGATCAGCCGAAAAGGAGGATCAAATTATTTCCGGAATGGATCTGAAGATCGACACTGTCTCGTCTCTGTGCAATTTAAGTGACTTCTTACTAGTTTTTTGTTCAAGCTAAATTGAGATGTCGAGGTGTAGCTCACTCGATATCGTGGAGCTTCAGTCATTCGCTCCCACTATTTTCCACATTTGGAAACTGCACTTCCAACTGGGGATGAAAGAACATGATATATTCTACACAGTTCTGAACGATTTTGCCACTTCCCGAGAAGATGTGGACGAATATCAGTGGAGTAAGGATGATGTTTTTTTATAGGGACTACTTACTAAGTTCCCTAAATCCTCATCTCGTCATGGCCTGCAGCGGTTTTAAGGCTGCTAAGGAGATTTGAGATCACTTGAACGCGCATTTCCACAAGGAGGAGGAATTGTTGAAAACTCTCCTTAGTGAGAGATTTTTTAACTCTAAATTTGATACAAACTCTTCAATCACCTCCTAAATTATTGAACTGGAAAAACTGCGCCTCAAGTTGCCGGGCGAACAATATGAGATATTCGATAATCTCATTGCGAGTCTAATTTTGTTCAAGCTGCCTCCTGAGTGGATTTTTTTCAAGGCAAAAATCCTAAAGCTGAAGGAGATCACAATGGATGAACTCAAAAGGTTCATCCACTTTGAGGACCAAATTGCTTTAAACCCGCTGGTCGACAACTCCGAACCCAAGCCCTTTGTAGCCATGATCGGGAGTAGTCACCACAGTGCGTCCTCTGAGTGGTGGCTGGATAGTGGTGCTACACGTCATGTAACGAATGACATAGGTCTTTTGACTGAGGTCATAAAAGTCTAGGAGAAGGTGGAGAATTGCAATGGAGGAGAGATCGAGGTGACCCATGCTGGGACATCAGAGCAGGTCCTCTCTTCAAGTAAAACCATATTTTAAAATAATGTTAAAGTAGTTCCTAAGTTAACTAAGAAATTGATTTTCATAAGCTTATTAGATTAGGATGGAATGACCTTCACAACTCAAAACCGTAGAATGACTTTAACGGTCAATTTACATTACTTTAGGTGTGCATATTTGATCAACAGAATGTATAGACTTTACTTAAATAATGATAACATTAACCAAGTGATTTCAAACCTTATTGATCCTAAGTTGTTACATAACAGATTTGGACATGTAAACTATAGGAAAATACTAGATCCAACTAAAGTCATAATATCTCATTAGATCTATCTATTCGATTTGACAAGTGTGAGGTGTGTGCTCAAACCAAAATCACTAGAAAATCTTTCAAGTCGGTTTCTAGAAGCACGCAACTTCTGGAATTGATACATTCATACCTCTGTGATTTTCGAAGTCATGTCACCAGAGGGAGAAAGAAGTATTTAATTACATTTATAGACATTTTTTTTTCAGATATTGTCATGTGTATTTATTGAAATCGAAAGATGAGGCCTTTTAGATTTTTAAGATCTTCAAGTCTTGTGTGGAAAATCAGTTGAAACTTAAATTTAAGAGATTTAGAAGTGATTGATGAGAAGAATACACTACTACTGTGTTCAAGAAATTTTGTAGCTCTGAGGGAATAATCCTTGAAACCACAGCTCTTTACTCACCCCAGTCAAATGATGTTGCCGAGTGTAAGAATAGAATTTTAACATAAATGCTGAATTTTATGCTTCTAACTGCTGATATGCCTAATTCTTTTTGGGGAGAAGCAGTTCTTACTACAAATCACATTCTGAATAGAGTTCTTCATTCTCAACTCACTTCTACCCCATATGAGCAGTGACATAATCATCCTTGTAGATATGATATTCTAAAGACTTGTGCATATATTACTTATGTGTGAATACAAGATCTTAAAAGAAATAAGGTGAGACCTAGAAAGATAACACGTGTCTATCTAGGTGGTGCAGAAGATACTGATGTTGAGAGATTTCTCAATCTATCCACTAATATAGTGATAGAGTCAAGAGATGTCATATTCTTTGAAAATAAATTTGTCAAGGATCATGGTTTGTCTGTCTCCGAGCCTACTGACACGATTTCAGAATCTACTGTAGAACCTTAATCTGGTTCCTCTAACACTACTCCTCAACCTATAGAGGTGGAACCTGTTCCTCTTAGAGTATCTATAAGAGATAAAATCTCCAAGGATTTTGGTGAGAATTTCTTCACCTAACACTTAGAGGATGATCCATTCTTCTACCAAGAAGCAATAAGATCTAGAGATTCATTAATATGGGCAGAAGTCATTGATGATGAAATGAACTCGCTGCTACAGAACAATACTTGACTTCTAGTTGACCTGCCAAAATGAGCTAAAGTCCTTTAATGTAAGTGGGTTTGGAAAAAGAAATTACATAGTGATGAGTCTATAGACAGATATAAAACATGTCTAGTAGCTAAAAGTTACAAGCAGCAGGGAGGAATAGACTACTTTGATATTTATTCACTTGTGTGTCACCTATCCACTATTAAGATTCTTCTTGCCTTAACGTTTATCGAGAACTTTATAGTTCATCAGATGTATGTGAAAACAACCTTCTTAAATGGAGAGCTTGGTGAAGAGATCTACATGCCACAACCTGAAGGTTATGTGCATAATGATCTAAAAGAAAAAGTGTGCAAAATTGAATAAATCAATCTATGAGCTTAAACAAGTGTCTAAGATGTGACACATGAAATATGATCAAGTGGTAAAGAGCTTTGAATTTCAGTCCAGTCTTTCCGACAAATGCCTTTATCACCGTTCAATGTCAAATCAAACAGTCATCATATGTTTATATGTGGATGACATGTTGGATCTTGCTATAGTTAGGGATATTAAATCCACTTTGCATAAGCATTTGACATAAATGACCTTGGTCCCGTGGATACCCTATTAGGTATGAAAGTTAGAGTTGACAATTGTTGAGTTACCCTTAGCCAGACTCACTATATAAAGCAACTTATTTCTACCTGGGGATATAAAGACCAATTTGGGGGCAACATGATTCATTATTTCTCCTTCAGGAGACTTATCACTTTTTTTTACTAGAGACCAATTTGGGGGCAACATGATTCATTATTTCTCCTTCAGGAGACTTATCACTTTTTTACTAGAGACTAATTTGGGGGCAACATGATTCACAAGATTCGTCATCATGAAATGAAGACCAATTTCTTATGATTTTTCATCTCATGAAATGTTATTGTTTGCAGTATGAAATAGTCTTTATTATCACGTCCGAGCGGAATAAATATTAAGATAAATTTATTTTTTGTAAAATAAATTCTGATTGAGCTCCATATAAAAATGTAAGTCCATATAAATTGATTTTTAAAAATTTATCAATATTTTCTCCGGCTTATAAAAGCTTTGTTTTAAAATTGTATAATATAAATTTAGTAAATATATAAACCGAGTTAAGATAAAATTATCAGTTTTTTGGCAATTATTATTCACCGGTAGGATTTGTATATTCACAATTTTTTATTTTTTTGCCACTCAAAAAGATATAACTTTGTCATTTGCTTATAATTTTGTTATTTACAGACCATCATAACTAAAATTAGAAAAATTCAGCTATAAAGAAGACAATCATCAAGTTCATTAGAGTTTCTGATTTTAAATTTATAATTTTAAATCTTTTTGATTAGTATCTAAGACGTATGAATTAATTTTCTTGATGTAACAAAGCGAGTATTTATTTGATAGGAATAAGAGGTGTAATTATATCTTTGGATTTACATGGAGAGCAGGTAAATGCTTCATATTGCTCTGCTTATTTCTTCAATTTCGATGCACGTGATGAAGTTGTCGCATCGTCGGGCTCGACGCAGAATGAAGTCCTTGGCCTGGGTTCAAAAGATCGCTGAAGAAGTTCCTCAGTTGTCCGGCCCATCCTACTCTGGTCCAGAAGAAAGACTGCAGTTGGCGTCGTACTACCCAACAAAACTACTTGATCGCCGCTACCACCTTTAGGGGGACTCTAGCTCGCTGGAGGTTCCTGTTGCTAGGTCTTACCGTCTGGAGTCTAAAGCTACGTGGCTTCTCCAGGATCACTGTTGTCGCCACCCCTCCGACCACTATCTTGGGGATGACAGATTTTCCATGAGGCGACATTGTTACCGTTGCGCATGCCGACGGGACATGCACGTGCCGACGAGGCACCTTGGCGAGTTCGCACGCGGAGGGAGACGACGACGAGTCCGTCTGGAGGAGAAATCGAAGGCGAAACGTCAACATGATTATTTTATTTCTATTCACTTTATGTTATTTCATATTATGTATGTGTATGTTTTTAATTATGTTCTTTCGCTATCAGCACCCCATGCCTATAAGGGGTAGTGTTGTACTTCTTTTTGATTATGCTTGGATGAATGAATATTAGGTCTGCTCCCTAATATTTCCTCTCAACTCTAATTCCCCTCTTCTTCCTCACCTCCACCGGCCTTTCCACTTGTCGGATTCCTCTCGGGATCGTATCAATGTGTCAGTAAAGAAAAAATATCAGCTGAAAATAAGCTCAAGGCAGAGTCGTACTTGCTGACTAAGGTTCCGTTTGGGGGGACTTATTTTCACCAGTCAAGCAGTTACGACCGCATGAACCAGACCTTAATTAAGCTTCAGTTCATGCGGTCGTAACCGCTTGACCGGTGAAAATAAATCCTCCCAAACGAAGCCTAAGGCAGGAGAGCTGGAGGCGACAAGAAAATAAAAGACAAAAAGGGATTGAAGATGTTCAATATTTGTTACCTGGTGCTTAACAATAACACTGGTTTGATAATCTTGTGAAATCCTACTTGACATAGGGTAAGGTAAGCTTGCAATGGTGAAATTCAAGAAACCTAATGGTGACGTGATGGGTCAGTCACGACTAAGGGCTTATGAGTGATGTAATGCACACAAGTACAAATCCAACTCGAAGATTGCGATTAATAATGAAAAATTTAAAATAGCATACAGTTACCACAATTCGTTATGAAGCTTCAAAGAAAACTTGCGACTTTAAATTCGTGCGTGATGAGAGTGCTTAAATTAAATCTCCGTTTGGGGACTTATTTTCACCGGTCAAACGGTTACGATCTCATGAACCAGACCTTAATTAAGTTCTGATTCATGCGGTGGTAACCGCTTGACCGGTGAAAATAAGTCCTCCCAAACGGAGCCTAAATGTGTTATGACCTCGGCCCTAAACATCAATCAGATTCAAAAGAGACAAAATAGCTACACAGAAATATCATTAATCATATAATGTCAATCAATACAATGAAAACAATAAGAGTCTATTAATGCACGAACTTACATAGGCACAAGGGGAAATTTTTTTCCTTCGGAACTCGGAGGGCAAGGAAGGACCGGGACAACCAATGAGAAGCCAGAAATGATGAGGTCCTCACACAAAAATATATTACACAATTATAAATTGCATAAGCCTCACATCTTTGCAGGATTCTCATTGGTTCCGGACCAAGACAACCATCCGGATTCCGGACATAATTATTGTTCGGCACAAGGAGCCCAAGGATATGGAGGTAGTGACGTATGGTCGACACTGAAAGACAATGGCGCTGTCATGATGAGGTTGCAGGTGGCAACCCTATGGAGGCAAGGGTTAGAGGATGTGGTGGCTTGTCTTGTTAGGAATGGGATTGGGCGATAGTGAGAAAGAGGAGGGTAGGGGCTGTCAGCAGGGTGTAAAGGCCGGTGGCTGACGAGGGAGGGACGACAATAGTGGCTTGTGACCATGGTTTGATCTACATGGCCCTAATTGTGCGGATTCCACCCAGGGGAGGATGAGAAAGCCCACCACGAAGGTGTAATCGCCCATAGTAGTAACATATATGGACAACCACAAGGCACCAATGGGTATGCAACTACCATTGCACAGTGTGACCTAGAATGCATTCTCAGAGTTGTCATGAGTTGAAGACGCCGAGCCACCTCACCTCACGATAAAAAATTGCGGCACTTGGAATTGATAATCAAGTAATGGAGATGGGAGGGATGATGGCCGGTTCTTCTAAGGAACCGCCCTGGGTCGACGGTTACCCCCAAAATTGGTTTCTCCCTTTGCACGAATAAGCTCGTAATAAACTCATAATAATGTGGCACTCTGTTAATCAAATTTGGTTAAACAATTTCATTAAGACAATCCGTCACGGTGATCAAAAAGACAAAAACGACACTTTCTAGGAAACCCACAATGTTACTAATTCATGATCAAGCTAGAAGTCCCTTGACCGTAATTTCTTCCTTTTTGCGTTCCTTCATCAAAATGTAATCTTAAAAATCTTTTGTAATTTCATGGAAAAAAATAAATAGAATCTACATCCGTCGTAGATTTAGTTATGAAACAAACTGTTACAAACATGTTCTTAATGGTAGAGGATGCTTGATTCTAGATTGAGCCAAAACTTTCAAGAGCCCTATTATGGGCCTATTCGGAGCGGTGGCCGGAGTAGTGGTCGAAGACAGTGATGATGGTGGTAGAGGATACAACGAAGCCTTAACTGTGGATGCCTAAGCGAGGTTGCTCGTTGGAGAAGTGAGCCCCCAATGATCTCACACAATAAACTTGAAATAGAATTTCTTACTTACCCCATACCATCTTACATATGACTTTATATAGGCTTACAACAGAATAAAAGACAATCAATAATAATACCTATTACTAGATCCAATGCTCGAGGCCCCCTACATAATGATAACACTTATATAATGATGACACCTACATAATAAGATAATCATAATCAACTAGATAAACGGGTGTGCAGCCCATAATATATTTGATACGCAGCCCATAACAAGCTCATTTTCTTCATCAAAACATAACCTTAATGTTAATACACCGCACTCATCATATTTTCCCATATGTATGCAGGTCAGCCTCATATTACGTGCCATGAGATTACACAATTCCATTTGAATCTACATTGCAGCCGGCGAGCTTTTGGAGGGGATCGTTTTATGAACTCATTCCGAGCTCTCTTCCCCCGCCTTGAGAATCACAATACGGTGATGGCCCCGGAGAAGCTCGAAGACAACACCCAGGGTCTTGCTGGCACTGCAGTCGATTATATGGTTTGCCTCCTCTCCAACATTTTCATTCCCACCTATGATGGGCCCAACAACTTTGCCAACAACCTTCTGGGCCATCATCTCTACTATGGCTTCCGGACGACAATCAAGCCTGACAGAAAAGCATTGGCTCCCATATTTATGGCAAGGGAAAATGGTCGCATAAAAGATTCCGAGGAACGCGCGTGCGCCAAGTAATGTTCAACACGGAGTTTGGTGGGCCTCACAGACAGGTTCATCCGGAGTCCTTTTACACAAACTCGTGGCCCGAGTGTATCTGTCTTATATCAGCCCGGAACCTAGCCGATAGGTGCCCTTCTGAGAAGTCAGAACATACTAGAAATTCTGGAAGAGAGATTGCAAAGCAGAAGGAGCGATGTGGCCGAGACTTCCAATAATATGGGATTAGTGGAGTAGCAGAAGCCTATGATTCTTGGACATACATTCACATATTAATTTCATAAATAAGGCAGATTCACAGATAAACCTATTGAGAGAAATGTAATGGAGTGAAGATTGCCCAAATTTTCATTTGTTCATATCAATTGATTGAAGCTTTGAGGTATGCAGATCTTTTTCGTAAGGCCTTTATTATAGCCACGTACATGTCTGCATATGATTTTGTGAGTAAAAAAGATGATTGGGAGAATTATGAGGTGGCAATATATACATATACATATATAGGAATAATTACTAAACCTTCTCCTGGAAGTATAATTATAGATTGCACCCCTCTTATTATTGAAATGACAAAACCTCTCTTGAATGTTACAAAACATAACAATTACCTTCCATGAAATTCACATTTGATAACATCGATGCATAAAATACCTCCTTGAAAATGTACTCCGAGGGGGGTATTGTGCATCTTATAGCAGCAGAGTCTGCTCTAATCTCTTGCTATTTTCTGCTGCATCTTTTTTCTTTTTGTTTTGGAGTGGTGGTCTGTTAATGCCTTCTGAATCCTATTTTGCATGAATCTTGCTCACCTGTTTTAGTAGATTGTTTAGATACATTTCTTTATTTCTATCAAGTTAAGTCATTTATAACATCATTGTTGCACCACATGTCAAATTATGTGTTTATCTTTTTTGTTTTCTTTAATTCCGAATCCAACATATCTTTAACACCTCGTTGTATTAAATTGGGTGATGTGGGAGTTGATGGTTGAGACTAACCTCCTATGATACTATTGTTAGAATCAAAGTATTCAAGCCAAATCAATTGGTTGTGGGTGGAGCGGCTCAAGAGCTACATAAATTACACAAGGTTACATGAGTTTCTACATGTAAAATAAATGAAGGTTTTGAGTTAAAGCGGACCTGAATGTGTTTATATCTATGTGCTTTCTTCTTCTATATAATTGAGTGATTTTTCAGATGAATTTCGTTCGAGGATTAATGCTAAAGAAAGTTCTTTCTTTTCTCCCGTCTTTAGGAGTATGTCTCTTTTTTTTAGTAGAGGCCTATTTGATTCGTTATTTCTCCTTCAAGAGTCTTATCATTTTTTTTACTAGAGATCAATTTGGGGGCAACATGATTCACAAGATTCGTCATCATGAATTGAAGACCAATTTTTTATGATTTTTCGTCTCATGAAATGTTATTGTTTGTAGTATAAAATAGTCTTTATTATCATGTACGAGAGGAAATAAATATTAAGATAGAATTATTTTTTGTAAAATAAATACTATTTGAGCTCCATATAAAAAATGTATGTTCATATAAATTGATTTTAAAAAATTTATCAATATTTTCTCCGGCTTATAAAAGCTTTGTTACAAAATTGTATAATATAAATTTAATAAATATATAAACTGAGTTAAGATAAAATTATCAGTTTTTTTTGGCAATTGTTATTCCCCGATAGAATTTGTACATTCACGGTTTTTTATTTTTTTGCAACTCAAAAGGATATAATTTTGATATTCACATATAATTTTGTTATTTACAGATCATCATTGCAAAAAAACAGAAAGATTCAGCTATAAAGAAGACAATCATCATGTTCATGAGAATTTCTGATTTTGAATTTACATTTTAAATTTTTTTGATCAGTATCTGAGACATGAATTAATTTTTTTGAAGTAAAAGAGCGAGTATGTATTTGATAGGAATAAAAGATGTAATTTCATCTCTGGATTTACATAGAGAGCAGGTAAATGCTTCATATTGCTCTGCTTATTTCTTCAATTTCGATGCGGGTGATGAAGTTGTCGCGTCGTCGGAGTCAGCCCAGAATGGAGTCCTTGGCCCGGGTTCAAAAGAATGCCGAAGAAGTTCCTCTGTTGTCCCGCCCTGCTCAGAAGAAATAATTCTTCAACTGTTTACTTTTAAAATTAGTCTGCATATACAAAATTTTAAACTCAAATAAAATAAAATAAAATCTAATAACAAGTGATTTGCGGATAGACATCTGCGAATAACATTTTGTTTTTTTCCCCTACGCTAAAGCAGTGAGGAACGAGAATCGGGTTATTTTCAGAGAGAGAAGATGGAAGCGATTCCTCTATATTTGAGGTTTCCGTCTCCAATTTCCGGCAAAGGAATCCACCCGGCGCATCTCATCGCCGTCGCTTCTGCCCTGCGTCTCGGCCAATTCGTCCGTCTCCGCTGCGCAAACCATCTCCAGCTCTTTCTCCGATCGTCCTCGTCCCATGTAACCCTCTTGACCTGTAGGCTGTAATTTACTCCGCCATTTATTTCTACATAAACAAAGAAACGATATAATACTAGGTGTTCGATTAACGCAGATCTTATGCAGATGTACGTGAATCCTATTTAATGGCACTGATTCATATTCACCTTTACTTCACCATGAATTTATTTCAATTCATCGTGTCTCACTTTTAGGTAGCTGACCACTGGATCGTGACACTTTTGATCGGATTTGTCCAGAATGAAACGCATGTATGTTATTGAGTAATTGAAGACTGCATCTACTATAATAATCTGAAGGGTTCAGCAAGAAGTCAACAATATGGCCCAGATCATGAAACCTAGATCTAAAATTCAATACAAAATTATCCATCAAAGTACTTTTTATGGTGGTGTTTTGACAAAAATCTTGAAAGAGTACATAAAATTGCAGCACCGCTGTTGAATCAACGGTCAGATGTCATTAAGCAGCATCAAGCAGCAGGGAGCAGCCAACACATGGACGGCCAGAGATATTCAGCAGCAGGGGAGCAGCCAACACATGGACGGCCAGAGATATTCAGCAGCAGGGGAGCAGCCAACACGTGGCCAGAAGATTGTAACGGCTGTATTTTATAAAGCTGTATTTATGTCTATAAATAGGAGTATGATCTATTGTAATCGGGATGATTTTTGATGAATAAAATTTAGATGTTCCTCTTCCTTCTCCTTCCCCCATTCGTCTTCCTTACCCCCAGGCCATTCTCTTGGCCCCTCTGCCACCTTAGTTTAGGAGAGTAGCCGGAAGTCTCGCCGGACCGCTACATCTTTGGTGCTCTCGTTGAGAGATATCGCAACATCAAACTGGCGACCATGAGTGATGGAACTCGTTCGAAAAATATCGCTCAGCAAATATCAGATCTCAAGAAAGCTTTTGATGATGAAAGAAGTACAAGAAATGCTCAAATTGAAGAAGTTCAACGTCAGTTCATCACTGAACTCCAAGCCAAAGAGAACTTCTTGGTACAACAGATTGTTAATTCAAAGGAGCAAGCAACCAATCACATCAACAACCAATTTGCAAATTTAAAGAAAGAAATGATGGAGCAATTTAGGAATCTTAACAAGCCACCCAGGGGAGGGGAAGAAACTCTTGCATCCAATCACATTCATCATGAATTCAGCAACAACTCCATCGACCAAAATTTAAATCAGCAAGGAATGCCAAAAAGAAACCTCGATGCAATGTTTAACGCCCCAACAATCTTCCCAGGAAGCGGCTCAAATTGGGAACACGGGCAATACTCAGGAGGAGTATTGGGAAACAATCCCAACATGGCTGCAAACCCGGTAATAACGAACCGACGTAATCATCTTGTTTATTTACAATGTCCTAGGTTCGCGGATGGAGATCCTACTGATTTCCTTTATGATTTGCAATTATATTTCAATTTCTATAATGTACGTCCCCAAGATTACCTCATTATGGCCACATTACAGTTAGATAAGCCCGCTTCGAAATGGTACCAAGTAATGCTTAGAGACCGCCCCGCATTAACATTCCCTATGTTCGTTACGGCTTTACAAAAGCGTTTTGGACCATCTTGTTATGAAGGCCAGGCTGGATCATTGACCAAACTACAGCAAACAACAACCGTAAACACATAAATCGGCCTTCGAAGAACTTACTACCAAGGTGCCCGGGCTAGTTTCGTGGTTCCTTAGGAGCATGTTTGTATCAGGATTAAAAACTAGTATTAAACAAATGGTAATGATACATCAGCCACATGAAGTACACGATGCATATGCATTAGCTAGAGCATTTGAAGAACAAGAAAAAGAAAATGAAAAAAACTATAACTCCAACCGACCACATACTATAAATAATACCATGATGATTCGATCCAAACCAGAAAATTCTAGATACCCACCTATTAAAAGACTAACTCCCGAGGAGTTACAAGCAAGGCGTGAAAAAGGATTATGCTACAATTGCGATGAAAAATTTTACGCAGGGCATCAGTGTAAAGGAAAAGGAGCATTGTTGTATGTCCAGAGAACCGAAGGAGAATGCCCAAAAGAGGAAGCTATATCTGAAAATGAAGAAACCGTTCCAGAGTCTGCAGTAACTATACAGGCTCTAACTGGACAAACACACACACACGGGTTAAGAGTGACAGCATACCACAAACAACACCCCATAGAAACTTTTATAGATGGAGGAAGCTCCCATAGTTTTATTTCAACCCGACGAGCAAAATTTCTGCAATTACCCGTACATTGCATTAAGAAATTTCCTGTATATATGGGAAATGGAACGACCTCAATATGCAGCGGATTATGTAGGGAGGTAAAATTGCTCATACAGGCCAGAGACTACATTATAAATCTCTTTGTTTTAGACATTGAAGGGTCTGATATCATTTTAGGAATTCAATAGTTACAAACCTTAGGCCCAATAACCACTGACTATAACCCAAACACCCTTGCTTATACTGATTCCAAAGGGCCGGTGGTACTACAGGGACAAAAAAATCAATGCAAAGCCATTTCATCATCACAGTTATCCCGATTAATGCATCTACAATCCACTGCATATTGCTTAGTCATTACCATTGGAGAAAGGGAAGAAAATAGTAAAAATAAGATAACCAGCCAAATTGAAAATGATATGTGCGACAGGATATTGAAAGAATATGACCATCTCTTTCAAGAACCGAAGGAATTACCACCAAAAAGACTAATAGACCATAAGATCATATTATTACCAGAGTCCAGCCCATCCAACATTAAACCATATCGCTACCCATATATCCAGAAAAATGAAATGGAGTAAATGATTAAGGAAATGTTAAACATAGGCGAGATTAGACATAGCACTTCGAGCTTCAGTTCTCCAGTCATTTTAGTAAGAAAAAAAGATGGAGGATGGCGTTTTTGTATTGACTACAGAGCCTTAAATAAACTAACCATTAAAAATAAATTCCCAATTCCTACCATCAATGAATTACTAGACGAACTATATGAGGCTAGATATTTTTCCAAGCTAGATCTTAGATCGGGATACCACCAAATTAGAATGGCTGAGGAAGATGTACACAAAACGGCTTTCAGGACTCACCAAGGGCACAATGAATTCAGAGTAATGCCATTGGGCCTATCAAATGCACCCTCAACATTTCAAGCCTTAATGAATAATATTTTTCAAAAGTATCTCAGAAAGTTCATCGTAGTATTTTTTGATGATATACTAATCTATAGTAACTCAGAATATGAACATGGAGAACACCTCAAGCTAACCTTGGAGATTTTATCGCAAAACCAACTTTATGTAAAACAGAGCAAATGTAGTTTTCTTACAACCCAGATCGAGTTCCTAGGTTATATTATTTCAAGGGGGCAAGTCAGCCCAAATGAGGGCAATATACAAGCTGTGAAGGATTTTCCTGTACCCACAAACCAGAAAAAGGTAAGAGCCTTTTTAGGCCTACCTGGATACTATAGGAGATTCATTCAAAACTATGCCACCCTAGCTCATCCATTGACAGAATTACTCAAGAAAATGTCTTTCCAATGGACAGAGCCAGCACAAAACGCCTTTGAAAGAATTAAAACAAAATTAATAACTTTTCCAATTCTAACATTACCCAACTTTAAAGAGCCTTTCATAATCGAAACCGACGCTTCCGACACAGGGATAGGAGCAGTTTTACTACAGGAACAAAGAACCATAGCCTATTACAGTAAAAAATTATCTCCCTTAATGCAAAGAAAATCGACGTATGAAAGAGCAATGTATGCAGTAACGGCCGTTGTAGCAAAGTGGAGACAATATTTACTAGGACACCGTTTCACCATTCTAACAGATCACCAAAGCCTACACCACATGCTCACGCAAGAATTGCATACACCAGAACAACAAAAATTCATAGCAAAACTACTAGGATATGACTACTCTATCAAGTATAAATCAGGAAAACTAAATCTCGTAGCCGACGCATTGTCACGAATTACCCCTGATTCGGGACAAGAGGAATCAGTGAGGCTCCAAACAATCTCCATTCTGAGTTCACCACTATTGGAAGGATTAGAGGAAGACTACAAAAACGGTGAAGAAACAAAATCACAGTTCCATAAGGTAAAAACTCAGCCACATTTGCATCCAGAATGGACTATCAAGGGAAATTTCCTATACTATAAGCATAGACTATATATCCCAGATAATTCAAAAGTTAAAAAAACATATTGCAGGAGGCTCATGACTGCCTCATGGGAGGGCATTCAGGAATAAAACATATAATGCATAAGCTACAAGAGCAGTTCCACTGGAATAAAATGAAAGAAGAAATAACATTATATATTAAAAAATGCGAGATATGTCAAAAAGCCAAACCCATAAACCACAGACCCTATGGTTTGCTTCAACCCTTACCAATACCTCAGAAATTATGGGCTGATTTAACCATGAACTTTATAACCCATCTTCCACCATCGAATTCCTTTACTACCATAATGGTCGTAGTGGATAGACTGTCTCGAGCGGCTCACTTTTCACCTATCAAAGGATCTCTAACCGGACCAAAAGTGGCGAACGCATTCTGGGAAGATGTAGGAAAGATACATGGCATCCCAGAATCAATCATTTCGGACAGGGATACAATATTCCTAAGTGATTTCTGGAGAGAATTGTTCATCAAACAAGGAACAACTTTAAGCTATAGTTCGGCATATCACCCAGAGACTGACGGCTTAACTGAGAGAGCAAATAGGTGCTTAGGACAATATCTACGTATTTTTGACACAATACTCCTAATAAATGGTCTTATTTTCTTAGTCTAGCGGAATATCATCATAATACATCATTTAATGCGTCGATCGGTATGACCCCTTATGAGGTCATGTTCGGTCGAAAACCCCCTTGTTTGCTTTCTTATTGTGCAGGTGTCTCCAGCAATGAAGCAGTAGAGGCTACATTACAGGAACGAGACACGGTTCTGCAACAATTAAGGAACAACCTACTAAAAGCTCAACAGAGGATGAAGGAGTATGCAGATAGTAAGAGGACCGACATCACATTTAAAGTGGGAGATTGGGTACTGCTCAAGTTACATCCCTACAGGCAGCTGACCCTCACCAAAACTGCCAATCAAAAGCTGAGCCTCAAATTTTATGGACCCTTCCAGATCACGGCTGTAATCAATAGCACAGCATACCGATTGGATTTACCCACAGAAACGAAGATACATAACGTTTTCCACGTATCTTTGTTAAAGCCCTATCATGGAGATCCTAGATCCCCACTTCATGAACCCTTGGCCGTCATCAGTACTCGGGAAATCATTCGGCAAGGCGCTCGAGTGAAACAAGGTCTCGTCCAGTGGAAGGGTTTACCTACCACAAACAGTACATGGGAAGACATGGCTTCCTTACCACCAGATCTACTGCACGGAACTCCGAGTCCTACTACAGCCCCGACAACTCAAACACTCGCTTGGCAGAAGAAGAAAAAGAGAGGGACGCGAGGAAGGAAGAGAAAACCAGAGACTACGCCTAAGGAGGAAACTCGAACCTTATGACCAGAAGCTCAACTCTTGGAAGATTCAAGCAAGAGTTACAGAGTTCAAAACCTTCAGGAAATGATGGTTCCTCTTCCATCTCCATTGCAGATTTCCAAGCTCACAGAACCTTCGGGAAGCTCCGCCGTTTCCTCTCCAAGGGTTTACGTCCCGGCCTGAGATTATAAAATAAACAACGATGAGGACATCGCTTTTAAAGACCAAGGAAATGTTGAATCAACGATCAGATGTCATTAAACAGCATCAAGCAGCAGGGAGCAGCCAACACATGGACGGCCAGAGATATTCAGCAGTAGGGGAGCAGCCAACACATGGACGGCCAGAGATATTCAGCAGTAGGGGAGCAGCCAACACATGGACGGCCAAAGATATTCAGCAGCAGGGGAGCAGCCAACACGCGGCCAATAGATTGTAATGGCTATATTTTATAAAGCTGTATTTATGTCTATAAATAGTAGTATGATCTATTGTAATCGGGATGATTTTTGATGAATAAAATTTAGATGTTCCTCTTCCTTCTCCTTCCCCCATTCGTCTTCCTTACCCCCAGGCCATTCTCTTGGCCCCTCTGCCACCTTAGTTTAGGAGAGTAGCCGGAAGTCTCGCCGGACCGCTACAACCGCATAAGAAAGATAATATATAATCGGCTTAGTGGAGAGGAGACACATTGGTAAAGATGGGAGAGTGAACTTATTCATAAACTTTGAAAAAAAGGACAAAAAAACTAGCTTATTTTACTTTAAGTGCCATCTGTTTGATGAGATAGATCCTCTCTATGTTTAAACTGAATTGAGCTCATTTGTTTTCTAGTTGCAGGACTATTATCATTCAGTTAATCTGCACAAAATTCAGGAGAGTTGGTGTTGGGGGCCTTGTACATTCAAGCATTATCATCTTGTGAAAGCATTATATGACACATTTTCATCATCGTATTCATCATGCCTTTCATTTTTTAGTGGGAATGAACCTGGTGATAGATATGTTGCTCAACACAAGTTTCAGCTTAAGCCTTCCACCGGTAGTCCTTTGAAGAAAAGATTATGGACCAATATTTTTCTTGCCCTCAACATCTTGTAAGTTCCCCTCCTAGCAGTTTTATTATTTGCATCATTTCCAAGTTGTGGATGTAAGTTTTAAGTTCCTTTCATCTTTGGCTTCGTTTGGCGCGGTGGTGGCAGTCGTGAACGCGGTGGTTATGAACCGTCGTTCGTGACCGCCCGACCTCACCTAAGGAATTTCATCCACTTTTATGTTTAAAACTAGTTTTCTTTTCTTTGTGGTGGCAGTAACCGTTGTCATGCCAAACATGCATTCTATGACAGCGACATTTTTGTCCAAACTCACCGGAGCAAAAGCGTTGTGCCAAACAGAACCTTTGTCTAATGCTGCAATAGGCAAAAGAGATTTTTTGGAAAAATAACATGAGTGATAAAACTTGTTTGTATGGGGAGAATAACTCATGCATTCTTTCTAATTTGGGGAATACATGAGAGAGAAACATTGTTTTGAGATTGAATTTTCATTGGTATTGTGTTGGAATACTGTTGACCACTATGACCCATAGATACTTCCCCGAATGCAGTGTACCCATACCGGATACGTATCCGGTACTGGTACGTACTAGATACACCTCTGTGAACACACTTGGACTTAGTACATCATTTTGCATATTGTGATAGGAGTATGTTTTTCTTGTGTAAACAAAAGTTGGCTCTATGCTAGGAAACGTTGGTACGTCCAATTAAGTTGTGTATATGTACCAAGTATGTTTCTGGTATTGATACGTTTCTGTTACAAGTACGTGTATTAAACATGTTGATACGACGCAAGTTATTAATAAAATGACTAACTGGTCTTTAGACTAACTGGAGATTGAAGATATTGATCTTCAACAATGAAGTTGATCTCCAACAATGAAGAAGAAAAAAAAATGATGAGTAAACTTAAGTTTAATTTTATCACTTTTGGTTAAACACATAAGATGTTAAATTTTGTAATATTTACGTATGCTTAATGTTTAAAAACTTCATGTTATGTTGCATTGATTTGTGGACTTGTACTTGAAGTTATGATTTGTATTTGATGTTTCGATGTTTTGAGAACTATTTATTGCACTTGTGATATATATATATATATCTATATATCTTTATTATATAAATCAATACTCATATTTGGAAGCACACCATCAAACGCATCTGGTCCGTCCGATCTCCAGAAAATCGCATCTGACCATTGGATCTCAAAAACGGGCCTGCTAATATCCAGATCTCCAAAAACTAGCACTGTTCACAACTTCCAAAATCCCGATACCCGTCCCGCACTCCAGCCCCCTCATGGCCTCACCCCCGCCGCCGCCGCCGCCGCCGGAGCCGCCGGCGGCCTGCCCGACGGCGGCGGGGGTGAGGCCGTGAGGGGCGGGAGTGCGGGACGAGTATCAGGTTTTTTTCCTTTTTTATTTAATAATTAATTAAATAATTTATATGTTTTTATAATTAAAAATATTTTTATAATTAGGCTTCGCCCGTCGGGGGGCGGGCAAAGCCCTCCGGGGGGTCAAGCGGGCGAAGCCCGCTTGGTTGCTAGTATATATATATATATATTTGTTATAAACTGATAATGTATTATGCCGTATCCGTATCTTTGTTTTTTAAATTTTGTCGTACCGCCGTACCGAGTACGTATTATATCCGGTACCCGTACCCGTACCGGTGCTTCCTTGGTTGACCATGAAGAAGATTGCTTCTAGAAGGAGAATACCAACTAGATCAATACACCTTTTTTTGGTTAATACACTCGTAGGCGTGAATGCTTGACAATACATCCCTTTGTGAAAACAATCTTGCCCCCATGATCATTGGAAGAGAACATGCTAAGACTGCCTAAGACCATCATCCCAAGCAAGTGCCTCAAAGTCAGCCATGGTAATATTTTTTTCTTTAACACAGAGGAGCATGCACAATTCTTATTTAGACATTGATGTGTAAGAATGTAAAGCTGCCGACAACCAAAACATAGGCATTGGTGCTGAGCTCCAAATGCTCCTATGGAAGTCTTGTGTTAGCAGTTCAACTTTGGTGCAAGCATATCTGGAGGGGGAAGAGTAGTTGGATTTTCAAAGGGAATGTGGTTGAATCTTTTGGTGTAGTTGGGAAGGGACAATCTCGAAAAAGCATAGGATTAGAATGACTGAAAGATGGGTTAATCGTTATGAAAAGTTCAACTTTCATTAAACAATTTTGTTGCATTGCATAGAGCATGGTGGGGAATATGAGTGCAAATGCATGCCCATGTATGAGGTTGTAGGTTATGCTTAATATAACTCAAGTAATGTGCCATTGTAAACCATAGACATTGTTGGTCAACTCTATAAAGACATCAATTTAGTGTCAACCGATTCACTATGGTGGGCAACCCACAAGCTCGAAGGCATTTCCAGATTGTCGTGTATCATAATAGAGGATGATTTCGTCCTTCAAAATGGGTATTGTCTTGTGCGGAGTAGTTTGATAGAGCCAACACATCTGACATTGAGATGATCCTCCTTATAGATCCTGAAAAAAGGAATCTCGCCGTCCTTATGTGTGGCTTGAAGTTTAAAGATTACTGCTCTGTTTTGGCAATCTAGTCTAGCGAGTCCTTCCCCAAAAGTGCAGGATTCCTAAACTTAAGAAGTGTACATCGAACCATGCGGAAGCTTCAAAATTGTTGTGTTGGGTGCAACAAAGGTCCCAAGCCTATATAAGTCGATGTGTATGTGTGGGCGACAAAAGAATAACAGTTGTGCTAACAAGTGCAGGAGTATGGTTGTTTTGAAGAAGATGAAGTACGCAGGCAAATGATGTCTCATTGTTTTCCATGCGAGATGAGAGTGGACTAAGAGTGCATTCAACTTCGTCTACACATTCAACCATCGAACGAGATTTGGACATGAAAGAGGGAAGACAGTCCGCATCTAAAGCTATTGGGGCCCTCATCAGATGGATCGGGCGATTGACACAAACAAAGAAGTCATACACAATGTAGAACAAGCTTTGGGGAGTTTGGTTGAGTGAATTGATGGCCATATATGAACATAGACTTTGGTCTAACTAAAATTCATGGTATAAGAATGTTGATTGGCATTTGGCGATCCCAGTAGAATGTGGGTGCCCTTGAGGTCGCAGCGAAAACAATGTAAGCAACATGTATGTTTTTGTGTCAGTGATGCATCCTCCGTCGCATCCAATATTGCATGACGCCATCATGCGTCATGAAATATTTTTTTATGCACTTTTATTTATGCATTGTTTTATGTATTCCCTTCACCGTACTTTTGTTGCTTGAAATTGCTCGGCCCGTCGACTTGACCGTCCGACGAGACCCTTAATAAAAAAGTTCGGTAGTTTTAGTAGTTAGGACGAATTGGGCAAGCTCAAAATTATTTAATATGCATAAATTTAAAATTGGTAAGCTTTTGAAAGAATTTATGTGAGATTATTAAGAGAAGAAAACAACAAAATTGGAAATAAAAAGTCACTATATAAGGCCGGCCAAATGTGTTTTGAAAATCATAAAATTTGGAAATAAAAGGGGCCGGCCCTCCTATTTGGCAATAGATCAAATTTTTAATTGCAATTATCACCATTAAAGGGGCAACCTTGGTTGAAGAAATGCGACTGGACAACCGGAATTGATTTTTTCAATCAATTCCCGCATTGCCTGTGACAACCCCCCCGTACGTTGATCTTCTCGCTGCCCTTTCCGCCTCCCGACAACGAAAACGCCACGATTCGTCGATCTCCTGCTGCTGTTCATCCTCGACGCCTACTTCGCCGCCAAGCCCATCACCACCTGGAATGAATTTAAGGCCCAACTTAGGAAGCGCTACGTGCCCCATGATTATCTCCAGACTTTATATCGTAGATTTCATAATCTACGACAAGAAAAGTCTACGGTAGATGAGTATACTGATGAGTTTCTTGTCCTACAGCCGAGGCTAGATCTACGTGAGGATGATGACATGACTGTATCCCGTTATCTTAATGGGTTACGCTATTCCATACGGGATCAACTAGAGTTGCACGACTATCGCGATTTAGGGGAAGTCTCTAGTAGAGCCCGTAGAGTGGAGTCACTACAGAAGCGCACATCCGGCGTCAGATCTACAGATAATTCTACCACGAGTGTCACCACTACCACCACTGCTAGGATTTTCGACTCCCCACAACCCCCCATCACCACTGGGACTCCGACCCCGTCCACTATCTCTTCCAAGGGTAAGGAGATTATTGGGTCTAAGCCCAACACTGTAGTATTCCGATGCTTCAAGTGTATGGAGCCCGGGCACAAATCATCTGAGTGCCCGCGACACCACTTCGTCGCTATCATCGATTCTACGGATGGACGTGAGCCTGAGTATGGAGTTTACGTGAATGAGTCTCACTCTGAACCTGAGCACAAACATGAGACTAAGGATGTCATAGAAGTGGAAGGAGAACACGCCGAACACTTAGTCTGCGTCTTACGTTATAGCCTGATCACTCCTGGTGAGTCTCTTGAGGATGATTATAGGAGACACAATATTTTTCGCACTACTGCGCGCATCAAGGGACAGTTTTGTTCCATCATCATCGATAGCGGTAGTATGGAAAACTTCGCCTCTCAGTGCATGGTCAACATATTAGGACTGGATTTGCACCCGTTAGAAAAACCCTACAGCTTATCCGGTGTCAATAGTCACTTGACTATGCCCGTCACTCATTACTGTCTAGTAGAGTTTTCCATAGGGGCACGTACTCGGACAGAGTATCATGTCATGTCGTTTCCATGGATGTCTGTCACATCCTTCTAGGGAGAGCTTGACAATATGACCAGCATGTCATGCACGACGTCGCGAGAAACTCTCATTCCTTTGAACACCACGGGCACAAGATTGTTCTTTTACCCCAAACGAACTGTCTTATCCCAAGAGAACGCTAGAGGACCTACATGACTTCTAGTTCACTTTCTGTTACCTCCACTACGTTACTACTTACTGCACTTCCTTCTGAAATCCCAACCCATGAATTAATTTGTGGTCCAGGTGTGTCACTCGCACCATATTTATCGAGTCCCGACGTGCCGCTTGATATTTCACAGTTTTCTTGCACCTTATCTAACGGATATTCCCTCCGCACGCCACACTCGGTCGACCTCATATTTAGCGAATATACCTTTTCACCTCACTATCACGTGGTGATACACATATCTTTGAAATTTAACCAACGTACTAAATATCTTCTATCATGTTTTTGGAACACACTATGTGGGCAAAAGCGAGCCAAATTCGAAGATAGTAGCATCTATCACTCTCGGATCGATGAACATATTAAAGCCGTTAGTAGGAGTTTGGGGAACTTTTTTAGGCGATTAATCGGTAAGAGTCCGAAGCAATGAGAATTTGTACCCCCCACAAGCACAATTCACAAGCCGTAATTCTAAATATCACTCCCGTTATGCATCTCCTTCTGAGATTTTCCACGTGTTACTCCACCCGCCCGATCGTAAACACATCTCATTCTATGAATGTATCTCATTTGACGTGCAAGCTCATATAAACTATTTAACAGAACTGCATGAATTTATGACTAACAAATTGCGAGTCACCTATGAAAATTATAAATTCATGATCGGTCGTTATCGTCATGAGTTGTACTTTTTACGGGAGGATTGGGTGTTTGATTATTGCATGAGGGTTGGTCAACTTCAAATTCAGAAGCCTAGCAAACCACTCGTCAAAGCCCCAAATATACTTGCGATATCAGTCCTCTCCAACACCAGTCTTTGCGAATTCTCGTCGGGGTCGAGCTCTTTCAACCCCGGGCAGGGGCGGATCCAGGATTCGAAGTAAGGGGGGGCCCAAAAAAAGTGTGAATCAAAGTATAATAAACAAAAGAATTTTTAATTTGAAATTTTAGCATTAACAATAAAAAAAATTACAATATGAATGTTATCTTATTTTAGTTATACACGTCATTTTTTCAACTCATAGAATTCATCAATGGGCACATCTTACTCGATCTTCTCTGCTATTTCTCGTTCTATGTAGAGAGTCATACAATTTGCCAAAAATTCATCCTCCATTTTGTTGCGCAGTCTTGTTTTAATAAACTTCATAGCAGAAAATGACCGTTCTGTAGTCGCTGTTGAGACCGAAAATGTCAAAATTAGCCGAATCAGCTTGTCAACAAGATAATAAGTATTTGATTTCTTCGTTTCGGTCAATTTCTCACAAAGTTTAGAAATTGCTGACAAGTTTTTTTAAATCAGAATGAAAAGAACGTCTAACTGATAATGGTGCAGCTGATGAGAACTTACAGTGAAATTTATGGAAGGAAAATGAAGAAAACCCAAAGGTAAAGTCTGATTCAGAATTTTCCCAACCCAGCACAACCGACGTCGCCCAAATCTCGCGATAGCTGGCTGGATTCACGCCAAACAACACAATACGACTTTGATTCTGCCGAAGGAGGCCGCCAAATCGCCAATCGAGGGAAGAACTCTTCCTAAGAGGCTCTCAGCCAGCCCTAGCGGAAAGGGGAGAGGGAGACAACTCAGACGAGAGAAGCGAGAGAGACGATCTCTTTCTGTATAGGAGAGAGAAATTAGATCTGAAAATAAGTTCATCACTTATATTATATACATAACTTATATTTTATAATTAATAAAAGCTACATAAACTTCAAAATCCTTGGGGGGGCCCGGGCCCCCCCTGCCCCCACTCTGGATCCGCCACTGACCCCGGGGGAATTGATGCATCCTCCGTCGCATCCAATATTGCATGACGCCATCATGCGTCATGAAATATTTTTTTATGCACTTTTATTTATGCATTGTTTTATGTATTCTCTTCACCATACTTTTGTTGCTTGAAATTGCTCGGCCCGTCGAGTTGACCGTCCGACGAGACCATTAATAAAAAAGTCCGGTAATTTTGATAGTTAGGACGAATCGGGCAAGCTCAAAATTATTTAATATGCATAAATTTAAAATTGGTAAGCTTTTGAAAGAATTTATGTGAAATTTAAAAAAAAAACAACAAAATTGGAAATAGAAAGTCACTATATAAGGCCGGCCAAATGTGTTTTGAAAATCATAAAATTTGGAAATAAAAGGGGCCGGCTCTCCTCCTATTTGGCAATAGATCAAATTCTTAATTGCAATTATCACCATTAAAAGGGCAGCCTTGGTTGAAGAAATGCGACCGGACAGCAGCAGGAATTAATTTTTTCAATCAATTTCTGCATTGCCGGTGACAACCCCTGTACGTTGATCTTTTCGCTGCCCTTTCCGCCTCCCGACAACGACAACGCCACGATTCGTCGATCTCCTGCTGCGGTTCATCCTCGACGCCTACTTCGCCGCCAAGCCTGTCACCGCCGAGCTTCTCCGACAGCGTTCCAGAGGTGGCCGGCCCCCTCCCAAGCTTTGCTGTCGGTGGAGCTGCCGCCTACGCAATCCGCGTCTCTACAGTAGGAACTCCAGTCTCCAGCGACCACACCCGGCGGCAGATTCTTCGTCCCCTCCGACAGCCATCGCACTCTTCCTGTGACCGGTTGCTGTCGACTACAATACCCTACTCCAGCAACCGGACAACAAACCCCTGTTCACAATTCTGCAATCAAGTTTGGATCGGACTGCCCTCGTGTGGTATCATCCCCCGTTCTTACTTGCAATACTTAGTTCTAAATTTATGTTCTTTTAAATAATTAAAGAGCTTGCCCAAACGTTCTAACCATTAAATCGCCGTCTATTTCATAAATTATTGTTTGTGGATCGTGCTTGTAGACGTACAAATCCCGCGACGGTTCGAACCGTTAAACACCAACAAATTCTCCGAATAATGTATAACGAATTTGTAGACGTTTGTCGATAAGAGCAGTTTTACCCGCGAACCTCTCGTTCTGATCCGCTTGGTCCCTCGTAAAATTTAACTTAGTTATTTATTTTCAAATCTATCGTCTTATTTTATAACAAAATAAATATTATTTTACTTAAAAATTAATTGTTTTGGCGACCTCGATTCGAGTTTACATCAGTCAGTAAGGGAATATGATGTGGGAGGTTGGTGTCTTCTAGGATTGACAGTGAGTGGTGCACAGTATTCATGGCAACGGAAGATCAAAAAATGCTATGTTGGAGTTGAGTGTGTTACACTCGAGCCCTGGGGAGTGAGAGACCAGTGAAGATAACACAGAGGCAAATGAAGAATATGAAGTATGCACGCAAGGGATGTCTCATTATTCTCCATGCGAGACGAGAGTGGACTAAGACTCTAAGAGAGTATTCGACTTCGTCTACGCATTCAACCATCGAACGAGTCTTGTACATGAAAGAGGGAAGAGAAGAGAGTCTGCATCTTGAGCTTTCAGGGCTCTCATCAGATCGATTAGGATTTGGGAGATTGATACAAACAAAGAAGGCATACACGATGTAGAACAAGCTTTTGGGAGTTTGGTTGCATATATGAACAGAAACTATGGTCTAACTAAATTCATGTTATAAGAATGTTGATTGGAGAATCGGGTCCAATAGAATGTGAGTGCGCTTGAGGTCGCAATGAATACAATGTGAGAAATATGTATGTGTTTGTGTCAGTAAGGGAATATGATGTGGGGGATTGGTGTATGCTAGGATCGACGATGAGTGGTGCATAGTATTCATGGCAAAGGAAACTCAAAATTCTATGTTGTTGAAGATGGGTAGTGTTGGACTTGAGCCCTAGGGATGGAGTGATCAGTGAAGATAACACGGGGGAAAATGAACTTGGACTGAGGTGGGGAACACTAAGACGATCATGTGATGTAGTCGATGGAAGAAGCTAGCGCGAACAAATGATCGTGCAAGATGATTTGCGGTTGGGCGAGAGAATTTTTTTCTTTTGTTGGTCGACCTCTTGACCGGGAGCAGTAGAAGGGGGTGGAGTGTTGGGTGATTGGTTGTGCTAAGTTGTTATAATAAGGTGATTGTTTTTTCCGGGCGCATCAGAGTGAGCGGCGTACTACCGCGGGCAGGAAACCCCTGGGTTTCAGGCACATGTATCTTTATGTTATTGCAAAATACTTTTTATATTTTACGTTCTTGCATTTGAACTCGCATATAATGTTAATTCGAGTGATGGGCGTTTTGTAATATGTAGAACCTTCGCTCTCACTATTTAAGTGAGTGAGGACGGCAGTGAATGGTAAGCAAGAACTAATATTTCCTTTCTTTTCCTCTGTCTCTCTCTCCCCCTCTCTCTTTCCTCTAATTGATACCCACCTCTAGGGCATCAAGAGGTAAAGCTCGGCTCCCTCTTTTATTGCATGGGTTGAGCTCGGTTCCTATCAGAAGTTCCCCTTTCTTGCTTCCTTTATCATTGGGAACCTCCAAGAAGAGCAGTGAAGATCTTCTTTGTGACTTCTCTTTCCTGAGTTTGCACGTTCACAATCGATGAGCCATAACAACTTGTTATCAGAGCCACTTCCACCCACTATCAGTGACACTCACCTTCGTCCATTGACCACTGTCTATGAGCACCTCTGGAGCATCTAGCGCCTTCAACAATGTCCATCTTCCACGAGAGCATGACTCGTACACTTGCAGCCTTTCTTACACAGTCTGCGAAGAAGTTAGGATCGACAAATGACTTCAGCCATGCACAGCTCAGTGTTCGTTGTGTCTCCTGCGCGAGCATGTCATGCATGTCCGTAGCCCTCTTAGCATATGAGCCCGCATCCTAGCAGATCGACACGAGATTCACCCCTACATGGGGTTCCATTACCTTGCATACATACGACGACACCGACAGGCCACATCCACATCCTTCAACGACCCGAGTTCCACCTACAGTAGTTCGATATCCACAACTGCCGCTTCTTCAGCTTCCACCCATGTGTCTACCTCTCGACACCGATCAAAACTTACCTTCTTTTGCAGCAGACCTTTTCTATTACAGAACAAGGTTTTACCCTTGCTCAAATGATGGGTTGATCCAAAAGATAATAGCCGACTAGGACTCCTTACGATGCAGCAACAAGTTGCCAATGTCGTTTCCTTCAGCGCTCTCTTCACTTGCATTGATGACATGCACCTTCCACCACAATCGGAGGCCAGCTCCACCCATTTCGGTCAATTTTCGACCAACCAGTTCAAGCTCCCAAGGAACCGATCAGAGGGAAGCATGGTGTCGTGCCATGTGAAACTCCACTTCCCTCTTTTTGACACTTGGGAGCCCCCCCCCCCCCCCCCCCCCCCAGGCTCACCTGGTGTGAGCATTTTTTTGTGGATCAGTGTGCACTTTGTGGGAGGAATGGATCGGTTTGGCTTCCTTCCATCTTTTAGGAATACCCAGTTGTGGTTTGTGTAGCTCGAGAGGGAATGACCTAACATAAATTGGTACGATTTCACAGGGTATCTCAATACCGAAAACCATAGGAGGCTTTATTGGCGAGATCCAACGGGGAACAACTGCCCAAAAGAAAAACTGCCTGGAAGTCCGAGGACCTTTAGTACCGTACCCTACCCCCAAACCAGCAGCCTTCGCGCCAAGCGCTGACCTAATTGATAGTGTGCAGATGGGACAGACGACAGTATTAGACAACCACTCGACTCCCCCACCCCCAAGCGCGCACACACACGGTATAACAACAATACCCATTCGTCACTTGGCATCCAACTCCACTCGCCGTCCACCACGTCAATCCATGTTGTTGGGAACTCACTGCCTCCTCATGGAAGGCTCGAATAATTTTTGTGGTCCACAACCCTCTTGTTTTTAGGAGAAGTTAATGCTTTTATCTGCCTTGGTTAATTTACGTGTGACAATGAACCCCTCGTGCGGCCGTGTTAGTGCCTCCACCACTCACTAACCCAATGGTCGTATATAGCTGCGATAGTACTGGACTATCTTTTAACGTCCTCCGTGCGTAGTATAAAGCACCAACGATACCCATTATTCGCTCGACATCTCACGCTGCTCACTGTCCACCAAGTAATCATATAAAGTCATACCTTCAAAATTTCATGGTTTGGGTAGCTAGAGCGGGAAAGATCCAATAGGAACTAGGGCGATTTCAAACTCTGTTGCAGCTTGCGTTTTGGATCCCCTCTTCGCAGCAACCCCGCGGGAGAACTCGTGTTCCTCAAGCAAACGGGATCTGTAGATGACTGCCTATTGTCAATGTTTGTGTGTGCGTATATATATATTATCTTTACTATATATAAAGAAATCTTTTCTTGACATATCGTGTAACCCTGACATACCATCCAGTCAATCTGGACCGTCCGATCTGATTCGATCATAACATCTCAGCCGTTCGATCACACAAACGATTCAGGACCGTTCGTCTAAATTTCTGCAGGGCTCCTAAATCTAGAGTAGTAGAGTGTCCTAAACCTATAAATTTAATAGGGTTCCTACCCCACAATGTAAAATTACATACCCTTCTAAAGATGAAAAAACAACTCATGTAAATTTTGGCTAAATAACAACTATAATCCAAATAATATTCGGCCAAATAACCCGCCAAATATCACGGCGCCATCGAAATAAAACATATAATTCAAACTGCCGTGCGAGCCAAACTAATATATATTAAAGTAAACAGTTATATCCCACGATGTGGGACTAAAGGTTCTTTTTCTTCAAATGATTGAAAGCCACATGTCCCAATAATTCACGCCTACCTTCAGCTTTTCTGTTCTCCTTTTTACTTTTCACGCCTCTGACACATTTTTATAAGTATTGTCATTGACTCAGTCAACTCTCACTCTAATACGTAAAACATATATACATAATAAACAAATTTATAATAAGGAAATAAAGAAATATAATATTTTTAAAATTTAAAACATAACAAGACAACAAAATATTAAATAATCGCCAGGGGCGGGCGAAGCCCGCTGCCGTGGGCGAGCAAAGCCTGCCGCCGTGGGCCGGGTACGACGGGGGAGGGGCGAAGCCTGCGAGGGGTGGGGGATGGAGAAGCCCCCGCCGCGGGCCGAATAATGTCGTGCGGGGCACGGGAAGCCCCCCGTGCACTGTCACTCGTACTATATACAAAGATTTATCACCATCCAATCAGATTGCATGGTGTAATAGGAGGCCCTCCAAATTGATCCTAGTCGTTCGATTGCGCGGAATAACACCTGAGGCCCGTCAAATCAATCATGACGGAAAAGAGCCCATATGATGCACAATGGTCCGCCAGCACGTGAACACAAGGCCCGCCACGTGAACAAAGCTAGCCAAACAACACATTAGGTTAAGCAAGCAAATCAAATGAGAAGGCAACATGTATTTTGCTTATATACAACAAGAAATCGTACTCAGTAGGCGATGTGGGACTATTAGGCTCACACATGTGGCCTTCTAATAAAAACATGCCACATGCCCTCCTCATTTAACGCTTCCTGCTTTTCACGCCAGCCATTTCCACTGCATTAATATTATTATTATATATATATTTAATAATTCCTCCCTCTCATATAATTTTTTGTTAGGCACACAGGTTAGACATATTATTATTTTTGTATTATTTAAATTTTTTGTTTTTCTTTTAACTTTTTAAATATAAAAATAAAATAATAACTAAAGTATAATTATAAAAAAATTAAATGATGATTAATAAATAAAATTTAAATATAAACTAATAATTAAGAATCGTCGGGGGCGGGCGACGCCCGCCACGCAGCCCGGGTACTGCCGCACGTGGCACGAGATTTATGTTATTAAAGGCGTTCCTCAGGCGCGCCTAAGGTTGCAGGCTAGAGGTTTGCGCCTCCGTGAGCTTTATTTGTGCTTTTAGAATATAAAATACATGCCTGACTGAGATTTTTGTTATAATTTTTTTTCAATTTTTTTTTAAAAAAATAATGTAAGAACTCAATATTTTTTATCGATTTAGTGTTTGTGAAAGATAATTGTGTATTGAGGCTTAGATATGATGCAAATGACACATTAATTCTATTTTTTAACAGATATAAATGATAGTAATGAATGATTAATTAGTAGACTAGATGAATGATTTGATCGAGAAGCTGAAATGATGTTTGATGCTGATTATTTAAAATGTATGTGGTCGCGCCTTGCATTCGTCAGACACGCGTCTGTGCCTTGAGCCTTGCGCCTAAGCTCCAAGTCCCTTTTGTGTCTTGGTGCGGCTTGCGTCTTTAATGACTAAGGTATGTATATATATATCGTATTCTTTATGATGCTCTACTTAAAATTCATCATATGAGATCAAAAAAATGATTAAAATCACATCAATTTTTGGCTCAAATTGAAATTGATGTGTACTTCAATTGAAATTAGATTGATTCATCTAATGATGAAACTTGACTATGGTCGAAATTAAATAGTCAAACTTCTTGGCAATTTTGAGGCAGGTCTCGTAGGAAACACAAGGCCGGATTACGCTGGGTCGTAATCCCTCCTCCAAATTCTCAATTCAAGATAGAAATTGCCTCTACAGACTACAATGGTTCTCCTCTCCCATATATATAGGGAGGTGCTTACAGGATAAAAAAAGGAATTACACAATAAAAGGAAATACACGAAAAAAGGAATTATATGATAAAAAGGAAATATAAGATAACAAAGATAATAATCCCAGATCCAATCCGACGCATTCTCATGCCGCGCCCGATCCTCGTGCGCTCCTCGTGTAAACCCTCACGTAGCGCTTGCCAAGGATGGGGTCCTCCGCACCCGTATCAACACCCCGGGGTTCCATAACGATCTTGTCCTCAAGGTCGAACTCCAAAAATTGGGCCTTGATCTCTTTTTCCAGGTTCCATGTGGTCTCCTCAGTCGGCTGGTCCTGCCACTGGATGAGGACCTGTCGTACTGCTCTCCCTTAAATGTCTTCAGTCCGTGTTCCCAAAACTGTTGCGGGCTCGTACCGGGGAACAGAATCAACAGCTAAACCGTCCGGTCGTGTAGCCTGGAGGGGATGGTCCCCTCGGGCCCTCTTCAGTTGGGAGACATGAAAAACAGGGTGAATTCGGCAGTCACCGGGGAGCTGCAGACGGTAGGCCACCTCTCCGATTTTCTCCAAGATCAGAAAGGGGCCAAAGTAGCAGACCGCGAGCTTGGGGTGTAGTCAGTCGGTCAAAGAGCTCTGCCTGTGTGGTTGCAGTTTGATGAATATCTTCTCGCTTGGCGAGAGTATCTCCTCACGACGATGACGACTGGCCTGCTGGATCATGTGTTGCTGAGCCTGTACCAAATAGTGCTTCAGTTGGCGGAGACCCTCGTACCGGTCCTGGAGGTCGGAGGCCAGGTCCTGTACTTGACATTTGCTCGGTAAGCTGCATGGTATGGGCGGGGGTGGGCGGCCATAGACCGCCTGAAAGGGGGTGACGCCCGTGGCAGACTGTTAGGACGTGTTGTACCATAACTCTGCCCATGTGATCCACTTGGTCCACTGTCGGGGCTGCTCGGTTGCAAAACAACGCAGATACATTACAACACAACGGTTGAGGACCTCCGTCTGTCTGTCTATCTGTGGGTGGTACGCGATGCTGAACCACAACTTAGTCCCCTGTAGACGGAACAATTCCTGCCAAAATAAGCTCACGAAAACTAGGCCGCGATCGCTTATGAACGCGGAAAACCGTGGAGGTGAACCACCTCCCCAATGAAGATTCGAGCAACTGAGCTGGTGGTGTAGGGATCAAGAATCGGTATGAAATGCCCGTATTTGGACAGGCGGACCACCACCACAAGAAGACAGTCATAGCCCTGAGAGCGGGGCAGGCGGGTGAGGAAATTCATGCCTATATCTTGCCAGACCATATCCGGAATGAGTGGACCAGAGCTCGCCACACAAAGGGCCGCCCAAGAAGATAGGGGCGCCAGTACTGAACTGAGAGAACAAGTGCCCAGAGCTCGCCGTCGTAAGTGTACGCCGCATTCCGCTAACTGGAGAAAGCCGTGCTGAAATAAGTGATGGGTCGGCCCCTTTGCATGAGGACCACCCCCACCCCCTTCCCGGAAGCATCACACTCCACAAAAAATGACTCAGAAAAGTCTGGCATGCCCAGGACTAGGGCTAATGCGAGCGCGTGCTGTAGGCCACAAAAGACCTCCTGGGTTGCTTGGTTCTAAGAGAATGGTGCCCCAGTTTTTGAGTAGGTCGGTCAGCGGGCGCGCCAACGCCCTGTAGTTGCGGGTGAATCGGCGGAAGTACCCGGTAAGGCCCAAGAATCCACGCACCGCCTTGATGCTCGCCGGAGTCGCCCACTGCAGGACCGCGTCCACCTTGATTTGATCCATAGCCAGACTGACCGCTGAGATGATGTGCCCCAAATATTCGATATGTGTCTTCCCGAATAGGCATTTCTTGTGGTGGGGCAAGAACTGGTGCTACGCGAGAAGTTGAAGCACTGTGATCAGATGATCCAAGTGGAGCTGCCAAGAAGAGCTATAGATCAATATGTCATCAAAAAATACCAAGACAAACTTACGTAGATGTGGACGGAAGACGTCATTCATCGTGGATTGGAATGTGGCTGGGGCGTTACTTAGACCGAAGGGCATGACTAAAAATTCATAGTTGTCGTCATGGGTGTGGAACGCCGTCTTGGGCATATCCTCTGCTCTGACCCGAATCTGGTGATAGCCCGAACGAAGATCTAACACAAAGTTGAGATTATTATATTAGGCTGCTCTGACCCGAATCTGGTGATAGCCCGAACGAAGATCTAACACAAAGTTGAGATTATTATATTAGGCTATTTGTATGTGTATGAGGTTTGGTCTCACATTGTGTATGTAAGTGTGTGAGTCCATGAAGCACCAAGTATTTTCCTATCTTCTATTCAACTTGGTATCAGAGCGTAGGGTTGGCTCCCGGTTCGGTTTGGCCGGCTGCTTTCGCTCACGGGCCGCACTTCCTCTTCTGGTTCCACACGAAGTCCCGCTGCCTCGACCGCGCTCGCCCTCCTGCTGCGTCAGAGCCCTAATCCCGTGGCGCTTCTTCCCGCGTTCTCCTCCAGCGCCTCACTCGCTCCTGTCGACGAAGTCAATCGCTGATTCCGTCGGCAGGAGCGGCTCCGATCCTGCCTGCTTCCGTCCAGATCCCCTTCATCTCTGCCGCTGGAGCTTCTCCTGCCTCCAGATCTTGTCGTCAACCCCTGCTGCGCATCTGTCTACATCGACATTTCATCTCTGCCGCTGGAGCTTCTTCCGGCGCTGATTCTTGTCGCAGCAACTTCGTCGAGCCCGTCATGATTCTCTTTTCTTCTGGCTGTTGCCAGGGGGTGCGCTACTTGTCCTCCACGACTCCTGCGCTCTCGTCTGCGTTGTCATCGATGGATTCGGTCAAGCTCGTCTGCTCCAGCCTTCGTCGTTGTTTCTCCCACAGATATCGATGCTTGCTGCTGATCCCCGGCCGTCCATCCTACTCAAATATGCTATCTGTTGGCCCCTCTTCTTCCAGGAATGCTGATAGATGCTGATGTTTATGTTGTTTTTTGTTGTTTGTGCTATTTTTTTTCTTGTGGCGTATGTTGTTTGTCCTGTGTTATATGCCTATATGCACGTGAGTTTCACGTGAGGGAGAGTGTTTGGGATGAGGGCGACCCATATGATATTTCCCGGTTTTTGCCTTAGTCCTACACGACCTCTAGGCGTATGTCGCGTGTTGTTTGTGTCTCCCCAAGTTTCCTTGATGATTGGTAGGTGGTATGGTCCTTGGTGGTTGTCTTTTTTCCTTTCTCTCTTATCCCCGCGGTCTCGTAGATTCGTGTGTGAGGTGTTATCCCCACGGTCTCGTAGATTCATGTGTGAGGTGTTATCCCCGCGGTCTCGTTGATTCGTGTGTGAGGTGTTATCCCCGCGGTCTCGTAGATTCGTGTGTGTGTTGTTATCCCCGCAGTCCCGTAGATCCGTGTGTGTGTGGTGTTATCCCCGCTTTTCGGTGGATTCGTGTGTGGTTTCTTTGTGTATGGGAGTATCCCCGGTCACCTGTCCGTCCCACCTTTGCCTACCACCTTTTACCTTTTTTTTCATTGATGTTGTCAAGCTTGAGGTTTCACCTCCAGCTTGAGGGGGGGAGTTGAGATTATTATATTAGGCTATTTGTATGTATATGGGATTTAGTCTCACATTGTGTATGTAAGTGTGTGAGTCCATGTAATTCCTATATTAAGCCCCTATGTGGATGTATGAAGCACCAAGTATTTTCCTTCTATTCAACTGGCCGGACCAAATTGGTTGGAAACACAAGACCGGATTATGGTGGGTCGTAATCCCTCCAAATTCTTAATTCAAGATAGAAATTGCCTCTACAATGGTTCTTCTCCCTCATACATATATGATAAAAAGGAAATATAAGATAATGGAATATCACAAAAAAAAGAAATTATATGATAAAAAGGAAATATAAGATAATGGAAACAACAATCCCAAATCCAATTGGCGCATCCTCTTGCCGCGCCCGGTCCCCGTGCGTGCTTCGTGTAAACCCTTACGTTGTGCTTGCCGAGGATGTGGTCTTCCGCACCCGTATTAGGGTCGGTTTGGTTCAAGATCAAAAAGTAACCTTGCTATGCTTATGTTCTCCAATGCATATCATCAATTTTCATATATTTCTCTAGTTAATTCTTCTTTTTGCAGCAAGCTTTTATCAATCTTCTTCATTCAATTTATCTTACAGGGCTTACGTCGCCCAGACTGCTTCACAAGGAAAATTGTTGTTGTGGGGAGCAAAGGTTGGTAAATTGGCTTCAGCGCCATCTACCTGATGAGGACGTTTTTATTATATTCTTACTGTGCCCATAACTTGTAGGTTAATAGCCTAATTTATAAAGGACAGTTGTGGAGGTTGATCACATCGTCATTTCTGCATGCGAACATCGGGCATCTAATGGTCAGTATTTCTTTTGCCCAAGTTTTTTGTGAAATTTAACAGTGAGCATATAAAGTACCTGTGGCAGGTTAATTGCTACTCCTTGAACTCCATTGGTCGAACAGTTGAGCACTCAGTGGGCCTCGACGGTTTATTGCTATTTACTTCACTTCGGCAATAGCAAGTAACAAAATTTATTGACATGCCTTTCCTCGAAGAGAAGTTTTTTTTTTAAGCCCTGTTTGGGAAAACGGTAGCGGTTGTGAATGCGGTTATAGAAAACTGCATGCAACTTTTGGATAGATGTGGTCACAAACCTTATTTTCTCAATACGTGTATGCCAAAACGTCACTGCAGTCATGCAAGCGCGTTCAAGCTTAGTGGTTGTGAGAGCCCAAACTTAAGCAAATAAAATTTTGGCTAAAAAAGCTGTCACAATAGTTTCAAACCCAGACAAACCGCTACCACTGTATTTGTTATCATAATTTCAAGTCGTCAACTACTCAAACGCCACCACTATCCCAAACAGAGCCTAGTAAAAGGAAGTTAAGTGCATTTCTGACTTTATTTTTGTTAGGATATTAGGTTCATTGATGAGTTATCATTTGTGCCAATCGCCTGCTGTTGGAGCATCTGGTGCCATCTTTGGATTAGTAAGTTTTCTTTGATTGTTATTCTTACAGAATTCTCTTCTCAATCATGTGATTGTTTATATTTCTAAGGCATAAGGCTTTCACCCAATGATTAACAAATTAATATTATGCCGCCAGTTTTTTTATAAAATAGATATATATTTTTGAAATAATCGGGCAATGGTCCAAAATTTTGTTTGGTTTGCCTCAAAAAAGGCTACTTCAACAGGGCCTGTGGATGTTCAAAATAAGGATTTTGAGTTACGAAGAGAGACAAGATGAAGCTGCATGTCTTTCACTCCTTGGACACTAGGCCAGTAAGCCTATTGGAGTTTATATTCTATTCTGCAATATAAACAGTGTTCCAAAATAAAAAAAATAAAAGAAATCATGAGGGAGTAGGGACCCAAAATAAAATACTCTGCAACCTATTTTTTCAAGACTGGGCTCTGCGAGGCAAGGGTGGTTGAGCAAAAATACCTAAAAATGTTAGAATTTAAGACATCTAAGAAATATAAATTGCTTTGAGGTTTATCTATACTACTATATTAAGGGAAGGGTTCGATTCACGTCCGTAACTTTGACATGGACTCTTTTGCCCTCCGCATCGCACTTATACCCCCGCCGCCTGCTTCATTCGTCGCGTTCCCTTCTCTCCTTCGCGCGTTGAAAATCGCAGAAACCCCCCCGCCGCTTCATCCACTCGGCGGCATCGCTCCGTCTGACGCGTCCCGCGTCGTTCTTTGATGGCCATTCGTCGCGTTCCCTTCTCTCCTTCACGCGTTGAAAATCGCAGAAAACCCCCCGCCGCTTCATCCACTCGGCGGCATCGCTCCGTCTGACGCGTCCTGCGTCGTTCTTTGATGGCAGATGGCCCAATTCGTTGCGTGCCGCTGTTACCGCGGCTCGACTCCCTGCCTCCGCCGCGTGCCCCGTCTGCTTGCCCCGTGCCGCTAACGCAGCGTGCTATGTCGTCCTTCACGCCCCTCATCCCATGGAAGAATTTCCTGCATCTGCTATAAACTCCCGGTTTAGGGTGAATGAATTTTTTATTGCACTCCTTTCTTCTTGGTCTCAGAGCAAAACGAAATACCGCCGCTCTCGTTGCCCTAGCCCCCGCCCGCCTCAGCCGCGTCCCGTCCGCGTCCGCCTCAGTCTTGTCGACCCGCATCCCGCCCGCGTCCACCTTCAGCGCCTCGCCTCCCACCTCCAGCCTCCAACCTCGTCGACAGCACCGCCTCCCGTTCTAGCCGCATCGACTGCCCGCTTCCGCCTCCAGCGCGCCGCGCATCTCCCGACCGCCGTTTCTCTCCAGCGACTTTCTCCGCTCGTTTTTCCGGGCGGTCCTTTGTCTCTGACCATTTTGTCCTCCATGGGGGCTGTCAGAGACATTGCGGTCACATCATCCGGTGTCCTCTCCGACGACACGATCTAGGGACACTCGTAGGATGTGGTTTCTTCGAAGTTGAGATCTTCGTCTTGTTTTTTTCTTCCTCCGGCCTATTATTGATGGATGATTCCTCCGAAATCTCATCGTCTCTTCAGACCGATACCCTCCACGGTCCCTCTGCAGATCCTCCTCGGAGCCACGACCAATTTGGCTCTTTGAAGATCACTATCGTTGCCTTGGATGACACAAATTATCTGGAATGGTCCAGTGCAGCGCAACATGCTATTCGAAGTCACCAACTATATGGGCATATTGATTGTACCACGGTAGAGGCACCACGTATCGATCCCTCATGTAGAAAATGGGATGCAGACAATTCCTTGGGGGTCTCGTGCAAACTTCATTCTATGGCCCCTTATAGGTGTACTGCAGCTACATGCTTCTGGATTTGGCTTATGACATTTGGGCAAGGGCCCGTGACACCTACTCTCAGACAGACAGTTCGATGCAGATTTATGAGCTCACTCGACGTGTGTTGGAGTTGAAGCAGGGCAACATGACCGTTTTTGCCTATTACTCTGAGTTCGAACGCCTGTATCAGTAACTGAATTACTTCAACACATTTACCGCTGCTTGCACTGCCGATGCACAGACTCTTCAGAAGGATAAAGATCGCTTCCGGGTTCATGTCTTTCTTATGAGACTCAATATGGAATTTGATGTTGTCGCTTGCATGTTCTTCACCGTGAGCCTCTTCCTTCTCTTCGAGAGGCCTTCAGTATTGAAAGTTAGGGTTAGATCTGATATACTCTAGAGGGTGGGGGGGGGTGAATAGAGTATCTTGAAACTTTTAATGTTTTTTGTTGTAAATAAAAATCAGTCCTAAAATGAAATCTACCACAGGTGCAACAAATATAAATTAACTATCACAGACACAACAACCTAGCTAGCACAGCCACAACAAGAACAAAAGAAAAGGATGACAATCAGACGACACAAGAATTTTATAGTGGTTCCCCAACCTGGGTACATCCACTCTTCTACCACCCTGGTAGGAATCCACTCAGGTTTTTGATCAGGTGACTGCCACTAATGAGCTTTTGATCAGGTGCTCAAAAACCAACCCCAAGTCTTTTGGTCAGGTGACTTGCAAACATGAATAACTTTTGAAGGGAGTTAAAGAACCCTTTATACAGTGGGGGGATGAGAGAATGATGTTGTCTTCTCTTTCTCAAATACAACTGAGAAGACTTGAGTGGATCTTTGATGTTAACAAAGCTCCCCCTGAGATGTTAATTTGATCAGGAAGGTTGGAGCTTTGCTGCAGGGTGAGTAGGCCTTCAATCTTTTGCCTTGACCAGAGGTGCTCCAGAAACTTCTTGACTGATAAAGTTTTGTTGTACTTGAAGAATCCTGGAAAGAAGAAGGAAAAAGACTCTTGATTTTGAATGAATGTTCTTGTTCTTCTTCAGCTTGCCGTTGTTTCTCTGGTCTGGGGCTTCTAGTTTCTGTTGCTGTATGATTTCCTTTTTTTGTATACTAAAAAGTGCTGCCCGGAAGGAAGAAGAAAAAATCTTTTTTATATTTTCCATGTAATCTTCCTTCTGGATTTTGAATTTCTTCAGCATTGATTGCAGACGACCTTGAGAATGTCTGCATTAAATGATTTCCTCAACTGTTCCATTGAAAAGCGGCAAGTAATAATCCTGATGAACACCGTAATCAATGCTTGCTTCTAACGGTAATATTCAGAGAATATTTAAACATTGATTACTCAGGAATTATTGCAATAGAATAAAGACAGAAGGAGAGGAATTTTTCAAGTCTGGAACTGCACAGAAATCGTTGAGCAGAGAACAAAATTCGTCGACCTGGGTCCAGAGTTCGTCGAGCTGAGAAGTTATGTTCGTCGACCAGATAACCTTTGTTCGTCGAGCTGAGATCCAAGATCGTCGAACTAAGAATAGATAACTGCTTTCTCCAGAGCCTTGCCAATTCTGTGCATCAAGATCGTCGAGCTGAGATTCTAACTTCGTCTACTGGAGTTCAGTGAAATGTTTCTTGGACTTAAGAATGTAGAAGTAGTGTCCAGAAATCATCGACCTGAGAATTGATTTCGTCGACCTGAGAACTGCTAACAGCTACTTGATTCAACTTGTCAAGACTGTGGTCCAAGTTCGTCGAGCTGAGAACATGAATTCGTCGACTGGAGTATGATTCTGGACTTAGAATATTTGAAGTAGAGTATCCATAAATCGTCGACCTGAGAACTAAGTTCGTTGAGCTCAGCTCAGAGAATTGTCTCTGAGTTCGTCGAGCTGAGCACGACTTTCGTCGAGCTGAGTTCGACGAACGTCGAACTCATTTCCTGAGTTTTGAAATTCCTCTAAGTCTTCAGTCTTCTGCAGTCTGTTGATGGCTGGTCCATGCAATGTTGACTCTAAGGACATGACCTAGACTCTAGGACACACACATGACTCTGGCTATACATGTTAGGTCAAACATCCTAGTTTAGTGAACCTAGCCCAAATCCAACTAGGGATCCAACAAGTATGCTCCTCAGTGATGAGAATCGTCGCCACACTCTTGGTTCCTCTACTGACCACTCTGCTCTAGCTGGGATTACTCGATGTCCTCCACCTCTATGCAGCTACTGTGGGAAGAAAGGACATACTAAGGACGTCTGCTTTCGTCTTCATCCTCACCTTGATCCCTTTGGTCGGGGTTCTGGTGCTCGAGGGAGAGGTGGACACCGTGGTGGTGGTCGTCAGGCTAGTGCCCGTACTCAATTTTCTGCGCATTCCACTGGGGTTTATGAGGATAACTCTGGGGGACTTTATGTTATGGAGTTAGAGGTCTTTCGTCGTATGTTGCGCTCCCAGACTTGACTCTTTGTTCGTTGATTCCACTTCTGCGTTTGCTACTTCAGGTATCTCCAGTGCTCATGCTGTGACTTCTTCCCCTTCTGAGTGGATCATCGACTCAGGTGCGACGGATCACATGACCGGCTCTGCCTCAGGTTTTACCTCCTATACTCCTCTCTCTGGCCGTGATAATGTCATTGCTGCTAACAGTTCCCTTTCTTCTATTATGGGCAGAGGCATTATTACGTGTTCTTCTGATCTCTCTCTCTCTCTCTTCCGTTTTACATGTCCCCTCGTTTCCTCAAAATCTTCTCTCCATATGCCACTTAATTGCTTTTTTAAATTGCTCCATAACTTTTCTTCCTGATGTTTGTGTGTTTCAGGATCTGGATACAAAGCAGACGCTTGACAGTGGTAGGAATGTTGGCGGGCTGTACTTGTTGAACCAGTCATCTTCTCCCAGTGCTCTTTCCACCACCAGTGCCCTGACTCTTCATGACATCCGGCGCTGGCATCTGCGCATTGGCCACCCTTCTGGCCTCTATCTTAAAAAACTGTTTCATGCTTTCAGTAGTTTAATTAAATTATTTTTTTGTGACACATGTGAACGCTCAAAACATGTTCGTCAGAGTATCAATCATGTTTCTTTTCCTAGTTCATGTCCTTTTGATGTTATCTATTCTAATGTTTGGGGTCCATCCTCTGCGTTATCTTTATCTGGCTATAAATGATTTGTTACATTTATTGATTGTCATTCTCGTACAACTTGGTTTTATTTATTAAAACGAAAGAGTGATGTGCTTCATTGCTTTCAGTCCTTTCATCACATGGTTGTGAATTAGTTCAACAACACCATTTGTGTGCTCTGTAGTGATAATGTGGGGAAATTTGATGATTGGGGATCGTTTGGTTCCTACCTTACCGAATATGACATTATCCACCAAACTACTTGTGTCTACACTTCCACTCAAAATGGTGTTACCGAATGGAAGAATAGGCACTTACTGGAAGTTGCTTGGTGTTTGTTACTTGCAATGAACCTTCCTAAGTCCTATTGGGGAGATGTGGTTCTTACTGCCGCTGATCTCATTAATCGTCTTCCGTCCCGGTCCATCTCCTACGATACGCCTCTATTCCGTTTAGCCACACCCAATATAGTCCACACCTCTAACATCGCTCCTCTCATCTTTGGCTTATTGTGCTTTGTTCATGTTTATACCCCGCATCGCGATAAACTAGATGCTCGCTCTCTCCGATGTGTTTTTGCTGGATACTCTCCTACCACTAAAGGGTATAGGTGCTATCACCCTATTATTGCCTGTTGGTGTTACGTGAGGGGGAGTTGTAGTTTGGTCGTCAGGGGAGACGAGTAGTGATAGGCTACTCTTCTCTTATTGTCTCCTCATATTCTCTCACTGTTGATGTTACCTATATTATATTTCGTCAGGGGGAGTCATACTTGTGCCGGTGTCTGTCTCCGCTCCTTTGGTCCGCGTCAGGGGCATTGGAGTGTAGACACATACTTCTCCCAACGAGTAGTAACAAAGAACCAAGAGAAACAGTGTCCCTCCACTAACAAGCACTTCCCTTCCTTATCCAACCATCAACCCTGATTTGAAAAAATGCGAGAGTTTTTTTTCTTCCATATTTATAATTCTTGCCAACAACGCCTCTAAAAGGATATTTGCAGCCCAACCTCATATTCTCTCTACTCCTTTTCCAAGTGGGCGGGAAACGTTACGTCTGGTCCTAGGGGCAAGCCGCAAACCACCTCCATCCCTAAGAGCAAAAGAGCATATATTATACGTTGAGTGACATACTCAACGCCAAGAGCTCGCATACCTCGGACTGTTGAACATGGTGTTGAGCACACACCGTGGACATTCAACGCCAAAGGCGAATGAGCGTTGAGTGGCAAAGCCTCACCACCGAAAGGGAGTTCAGTGTCGGTGGCTACCCAGGCGGAAGTCTCCACTCCAGATTCTGATGATGATCCTTCGGGCCTCCCACCCAGCGAATATGAGGTTGTACATATTCTCATTGCTCGTCTTAAAGATAAAACTGGTGGCACCAAACACCCCATTGCTAACTACATATCTTACACTCATCTCTCTCAGGGTCAGCAAATTTTTATCTCATCTCTTTCCTCTGTTGTGGTTCCTAAGACCTGACAGGAGGCTGTTCAGATACCTGAGTGGAAACATGCTATGGAAGAAGAGATGTGTGCCTTGGAATAAAATGAAACTTGGCGGCTTGCTTGTCTTTCTACTGGGAAGCGAACGGTTGGATCACGCTGGATCTTCTCTGTGAAACAAAACCATGATGGGGTGGTGAAGCGGTATAAAGCTCGCCTGGTCGCTCAAGGGTTATCCCAACCCAAGGAATTGACTACCGAGAAACCTTTGCCCCTGTTGCAAAGATGAATTCCATTCGAGTGATCTTTTCTTATGTTGCTTATCATGGGTGGGAGTTACAACAACTCGATGTAAAAAATGCTTTCTTAGATGGTGATCTGGAAGAAGTTTACATGACTATCCCTCCTGGCTTTACTAAAGAAGGGTCTAATGGAAAAGTTTGTCGTCTGCAGAAATCCCTATATGACCTGAAGCAGTCTCCTGTGGCCTGATTTGGTCTGTTTAACAAGACTATACTTTTACTAGGCTATACTCAAGGACAGGCTGATCATACTCTCTTCATCAAGAGGAGAGGAGCTCAAGTATCGATTCTGATTATGTACGTGGATTACATCATCATTACAAGAGATGATCTAGAGGAGATCGAACATTTGAAAGATCAGTTGGGCAAAGAATTTGAAGTCAGGGATCTTGGGAAGCTAAAATACTTCTTGAGAATTGAAGTAGTGAGGTCTCTTCGGGGATCTTCATCTCACAGAGAAAGTATACCCTTGATCTTCTGGAAGAAACTGGGATGCTTGGGTGTGTTCCCGTTGATACATCTATTGAGGCGAATCACAAGATTGATGCTCATACTAGTAGAGAGAAAGTTGTTGCTTCTAGTTACCAACGATTGGTTGGAAAACTTATATATTTATCTCATACTCGTCCTGACATTACGTACTCCGTGAGTGTCTTAAGTAGATTCATGCACTCTCCCACTATTCGTCATCAACAAGCAGTGTATTGGGCATTGAGATACCTCAAGAAGTCTCCAGGTCGTGGTATTCTGTTTTCTACAAGCCAACCTTTGGAGATCGAAGTGTTTACAAATGCTGATTGGGCCGGTAGTCAAGACAATAGAAAGTCAACTACTGGGTATATTGTTCATTTGTGGGCGACAACCTCGTTTCATGGAAGAGCAAGAAACAAAATGTTGTAGCCCGCTTAAGTGCTGAAACAGAATATAGAGTTATGACGCAGGGAGTATGTAGGGGCTTGTGGTTAAAGACATTTCTCCAAGATACGTGTCTCCAGGTGAACTGACCAGTTACTATCTACTGCGACAACAAAGCGGCCATCAATATTGCTCACAATCCGGTTCAACTGATAGGACGAAGCATGTCGAAGTTGACAGACACTTCATCAAAGATCACATAAACAAGAGAAATATATGTACTCCGTTTGTGAACTCGCATGACCAACTAGCCGATGTCTTCACCAAGGGATTGAGCAGTGACAATTTCATGAATAATACAATCAAGTTGGGAATGATCGATATATATTCTGAACTTGAGGGGGAGAGTTGAATATACGTGTTGCACATGTTTTTTTAATTCAAGTTTATTTTTCCCGCTTCTTATTTTCACGTGATATGTCACGTGAGTATTGTCATATATATTTGTACCTTGACCCGGTTTAGGGTGAATGAATTTTTTATTGCACTCCTTTCTTCTTTTTGATGTATGCATGATCCTGTTCTTTGTTCCTCCATATTATACTCTTTTATGGTTTACCTTTCAATTTTAAAAAATTTCATAGAAAGTACACTAAAAAGGCTTGATATATTACTTTGGGCACCTTTGGCATGGACCTGTGAAATCATAGGTACCGCCCTTGCTGCCACCAACCTAGCAATGGCTCACTGTGAGACAGCTTAGGTGGCGCCAGTACAACTGTGGGTCACGGTGATTCATGCTAAAGGAGCAGTGGACACCGTTGTTTCATACTCGAGCTGTAGCCTTCAATGAAGCTAAAAGCAGTGGCTGGTGGAGGGCAACTCGCCGTACCAAAACTGCTGTGCCAAATAAGCTCTTATTTTACTACTAGCCATTGACTTTAAATGATCGACTATTCTTCTGTGTCTAACTTATTATTTAATAAAGCTGTGAGGTTTGAGATTTTACAATTGCATTCGTTTGGTTTTTCTAAAATTTTCAAGGTTGGCTCCTTCTCCGTGTTCGTATTGAGGCACCGAAAGCGTATTTTCTGGAGGAAAGGCCGAATTGCAGCAAATAGTACATGTTATCGCCATAAATATGGTATATGTGCAATTGTGCATTCAGCTTAAGGTTTCTTTCCTAATGATTCGTTCTTTTGACTCTATCTTTGAGATCTTTGGTGCAGGTTATAGGCCTTCTCTCCAAAGGCATTGATAACTGGGGCCATGTAAGTGCTTCTGCAACTTAAACCCTTTATTTACAATTTATGATTCTCATGAGAACTTATTGCAAGACAACTCCGTGATTTTCATTTTATTTCACATAACAGCACAATACAACCAACTAGTAGCTTTATAAGACTACCAAACTTAGCATCAAATATGTTTGAAAAATAATGTTACCGTGGCATTCCTAATACTTAGAACCTAAGCATCCCACCTAAAACCAATTAGATGCACAAAGCTATTTGACTTTCTCATTGAAAGACTATATTCTCAACACCGTCCCTCATGTATAAAACTTTTGACCTCTAACATTGCGTTTCTTTTTTAATTTAATGACGTGGGAGTTGTGCACTTGTGCCTAATCTGCTCTGGTATTAAGATAGAACTAAGGATCCAACCTAAAAAACCAATATATTTAATGCACAGGGCCACATGAGTTCCCCCATGTGAGCTTATATTCACATCACACTCCCTCACATGTAGCTACTTTGTCTTTTAACATGTGAGCTTCTTTTTGAATTGAGCGATGTGGGAGTTGATCATTAGACCCAAACCTTCTTTCACATAAAGTTAGAACTTAAGCATTCAACTTAAAAACCAATTGGTTGTTATGGAGGGTCCTTAATCTATATCAAATTGTGCAAAGCTTCATATGTTTCCCGATATAGGATTTTACTCTCAATATGCGTCTTCACGCATATTGTATTTGATCACTAACACGAGGACTCTTTTGCTTGAGTGACATGGGAATGAGCTGTTGGCCCTAGCCAAATTAGAATCTAAGCATCCAACCTAAACACCTATTGGTTGTAGGTGGAGGGGCCCAAGATTGATATTATCATATTAAGTGCATGAGACTTCATGAGTTTCATGATGTGGGACTGTATTCTTAACGCTAACATTATGTTATTCAAGTTGGGCGGCTTACTTGGCGGAGCTGCGGTCTCGTGGCTGGTTGGGCCGGCATGGAGATGCGAGTCCCATTTGGATGATGGTCGATTGATATACTCCGACGCAGCTCCCATCATCCGGCTTCTCGATGGCATGAAAATGCGGTAAACATCTCATCGATGTTCTTCTCCCTGCGAGATCTCATTGATATGATTCTGGTGTAGGCCGCAGATGAAAGGGACGTCTGTTCTTGGCCAGTAATTCTCATTCATTCTGATGGGTTTGAAGCTCGGGATATATCTTGGCGGCAATTCAGGAAATGTATATTTCTATATTTGTTCCACTCAACTTTTCTAAATTTCATTATACGTGTATGATAGATGTTGACACCAAAATTTAGTAGAGAAGTGTCTCCTTTAAAGATGTTTCATTTCAGCACTTTGTTTTACTTCTTCTCGGAACACTGTGAGCCGCTGCAGATTAAAAGTGTTGATCTTTGTTGTTGATTTTTCTTTGTTCGTGGGGTTTACTAGTAGGTTAGTACCTAAAAATGTGGGTGGAAAATGATGGTCTTCTTCTATTCACGTGATTACAGTTAGATCCACAAGACCATTAACGTATCCTAAAGATGAAAGTAGAGTTGTAGATGCAAGCACAAGGTCTTTAAGGATTCGTTCGGTTGGACGGAATTGAACATTCAAAATTCAAACTGAAGGGCTGATTCCAATCAAAATGCCCTCCAATTCTAATTCCGGAGCCTCAGTTCCATCAAAACGAACGGGCCCTAAGGATATTTTTTGTCCATGCATATTGATAATGTAAATTTAAAGACGTGGTTTTGATAATTTTAAAAGATGGAAGAGATGCCCCTGTATTTTTGCAAAATTACAGTGAAAGTTTGTTTTTTGTAAATTTGGAGATGGGTATTGATTAATTCTTGTTCATCAAGATGCCTTGTGGCAGTTGTTGCTGATCCGTGGTTTTGTCACGCCCTATTGTTCCAGGTTGAATTTTTTGGGGATTTTCGCCGGCTTGTTCGGCAGGGTCCCTGGCGATCGATCCTAGGGCAACCAGAAGTCCGGCACCGATCATGGCTTCGAGAAGCCGGATCTGAGTCGCCGCCTAATTTAATGTGGGCGGGGTGGGGTCCATTAAAATCATATGATTCATGCAAACCAAAAAAAGCTATTATCTGCAAATAGAACTTTTGCAATTTAAAAATATAGAGAGCTGCAATTAATGCAATACATGAAAAGAACTGCCTGCCGCCCATTCCCATCTGTGATCATCCATCTATATATCTATTTGTATTGTTGGCCTAATTGAGAGAACTGCTTACATTAGTGTAAAGTAACTTCCACCTTGTCATAATAATTTTAATCGCCCTTCTTTGTTTTTACTCCTCCCCTTTTCCAGTTCAGTTGAAGTCTTCTACACCAATGGACACTTGGAATATTTGGCAGCCTTGTGTTTGAAAAATAATAAAATGCAGGGTACCGCCTCTGGTTTGCAGCCAATAATAAACATGTTACGATAGTAACGAGACATTTATATATATATATATATATATATAAAATATATATATATATATATATATATATATATACTAGCATCTTCGAACGGGCTCCACCCGTTCTCGATGCGTCGCTGCGGGCTTCGCCCGCAACCAAGCGGGTTTCGCCCGCTTGGCATTCCGGCGGGCTTCGCCCCCCCTCCCCCCCCCCCCCCCCCCCCCCCCCCCCCCCAGCATCTTCGAACGGGCTCCGCCCGTTCTCGATGCGTCGCTGCGGGCTTTGCCCGTAACCAAGCGGGCTTCGCCCGCTTGGCATTCCGGCGGGCTTCGCCCACCCCCCCGGCGGGCTTCGCCCGCCCCCGGACTGCCAGTTGTAACTTTAAAATTGTAAAGTTTTTTTATTAATTTTAAATTTAAATTTTCTGATTTTTAAATAATTATAAATTAATTATTAATAATATTAATTATTTAAATATATAGAAAATCAAAAAATCGGAAAAATTTTTTTTAAACCCGCGCCCCTCACGGCTCACCCCCACCGCCGCCGGCGGAGCCCCCGGCGGCCTGCGCGGCGCCCACCGGCGGGTTCGCCGGCATCCGGCGAACTCGCCGGGGGTTGTCCGGCGGCGAGCGGGCAGGGCCACCGCCGGCGGTGGCCCTGCCCGTGAGCTCCAGTTACCCGCCGGTGGGCGACGGGCAGGCCGCCGGCGGCTCCGCCGCCGACAGAGGGCTGAGGCCGTGGGGGGGACGGGATGCGGATCTGGTTATCGGGATTTTTGGGATGATGAACAGTGTTTTATTTGGAACTTTGGTTATTGGCAGTCCTGCTGCTTTGAATCCAACGACCTGCTTTTGATGATGCTTGATCCGACGGTCCAGATTTTGCTGGTGGTGTGATTTCATTCAAATAGGACTATTGTATTATATATAAAGATATATATATATAATATATATATATATATATATATATATATATATATATATAGGGTTGATATTACTATTGGTGGATGATGTGATGGAGAAGACAGGTGGAATCTTTTTTTTGGAAAGTCATTGTCAAGATTGGCTTGCATATTGGTTTTGTCGACCTTGGAATTGAGGCCATCAATTTCCATGGCTCCTTCAGGCTGATCCATCCTAAACTATATAGTAGTACACAATGACCACAGTTTCCAACAGATTAGTGTAAAACTTTCATGACAACTGTAGAAGTAAAACTTTCATGCTGATCAGCCCCGGGTGCGCACCAGCATTACTGCCTCCTCTGGCGCGCACATGCATCACCGCCGCCTCTAGCGCGCGCCAACATTACCGTCGCCTCCGGCCGCCGCCGGGTAACTTGCGGGGCCTCCCGAAGGGGTGTGCTTGTCATTTACAAAAAAAATGATAATCTAGGCTCGTATGCTTTCATTTGAAGACAAACAATCAGAAAGACTAGAGATCTTTGAGGTTTTCCGACAAAAACGTTGGACTTAAATTATTCCTTCGCTCCAAATTTAGTTTGCTCGCTCTCAACGCTCGCAAGAATGTTTCAACAAGCACAAGAGAAGGCGCAGAAGAACGCTCTCGTAGACAATCCAACTTTGTGGACTTAGCTTGTTTTCTCCCCCACATTGCCTTCAAAGCATGTAAACAGACCCTCATTTGATCTCAACTCCGGTAGCAAAAATGAACTAGTGAATTTCGGCTCGACATAAATCCGGCCACGTGTTTTTTCAATTTTTCCGGATTTTCAATGCTAAAACGTCTTGCTTGTCATTACAGATCTCTTTTGACAGTTTGAGCGATCAAACTAAGGCGGTCCGATTCTCTAGACCAGTAAAGTAAAAACCTGAGCGACCCACGACAACAATGATGGCTGAGCGTGCCTTTGAAACTTTTGCGCCAACTTTTTTTAAAAAAATTAATGTAAAAAATAGTGTATCCAAACACTTTGCATTTTTAGGTGATTGTTAAACTCAACCTGTAGTTGGCTATCCCCACCGTACCAGGATCCTCTCCATTTCAAGTGAAATGGAGGGGATCCATTTCATGGCCATGATTGATTGCTTTTGCATCCAACGGGTTCAGCATTTTCAATCCTTTTATATTTTTTTTTAGTCAAAAAAATCTTGGCCACTAGATTTTTCTTGGACTTATCTTGTCCACTAAAGCATGAAATGGATCCCCTCCATTTCACTTGAAATGAAGAGGATCCGGATCCATCCCCACCCCTAACTCACTTTTTTTAAACCATTTTTTCTCACCGATTCAATTCTTTAGATATCAGGTTCCTTTCGATTCATTTCATGATCATGATAGAGTTATTTTTGATCCAACGAGTTCAGTATTTTTCATTCTTTTATATTTTTTTATCCAAAAAATCTGATCCATTGAATAACTTTTGAATTTATCTTGTCCACACAATAATGAAATGGAGAGTATCCCGATCCATTGTTTAGCCGCAACCCAGTAAAAAAAAAATCCACCCCTATGCCCCGTGTCGCCAGTCCTGCCCAAGGCTCTCTTGCCGTTGTCGCGATTTGCGTGACCGACGCCGTCCATTTTGTCATCGGAAAGCTTACGGAATTCATTGATCTTCCACCTCTGTAATTTTTCATCTTCTGCAGGAAAGTTTCAAAGGAAACCTTTGACGAGTTTTCTACAGGGTGCCCGAGAAATTAAAGAGTCATTTTCGAGCTTTTTTTGTGGATTAACATTTTTTCTGGAGTTTGTTCATGTTGTGAAATTGGGACCGGATCCGCGACTACGGTGGTTCGCCGCGGATCTAGCAAGGGAAGCTAATCTGAGCAATAATATGATAAACGAAATTTAAATCCAGAACCAAGCACAACCAGACGACAAAAATAATTACGTGGTTCGGAGTTGGGACTCCTACTCCACGGGTAGAGCGCGCCAGAAAGATCCACTAAAACTGATGAGGTTACACAGATACACCAGAGACCAAACAGATACGGTCGAACACAAAAGGAAAACCAAAGAACCCAAAAACTTGAAGAACCGATATCGCCGGGCGGTATATCGATGTCGCCGGGCGACAACCCCTGTTCTTCTTCCCCGATGGATCCGCCGTTCCTGCACCTGTTGTCGCCGCCTGGAGCTGTCTGCCACCGCTGGACAGAGCGGCCTCCACCTGAATCCTCCTGCTACTGCCGCCTCCTGGAGCTGCCTGCCGCCGCTGGACAAAGCCGCCTCCGCCTGAGTTTAGCCCGATGCACCGCCTCCGCTGCAGCACGCCTGCTGCCGCCGCCGCCGCCGCGCCTTGTCTGAACTGGAGCTGTCGCCGCCGCCGCCGCCTGAACACCTCTTGATGCCGCCTGGAGATCGCCGCTGCAACACGCCTGTCGCCGCCTCTGATCCTCCTGCACTGACGAGGTCCGCTCGCTGCCGCCGCCGCCGCTGGAAACCGCCTCCACAGAGCCTGCTCTCACACTCCTCGCTGGTGGCCAAAAAAAAATGGATTCCTCTCTGATTCTTGCTTGATTGTCTTCCTCCAAGACTGCAACAGCCCACTTTAAATAGGCAGCCACCACCACCTCTCCAAACAAGGAAGAAACGTCATTAAAGGGAGAGCAATGAAGGCGCTGGCCGAAACAGGAAAGCCAAACCGAATTAAGAAGCATCCCCCTTAATTCCTCCCAACAAATCAGCTCTCCCACTTAATGCAATTCCCATAATAAGAGGTGGCCATGGATCGCGGACGTGGCGCGATCCGGACGGTCCGATTTCATGCGTGAGGTGTCACAATCCTAACATGTTCATTCATTGATATTCCCTGCAGTTGTTGACCGGCTGAGGAAGAGAATGAAGGATGAGGGGGGATAAAGGAGGAGGCTGGAAGAAGCTCAATGGGGGTGCATTTTATAATTTGAGCCGCGGTTAACAATAGAGTGCAAATAATCAATTTCAAGTTGCCTTTAGCATTCACCTTTTAATAGCAAAAAAGAAGAGATCGAATTATTAATATTCGACCCTTTGTTTTTGGCAACACAACTACACAACTACACAACTAACACAACTACACAAGTCTTATTTTCTTCCTCTTTTTTTTAAACAGTTATAGGGTCTACAGATGGCCTGTTTAAACAGTTATACAGTCTTACAGATGGCCTGTAGCAGTCGAGCCTAATAACCCCCATTGACAAGAGTATTCAGCAGCGACAGAGCGTTGCTGGTGTATTTCTTGACCTCGCCGACGCGATCACACATCGCCTTCGCCCCCGATACGACCTTGGCGTCCTCGAATCCGTTGAGGCACGTCTCCTCGTTCGTCATCGCCGCGCTCATCCACGTCTGCGCGTTCGAAGCGTCCCAAGCAATCCCGCCGTCCTTGCTTTCGGCGCCGAGCTTTCCCATCTCCGCCGCCGCCTGCTTCGTCAGATCCGCCGCCCTGCTGAGCGATTGGACGCAGTCGTGCAGCGCTGCGCCGATCCTTCCGCCGCTTCCTCTTTTGGCGTACACTGCGAGAGACAGCGCGTCCTTGATCTTGGCCAGACTAACGTTTGCGGCCGCCACGGAGAGCTTAGCCGGGCTCTGCCGCACGGCGCTCGCGTACGGCGCAAGTGAGCTGTAGCAGAGGCTGGGGTACAGCGTTCCGGCGCAGCTTTGCTTGATGAAATCCTTGGAGGAGGAGTTGACTCCCACAAAAACGGTGGCCGGGAGGAGGAGGAGGATGATGAAGATGTGGAAGAGGGGGAGAAATCTCTTGGTTGCTGTTTCGCCCATTTGTTACCCTTTTTCTGGTTTGTAGGTTAGGGTTTGGTGGCTTCAGGATTGAGTATGGAATTGTGGGGATGGAGCGGGGGGATTTATATAGTACTATAGTAGTCATTAAGGGGGTGATTTCATTTGATGGTGGGGAAGGGGACTGCTGACGTGGAATTACCATATAATAGTGGGGGAAATAATGATGATCGCTTGGAACCTTGGCGGGGATGATGAAATCGCATGCCCGACTCGGAATATTTGGCGCTTAAACAATAAAACCGGGCTGGATATTATATTAATTTTCACAAGACACGTCACTTGTTTATTTATGGGCACTGTTTACGAGCATATTATTTGTGATTATGTGCATATTATTTTTAGCTATGCGCATTACGTGCATATCATAATTATAAAATAAACAGCATTGTGTTTTTAATTCTCAATCTCATCATTGATGGAATTAGGATTTGACTCGGTCTAGATATCGAGTTAATAATTTTGTTGTATGATTGAGTGAGTAATCTTCTGTATTTTTTTCATTGAAGGATTGAGAAAAAAATCAACCGTTAAAATTTGTAAGTTCATATAGGTAAAAATATATATATATATATTTTTCCTCTAAAAATTGAACCAGGGAACTTGCCCAAATGTTTGTTCCACCCCTGAACCTCACCAACCATAAACCAATGTGCACACTTAGCCCGCACTTTCGCCTCTTTCATCACAATATCTGTCTACAGCAACATCTGCATTACAGCTGACGCTCCCTCTTGGCTCTGCCAGCTTCACAAACAGAAGATCTTGTCTCGTCCAGTCATTCGCAGCAGGTCACCATCAAACCGCTACTCCCAGGCTCGACTCTCATCGGCAGGAGATGCTAAGCACAAACGTCAACTTTTCCTGGCCCGACTTTCGTGTGTCATTGCTCCATCATGATGGAAGAGGAATCGGGGGTCTAAACGACTTCATATCAAAAAATGTTCAACATGAAAGTTGTTCGTCTCGTGGATATCTACAACTTTCGTGTTAATCATTTTTTCTGATTCCGCTCGAACGAATCGCAAAATTGGAACTCCACCCCCTGGAGTTCCGGGAGGAAATCCAGGGGATCCGGATCCCATTTTAAGCGGTCTAAGCCGTCTTCCATTTTTTCGCTACATGGACCGCATGAGGAAGAGGAATCCATCCAAAAAAAAATTTGGCTGACGCCAGAAGTAATGTGCGCACGAAGTTAGAAGTTGTGTGCACATAAGATTTTGGGTAAGCATTCAATATTGATGTGCACAAAATCAGAAGTGATGTGCACGTAATAACACACTTATTTAAATATAGATCATGTATGTCTATTCTCAAGTTCATTTTTTCTTATGAAATTTGAGTTTATGAGAAACCAGCTCTTGTATACATAAATTAAAAAAAAAACATTGTTGGGAAAGGAAGAACCGAATCTGAGAAAGACTAGTCCGCAGCGGTGTAACACTCTCATCTGTCACATAACATACAACAGAAGGTCCGGCCGGCGTCCGACACCATATACTACGGACAAACCAAAGAGTTACAAAATTGAAACCGTCATCCAATATTTTGCATCCTAACACAGAGTGCATTCTAGTGGAAGTGATTAAAAGATTGAAAATAGAACTCAGCAACTGCATGAATGTCCACTAGCATAAATAGGAATGTAAACCAAATACACAAGTAAGGTCTTGACCTTAAGGTCCTACAACGTTCAACTTTAATTAAAGTGTATTACATACTTCGGCACGCAGACCGGCCACACATGAATAATAAAATAACACAAGTATTCGCTTTGGCCTTCGAGGGCCAGCTCAGCATTTCTGAGCTCTAGCCCGCTACTTCCCGCTTGGCTCAGCAGCACCTGCACACAACATTCCTGTTAGATTGTGACACCTATTCGCGCCCGGACCGTTAGGATTGCGCCATGTCACCAATCCGTGGGATTCCCATTTTCCTAATCCGGGCCAAATCCTTTTTAGGAAGTTCATCAAAGGAGATTATTCTCCTTTCCCCCTTTGTGCTCGCCAAACATGGAATGTCCTGCTCTCTCTTGTGCTATAAAATGAAGGGGGAGGCTATGATTCAAATCAATCCCAACACCAACAACGATCCGAAAGAGTTCTTAGCCACCCACCGTTCTCATCCCAGCGGCATCAGGCGGAGACGACGCGGCAGCGGGTGCGCAAGGGGGCGACTCCAGGCGGACGACTTCAGGCGGAGCTATCGGAGCGGCATCCGGTCGAATCCAGTCGGATCGACATCAGGCCGGTCTCCCGCGGTGGTTCCAGGCAGCGGAGGTGATCCCAGGCGGCGCGGCGACATCAGGCGGCCGAATCCAGGCGAGGTCGGCTTCAGGCGTGCAGTCCAGGCGGCGATTCCGCAAAGGAGGTGAACAGTACCACTGTCGCCCGGCGACATCACTATCGCAGGCGACAGTCCGGTTTCACCTTTTCGGTTTTTTCTTCATTGCTCGACCTTACGGTCTCTATTGTAATCTGTACCTCCATGCCTTATAGTGGATCTTCTCCGACGCGCTCTCACCGTGGATGTAGGAGCTTCTCTCCGAACCACGTAAATTTTCTGTGTCGTCTGTGTGCTTGGATATCTCGTTCTGTGGTTTTTTATTTTGCGCGATTGTTTTTGCTCGATTTAATTCCGTTGCGCTACCGCGGTACTCGGTTCGATTGCATTACAATTGGTATCAAAGTGAGGTTCCGCGGGGGTGATCGTCTGGGCGTTCTGGTTCTAGATCTGGGTCAACGGTAGGTGACGATAAGATCCACTCCCTACCTTCTCAAGATCTGATCCGAGAACATTTTTCTGATCACTCAGTAGCACTGCGAGCAAAACAATGGCGGCAAAATTCGAGATTTCCAAGTACGACGGCAAGATCGATTTCGGCTTATGGCAGAAGCGGATCAAGGCGGTTCTCGTTCAGCAAGGACTCCACAAGGCGCTACTCGGCAAGGAGAAGTCCGGCGTGAAGAAAGACGAGGAATGGGAGGAACTGGATCTGAAGGCCATCAGCACAATCCAGTTGAGTCTCGCCGACGAGGTCATGTACACGTGGTCGACGCTGACACCACCGTAGACCTATGGAAGAAATTGGAGGAGCTGTATATGTCGAAATCTCTCACAAACAAGCTCTATGTGAAGAGACAGTTATACAGCTTAAGAATGTCCGAGAGCAACAAGCTGCTAGAACACATGAATGCGTTCAGCAAGTTGATCTCCCAGCTGCGGAGCATGGACGTAAAAGTCGAAGAGGAAGACCAGGCGCTTCTACTACTGTCTTCTCTACCGAAGTCCTATGACCATCTGGTCACCACGATCCTCTACGGAAAGGATACGCTCAAAATGGAGGAGGTGATGACGACGCTGCTATCGAATGAAACGCGGAGCAAACCCGGCCCCAGCACCAGCGAAGGTTTGTTCGTGAAGAACAAAGAACCGGTCAGAGGGAGATCGAGAGACAGAGGGAAGAAATTCAATCGGGCTAGGTCTAAGTCTCGGGACAAGAAGAACCAGTGTCACTACTGCAAGGAAGAATGACACTGGAAAAACAACTGTCCGAAGAAAAAGGCGAAAGAAAGGAATCAGGAACAGGCGGCTGTGGCATCTGACCCCGAGAACGATGCTGACGTACTCCATGTACACTCCACCCTCGATACCACCGACACGTGGATCATGGATACGGGATGCTCGTATCACATGTGCCCGAACATAGAATGGTTCACTAGCTTCAGGCAATGTGACGGCGGTCGCGTTCTGATGGGAAACGACTCGGAGTGCAAGACGCTCGGGATCGGCAGTATCAGAATTAAAATGTTCGACGGAACAATCAGGACCCTTACTGATGTAAGATACGTGCCCGATCTGAGAAAGTGTCTAATTTCCCTAGGCACTCTAGAGGCGGCTGGGTGCTCATACACCGGCGAGGGAGGATATCTGAAGGTCAAGAAAGGCGCTCTGGTGGTCATGAAAGGAGAGCGCTCTGGTACTCTCTACAAACTGATCGGCACTACCATCGCCGGCGATGCGGCGCTTTCTGAGACGACAGATGAGGACTCCTCTCTGCTGTGGCATGCTAGACTTGGCCATGACGAGAGATGAGCGAGAGAGGACTGCTGGAGCTTCACAAGAAGGGTGACTAGAGAGGAAAGGAGTCAAGACATGCAAGTTAGACTTCTGCGAGACCTGCGTTCTCGGGAAGCAGCACAGAGTGAAGTTCGTGACATCTACGCAGCGGAGTAAGCAGGCACTGGAATATATACACTCAGATGTTTGGGGGCCTGCCCCAGAGCCGTGTAACGCCCCCACCTGTCACATGACATATAACAGTGGGTCCGGCCGGGGCCCCACGCCATATAGCACAGACAAGCGAAGGAATCACGTGTGGAAATCAAAATCTATGCGTATCCTTAACTCAATCCATTCTAGCGCAGCATTTTTCTTGTTAGCATGAACTCAAACCAGAATGTCCACCAAATATAAATACCAGATTTATATAAAAACAACACCAGGAATGTATACAACTCACACACCCTGGCCTTATGGCCTTACAAGTTCCTCTTTACATAGCCACCATTTCGTACATCGGCACGCAGGCCGGCCACACATGAAATCCAAACACTGCTCTTCACATAGCCTGCAAGGACTAAGAACACCAGGCTAGCCAATCCACTTAGTCGTTCCAAACCGCAGCACCTGCAATTCCATCATCCAAACCAACACAGAAAACAAAGTAACGGTCAGCATTGCTGACCCATTATAACGACCCTACCCCCTACCCGGGGTAGTGGTTCCTTCCCTGTATACATTGCTTCCTTTTTCATCAAGCATCAGCAAACATCACCAAATCATATCATAGGATCATTCTCTTTATCACTACCTAACAAACACATCACATCACAAACGCTGGAGTCCACCAACGCTCCGTGCACTCAGGGCACCTTCTTGGCGTACCGGAATCCACCGTCGTACACCGCTGTCTCTCGAGGTTTTAACTTGTTGGTTGACCGGCCCTAGTCCACCAGCGCGCAGGCTGGCGACATCCCGCCCAAGCCACTCAGAGGTCCATCCTCACAGCATCACAAACAGAGCAGACCGACCCACAACATGTGGTGTAGCAAGCCGGGTTTATCTAAGCTCCCCAGGCATTGTCTACCCATCGATCCCCCTCCGAATCCGATCGACCCACAACATGTGGTGCAGCAAGCCGGGTTTAACTCGGCTCCCCAGGCGTTGCCACCCATCGATCCTACCTTAACTAGATCAACCCACCCTAGTGGTGTAACAAACCGGGCGTCTCTCGCACTAACCAGGCGTGTTACCAATTGATCATCTCATAACCAGGAGCTTCACCAAAGCCTCCTCACAAGCAGTACATCCATACAGTCATCACAACAAAATCCATGTTGCACATCATCAAAGCCACGGAGTCTTCTCCGGTTTACCCATGATCATCACCAATCCAGACTACCGGTCCAGATGGGCTTCACACAGCATGCCTCCACCGTACTTCATAATTCCGGCTCTAAATGCAGACACAACAAAGGAATCACTTCCGCGATCCACCTCTTGGTGGAGGATTCCAAGCACATGTATAGAGAAAGGACTTCGATGTCCAAGAAGGAGATCGTTACCCTTGAAGATCGCTTCGGCGCCATGAAGTAGCCGGATGGAAATCACCGCCTCGGCTCTGCCTTCACGAATCCGCTCTCGGATCTTCGTTCCGCACTCCACAGCTCCTACAGCAGCTGGGAGACTCCTCCCTTCTCTCTCCCTTAGGCCTTTCCCCTTTCTTTCTTGGAATGGAAATGAAGAAGAAGAAGGAGAGAAGATAAGGGATTTATCTTCAACTTCTCGGCCTTCCCAACACCTGGACAAAGCCCAGCCCTTGGATCCAGGAAGAGGGAAACAAACGGCTCAGATCTGGCCAAAAACCCTGAACACGGCCTGACACGCCCTGTGACACGCCGTGTCACAGGCCGTGTCCCCCTAAGCGGCAGACAACCGACTCAATCCAACCAGTACACGCCCGTGTGACACGCCCGTGTCACGGCCGTGTACCCGACACGCCCTCAGACACGCCCGTGTCTGAGGCCGTGTACCTCAACAGAAATAATCCCAAATCAACCCGAGACTTCACACGGCCTGGCACACGGCTTGGCACACGCCCGTGTGCACCAGGACACGCCCGTGTCCCGCAAACACGCCCTAACCCGAGACGTCGAGCTGAATTTGACGCCCACTGACACGCCCCGTGACACGCCCGTGTCACAGGCCGTGTCCTCACTAGGACTCGATACTCGACGATCGTCGACTAACACTCGTCGAGCATTCGACACGGCATCCGACACGGCCGTGTCCTGGGCCGTGTGCCCCCTCTCGACGATGTCGAGCGAAAATCGTCGACACCAAGCCCAATCGTCGACACAACCTCGACACGCCCTGTGACACGCCCGTGTCGCAGGCCGTGTCAACTGACACGCCCTGGGACACGCCCGTGTCCCAGGCCGTGTCACCCATGCCTTAACCCGATTTGGCTCAAAATGATCCTCTTGACTTCGGGGTGTTACAAGCCGTCTCTTGGTGGGGCCAGATACTTCGTGACTTTCATCGATGATTTTTCGAGAAAAGTCTGGATCTACTTTCTGAAGCACAAGTCCGAAGTATTCGAGAAATTCAAAGTCTGGAAGACGACAGTGGAAAAGCAGACCGGGAAAAGAGTCAAATATCTGAGATCTGATAACGGCGATGAGTACACCTCAGCGGAGTTCCAGGAATACTGCAATCAGGAGGGCATCACTCGACACCTTACTATTCCTGGTACACCGCAGCAGAACGGCGTGGCAGAAAGAATGAACTGAACGTTGCTAGAGAGAGCTCGGTGCATGCGATTATTTGCAGACCTACCAAGGTCCTTCTGGGCCGAGGCCATCAATACGGCATGCTATCTAGTGAATCGATCACCATCGATGTCACTGAATCTGAAATCGCCACAGGAAGTTTGGTTAGGCAGGCCGGTTGACTACTCTGACATCCACATCTTTGGTTGTCCTGTGTACACCCTTGTACAGGACTCTGAGAAGACGAAGTTGGATGCTAAGTCTAAACGGTGCATCTATCTGGGACGAAAGACCGGCACCAAGGGGTTCAAACTGTGGAACCCGGACACAAAGAAGGTGGAGGTCAGGCGCGATGTGATCTTCGATGAGGCCTCTATGCTCAAGAAATCTGAGGCTCAGCCTAAAGAGGTGGAGGAGACTCCAGTCACACCCCTAGAGGTGGAGCTGGAAGGGAGCGACCAAGCTGATGACCACGGTGATTCCTCTGACCCAGAAAATGCTGATGCTGTGCAACCTACGGAAGCAGAGCCGTACTCTATTGCTAGAGAAAGGGCAAGGAGAGAGGTCAGATTGTCTCTCAGGCTACAGGACACGGTAGCGTACGCTTTCCAGGTGATCTCCACAGATCCTGGATCTTATAAAGAAGCTGTAGAGAGTAGAGAGAGTTCTCAGTGGAAAGCAGCTATGGAAGAAGAGATGGCGTCCCTTCGTAAAAACCAGACTTGGGACTTGGTTCGTCTGCCCAAAGGGGCGAAGGCAATCAGTTCCAAATGGATATTCAGGAAGAAGGAATCTACATCCGGCAAAGACTAGTGGAGATACAAGGCCAGATTCGTTGCCAAGGGGTTCGCGAGAAGAAGGGTGTCGATTTTGATGAAATATTCTCACCCGTGGTAAAACACTGCTCCATACGGGTGCTTCTTGCGATGGTGGCAATGAACGACATGGAGCTAGAGCAGATGGATGTGAAAACGACGTTTCTTCACGGCAACTTGGAAGAGGAGATCTACATCTTGCAGCCTGAAGGGTTTGTACAACCCGGTGACGAGAAGAAGGTGTGCAAACTAAGAAGGTCCCTCTACGGTCTGAAGCAGGCTCCAAGAATGTGGAACAAGAGATTTGATACGTTCATGGTTTCACAAGGATTCAGCAGGAGCCAGTACGACAGCTGCACCTATTACAAGTTTCTGGCAAACGACGACGTTCTGATTCTGATGCTATACGTCGACGACATGCTGATTGCGTGCAAGTCAGCTCAGGAGATCCAGTCTTTGAAACAGAAACTGCAAGCTGAGTTTGAAATGAAGGATCTGGGTCAAGCACAAAAGATCCTTGGCATGGAAATCAAGCGAGATAGGAAGCGGGGCATGCTTTGGCTTTCTCAGACAGGGTACATTCAGAAGGTTCTGGAAAAGTTCAATATGACTGAATCTAAGCCCGTTTCAACCCCTCTCAGGCAACAGTTTAGATTATCGTCACAGCAGTGTCCAAACACAGAGGGAGAACGACAAAAGATGCTCGGGGTGCCGTACGCTAGTGTGGTAGGATGCTTGATGTACGCCATGATCTGTACCAGACCAGATATCGCTCAGGCTGTGAGCGTAGTCAGCAGATATATGGGGAATCCGAGGCGACAACACTGGGAAGCAGTCAAGTGGATTCTAAGATATCTGAACGGAACGAAAAACGTCGGTTTGTTGTTTAAGAAGAACGGAGTTTCTAGAGTCCTAGAGGGCTACGTTGATTCCGACTATGCGGGCGACCTCGACCGAAGAAGATCTTCCTTCGGGTACATCTTCCTTTGTGGTGAGGGCCCCATCAGTTGGAAAGTCACTCTGCAGGACATTGTGGCTTTATCTACGACAGAGGCTGAATACATTGCTGCAGTGGAAGCTGCGAAGGAAGCTATCTGGCTCAAAGGTCTCGCCAAAGAACTCAGGATTTCTCAGGAAACGGTGAAGCTGCACTGTGACAGTCAGAGTGCGATTTGTCTGGCCAATGACCCGGTCTATCATGCCAGGACAAAACACATTGATGTGCGGTACCATAAGTTGAGAGAGTTCGTTGCTGGCGGAGATATTCAGTTACTAAAGGTGCACACTGAGGATAACATTGCAGACATGTTGACCAAGCCGTTGACCGGAGTCAAGTTCAAGCACTGCCTTGACTTGGCTCATATCTGTGCGTGCTGATCGTGGGAACCCCAGGGAGAGGGGGTAGGTTGCCGGAGGGAGGAGATCCAAGTTTCAGGTGGAGTCTGTCGCGTGAGGCGTCAAGGTGGAGATTGTTAGATTGTGACACCTATTCGCGCCCGGACCGTTAGGATTGCGCCATGTCACCAATCCGTGGGATTCCCATTTTCCTAATTCGGGCCAAATCCTTTTTAGGAAGTTCATCAAAGGAGATTATTCTCCTTTCCCCCTTTGTGCTCGCCAAACATGGAATGTCCGGCCCTCTCTTGTGCTATAAAATGGAGGGGGAGACTATGATTCAAATCAATCCCAACACCAACAGCGATCCGAAGGAGTTCTTAGCCACCCACCGTTCTCATCCCAGCGGCATCAGGCGGCGACGGCGGCAGCGGGTGCGCAAGGGGGCGACTCCAGGCGGACGACTTCAGGCGGAGCTATCGAAGCGGCATCCGGTCGAATCCAGTCGGATCGACATCAGGCCGGTCTCCCGCGGTGGTTCCAGGCAGCGGAGGTGATCCCAGGCGGCGCGGCGACATCAGGCGGCCGAATCCAGGCGAGGTCGGCTTCAGGCGTGCAGTCCAGGCGACGATTCCGCAAAGGAGGTGAACAGTACCACTGTCGCCCGGCGACATCACTATCGCAGGCGACAGTCCGGTTTCACCTTTTCGGTTTTTTCTTCATTGCTCGACCTTACGGTCTCTATTGTAATATGTACCTCCATACCTTATAGTGGATCTTCTCCGGCGCGCTCTCCCCGTGGATGTAGGAGCTTCTCTCCGAACCACGTAAATTTTCTGTGTCGTCTGTGTGCTTGGATATCTCGTTCTGTGGTTTTTTATTTTGCGCGATTGTTTTTGCTCGATTTAATTCCGTTGGGCTACCGCGGTACTCGGTTCGATTGCATTACACATTCCACCGCACGGTGACAAACAAAAATAACAGACAACATTAGCTGGCCAAATTATGACGACCCCACCCCTCACCCATGGTGGCGGTGCTCCTTCCCTGCAGGCATTAGTATAACCACCACATGACAATAAGAACATGCAACTTAAGCATCATTCGCTACAGACGTTGGCGCAAACGCCCAATGCCCCGTGCTCTCAGCCACACTTTGGTGCACAAGACCTCAAAGGTCACACCACCATTTACAGACGGTCAACAACGTTTGAGCATTCAAGTCTTTCAGGGCCAAAGCCAAAGACAACACCCCTATGGTTATGACAAAGTCACGGTGGCTTAAAATCCACATTTTTGACTCACTCCAAGTCGATCGACATAGGGTTGAGTGCAGTTCAGCTATTTCCCGGTGCTCAAATCGTCAAGAGCAACAAGTCACGACGCGGGTCAACATCTCCTTTCCCATTCGTACGATTCATAACACTATTATGATCCTAGGCTGACACTCACGGCCACCAAAGCTGAGCAAATTATGCTCACGCTCAATCAAAACATAGGCCACAAGTCTCCAAGAGACAGGCTTCACAAGCATTAGCCCACAGGTCTCCCAGAGACAGGCTTTGCAACCAAACATAACTTACAGGAAGCTATCGCCAGCGGTAGCACTACCGCCGTGCGGTAGGGGATAGACTATCGCTTCTTCCCCCTTTTCGGGTGTTTTTCTGGAGACTACCCCCAGTACTCTCAACGCAGTCATCTGCACACCCCGCGACTCCGAAATCTACACGATAACCACAGAGTCTTCTCCGGCATACAAAACACACAAATATCACCAATCCATATCAACCTGTCCGGATGGGCTTCAGACAGCATGCCAATTTCGTACTTCGATTCCGGATCTAAATGCAAATTAACAAAGATACATGGATCTACCCGTTGGGAGAACCACATCCACGTGTTCGTGGGTGTCTACCCTCTAATGCCAAAAGAAAGGACTTCACATGTCCAAGAAAGAGGATCGTTACCCTTGATGTAGCTTTGGCGCCACGGGAGAAATCCAGATGGTGCTCCACTAGATCTATCACGTTTTTCAGATTTCCGACTCTTGCTTCTCCCTTGATTTTCTGTAACAAATGCCTCTGAACGTGAGGATGAGAAAGATGCCTTTCTTCTAATCTCTTCATTCAACAAATTGCTAGTCCCTTGATTCATTGTCACAATTCCGTCAGATGCAAAATTGCTAAGTGACACTACGAGAGTCTCCCAACATCGGGCAACGAGCTGAAGAGCAACAGTGGTTGCAACTCATATTCAAGCACCATCTTCATGGATGAAAGCTAAATAGGCATTCCACCACTAATGGCCTTCAAAAAAAACACAAGCCAACTCGAGGAACAATCTTTATTGGAATACAAACACAGAATCTTCACAAACATGAAGATTCCATCACTAATGGTCTTCACCAATAAACTCGATGGATCACTATCTCCAAAACCTGGAGGCATGCCTAGCTTCTTCTTCTTCTCGTTCTAGTGACTGTAGCGAGAAATCTCCCGATCTCTCTTTTTCTTTGAAGCGACGACTCAATAACTGAATCCCATACTTGGAAGATTGTCGCGGCCTATTTAGGGCATAAGAGCGATATACTTTTGACCCTTAGATCAGCCCCAAAGCAATCTAACGGCTAAACAACCCTGTGCCAGTCAGCACGACGACACTTTCATGTCATACAGAGAACAACAGGTCGCAAAACGATACCCAAAAGGAAGTCACGACGATATCGTTGAGAAGGTCGCGGGGGTCACGATGGTATCGTCATGAAAGTCGTGAAGGTCGGGACGGTATCATTGTGAAAGTCCTGAGGGTCACGACAGTACCCGTCGTGAAAGTCGTGAATATCACGACGGAATCGACATCCCCCCCCCCCTGACGGAAAGTCGTGAAAATCACGACCGAATCGACATCCCCCCCCAGTAAACCACCCAGCACACACATCTGCTATTGAGCCCAATTCTGCCTGCCCTTGCTGGATCATTACTCCAACGAACTCCATATCAGATTAACTTCCACATAAGCGGGAGTGCGGGACTGACCCAACAAATATTTCATCTACAAATAAAATTTATAATCAATAATTTAAGAAATAAAACAATTAGGCCAGATAACATTTTTGTTGTTGTAATCACCAACTTACAAATAGCTTTTATTGAAATCAATACATATTTATTTTAATACTTTTTGTGTACTTTTAATAGTTTGTTTTTTTAATGTACAAAACCTCTTAATAAATGTAAATGCACACTAATTAAAATAAGAAACTCTAGGTATTATGAGTTTCTTGTAATTGCAGGAATATTTGTCTTCTGTTTTTTTTTTCTGTATTAATATGCAAATAACACAAATATCTTTAAATAATCATTTTTGATCTCTTTAAAGCTACATATATTAAAAATGTGCTTAGAAATGATCGCTGAGTTCGCCGTCGGCAGAACGTCCTTGTTGTGGTCTAATTCGACGTTCCGATCGGACCGAAATAACCTAAACCGTCTTATCTCTCGGAACGGTCGAGCGCGCACACAGTCAATAGAGTAGATTGATTGTACACAAGCAGTTTTAACGTGAAAAAAACTCTCGATTGGATAAAAAACCACGTGACCGGATCTGTACCGGTCAAAGTCCACTATTTTCTGGTTGTTATAGTTTGTTCGTGAAGTCGAGGGTGACAAGCCGTTGCCACGGGAGTTGTTACAAATTGCGCTTTGCGCTGGTGGTCTACAGTTAGCGGATTGCTGATTCTGGACGTGGAGCGGAGCACCTGGACTTGCGGTTGCGAGGGCCACTTGGAACTTGAGAGACTTGGCTTCGTCGGGTGGCTTCGGCTTGACTCGCTCGTGACTCGGGTGCAGCTCGGGTGCTGCTCATATGAGGAATTCAGCAGAGCTCCAACCTGGGGAAGAAATAAACTCGGTGAAAAAAGGTAAAAAATGAGGAGTTCTGTGACTCCTTTTATAGGTTCCGAGTGGTGGTTATGGTGATTACGCGGCTATCCGCACACCATAACCACCAATCATTGTTATTTTTGGTATAGTTCAAATGTGCGTATTTCGCTATTTGGAGACCATTTAAATAAGTTATAAAATTATTAATTAAATTCCCCCACTAACCTGGTGGTTAGTGGGCGGTCGCCCCCGGGCCGCTCCGACGACCGAGGGAGGGGGCGGCCCGGGCAGCCGCTCCCCTAGGACGCGCCGGCGGTCGAGCGGGGTAGCGGCCCGAGCGGCCGCCCCATGGGCCGCGCTGGCGGTCGAGGGAGGCGCGGCCCGGGCAGCCGCTTCCTCAGCCGCAGCCGGGGCCGGCACGACGAGAGAGGGCGCGCATTCGGCGTCCGGTATCTAGGGAGGAGGACGGCCGCCCGCCGCCGGCGAGGTGGGGCTCGCGGCGGTTGGCCCATTACCCGTGATCGGATCGGGTGCGGTGATCGCGCGCGCGGTCAATCCCATGATCCCACTTCTTTTGAGGTGGAGATCATGGTGTGTGTGATTATGTGCACACCTAATCTTTATAAAATAAGGGTCATCTCCAACAGTCCTGTTGTTGGAAAAAAAATTAAGTCGGTTATTCTCACTTACAAATAAATGCAATATTAAACATTGACTGTTAATTTCTTCCAGAAATAGCATGATTGATCAAAATACAGCATGTGACATAAAATATCAGATCAACGGTGAATAAGTAATTCACCTCAAATTTTTTTCCCTTATTATCTTGGCCTGAAGTGTTGCCGACTAGGGAACATTATAGATAATATTTGTTATTTGGGCGTAGGTATTTTTTATTTACTTTTAAATGTAGAAATTCATGCTCGAGTTCCCTTACCACTCGGATAAAAAGATTGTGTATGAAATGAATACCAGCAAACAAAATTATGAAAAACAAAGCGTATGGCCAGTCTCCCAGACGGACGGATAGTGCTGTCGTGGCTCATGTGAACGCAGAAAATGCGGCGAGGTAGCGCCCCCGCGCCCCGCCAATAACCAATTTAATGGAAAACTATTATTAGGCGCGCTTGGGGCCCACCACCTGCCGACTACCCTTCAATAATCAATCATTGACGAGCAAAAAATACAGTCCCCTGATCGGATCTTTCGTTAGGTCCCGTCAATGAAATAAATTAGAAGCATTCGTAGTACGATTAATTTTTAGGTCAGGACAGTAGAAAAAAGAACCATCAAGACAACCAATAAGACGCCATAAATTATGAGGGTCTCACGCAAAAGTATATGACACAAGCCAAAATTGCATGGGCCCCCCACCTCCTTTGCAGGCACCTCATTGGTGCAGGACCATAAGCATCCTCCACGGTCCTGACACAAGTATTCTCCCCGTAGTAGGGTTCGGGGGTGGTGCAATGCACTGAATGCAATGCACCGTAAAGTGTGATCCGACAGCTGCGCTGAGATGGGAGTGCGCTGAGATGCGTGCACATCTCATCGCAATCATCTCAAAGCATGCACAAATCGCGTCGCAAAGCTTAACTTGCACGAGATGTCAGCACAACCGTCCGATTCACTGCACTTTATCATGCTGTGCATTCGCTGCACTGCACCACCCCCGGACCCATCCGTAGTAAACAGTAAATCTGTGCACCGAGATCCCATCAATTCCCTTGTTTTCATTGGCCGAGCGGAGCTTCCTTCAGGTCACTCGGAGGATCAAAATTTTTTTCCCGTTTGATATGGTGGTGGCAAAAGTGGGACTCGGTTGTCAAGAATGGCTGTTTCTCGAATGCACCATCCAACCTAAAGAATTCCGTCATTTTTTATGTTCGAAATTAATTTTTATTATAATTATTCTCATGTCAAATACATATTTCATGATTACCATAATTTTTTCCCCTCTAAATTTAATGAAGAAAAAGCAAAACATGTGTCAAATGTATCTTAGAATTTTGTTTAATAGGCCATTTTAACCTTATTTGGATGGGATGAGGTAGAAATGGCACAGCTTGAATTTTTGTGTTTGGTGCAGCCTAAACCCCATTTGATTTGGCTTTCACTGCGGGTGGGATGCTCTAATTCTCGACGGAATTCCATTTTACACCTAACTCATGTGGCGGCAGTTGATTCGTCCCGTTCGGTACGGGGATATGATACCCATATATTTTTTACTCTCATACTTATAAATTTTAATGTTGAATCTATATTTGCCATTGGAGAGAGGAGGAGAACCTATATTGCACTTCTACTCTCATATTTTGAACCATAATTCAATTTTTCCAATGGTGTATATAAAGTTAGTGTCTCTCTTCAAGCATGCTAAAGATGTTGTGGGAATGTGCCAAAAAGCCCTCAACGAGTTTTGAATATACCTAATATGTTAGAGAGGTACAATATGACATTTATATGTCTTAGAATTGGCATAGTCTTTGTCATACAAAGTGCATTGTGCTATATGCACACACACAATTTATTCGCCATGAGCTCATATTTGAACCAACGTAGTAGGCAGCCTTTAAATGATGACCATCTACGCAGATTATCTTGTTAAAAATTGTGAAGTGAGCTAGTCGCATGGTTAGAATTTCTAACCACGTATCGTCAGAGTTAGCGATATCATCGGACTATAGTGAAGATTTCCTGAATATTCCATTCTGTCACCTATAAATTGGGGTACTTACCCCGTCATTATCAACCAGATCAGTGAGACTTGTTGTTCTGGGCAAAAGTTATGGCTAAACTTTCTTTAACCGGGCGACAAAGAGAAGAGGTCTCTGATAAGCTTGTTTGTAGACTGTGCGGCTAGCACTGGGCGACTAATACTGGCGGTTAAGTCACTGGTACCCTCGATGTCAAGTTGCAGGTAGCAGTTGGTGGTTAAGCCGCTATCGCTGGTCTGGGCTGTTAGCGGCGATTTTGCGGTTTCGGCGGACAACTTTAGCGGTTAGCGGCTTGGGCGGTTACTGGTGTCAGTCTGTCAGTTTTACTTTTGCTTGTATTTTTTGCTTCCATCGGGTACATTATGAAATCATATCTCGCAATGTATGTCTCACATTGTAAAGGAAATAGTTGATTCTATTACAACTCTTGTTCTTCTACCGCTTCTGGTTTCTTTGCTTGGCATGGTTGAGTGTTCCTGCGACCTTTCTCAGTTTCACAGAAATTTTTACATCATCGACGGCGATAGGGATTGTGAAAGCGTTGGAGATAGCAGATGCATGTTTGGGGGAACCGAAGAAGCAGGGCGGATCAAAATAGCTGCAAATTCTTAGAAGGGGGGTTAGACATCATCTTACTCTCGTCAAATTTTTTTTTGAAGACCTCAATCTTATCAGAATCGTTTCTCCCACATCCGATCACCGTTTTTGACGTATAAATAATCAAAATTCATTGCCTAGATGAAAGAAATCTAAATCCACTACTATTTTTTCAAAATTCTTGGGGCACTTGGGTCCCCGCCGGCCACCCCTTAAATCCGCGCCCCTGACAGCAACTGCAACTGAAGCGCTACTGGAGCCGGCGTCCTCTGACCATAGGTGCACAGGGGCAAAGCCCGTGTGCACCCAAGACAACTGATGGATGGGTGGAGTCTGTTCGCAACCAAATGCTTCGAGCACATGCTTAGTCAGTTAATAAGTAGGTGCAGCCCATTTAAATGCGAGCAACACGTTTGAATGCGGGCGCAGCAGCCACAGTCCGCGCGACTAGCTGGCGAATGTGAAGGGACTTTAATGGATGGGCCTGGCAAGTGAAAAGCAAATGCAGAGAGCATGTGCTATTCCCAAACCGATCATGAGTAAGGCTTCATTTGTTTCGGCGGTGGCGGGTCGATCCAGCGTGTGGAAACAGAGTGTTCTAAACGGAGGGGGGAGGTGGCTGCTCCAAACGGAACTTTTTGGGGGCGTTTCTCAAGGCGGGCGGGTGGAAACGAAGCAAACGCCGTCGGAGGTTCATTTATTTACCCGTCTTCTAGCGACGTTTGCCAAAACGGAGCACCAAAACGCCCAAACAAATAGAGCCTAAGTTTGAATCCGGCGGGTGTAAGTGTGGGTGTTATTGGAATGAACGCAGTAATTTGGGCGCCCACTTGCTGGTTGCTGCCCCCGAGTCAATTATAGTACCCAGTACAGTTCTGAGTGGACCTATAAACACGTGGTGGGCCTCAACGGCCACGAAACACGTGGTGGGCCTCGCCGGCCACTCAACTCTTCGAAAAACGCACAAGGACAAAGTTGAAATATTATGCGGCCTTTCTCCGTACTTGCTTTAAAAAATGCGCAAAAAATATCTCATCTCATCTCAGCAAAATTATTATTAAATCTTCCTTTCGTTGGCATCCGTGCCTGCTTAAATACATTTTAAGTCTTTTTTAAATTAGCTTAAAATATTTATAATCCACGTTTCCTCGTATCATTACTAACAAAATAAGCTTCAGTTAGCCATTAGAAATTAACCACGAAAATAGTTAAAAGTCGGTTTAGTGTTGCGAACACAAAAAGCTCAAAGTCCTGGTAGATCGGATTAAATTAAGTCATCTTATTCTGCAGAGTGGTCGCACGTGCAAACAATCACAGAGTAAATAGATGAGTTCAAAAGAAGATTTTTAACATGGAAAACTCCCAAACCGGATTAAAAACTACGTGACTGGTTCGGTACCAGTCAAACTACACTATCGGTGACAATTTACAAATTGTCAGTGAAATCAAGGACGACATACCGCTCCTCATTACAACTTGGGGATGTGAGAAAATACGAGAGTGCTCAGAGGGCGACAGACCTGTTGAGATTATGACACCTCCGCGATCCATGTGATCGGATCGTCGAGATCGCGATACGTCATCGATCCGTGGGAGACCACAATTCCTAATCCAGACTAAACCTATTTAAGAATATTATTTAGGAAGATCATTAATAAGAGGATATTTAATTATAGGATTATGACACCTCATCAATCCGTGTGCCTCTATAATTCCTAATTTTGGAGGAGTCCTATATTTGGAATATCTTTATGAGGAAAAATGAGGCAATCTCCTAAATAGGAGATCATCTTCCTAATTTGATATTGATCTTGATCCTATAAATAGGAGCTCGCTCTTGCCGTTTCATTGAAGCAAGAATCAGAGAGGAATCAGCTTATTTTCGGCCACCAGTGAGGAGTGTGAGAGCAGGTTCTGTGGAGGCGGTTTCCAGCGGCGGCGGCGGCAGCGAGCGTACCTCGCCGGTGCAGGAGGATCAGAGGCGGCGGCAGCGGGTTGCAGCGGCGATCTCCAGGTGGCATCGAGAGGTGTTCAAGCGGCGGCAGCGGCGACAACTCCAGTTCAGACAAGGCGCGGCGGCGGCGGCAGCAGCAGGCGTGCTGCAGCGGAGGCGGCGCATCGGGCTCAACTCAGGTGGAGGCGGCTTTGTCCAGCGGCGGCAGGCAGCTCCAGGAGGCGGCAGTAGCAGGAGGATTCAGGTGGAGGCGGCTCTGTCCAGCGGCGGCAGACAGCTCCAGGCGGCGACAACAGGTGCAGGAACGGCGGATCCATCGGGGAAGAAGAACAGGAGCTGTCGCCCAGCGACATCGATACCGCCCGGCGATATCAGTTCTTCAAGTTTTGGGTTCTTTGGTCTTCCTTTGTTGTTCGACCGTATCTGTTTGGTCTCTGGTTGTATCTGTGTAACCTCATCAGTTTTAGTGGATCTTTCTGGCGCGCTCTCCCCGTGGAGTAGGAGTCCCAACTCCGAACCACGTAATTATTTTTGTCGTCTGGTTGTGCTTGGTTTTGGATTTAAATTTCGTTTATCATAGTATTGCTCAGATTAGCTTCCGTTGCTAGATCCGCGGCGAACCACCGTAGTCGCGGATCCGGTCCCAATTTCACAACAATTGGTATCAAAGCGAGGTTCGACCCTTCGGACCCCGGTGAGCAATACTGACAACGAAATTTGAAGTCCCCAGGTATGACGGCAAAATTGACTTTGGTCTGTGGCAGAAACGGGCCAAAGCGGTTCTCGTCCAGCAAGGTCTTCATAAGGCTCTCCTCGGAAAGGAGAAGTCTGGGAAGAAGGACGACGAGTGGGATGAGCTAGATCTGAAGGCCATCAGCACAATCCAGTTGTGCTTGGCCGATGAGGTTATGTATAATGTAGTCGATGCTGAGACTACAGCGGATCTGTGGAATAAGTTGGAGGAGCTTTATATGTCAAAATCCCTCACGAATAAGCTGTACGTAAAGAAACAACTTACAGCTTGAGGATGTCGGACAGCACTCCGCTTCTTGATCACATGAATGCGTTTAATAAAATTATCTCTCAGTTGCGTAGCATGGACATTAAGGTCGAGGAGGAAGACCAGGCTCTTCTCCTGTTGTCTTCATTGCCGAAGTCCTTCGATCATCTGGTCACCACGATCCTGTATGGGAAGGACACCCTGAAGATGGAAGAAGTGATGACAACACTGCTCTCGAACGAAACGAGAAGCAAGTCGAGCCCTAGAGCCGACGAGGGCCTATTCGTGAAGAGCAAGGACCCCACCCAGGGTAGATCGAGAGGAAAATGGAAGGAGGAAGACCGACTTAGGTTTAAGTCCGGGGGCAGGAATACAAAATGCCACTACTGCAAGGAGGAGGGGCACTAGAAGAATGAGTGCCCGAAGAGGAAGTTTAGAGAACAAACGCATGAGCCACATCAGGCTGCGGTGGCATCCGAGGATGAGGACGACGCTGACGTTCTTCATGTTTCACCCAGTCTTGAGACCACAGGTTCCTGGATTATGGATACAGGATGTTCGTTCCACATGTGTGATACGACCAAAATGGATCTACGTAATCACGCAAGTGCACGTGTCGAATCAAGTAATAAAATGATGAGTTGAGTTATCGTTCCTAGAGGAAGTGCAACGTTAGTGCTCGTAATTACTAGCCTTACCCGTTCCGTGAATCCAAGTGGGATACTTTTTCTTAGTGGGTTAATTTTATAATAAAGAAACTTAAACTAACAAAATTAAAACTAATTAACACTTACTTAAGAGACTTTTATCAAATTGGAGAAATAGTCTCGTATGTGATTTCACTTGTTTGTTGTGATGAGTTCTAAGAATAAACCCTCATGAATGCTTAATTACTATCCTGCGACGAGTTGAAAGTAGATTTCTTTATCTCTCGATCTCCGAAATCCATTTACCCTAATTTCCCTAGTTATCTCTAACTTAGATGAAATGAGAATAACATACACACACAACTCAAAGTTCGCTAGCGAGAAATGAAATCTCTTTCTTTCCAACACTATCTCATAATCTATATTGCACTTTCGTCACTCCTCTCTCGAATCTCGCGACGAAGTATGATAGTGAAATTTGGGTTAAGGATTTGTACGACTCCTCTCTCGAATCTCGCCGCACAAAATAGAGGATTCAACTCTAAACAACGTAACTCCTCTCTCGAATCTTGTTACGCAATCTAGAAGAAGAACACTTACTCCAAACATTCCATGAAATAAATATAGATCCAAGAAAAATAGTTTTCAACCATTCATAGAGGGAAAGTTAACATCAAAACATAACAACATCACAAGTTACTCTCACATACAAGACTTATGAAATTAGTTCATGCTAGAGGAATGAAACCACACGACAAGGAAAGTCTTACTAAACATGCTTAATGAGTTTTAATGCTGCAGGAATATGCGTGTAGATCTCGCTTAGACCCTTCTTCCTTCTCGCCGGTGCGTCCAAACCCTAGCCGTTCTTCCTCCTCTTCTTTTCCAAGATGATGACTCTAAGGTCTCCTCTCTCTCTGATTTCGTGCCCCTTTAGGAATGAAAATCCCCTGTTAAAAACGAGCAGCCACTTTGCAATAGATGCCTCCTTCCATATTTAGTTTTGGCGCAAAATTCGAAATTCGAATTTTAAAAACGCCCAGACTTGTTACAACAACTGCAACAGGTTTCTGTAACAACAACACAGCCAAAATACAATTCCTGCACTTACTTTGCCGGTTCGATTTCTACGTCATTTCTAATAAGAAAAACATAATCAAAATATGTTAATTAAGCGTGAATAACATGACTATTAATTTATGAACATTTATACTAATTTAAGTCATTTCTTCTCATTTATCACAACGATTATGTAAAACTAGGGGACTAGATAACTTCAATTGAGAAGTTATCACACCTCCACACTTGAACTTTTGCTAGTCCCTAGCAAAGATAATTCAGATCAATGGATTGGATGAAGATATACTATCAAGATGCAAATTCAAATGATCCTTCTTGTAAAATAACTTAATCAAAGCTTACTCCAAAAATTCACTTTACTTAACTGATAGGCTTAGAAATCAATAAGAGCTCAAAATTCACAAATTCATTAGTTAGATAGAAGATAACGCTCAAATAAGTATCTTAGTACGGTGCGTGCTTTTCTTTAAAAGTAATTTACTCTCATGCAATTTTTCTCATTGAACCTCAGCATTTATTGGAAAGGATAAGAATAGGCTAAGCTTCGATTTAGCATACACATGAGTTAGTAGTTCAATTGAAATTAGGATAAACTTGGCTTGGTTAACAATTTATGGATAACCTTGAGAACGAAATGACATTCCCTAGTTAATAGTCTTAGTACTTCACCGTATTATGGGGTTTAACAACATATATTCTTTAACATATTTTATTCATAGTAGGGATCATTCCAAGTATAAGTGCACATACCCGGGCCACATATCACTATGATGCTCAACCACATTTTTCTCTTTTTTTAACTCATAGTTGGGATCATTCCAAGTACGTTTTCACATACCTAGGCCGCATATCACTATGACATAAATTTCTCTATATTTTTTATATCATCATAGTTGGGATCATTCCGAGTATGTGTGCATATACTTAGGCCGCATATCACTATAAAGTTCAATCATTTGTTTATACAAATTAAACACTCATAAATGGCTAACTTACTAAGATACAACTAGTCGAAATATAAGGAATTTAGGCATGAAATCATATGTATGAAAAAGTTCAAGCTCAACTATTCTAGTGAAGATCAAAATGGAATAACTACTTAAGCTCATGTCTTGGCTTACATCGTTGACTTAGTTCTTGCTCGCCCCTTCCGTTATTTGTAGAGGTCAATATCAAAAGATTGTCATGGAAGTAAACAAAAATTTTGTGCATAAAAACAAAAATGCTTAAGTGAGCTTTATCACAAAAAATCTTACTAATTTCAAATTCAGTAATTGAACTCTTTGGACTGTTCAGCCATACCAATCAATTATCATTGAATATATCTAGAATAGTCTATTGATTAAATGAAACAAGACCTGAGATCATTCAAAACGTGGTTTAACGATTCATCCAAATGGTAGGGGTTGTAATACCCCCACCTCCACACTTAAATGATTTGTTAGTCCCTAGCAAAACTATCGTTGAACTATGATATTGCAAAATAGTTGTAGTACGACGTACAAAATCTTATAAAAGAGCGGAATTGAACTGTATAAAAAAAGAAACTTCCCTGAAGTAGGAGTGCCCGCAAAGATACTTTGGCCAAATGTTCGTAGTAGGAACCTCGTGCATAGATTGTCACTTCATGTGTCCTAATGATCTGCACGCTTAACATGTGTACCAAACCTGGAGACAATTCATTCTACACAATTTCCCAAAGTAACTGTCCAAGTAATAAGCTAAAATGCATGTGTAATCGGAAGGTATTTTCAAGTATGAGAATTAGAAACATTGCATTAAATAACGAGAGTAAAACAAACACAACGAGGCACATACTGCAAATCATAATACTTCTATGTTGATTGTCACTTCTATGTTGATGGGCAGACCATAATACTCACCACTTTACTACAGGCGAGAAACCTGGCGTAAGATATGATCAAGCATGTAACAACACAACTGCCCGGTATAATCGTTTATCAAAAGTTGGGGCATGATTTTCAAAACATGGCACACAAGGCAAATATTAACGATTAACATTCAAAGCAACATATATAAATGTCATGGCACATATATAAATGTTCATCCAAAATCGAGCACAGTTACCATCTCACAACATATTAAGCACCCAACATATAGTCAAATAACATAGCCCAACAACATATACAAAAATAGTCCAAAATACAGTCAAATAACATAGCCATAAAAAAAAACTGCAGCAAAATGAAATCAGCTCATGCAAAAGTGAAGGGGTATTCCTACTCCTCCTTGTCGTCGTCCTCGTCCTCGTCATCATCCGCTTCATCGTCATCGTTGGCGTCATCATTTTCTGCCTCCTCGTCGTCTTCCTCGTCGTCATCGTCCTCGTCATCATCGTCCGCGTTTGCTTTCACCGCTGGATCAACTCTAGTCTTGTCACAAGTCAAGAGGAAACCTTTATCGTCGAACTGCCCCATCATCCTAAAATTCGGCTCAGACACCGGAATCTTCCTTTTCTCCATGAGTTTACGGATGTTGGTACGAATATCATCAAATTGCTCCCTTGCAAACAAATGGTGACATCTCTGATAGGCTTTGATGTACTCAATATGCTCCATCAACAGGTCGGGATCAGTGTCATGGTCGACCACTGGAATATCAATTCGCATCGGTTTCACTATTGGTGCCTGTGAAGTCTGAGCTGCACCCCCTTTCTTCCAACTACGTCCCCTTTCTTGTGTTTCCGCAGCAACCTTGATGTTGATTTCGACAACCGTTTCAGTAATATGTCGCTTCACAGGTGTAACCATGTCCTCCACATCCTTTTCCACACTAGCTTGCAGACATAGCTCAGTTATGAGGGTAGGAAACCATAGCTGCTTAGGTTTCTCCTCTCTAATTTTCTGCGAAGTTGCAAAAAAATAATCTTTCCCAAATCAAAGTATAGGCCCTTAATAATACCGTAAATCAACGCCACCTTATCCAATGTAATAGTGTTCGGGTGCCGAGTGGGCATGATACTAGCATTAATAAACAACAGCCACACTTTAGCTTCCCAAGTTAGACAAGACGTCTTCAGTACTCTATGTGTCTTACTAGCCCACTCTGGTGTCGGTGTGCAACACACTGTATCCGTCATTTCCTGAAGAGATACCTTATTAAGAATTTCAGCATAATCGTCATACCCATGATCCTCCAAACTGAACAGATCACTAATCATTTCTGCAGAAAACTCAACCGTCTTCCCTCTAACAGTCACTACTTGTCCCTCTATGCTTTTAGCATTTGTATAAAATTCGTAGACCATGGGGAGTATAGCCTCAGTCCTCGGATGGCAGACGACCTCCCACTGGAGTGCCTTGATCTGCTCAGCATAGGTTAGACTCCAAGCCCTCTTTTCCATTTTAAATCCTCTTTCAAAGATGAAAGAGAGCGTTTTCAATGAGCGAAACCAATACTCCGCTGCCTCACTCGAAAATTTTACAGCTTGTTCTCTAACAACCTCCTTCCCCTTCTTCTTACTAAATCTCCGTTTAGATGACATAATGCCGACTAATCACAACACACAGAACATGAGAATATATAAATTTTCTACTAACTACTCTTATCCATGAGTTGCAAGGTTAGGATTTATACCTCAAATCTTTTCAGGGAATGTGATTAGAAGCCTTGCACTGCTCTCGTTGAACTCAGATGGAGGTAATGTGCTCGCCGTCCGCCTCACACGTCCAGAACTCCGATTACGTATTGTATTTTACTTCCAAAATCCCTTGGCACGTCAAAGCCGTTCGTCGGTTGCCTCCCACTTCGACAGTGACCTATCCAGAAAACGGAGGAACTAATGTGTGGATCGGATTATACAACGTGTTGGAATTAAAGGATTTACCTTCAACAACCTCTAAGACTTGCTCCCGAAATCCACGCCCAACCTCGCAGTCCAGTGATTCCAGAGAGTTAGTCGTTATTGTCACCGGCGCTCAGAAGGTTGACTACATCAAAGGCCGCTCGGTGGCGCCGCTTGCTTCCAGAACTCCAGTCCCCCCGTCGGTGAAGCCCGTCGACCCCTTCTCTCTCTCTTCCGGGGACGTTATCCCAAGTCGCCGGACGAAACCCTCTATTGTGCCAATCGCCGTTGTCGCACCCTCTCCCGCTCGTGTCCAAGAACTCGGCGGGGTGAGGAATAAGCCCGTTTTATATTTATTAAGTGCAGTAATGAATGGATTAAGGAAATTGGATTAAACATAAAACCGGTTTTTTAATTAAATAATTGCGTTTATATTCCAATCCTAAATTAACTTAACTTAATTTAGCCCCAACCGCCGGTGTGGCGATTCACGCACGCCGGTTCAGTTGAAACCGGCGGCTGGAGGACTTCCGCGGCATCCATGAAGAAGCAGTCAGAAAAATAAAATCTGTTACGCAAGTTTTTGTAGCGTTGTAACAACTGCCCTCTGTTTTACAAAATCTATTTTACTCTAAATTCCTACAGATTTTTGTCCAAATTTTTCTCTCCTCCAGCATTTTCACTCCTAAAAATTATTGAGCATAGTCAACTAAGTTCATATGGCCTTGCTTCCTTCAACACCTTTTTTTTACTTAATGAAAACAAACGAATATATATAATATCATTATTATTATTTATATATATATCTATACTAATAGTATAAGGGAAGCCATCGTCCGCCCGTCCGTAACATTCGCATTCGCGATTTTGCCCTCCCCACGCCAGCGTCGTCTCCCGACCCGACGTCTGCCCCGCCGCCGCTCAAACGCGTGGCCCGCTTCGTCTCCCCCACGCCTGCCCCGCCGCGTGCCCCTGCACCGCACGCGCGCTTCGTCTCCCGACCCGACGCCTGCCCCGCCGCCGCTCACGCGCGTCTCCCGCTCGGCATATGCCCTTCCATATATATAAAGTTATGTGATTAGGGTAATGGGGCGGACAGCCTTCTCCTAGCCGTTCCAGATTCACGACAACGCTGCTTCTCATCTTCCTGGTTCAGCAGGGCGCAGTTAGGGCTCAGTTTTCACTGCTCCTAGCCGCTCCTCTCCCGACATTGGCGCTCCACCAGGAAAATCAACGCACGATCTCTGCTCAGCGAGATGTCCGCCCACTTCCATAGCCGACACGAGCCCTCCTTCTGATTGTTTCCACTCCACGTCCACGATCGGAGCTTCTTCCATGGCCGCGATTTTTCCCCCGCCTCTTCTCCGACAGTTTGGAAGTAAATGTATTTCGTTTCGTTTTTTCAGTTTCATTTTACCCTATAAAAGGGATCTGGATGTTGTAATTTTTTTGAGCGAATGTTGAAGAAGAAAATTTAATTGTTGTGTGAGTCCCATTTGAGAACTTCATGATGTTGTAGGATTTTGTTGGAGATTTGATTTCCTGTAGGTGCTTCCTGTAAGACTTATATGGATGTTGTTGAAAGTATTGTTTGAAATTACTGTTGATTCTCGGTTAAGGATCTCTGTTTAGGAGTTAGGGTTGAAAGGTGAATGATTGTTGTGTGTTACCGGCTTCCTCCGTGTGTAATTTTCGTGAGAGGATTTCTGTGATTGTGGAGTGTCAGGTTGAGTGTTTGAGAGTGTTTGAGATAGAAGGAGAACAGTAAATTTTAATTTACTGTGCTTGATCTCTGATCTCCTGAGATAGGTAAAGTTCCTTGAATAGGAGCATTCCTTGAACAGTGAAACGGGAGTGCATTAGTGAGTGCTTCTGTATGACAGTGAGAAAATAAGAAAAAACAGAGCGACTGAAAGTTTTCTTGAGTTTGAGATTTCGCCTTACGTGATTGAGATTTCGTGAATCCATTTGTGTGAGAGCGAGTGAATTTTACGTTGCTTGGTTTGTGGCTTCCTGACACTGGTGAGTGTTTGAGATTCCGTGGAACCACTCAAGTGTGAGAGTGAGCGATTTTCTCTGTGGAGCGTGTGTGCGATAGAGCCCGACTTTGGAGCACGAGATCAAGAGTGACGAGGAGTGCTTCGAGTGATCTTCATCCCAAACGTTACTTTCCAAGAAATTAGAATTTCAATTTATTTTTTTTTAGAATTTTCCCCCAAACCTTCCAGAAGAAATGCACGCATAATTAATGTTGATCCGAACAGCCTGTGAAGAAGGAACACAGAGCAGATCATTAGGTAATTGGTTGACTGCATATTATCTGTTCCGGCTGCCATTAGTAGAGGAAAGGAGGCCGCGAGTAGCGTGTGCGGCGCTGAATACCACCTGAAGCATCAAGCACGGGCCAAGCACGTGCGCAGGCGGGCGAAGCCCGCCTGATGCGGCCGAAGGCCGCCCGAGAGCATCGAGCACGGGCGTAGCCCGTGCGAAGATGCTCGTATATATTATACGATCCGATGGGTTGCCTCCCACCAAGCGCCTTCTTTAAAACGTCTCGGCCGGACGTATCTCTTCGTCGCTCGTCATTGCAATTTCACGATCGTCGACTCCCGACGATCAATATCTATATGATATTCCTTTAATCTTTGACCATTTACCTTGAATTCAGAGTCATCCTTCTCGTTGCAAATTGTGACTACCCCATTCGGGTGCACCTGCGTCACTATGAATGGTCCCGACCATCTCGATTTTAGTTTTCCCGGAAATAATTTAAGTCTTGAGTTAAATAACAATACCAATTGCCCGGTCTTGAACTCTTTCACCGTTAATTTTGCGTCGTGCCATTTTTTTGTTCGCTCTTTATAAAGTTTGGCACTCTCGTATGCGTTGGACCGAATTTCTTCCAATTCATTAATTTGCAATAGCCTTTTATTGCCCGCCTCTTGGAAGTCAAAATTTAATTTCTTAATTGCCCAATACGCCTTATGTTCCAACTCCACCGGTAGGTGACACGCTTTCCCATAGATCATTTTATATGGTGTTAATCCGATCGGAGTTTTAAAAGCTGTTCTATAGGCCCATAATGCATCACCTAGCTTTTGTGACCAATCCTTGCGTGTTGTATTCACCGTTTTCTCTAAGATGGTCTTGATCTCACGATTTGACACCTCGGCTAAGCCATTGCTTTGCGGATGGTAGGCAAGAGCTACTTTATGTGTTACACCATATTTCTTTAGTAAAGTTTTAAATTGTGAATTACAAAAGTGCGCCCCTCCATCACTAATTATTGCCCTCGTGTACCAAATCTAGTGAAGATGTTAGACATTAGAAATTTTAGCACAACCTTGGCATCATTCCTTTGCGTAGCTATCGCCTCTATCCACTTCGACGCATAGTCTACTGCTAGCAAAATATATAAATTTCCATCGGAGTTGACAAAGGGGCCCATGAAATCAATCCCCCATACATCAAAGACTTCTACTTCAAGGATTCCATTCATGGGCATGCTTGCTCCCCGCTGAAGATTTCCAACCCGTTGACAACGGTCACACTGTCCTACAAAATGATGAGAGTCCTTGAATAAGGTTGGCCAATAGAATCCTGACTCTAAAACCTTCCTCGCTGTCCGGGTCCCCTTATGGTGTCCTCCATAGGGTGATGCATGACACTTTTCTAGAATACTATGAACCTCCATCTCGGGCACACACCTACGAATAATTTGATCAGCACAAATTTTAAATAGATACAGATCATCCCATAGGTAAAACTTCACCTGATGAAGGAATCGCTTCCTTTGTTGGTAGCTAAAATCCGGTGGAAAAACCTTGCTAACTATATAGTTAACGAAATCAGCATACCATGTGATACTCCCTTCTGTGACTGCAAGTAAACTCTCATCTGGGAAAGTTTCCTTAATCTCAACGTGTACGTCTTTCTCACACCCATTCTCTAATCTCGATAAGTGGTCGGCAATCGGGTTTTCTGCCTCCTTACGATCTTTGATCTCAAAATCAAACTCTTGGAGGAGTAGAACCCATCTAATAAGCCTAGGTTTAGCCTCCTTTTTCTCCACTAGATATCGGATTGCCGCGTGGTCCGTGTAAACTATGACTGTAGAACTAATCAGATAAGCGCGGAATTTATCGAACGCAAAAACCACCGCTAGGAGTTCTTTTTCTGTAGTTGTGTAGTTCACCTGGGCATTAATAAGGGTCTTACTAGCATAATGAATGGTGTGGAAAACCTTGTCGTGCATTTGCCCCAACACGGCTCCCACCGCATAGTTGCTCGCATCGCACATGAGAACGAAAGGTAGTGAGAAATCAGGTGCCTTGACAATGGGTGCCGAGATTAATTTTTCTTTTAACATTTGAAATGCTTCTAAGCACTCATTATTGAAAATAAAAGGTGTATCTTTCTCGAGTAAATTGCATAAAGGCTTTGTGATTTTTGAAAAAATTTCTAATGAACCGCCTATAGAATCCGGCATGACCGAGGAAACTACGAATGCCCTTGACATTCGTTGGCGGAGAAAGTTTTTCTATTACTTCAATCTTTGCTCGATCCACTTCTAGTCCTTGACTCGATACCTTATGTCCTAATACAATGCCCTCACGTACCATAAAATGGCACTTTTCCCAGTTCAGTACTAAGTTAGTCTCAACACAGCGGGCCAATACCCTCCCCAGACATGCCAAACATGCATCGAACGATTTACCAAAGATGGAAAAATTGTCCATGAATACCTCGATTCCATACTCTGCCGATCAATGCCTCGAGCGATGAGGTCGGATTGTATTGCCAGAATACAACGCTGAAATGTGGCGGGAGCGTTGCATAATCCAAATGATAGTCTCCTAAATGCAAATGTACCAAAGGGGCATGTAAATGTTGTCTTCTCTTGATCTTCTGGTGCAACCATCAGCTGGTTGTATCCTGAATATCCGTCCAAGAAGCAAAAATACTGGCTACCTGTCAATCTATCTAAGACCTGGTCAAGGAATGGTAACGAAAATGATTTTTTCTAGTCACCTTGTTCAATTTTCGATAATCAATACATATCCTCCATCCCGTGACAGCCCTAGTAGGTATAAGTTCATTATTTTCATTCTTAATAAGTGTTATCCCTCCCTTCTTTGGTACGCAATGCACCGGGCTTACCCACTTACTATCTGAAATAGGATATATAATGCCCGCGTCCAGCCACTTAATGATTTCCTTCATCACCACCTCCTTCATTGGAGGACTAAGCCTTCGTTGATGTTCGATGGATCCCTTCTCCCCATCTTCCAATAGAATTTTGTGCATACAGATGGATGGGCTAATCCCCTTGATGTCGGCAAGAGTCCAACCAATCGCTTCCTTAAACTCCCTTAGTAACTCAATTAATTTTAACTCTTCTTCCATTCTTAATGATGCATTGATTATGACCGAAAGAGTGTTATCTTTCTCTAGAAATACATACTTAAGGTGTTCAGGTAGTGGTTTTAATTCCAACTTAGGTGGTTCATTGATAGAAGGTTTTATCATTCTTTGTTCGCTTGTCCTAGTTATCACTTCAAAACTCTTATATGATGGCAACCCTTCACATGTATTGAGTATGTGAACAACTTCTTTTATTACTTTATCTTCTGCACCCTCGTCGTTAACTAAAATGTCTAACAATCTGTGATCAAAATCTTCTTCCTCGTGTGTCAACCTAGAGGGCACCTCAACCTCTTTGATTAAATAGTATTCTTCTCTATCTTCAGGGAATTTCATGGCCTTAAGTATATTGAAGGTTACCTCCTCTTCGTTGACTCTCATTGTTAGCTCTCCCTTTTGTACATCTATGAGGGTGCGTGCTGTGGCTAAAAATGGTCTGCCTAGAATAATAGGAACTTCCTTATCCTCATCCATATCTAGCACCACAAAATCGGCTGGAAAGATGAATTTATCCACCTTAACCAGTACATCCTCAACAATTCCCTTAGGAAAAGCTAAAGACCTATCGGCCAACTGTAGAGTAAGAGATGGTGTAATCTCTCCCAGGCCTAATTTTGTGTAAATAGATAAGAGCATCAGATTGATGCTAGCTCCCAAGTCACACAATGCTCTCCCTGAAAATGTCGTTCCTATCAAACATGGTATCGTAAAGCTACCTGGATCTTTTAATTTTTGAGGTAGTTTTTTTTGTAATATTGCACTACATTCTTCCGTTAGGGCGACTATCTCCCTCTCAACGAATTTCCTCTTCTTGGATAAGATGTCTTTCATAAACTTGACATAACTAGGCATCTGTTCAAGAGCCTCAGCAAACGGAATATTTATAGTTAATTTCTTAAAGATTTCCATAAACTTTTGAAATTGCTTATCGAGCTTTGTCTTCGCTAATCTAGATGGGAAGGGAGGTGGAGGATAGATGATTTCTTTCCTTTTATTATTTAGTGGTTGGACTTCAACTATCTCTGGTTCCTTAACTTCTGCGGGCTCTTCTTCTTGCATCCCCCTAGGTTCATTTCCTTGTTCATTCCTCTCGTCATCTCTAGCTTTTTCTAACAACCCATCTCCACTTTGAATTTCCACCCCACTCCTTAAAGCGATTGCATTACAATGATTTGGAGGTTCCTCTCTTGTTGGGTTAGGCATGGTATCTGAAGGTAATGATCCAATCGGCCTTTTGCTTAACGTGGTTGCTAATTGCCCCAACGTGGTCTCTAAAGATCTTAGAGATGACTCAATCCCTCCAATCCTAGACTCATTCTTTTGGAACATCCCCACAATAACTTCATCAGTTAACTTCCTAGGATTGTTTTGAGGATTCCCTTGGGTGGGATTCAGATTTTGATGAAATCCCGGCGATTGGTTCACTCCTTGATTATTTCTCCAAGAGAAATTAGGGTGATGTCGCCACTCGGGGTGATAATGATTAGCAAATCCTGGTGGAATTTGCCTCTGTTGTCCTCCTATATAATTGGCTTCCTCCGTTAATAGATTTAATTGTTCCACCGTTAGTGGTGCACTAGGCGCAGGATTAGATAATGAATCTAGCCTCTTGTTAATCAAGTTGAATTGTGATGCCATTTCGGCGGCTAAGGATGTGATTTGATCTACATGGTGCACCCCTGCTGGTTTACTTGTTGCTTGTCTTTCATATGCTTGATAATTATTAGACGTTAAATCTTCTAAAATGGTATACGCATCTTCCGGATATTTTTTTCATTAGGGAACCTCCCGCGGCTCCATCTACTAGAATCATGGTTGCGGTTTGCAACCCGTTGTAAAATGTGGATACTTGTTGGTGTTGTGCTAACCCATGGTGTGGACATTTTCTTAACAGCTCCTTAAAACGCTCCCATGCGTCGTAAAGAGTCTCCCCATGATGTTGCATAAATGTAGTGATATCTCTAATTAGTTTAGCCGTCTTAGAAGGTGGAAAATACTTATTTAAAAATTTATCTTCTAATTGGGCCCATGTGGTGATAGCATCATCGGGTAAAGAGTCCAACCAATCCCTTGCTCGTCCTTCTAAGGAAAAAGGAAATGCTCTTAGTTGAATTGCGTCTGCGGACACACCATTTGCCTTAAACATGTCGCATATTGTTAAGAAGGTTTTTAAATGAGAGTTTGCATCTTCATGGTTAAGACCCCCAAATCTATTTAGTTGAACTTGTTGCATAATGAAAGGGTCCATCTTGAAATTATTAGCTTCTATAGGTGGTCGGGCAATACTCGTGTGCAAACCTCCCCTAAAAGGTGTGTTGTAATCCCTACATGTCATTCGAGGCGGCACGTGTTGATTATTTGGATTCGCTTGCCCGTTATGGTTCACGTGACCCTCTATGTCATCGATAACTTGTTGTCCGTTATTATCCATCTCAGGATGATCAATGTTCTCCGTTCTATGGTTTCTTCGATTTTGTCTACATGTGCGTTCTATTTCTAAGTTTAGTGGCAATAATTCCGGGTTTCTATACCTTGACATACACCACAAAGCTTCGAAATAAGTGCTAAGACAAGAAAAATAATTAAAAACAAAAAATACTTGATCTCCAACTACTAAGGTTTAACTAATATTACGAGAAATAAAACACTAAACCAGTTGCGCTTCCCCGGCAACGGCGACAAAAACTTGATACGGTCAAAATGGATCTACGTAATCACGCAAGTGCACGTGTCGAATCAAGTAATAAAATGATGAGTTGAGTTATCGTTCCTAGAGGAAGTGCAACGTTAGTGCTCGTAATTACTAGCCTTACCCGTTCCGTGAATCCAAGTGGGATACTTTTTCTTAGTGGGTTAATTTTATAATAAAGAAACTTAAACTAACAAAATTAAAACTAATTAACACTTACTTAAGAGACTTTTATCAAATTGGAGAAATAGTCTCGTATGTGATTTCACTTGTTTGTTGTGATGAGTTCTAAGAATAAACCCTCATGAATGCTTAATTACTATCCTGCGATGAGTTGAAAGTAGATTTCTTTATCTCTCGATCTCCGAAATCCATTTACCCTAATTTACCTAGTTATCTCTAACTTAGATGAAATGAGAATAACATACACACACAACTCAAAGTTCGCTAGCGAGAAATGAAATCTCTTTCTTTCCAACACTATCTCATAATCTATATTGCACTTTCGTCACTCCTCTCTCGAATCTCGCGACGAAGTATGATAGTGGAATTTGGGTTAAGGATTTGTACGACTCCTCTCTCGAATCTCGCCGCACAAAATAGAGGATTCAACTCTAAACAACGTAACTCCTCTCTCGAATCTTGTTACGCAATCTAGAAGAAGAACACTTACTCCAAACATTCCATGAAATAAATATAGATCCAAGAAAAATAGTTTTCAACCATTCATAGAGGGAAAGTTAACATCAAAACATAACAACATCACAAGTTACTCTCACATACAAGACTTATGAAATTAGTTCATGCTAGAGGAATGAAACCACACGACAAGGAAAGTCTTACTAAACATGCTTAATGAGTTTTAATGCTGCAGGAATATGCGTGTAGATCTCGCTTAGACCCTTCTTACTTCTCGCCGGTGCGTCCAAACCCTAGCCGTTCTTCCTCCTCTTCTTTTCCAAGATGATGGCTCTAAGGTCTCCTCTCTCTCTCTGATTTCATGCCCCTTTAGGAATGAAAATCCCCTGTTAAAAATGAGCAGCCACTTTCCAATAGATGCTTCCTTCCATATTTAGTTTTGGCGCAAAATTCGAAATTCGAATTTTAAAAACGCTCAGACTTGTTACAACAACTGCAACAGGTTTCTGTAACAACTGCACAGCCAAAATACAATTCCTACACTTACTTTGCCAGTTCGATTTCTACGTCATTTCTAATAAGAAAAACATAATCAAAATATGTTAATTAAGCGTGAATAACATGACTATTAATTTATGGACATTTATACTAATTTAAGTCATTTCTTCTCATTTATCACAACGATTATGTAAAACTAGGGGACTAGATAACTTCAATTGAGAAGTTATCAATGTGCCCGAACATTGAATGGTTCTCCAGTATTAGGCACTGTGGAGGTGGTCGTGTTCGGATGGGGAACCGGTCAGAGTGCGAGATATCTGGAGTCGGGAGCATCAGGATTAGGATGTTCGATGGAGTGGTTAGGACCCTCACCAACGTTCGGTATGTGCCCGAGTTGAGGAAGAGCTTGCTTTCTCTAGGCACTCTGGAGGCTGCCGGGTATTCTTATACCAGTAGCGGCGGATATTTGGAGGTCAGGAGAGGCGCGCAGACAGTCTTGAGAGGAGAGCGTTCTGGATCGCTCTATAGACTGATTGACACCACGATTGCCAAGGGAGATGCGAGGAGAGAGGTCAGACCGTCTCTCAAGCTGCAGGATACGGTAGCGTATGCATTTCAGGCGATCTCCTCAGATCGCGGTTCCTTTGATAGAGCTTTAGAGAGCAGAGATCGTTCTCAGCGAAAGGCTAGGAAGGACCAGCGGAGGAGCGGGGCAGGATTCGTGGCTAGGGCGTGTGCTCGGAGAGAGGACCTTGGCAGAGGTAGAATCTTCGCAGCCGTAGAGGAGACGGGTAGAGAGTCATCTCAGGAGTACCCAGGCTCCGCAAAGGGAGCCATCTGGCTCAGGAGTCCCACCAAGAAACTCAGGTTTACTCAGAAGAAGGTGGAGCTGCACAGTGGTGTGCGCCATCAGAAGTCGAGGGAGTTCACTGGAGGTGGAGGCGTGGAGTTGCGGGAGATATCTACGGAGGAAAATGTTACGAGCATGCGAGAGAAATCAGTGAGAGCAGTCAAGTTCAAGAGCGGTCTTGACTTGACTCAGACTGATGCATGTTGATCGTGAGGACCCCAGGGAGAGGGGGCTTGTAGTCGCCAGTAGGGGAGATCCAGGTTGGAGGTTCAGATACGTTTGTTAGGCTTCGAGGTGGAGTTCGTGGTGGTGTTCATCGCGTGAGGCGTCAAGGTGGAGATTGTTGAGATTATGACACCTCCGCGATCCACGTGACCGGATCGTCGAGATCGCGACACGTCATCGATCAGTGGGAGACCACAATTCCTAATCCAGACTAAACCTATTTAAGAATATTATTTAGGAAGATCATTAATAAGAGGATATTTAATTATAGGATTATGACAGCTCATCAATCCGTGTGCCTCTATAATTCCTAATTTTGGAGGAGTCCTATATTTGGAATATCTTTATGAGGAAAAATGAGACAATCTCCTAAATAGGAGATCATCTTCCTAATTTGATATTTGATCTTGATCCTATAAATAAGAGCTCGCTCTTGCCGTTTCATTGAAGCAAGAATCAGAGAGGAATCCAGCTTATTTTCGGCCACCAGTGAGGAGTGTGAGAGCAGGTTCTGTGGAGGCGGTTTCCAGCGGCGGCGGCGGCAGCGAGCGTACCTCGCCGGTGCAGGAGGATCAGAGGCGGCGGCAGCAGGTTGCAGCGGCGATCTCCAGGTGGCATCGAGAGGTGTTCAGGCGGCGGCAGCGGCGACAACTCCAGTTCAGACAAGGCGCGGCGGCGGCGGCGGCAGCAGGCGTGTTGCAGCGGAGGCGGCGCATCAGGCTCAACTCAGGTGGAGGCGGCTTTGTCCAGCGGCGGCAGACAGCTCCAGGAGGCGGCAGTAGCAGGAGGATTCAGGTGGAGGCGGCTCTGTCCAGCGGCGGCAGACAGCTCCAGGCGGCGACAACAGGTGCAGGAACGGCGGATCCATCGGGGAAGAAGAACAGGAGCTGTCGCCCGGCGACATCGATACCGCCCGGCGATATCGGTTCTTCAAGTTTTGGGTTCTTTGGTCTTCCTTTGTTGTTCGACCGTATCTGTTTGGTCTCTGGTTGTATCTGTGTAACCTCATCAGTTTTAGTGGATCTTTCTGGCACGCTCTCCCCGTGGAGTAGGAGTCCCAACTCCGAACCACGTAATTATTTTTGTCGTCTGGTTGTGCTTGGTTTTGGATTTAAATTTCGTTTATCATAGTATTGCTCAGATTAGCTTCCGTTGCTAGATCCGCAGCGAACCACCGTAGTCGCGGATCTGGTCCCAATTTCACAACACAGACCACCACTCACTAAGCTCGAAATCTGTCTCCTGTTGTAGGTGATGAGCTCTTTCTGGTGTCACCCCGACACAGTGCGCTGTTGCGTCGAGCGTGCGAGAATTACTACGAAAATCTTGCAGAACACCTTTAACGTTGGAGGATTCTGGAGATGGGCAGAAAGTCGACTTGCACACCGGGATATCATGGTCCCGTGGATTTAGCCAATTTCTCTAGACGTTTGACGGGAGGTGACTAGTAGGAGGATTCTGGCAGAGCTATGCCCTAAGAAAGAAGAAAAGATGGGAGGAAAAAAGTTAGAAATGAGAGAAGTTTAAGTGTCTTTTTATAGATCCCAGATGTGGTTACAGTAATTACGCGGTTATCCGTTCACAGGTGATGATTCCCTGGCGGCGGGAGACCGCCAAGGGAGGAAGAGGAGTCGCAAGCGGCGGGGCGGCCGGCCGCGGGCGAGCAAGGTGGGCAGGCGGCCTTGGCGTCGGCTTCGTCTCGCAGCTGTAGCACCCAAGGTGGGGTGGGCGGCGCCGACCACCCCTAGCGGATGCGGCGTCGACCGTACCTAGCGGGTGTGGCCGACCAAATGTGCCCGGCCAGGATGGCCTAGTGCGGCCGACCGCACCTCGCAGCACCGGTCGTTCTACGCAGCCGCCGAATTGCGGTCACTGGGAGCGGTCACGCCGGCCGGCCGGGAAGGTCGGCAGCAGTACCGGTCGTGCCTTACGCGCGCGGGCTTGCGGATCATGCGGGGATCGGGCGTGCTGATAAGACGCGGGCTTGCGGATCATGCGGGGATCGGGCGTGCTGATAAGACGCGGGCTTGCGGATCATGCGGGGATCGGGCGTGCCGATAAGACGCGCGGTGGTTACCCCATGACTCCCAACTGAATTAGCACGGATGATGGAGATTCGGCTAAGCGCACACCGTACTTCCGATAAATTATGAGATGGGGATTTACTTCTAGTCTTCTAGAGAAAATTTTTTTTCCTGCGCTACCCGTTTCCAGAGGAAGGAGCGCGGGTAGCGCATGAGCCGTCTGATGGGCTTTAAAGAACAGGTTCTCTTTGTGTTTTCTTTTTGGTTTTTTTATTATTGTAAATCACAATCGTTAGATTTAAGATTGGACGGCTTGAATCTCAGCCGCTCCCAGAGGAGGAAACGCTACTCGTACAGAACTATTACTACTTCTAGAGATCTTGGTGTCGGCTGCGATGCGAAGGCAAGTGGCATCGTGAAGGAGAGATGGGGTAACATAGAGCTGCCAAATAAGGGAGGAAAGAGTTGAGCATGATTTTTAATTTTGCTGTGCATTGAATTTTATTACATATTATATGACAAAATACTCATTTCAGTCCCTAATCTTATTCCTTCGAATAAGTCCCCAACCTTATCATAAATACATATTTCAGTCCTTAACAATTCATGCCTTTAATATTTCAGTGTCCAACCTTTCATTATGAGTAAAATAGTCCCCAACATGTGAAAGCTTTTTATTTCAGTCCCAAATAAACGACAATAAGTTTTTTCGTTCACTTTAGGTCACGCGATCCTATTCCTCTCCCTCCCACACGCTAACTCCATCACAAATATTCCACGTGACGAATCCACGGTGCGACCACACAGCGTCTTCACCAGCGATGATGCGGTACCCGGCGACCGGGCGATACTACCATAGAGGCGGCGATTCCAGGTGATACCACCACCGGGTGGTGATTCCAGCAGGTAACCAGAACCTTTATTTGAGTTTCTGTGATTTGGGGTTGCTGCAATTTAATGTTTCTGCGATTTATGATATAAGTTTTGAAAATCAACATTTTTTTTGTGATTTCAGATATTGAGGTTTTAATGTTTTAGATATTCATGTAAGAACATTGATCTCTAATTTTTATTTTTGCGTTTCTGCGATTTAGTCATCAGAGTTTCTAATAAACCTCTGCAGGGCCTATTAGAACCCAAATCCAGTAGGTAATCAGAGTTTAATCTTGAACAATATAATTTTGACTGTTTTTTGTCAATATTCAGATTTTGGTTCATTTTGTTGTTTATTTCTGCAATGCTAAGATTTTTTGGCAATGTTGAACAACATGATGTTAATCAGAATTGAAAATTTGTTCGCCAATGTTCAGATTTTTTTACAGGTAGATGGATGGAGAAAATTCAAGAATATGAGCTATGTTCAGCTTTTTTTAGTCCCTTTAATATTTCCGCAATGTTCGATTTTTTTCCCGCAACTTTTCTGTTGTTTTAATGTCATGGCCCATTTAGATAGTTAAATAGGATGTAAATTTAAAGTGATGATAAGGTTGGAGACTGATTTGATCAAAATGAAGATTGGAGACTGAAATATTAAAGGAAATAAAGATTAGGAATTGAAACGAATATTTTGCCATATCATATTATCCTTTACTCAAATTAATGATAGGAATTGACCACTTATAATCCGGGAACATTCAACAAGAAAACAAATGCGGCAAATAGTCAAATACAGAGAACATCAATTTTTTTTTATGAAAAACCTCTAGAACGGAAAAAAATCATATATCATATATCAACTAAGATGACAAATACATCAACTAAGGTTACAAATAAGATTACAAATAAGATTGACATATCATATTTCAACTAAGATTACAAATACATCAATCTAAATTTGCTCAGTCTAGAAATCCCCTTTAAATTCAAAAACGAACCCCCTCCCAAAACCCTTCACAATGAAAAACTCTTCAAAAGTAAAACATCTCCAAACTCTCCTCAAGCACTTCAGCGTCGAAGACAAGATGACAAAAATATCCTTACAGCGAAGACGATAGAAACGGCATTGAGAACTCATGTTCTTCTACCGAAGAACTCCTTTGGCGATCGGCGGTAGTGACACCGCGACCCTACTATTTCGCAAACTGACTGCTTCAATATAGATTGGCCCTTCTCTAAACAGTTGCACACCTTTAAATAGGGCTCGGCAAACCTTATTAAACACAATGGCACAACCACATCAGCCATTTGATCGAGTTAAACAAGATCCAATGATCAGAAGACGCATATTTTTGGTCTAAACCCGTCATGTCGACACAGATCACGTGTCTCATCGACACGAACATCATCTTGTTGATATATACCATGTCTTGTCGACATGGTCCAGCCAGGTGATGGCGCCGATCCGATTCCACTCGACGACGCGCCGCGCGGCTACGACCTTCGCCCCAACACGAGAAAATCTTACCGCGACTTGAGCCGTGGAAAAATTACGTAGTTTGCTTGTTAATTTATTCGAACATTTTATGCGTATTTTGTTTTAGTCATACGCGCCCGATCGTCCAAAATGTTAGGCGGTCACGGGTTGCCGTTTATTTCCTGCATTTTATTTTTTGACCAAGACATTTGGATGGCTAGGATTAGGTACTCAAAATTGTGTGGCTAGGATGAGAGTGTTGAGTAGTATAAATACTCCTCATCTTTGGGTTGAACCCTAATAAATATATTTTGAGCAAAAGCAAAAGCATAGGCTTCTCCTTCTCTCCCGTTCGGCGCGACTCCGACGGATCCGCCCGGCGCGATACCGGCGAGCTGCCCTCTTCCTCCCCGACGAGACACCGACAACGCTTCCCCTCCCCTCCGGCGTGACTCCAGAGCCCACTCTTTCTCCCGTGACAGGAGCAGTCGGGCCTAGGCCATTCTTCTGCTTCGCGTCTAACCCCATAGGCGCGACACCGATCGGCCGCCCCTCCGCCGGCGCGACATCGCCCAACTCCTCTTCCTCCGGCGAGACACCGGTGCGACCCCCCACTCCCGCACGGTTGCACCTCCAGCTCCAGCGCCTCCGTCGACCTAGTCGGCCTTCCTCCATTTGGCGCCGGCGACAGTCGGATTCCCCACCAGAGCAAGCCAGTGACCAGCCCTCGGTTTCGCCGGGCGACACCGAGAACGTCTCGGTTGGGTAACGACGTTCCTTCCACTTCCCCCTTGTGTGATTCATCTTTTTTGTGTTGTTCTTGTGGTGGTAAATGAAATTGTGTGCGATCGGACAACGTAAAAACAAATCGGAGCAAGTCCCGCTCGGCGCCGTGTCCCCGTTCAATTGATCAGATGGGTATGAGAGGGTGGTTTGAAACCCTCTTATAAAGGAGGTTGGGGGATCGAGGTCAGGCAACGCCTCGCAAACCTCAACAACCCGCCACACCGTATTAAGTCGGGTCCTGGGTGCCCGGAATGGGGTAGGCCGCAGGCGGTGGTGGAGAGGGGTTGAGACCGTTGGACTGCAGTCCTGGGCGGGGGTGGCCCGGGATACTCACGCGAGTGCGTCGGCCCCCTGTTAACATGTGGTGCTAACATCATCCTTGGTCTCATTAGATAAGAACAGGCCAAGCTTGCTCACCATATCATCACAGTGACGCAGCGCCTTAATTTCATTTTTCAGAAATTCCTGAATAAACCCAAGAATTAAAAACAATAAAACTAACATAAGAGAATCTGATGATATTTTAAACTCTTAGCCCCTCCAATCGGCAAAGCAGTGACTACTGTCTTAGAATTGAAACTAGTTTATAAAAAACCAAGAATGCCCTTTTCTGATCCACAGAAGATTCTGATGCGGTTGATGTTGTAAAATCCGATACAAAAGCAGACACAGCTATAATATTATGCAGGTAACAAGAAAACAGAAAACAGCCACAAAATTTATATAATTAAAATATAAATTCAAATACAAAGAAAAACAAGAGAAAAATGACCGCCCGGAGAGTACGTCGTGGATGCACCGGACACGTACGATCCGCGGCGAGAATCTGAGATCTGGACTGCAATCCGCCTTGCGGACGCACAAGGTTCACCAAACCTTCAACGTCGAAGTCCGACGTTCAGCCGCACCACCACCGGAGAACAAACGCCACCACCGGAGAGAAACCTCCGTCGAGGCTAACTGCACACGCGCACGCCGTCGACGCCCCGCCTCTCAACTCCAAAGGAAATCCACTGCAACGCCGACGGCAACCTCCACCAAGCCCGGCGGCAACACCTCTCTCAAAGCCGGCGGTTATTTCCTCCAAGACTGGCGACGAGCACTCTCGGCCGACGACCACTCCGAGTGCACGAACGAGAGCGAGAAGAGGAGAGAGAGGGCGGCTTCCTCCAAAAGAATCTTCAGGCTGCTCTCACCTTGGATTGCTACAGGCGGCACTCCCCTAAAAAGGTACAGGCGGCTCTCATTCCCAAATGCTACAGGCCGGCTTTTAATATCTTCACACGGTGGGGATGATATAAATCATATCATGGATGCAAAGTTAAAACAAGGAAGTAAATTATTCCTTATCTTCAATTTTGGCTACCCACCGAAATCTCAAACAGGAAAGATATTTTTCCATTTAACCACTGATTTTGGTAACTCCGTAGAAGGAAAAAACTACAATCCAAAACCGGATCTAGCACGACCGGATCCGAAACAAACCAACAATCACCACCTTGGTTCGGGATCCGGAGCCACCACTTGCACAAAGCACTCCTTGCACAAAGCACCATCTGCACTAGGCATCAACTGCGCGAAGCAACACTGCACGTAGCACCAGTCTGCACGAAGCACCACCTCAAGGACCTGAGGCGTCAGCCGACCTGCTCCAGTCGACTCATCCCTGCTCGGGCTCAACCTCCGAATGTCGACGCAACTTGATCGCTAAATCTGACTCGCCTAGTCAGACTACCAGAAGGACGATCCCCTGCACCACCTCGACCATCAACTCTGTCAGCCGCAGAAATCATGGGCACACCACCTCGCATCGGGGTCCGCATTAGCCGGTAAAGACTACCCCACTGCATAGCTCGCATGAGCACGGTGCGTCCTCGCATCACCGTCAGAACTCCACCTCTCGCCGCAAAACTACATCCTCTGGAGTCTAGTCTGCCCAGCGATATCAAATTCTTGCGCAGCTTAGGTACCAGGTGTACCCGCTCAAGCCTACGCACTACTCCATCATGCAACCTGATGTCCACTGTCCCGGTCCCCGTGACCTCACATGCTGAGCCGTCACCCAGAAAGACCGACCCAATCGTCACCTCCAGTGAACTGAACATCCCTGCATCCGAGCAAATGTGCTGCGAAGCACCAAAATCCAATACCGAGCTATCAGAGTCACATGGACTCTTAGTGATGAGGAGAGATACATCACTATCATCTGTCGTAGCTACCGCCGCCTTGCCCGCACCCTGGACGTCCTTAGAAATCTGCGCACGCTGCGGACAATTTCGCCTGATATGGCCACTCTGCTTGCAATGGTAGCACGTCACTGCCTTTCTCGATGTGGATCTGGCCCGTGCACTTCAAGATCCCTTCTCGAACTGCCTCCCTTGCCGTCCTCCTACTGCCAAAGCATGCTCACCCTCAGGAGCGGGGTCCGACAACATCTGACTGGACAGTAACGCAGACGTGATCTGCTCCACGTCTACTGTATCCTTCCCATACAGCAGAGTGGTCTGCATGTGCTTATACGACGCCGGGAGCGAGGTAAGAAGAATTAAGGCCTTGGCTTCTTCCTCCACCTTCACACCAACCACATGCAGTTGGCTCAGAAGTCCTTTGAACACGTTGAAGTGTTCCTGCAGGTTACCACCTTCCTGCATCTTCAGGCCGTACAATCTCTGCTTTAGTAACAGCCTCGTGGTCAACGACTTGCACATATAGAGTCCCTCCAGCTTCTCCCACAACGTGACAGCTGACTCTTCATTACCGATGTTGAACAACACCTTGTCGTCGACGCACATCCTAATAGCGCTAGTGACGCGCTCATCCATCTCCGTCCACTCAGAATCCTTCACCGGAGCGGACAAAGTATCACGGCCCCGCAGAACTTGGATCAACCCCTGCTCAACCAGCATATCCTTGACCTGAATCTGCCATAGGCGAAAGTTCCCGCTGCCGTCAAATTTCTCCACCGAATACCTGGCCAACACGGTGTTCTTCGCTGTCATAGCTGTCTGCATTACCTCTAGATGATCTGATTAATTCACGGATTAGATCTGGGAAGATAGGAAGCAGACCGATGTCGTCACCTACCGTTGACCCAAACCCAAAACCGGAACGTCCAATCAATCACCTACACGGAACCTGACTCTGATACCACTTGTTGTAAAATCCGATACAAAAGCAGACACAACTATAATATTATGCAGGTAACAAGAAAACAGAAAACGACGACAAAATTTATATAATTAAAATATAAATTTAAATACAAAGAAAAACAAGAGAAAAATGACCGTCCGGAGAGTACTTTGTGGATGCACCGGATACGTACAATCCACGGCGAGAATCTGAGATCTGGACTGCAATCCGCCTTGCGGACGCACAAGGTTCACCGAACGTTCAACGTCGAATTCCGACGTTCAGCCGCACCACCACCGGAGAACAAACGCCACCACCGGAGAGAAACCTCCGTCGAGGCTAACTGCACACGCGCACGCCGTCGACTCCCCGCCTCTCAACTCCAAAGAAAATCCACTGCAACGCCGGCGGCAACCTCCACCAAGCCCGGCTGCAACACCTCTCTCAAAGCCGGCGGTTATTTCCTCCAAGACTGGCGACGAGCACTCTCGGCCGACGACCACTCCGAGTGCACGAACGAGAGCGAGAAGAGGGGAGAGAGGGTGGCTTCCTCCAAAAGAATCTTCAGGCTGCTCTCACCTTGGATTGCTACAGGCGGCACTCCCCTAAAAAGGTACAGGCGGTTCTCATTCCCAAATGCTACAGGCCGGCTTTTAATATCTTCACACGGTGGGGATGATATAAATCATACCATGGATGCAAAGTTAAAACAAGGAAATAAATTATTCCTTATCTTCAATTTTGGCTACCCACCGAAATCCCAAACAGGAAAGATATTTTTCCATTTAACCACTGATTTTGGTAACTTCGTAGAAGGAAAAAACTACAATCCAAAACCGGATCCGGCACGACCGGATCCGAAACAAACCAACAGTTGAGTGTATTTTTCTGGCATTGGAAGGTGTCTTTCTTCTATACCCTGGACCTGGATCGAGGATGGAAGCTGCTAGGGCACGCCGGAGATAGACAAACGAACTTGTAAGGGTGCTGCTAGGGCATGCCGTAGAATGTCGAAGCTGCTAGGGCACGACGGAGATAGACGAACGAACGAAAAATTGGAAGGGTGCGCCTACGTCGCCGGATGTTGCAGAGGTTGGCTCGGTAGTAGTCGACGCCGCCAGATATCGGAAGGGAGAAAGACTCGCGCTGAGGAAATGAATACACCGCCGGATATTGGAGAGACGGGATAGCCCTGTGCGAAGTTATGTGGTAATGAGGGTTGCGGGACTGAGAAGATCGAGCGAGAGAGAGATCTTCCTGCGGAAGAGAAAGGGCGAGCGAGAGAGAGGCTGCGGGTGAGAAAGGGTGAGCGAGAGAGGCTGCGGGAGAGAAAGTGCGAGCGAGAGATAAAAAGTTTTATTTAATATATTCAGTCGAATTTAGTCGACCGAAGTGAGGCCCGACCATGGGGCGTTCTTCGATATCCGCACTCCACATATTCGGTGCAGCTAACTCCTTGTGTGGACGGAGTATTTGATTACTCCATTTATTTTTTTCATGCACTAATAAGAGAATATTTGATTACTGAATATTTAAAATCATCAATTTTAATACAAACACGAAAAGAGGTCCTCTAGGTCAAGCAGGGCAAGGCTCTACGTCATCAATTGGGGCCCGCGTGAACGTCAATTATAGAGCTGCAGGAGCCTGTTTCAACCATCTCAGCTTCGTTTTCTAGCGTGGCGATCACGTGATATGCCACATGCAAGATCACGTGCACCTCTGCGCAAAGGGTTCGCAGCAGGGCTTTATAATTATTTATTATTTTCTATTCAAATTAATGAATTATATAATAGTTGCTGACAGCCTGACATTTTTCTCGTAACTCGCGACGCCCCGCTGCTCTTCGGATTCCTGTGCACAACGAATAATAATTACGTTCGCGTACCGTTCTACAAAGTGGGAGCAGTAGAAATACAGTTCTTTTATCTTTTGATCGAACAATTGTTAAAGATAATAAAGTAAAAATAAGAAAAAATCACAGTTTAAATTCATATCCAACAGCTTATGTGTAACCCGTGCTCTTTAATCAATGCAATGCAAGGAAAAAATATGCGCGCTGATATCCGCACTGCACTTTTGGCTATTCGCACTCACCGCTATTCGCATGCATTCTTTTGAACTCAGGCCCTCAGCCTTAGAACCCTACCTCAGAATCACAAAAGTTCCTACCTCAGAATCCTGCAGTGCTCCTACAGCTCAGTGGTCTACTGACCACCTACCTCAGTCTTATCTATAAGGCCAACAGCTCAGGTTTTTCAGCCCTACAAATTCAGGCACAAAATCCTACTCTTATAATGCTACAACACTTCTACAACTCAGAACCCTTCCATGTACCTACCTCAATGTCCTTCCAGGCACATACAGCTCAGCCTCCTCCAAGGCCTACAACTCAGTGACGCACTTGTCACCTACAGCTCAGTGACTCATCAGTCACCTACCTCATCCTTAATACTAAGACATACTACTCAGGCTGGGAGGACAGCTCTCAGATCCACACTTGTATTCTACCTCAGTACCCCGGCTATCCGCAAGCAAATCGTTATTTGCACTGTACTTTTGACTATCCGCACTCACCGCTAGTCGCAAGCGTTCTTTTAAGTTAATGGCAAAACATGACTAAAATTATATTCAAATAATATATTAGAGTCCAAATATTATATCCAAAATATATATATCAAAGTCCAAAATTCATATTCAAAAATATATTATAGTCCAAACATATTATTCAAAGCATCGTAGAGAATGATAAATTAAATCTTTTCTTCACTTGTAACATCAGCATAAATGAAAGAATTTTTTTTTAGATAAATATTTAACGAAAGTATACGTATATAAACAATGAACATATTCAGCGTATCTTTTCATAGCACATCGTCCAACTTCACTAACATTGTATTCCCGAATTGAGAAGGAGAAAGTGTAATACGCTATTTATGATGTCTTTTCCAATCTTCCGCTATGGCCTCGTGATATCTCATCCATAATAATATGCAGTATCAGAGAGTACTATTTTAATGTAAATTTATATTGCTTATCTTTAACTGAACAAATTTTTTGTGCATTTGATCTAACACATTGCTAGCATTTGGTAAAGAAAACAGAGGAAGAAAAAAAAAAACCTCCGATTTTGTCACAGTTTCATGGAGAAAAAAAGACAGAAGTGAAGAGTGTGGAGCAAAGAGGAGGAGGAGATCATACCTGAGAATGGATCGCTTGGGGATTGAATCGCAGAATAAACTGGATCGCAACAGGATGAGTTCAACCGCCAGAGGAGTTGGATCACGGCTGGCGAGAGAACAGAGTAGGGCTTGCCGATCCTTGTCGCGGGCAAGATCGAAAAAGGGACGAGCTGGACTATCCTTGTCGGCGGCGAGGCGACCTGAAATCGCCAGGGGTTGAAGAGCGGCGAGCTGAAACCGCAAGAAGTTGAAGAAACGGAAGAAACCCTAGATGGGGAGGCGGGCGAAAAAGATGAGGTGGCGTGCAGGAAAAAAACTCGTTAACTTTGAAGAAAAAGAAAACACCTAAAAAAGTTAGTTTTGAGTGTGGATATCCAGAGAAGGAGTGCGGATATCACGACCCAAAAATATTAGTGCACAAGTATTCAGATTTAGAGATGGGGCCACTATAACGATAACATGTGGTTTTCCTCTATTAAATTGGTCGTAATTTTTTGAAGTTTGAAATACTTTTTAAAAAGTGCTTTGATATTTACTTTTTAAAAATAATTGGTCGTAGCATATTATGTGTATTTTACAATCAGTTTTTTATGCATTTCGTTCATATATTGAACACAAGGATATCGTCATATCAATTATAATTTTGCGATCATATTTTGCACTATTTGCGATTATATTATGTGAATTTTGTTAGGGTTTGAGCCGCTCAAAGTATTCTACTATGTCCCATTTAAGTATGAAATAAGATATATATAGTACTTGCAGCATAGAGCCAAACCCTAGAATAACACGAAACTCGTTATCCTATTCCGAGTCGGGCTCAACACGTGCAGACATATTATAATATAAATCTAACAATCTCCTCCTATTTTCGCCGTGAACCCAGACTTCAGAGAGAGGGTGGTTTGTGCAAATTCAACCAACTGTGAATCATACACAACCGTGTTCAGCACATATTTCAAACAAAATTAGACTTGAGCACAGAATAGTATGCACGCATAAGTAAAACGAAACTCAGCTGCAACACAGAATAGTCTCAGGTACAACAAGACACAGACCCAATACGCATGGTGTCCCAAACAAACAGAGAGCTAATAGTCCAATCAAACAGTGCATAAAAGAATAGCTAAAACAATGCTCTGAATAGAAGTAGCAGAAGATAAACTAAAAACATTCTAAAACTCATCATCCAAAAGATCATTGTACAATCCCGTATTCGCAGAGTGGGGGCCCTCCCGACAAGCGCAGGAACAACTATGAGTTTTTAAGCTTTTGGAGTGGTTTGCACTCTTGGTGACCAATTTAGGCATAGCCATTGGAATAAACTAGTAGGGGGAGGAAAAATCTGCCTCCCACCAGTGGCCTATTTTTTGGGGGGCGGGTGCGACAAGTAGGCTGGCACTCGCCCCGGCTTGATAGGTGCGAGGGGGGAATAACGAGACCGACCGGAGGTCGGGACTCGCCCCTGCCCCGCGGCCTGGCGGGGCAAGACCGGCCGGGGGCCGGGGTTTCGCCCCTGCCCCGCGGCCTGGCGGGGGGAGACCGGCCGGGGGCCGGGGTCTCGCCCCTGCCCCGCAGCCTGGCGGGGCGAGACCGGCCGGTGGAGGGGTCTCTCCCCTGCCCCGCGGCCTGGCGGGATGAGACCGGCCGGGAGTCGGGGTCTCGCCCCTGCCCCGCGGCCTGGCGGGGCGAGACCGACCGGAGGCCGGGGTCGTCCGGCCGGTCTCTCCCCTGCCCCATGCTTCCCAGTTCTCCGGGATTCGCTCGCTCGACCCCAGGATGGTGGAGGAGTAGGGTGGTTTAACCCCCACTCACCTCAGGCGTCTGGGGAGGGTGAGGGGGATGGTTTAGCCTCCTCCCGCCCTTGGACCTCTTTTGACCATGCTTTTATCGTTGTAACCGTGGGGGTGGAATTACCTCTTTGCCCCCCAGTGTGGGCGTTTTCTATTGACCCAATGCCTATTTGGCGGAGGGGTATTGTTGATATTTTGGTCCATGGGATTAGGAAAACTATAAATAGACCCTTAGGGGTGCCTTGGAGAGCATTGCATTTGAGCCACAAAAATCCCTTTGCTTTCTTCCTCCAAGGCACCTAGCTCAGTATTGGTTAGGGAGGGGGAGACTTCAAAGCTCTTTCGGGTGTGAGGTGGGACCTCCGCGCTAGAGCCGAGGGTCTATTCCTAGTTCCCCAAGTCTTTGGTCCGTGACGTTCCCCCGAGTGTAGTAGGTGTGAGGTCACCCCTCTTTTGGGACCCCGAACTCCACAGAGGTCAATTTTGGCTTCAACAGGTGGGACCTCCGCGCTAGAGTCGAGGGTCTGTTCCTAGTTTCCCAAGTCTTTGGTCCGTGACGTTCCCCCGAGTGTAGTAGGTGTGAGGTCACCCCTCTTTTGGGACCCTGAACTCCACATAGGTCAATTTTGGCTTCAACAATCATCTTGATCTGGATTTCAGTCAACCAGTGCTCCTCCTATCCCAACAACCCCTGCAATTTCAATAGATAATTTCATTTTAAAATGAATTCTATCATTTGCAAATTTGCAAATATCTAGTTCTACAAAAAATAACTTAGTATTAATCATTTTAATTTGGATGAGAGAACACGTTCACAGAGTATTATAGTTTTACCTCAGAACCTGATATCTGTTTCAACCGAAACGATTCCAGACTTCTGGACACCGCAGCTATATCTATGATCCTATATGGAATGTCACAGTTACTGCCCTTCTAAAGTTAATTGGAACTCATCAAGTTTGGAATGGAACCAATCTCCAAAAGAAGAGACAAGACCAAGTCGGATTGTGTTATTAAGTTTGGAATAACACTCTTCTCCAAGGCAAAAGCAGAATCCAGGTGAAGTTGTTAGCATCAAGTTTGGAATGAAACAACTTACCAGATCCGAGCTCAGCAACCAAGAGCATCAACGAAACACAACAGACTTGCTTTGACAAAGGAAATCAGAATAATCAAAATGTTTGGACAAAGGATGAACTAAATCACCTATTACTGAACTAAGGCCGAACTAAATCGTCTTTAGTCGCATTTCCCCCACTGTTTTGATTAGATGCTCTTTTGGCATTCATTTCGTCAATGGAACTGCCAGATTATCCTTTGAACGTACATCAATAAAAGTGATAATTCTTTGTTCTTTTAGATAATTCAACAATGCATGTCTCAGTCGTACATGTCTCCTCTTAGTATTATAGAGGGTATTCTTAACAACTTGAACTGCTGCTTGATTATAACAATACAAGCTCAACGAGTTGACTTGTAACATAGACAAGGGAATGTATAAAATCAAGTTCCTGATCTAATCTGCCTCTTCACCGGCCAAGGATAAGACAAACAACTCAGCTTCCATAGACGACAATGCTATACAGGTCTGTCTTTTGGATTTCCAAGTGATAGAAGCTCCACCCAAAGTGAATATATATCCACTGGTGGACTTGCTGTTCCCGAATTCTGAACACCATGACGCATCAGAATGTCCCTCCACAAAAGGTAGGTAATAAGTATAACATAAAACATAATCTTTAGTACCTCTCAGGTACCTCAACAGCCTATCTAGGGCTTTCCAATACTCTTTGCCTGAATTACTGGTAAAACGACTCAGCATGCTAACCAAGAAAGCAATGTCTGGTCTAGTACAACTTGTGGCATACATGAGACTACCAATTATTTTGAAATATTTGACTTGATCAATGTTGGTCTCTACGTTAGGACTCAACTTAACATTATGATCAAATGACATCTTAATCGACCTACAGTTATCATATCCCTAGGTAGAAAGAAGTTGCTCAATATAATGAGTCTGACTAAGAGTAACTCGACTCTTGTCAACTTTAACCTTCATACATAATAAGGTATCCACATGACCAAGGTCCTTCATGTCAAAAACTTCTACCAGAGTGGATTTAATATCCATAACTACAGCAGGATTAGACCCCAAAATCAACATGTCATCCACATATAAGCATATGATGACTGTCTGATTCGACAATGAGCGGTGATAAAGATATTTGTCAGAGAGACTGTACTGAAATCCGAGGCTCTTTAGCAAATGGTCAAACTTCATGTGCCACATCTTAGACGCTTGTTTAAGCTCATAGATTGATTTATCCTGTTCCACTTAGAGCATGTGACACTCTTCAGATCCGCGAGCAAAAAATGATCAGGCGGACTCTTCCTTGCAGATCTTGAACGGCGACGGGAGCGAGAAGATAGATCACCGAAAACGAGATCATGATGGAAGAGGATCGAGCACCAGAGCGGCGGAAATCGCAAAATCACACAGAGCACCGTGAACGGCGGATTCACGAACGAGAGACGACGGCGGAATCGAGAGCGAAACCCTTGCGGTTACTTTGAGAATGTTAGGGTTTGAGCCGCTCAAAGTATTCTACAATATCCCATCTAAGTATAGAATAAGATATATATAGTACTTCAAGCATAAAGCCAAACCCTAGAATGACACGAAACCCGTTATCCTATTCTGAGTTGGCCTCAACACGTGCGGACATATTATACTATAAATCTAACAAATTTTACAATCATATTTTGTATATTAGAATGACTAAAAAAGCGTTACACTGAAAAAATTATATATTGGAAGAATTCAATTAAAAATCGCAATGTGCACAAAATATTACTCACATAAAAATATGATCGCATTGTGAACAAAATATGATCGCAAAATTATATGTGATATCCTTGCGTACAATATATGATCGCAATGCATACAAATATGATCACAAAAAACACATAATACGGTCGCCGAGATATCAATTTTTGATATCCCTGAAATCATAAATGATATCTAGGAGATCATAAATGATATTTGAGTCTCCATAAATAATGTTTTGGAAAACATTTTTTAAAAGCGCCTTTTCAGATAAGAAATTAAAAGCCACATCACCTATTTTAAAAAAAAATACTTATTTCAGATGATTAAAAAATATGACGTGTCGCCATCATAACGGCTCCGTCTCTAAATCTGAAGACGGGGTGCAGGCCCAAAAATTTCTCTCTAAATGGAGAGAATTTTAATCCAAATATGCAGGGACATGTTTTTTAATCACCATTCTGGAATGGAACCACCCATTATAAGGTGTGTTATGAGTTGCTTGAGACTTTTGGTAGATTGGATTAAAATTGGACGTCTTAGTCTGTGGAGGGGTCGAGCGTGCACACAGTCACAGAGAATGTAGAAGAATGGACAAACAAGTTTTAAACGTGAAAGTTACCTGTAAATTAGGTAAAAAATCATGTGACTGGTTCGATGCCGGTCAAACTTCACTATTTGCAGTGGTTTACATGGCTCTGAAGAAATGAAGGATGATATATCATTCCGCGTTACAGCATGGGGGGGGGGAGGAGAAAGTAACTTGTTTGAAGGATGATATATCACCACTCACGATGCTTAATCTTTGTAATTTGCTGGTAGTGTTGAACGCTCGTAGTCGCTGGCTTAATCAGTGATGAAAAATGGGAGTTGCGGAGATGAGAATGCTTAGGTAGATGTGTGGACACACAAGATTGGATAAAATTAGGAATGAAAGTATCATGGATAAGACAGGGGTAGCACCAATTGCAGAGAAGATGCGAGAAGCTCGTCTAAGATGGTTTGGACATGTACAAAGGAGACCGTTAGAGGCACATGTTGGGCATTGTGAGAGTCTAGTCACTAGACATGTTAAACGAGGGAGGGGTAGTTCAATAAAGACTTGTAATGAAACTGTAAGGAAAGACATGATATATATGTGCTTCGATACAAGGATTTATAATGTATGAACCCCAAGTCAATGAATATATGCCCCTTAGGATTGTGCGCATACATGAGATGAATGTATCGTGTTGGTAGTGGAAGAAACTCAGCCTAGAATGTATTGAGGCTTATCTCTTTGTTTATTGGGCTAGTTATATACCAACTTGGGTTTCCCCTAGATCTTATTTTGAAAATGATGTATCACAAATGTATGATATCAAAGTTTTGTTTATTCAAATATTACACAAACGATGGTGATTATATTTGATTGGTGATTAAGATATTATGACATTTGGAATAGAGATTCATATTAATGTTCATCCTTAGTATTTTGACCAAGAAAGAGGTCACACATGCTTAAGGTGCAGATAACAGACACTTATATGTTGAATTGTACTCTGGATAATTACCCAAAGGACGTGAAACTTGATATTTACCATCATATCCACTATAGGAAGTGCTCCAAAATTGGGTGTAATTATTAAAGCAGCACGATTTCCCTAAATTTAGTGAGTTTAGTTAATAGTTGTTATATGTTGAAATTATCAAAAAAAGTATGGCTTGTCGGGTGATAAAATTCTCTATATTTTATTATGGAATAAATATGACATGAATGATCACATGTGGAAATTGTAGGACATTTGTGGATTGAATAGTGTCATAAAAATGAGGAAGTGTGATCGCAAAACTTGATTATTAAGTAATTAGAAATTAAGGGGTGAAAATTCAGGATGTTTGAACAATTATGATATTTTTTTGTGTCATGGCATTGGAGGTATAATGATCCCAAAAAACTTAAGAACAAGTGGAGATCATGCTAAGTTCTAGAAGATGTGTAAGCTAAGATCACGATTTGATTTTGGAAGTGGAGTCCGAATATTACTTGCATATGTGAATACTAATATCATGTGTATAATGATTCTTTGTTTTGGACATAAGAGATTTTAGATGAGCAAAACAACATTGAAAAACTCTTTCGAGTGTAAATCTACGGTATTTTTTTGAGTAGTAGACAATTTCTTAATTTTAGAATTATACTACCATGTTTGCATCGCAAATCTTCATCATGTTCATATCGACGCCAACTTGATGTTAACTTATCCAACCCAAGAAAACATTCAACTGGTCAACTTGTTGCTTTAGAATAATCATACAAAACATTATTGGTCGATTCACTTTTTTGTGTCGATAATATACAAAGATCTAAACTCTTTTTATTGAAAGCGGTCGACCATTTTATTCTAACCTTATATAAGTCACAATCATCTGTTATCGTCCAAGTTTGCTCTTGTTACCATATCATTCTAACACTTCTCAAATTCAACCTCAATATCACATTTATTCATGCAATGGTAAAAAAAGATTTCATACCTTTATCATGATTGAAAGTAGGTACTTTTGATGATGTTTTCTTTGAGATGTGCCATTTATACAAACAATGCCGAGTACTGAGAAAAGCTCTCTCAATGGCAACGAACATTGTCTGCTCTTGATCCATAAATTAACATCGTGATGAGCTGTTTTCCACTAATAAACCACAAGAAAGTTTCGAACATCCAACAAAAAGATTCAATGATCTCTGTTGCTATGAATGCCCTACCTATAAAAATATTTTGCCAATGATGGTTAACAGTAATAAAATGTGCACAAGTCAAATTGTACTTGTTTAATCGATATGTTGTATCGAACACGATAACATCACTGAAACAATCATAATTGATTTTACAATGCCCGCCGACCTAAAGAAAACTAGTCAGGTTATTCATTTCATCAGTTTGTATATCAAAAGAAAACATATTATCCTCGGAGTGTCATTCCTACAATTTTTTGACAAGTTTATGACATCCCCACTATCTATTTGAGTTTTTATTTCTCGTTGGACAAAATTGTTAGCATCAGTCTTACAAAATCCTACATTTTCAACACCACCAACTTCATTGACAAGAAAATTGTATGCATCAGTTGTTTTAATACCCACATCAGTCATATTCTTCAGAAGGCTAGCTGGACAATAGACATACTGCGATGAGATCTTAGCAAATGTTTGTCATTTTTTGATGCAAGTGGGTGATTGTGTTACTCGACGAACTTCGTAAAATCTCAATTCTTACCTTCATTGCCGACATTGAATTGTATGCAGACTAAACAACTCGTCCGACTATCCATTTTATTGTATTTTGTTTGTCAATCGCTGGTTTTGAAACTTTTAGACAGCTTTAGCGCAACAATACCCTCGACCCTTAATAATCCTAGTATGTGTCCAATAAACAATATGCTGCTTCTAAACACTAAATCCATTTTTACGGGCATAGTCGCAGTACACATTATATGCTTCCTCCTCACCATGTATAATTGGGAATGCTACAATTCCTTTATGCAAATTAGAAATACAGTTGTAAGTGAAAAATTACAGTTGCTACAATTTCAGTTGTCACATAAAAATTTCAGTTGTAACTGAAAAAATTATAGTTGTAACTGGAAAGTAATTACTGGTTTATATAAATTTCAACTATAATATGAAGAATTAGCTGAGAAAACAGTAGCTGTAACTTGCAGGTTTATGTTCATAGATTTGAATGAAGTTGGATCATCAAAGGAGAAAATAGATTAAAGACTCGCATTGTCAAAACTATCAACTACTATTTTCTCATACGCCTGTTGCATGATTAATTAGGGATTGATTCTGAAATTTTGCAGCTCGGAGAGAGTAAAATGAGAGAACACCTACTGCAGATGAAAGATGAGAAGAATAAGTAAAAAAACAATTATTTTTGGAGCTCAGAAAAGGTTAGGTTTTCCTACCAGGAGAGAGCGACATGGGCAATGATGAGCTTCTTTTGAAATTAAAAACCTAATAATGGATGTTGAAATCAAAATTTGGTCTCAACGAGAGTTCAGCGTCAAGGGGGTAGCTTGCACCTACTTCTCTCGAACATGAACTCTTGACCGATCGCTCGGAACTAGAAACTGACCCTGAGCTGCAGCGTGGAGGTCCCGGCACACACCCGGAAGATTTCAAGAGCGTTTCGCCTCCTAAACTAGAAGCTGAGCTGGACACATTGGAGGGCTCTCGCAGCCGAACCAAATAACCCAAGGAAAAAGAAGTCAAAAGAACTGGATTCCCTCCAAAGGTGCCCACAGAATCTATTTATAGAATTTCAAGTCTGGTCTGCAAACAACGTAACTCCGCTATTTTAGAAATGCTATACACAACCCAAATTGGTCTACCAACAACGTAATTTCGCTGTTCTGAATGGCTAATAACAAACCAAAACACAATCCTGGTAAAAGACACTAATGAGCGAGTGGTCCATGAAAATGCCACTCACCTATGGCGGCAAATGATCGATGGGACTGGCACTCGCCACCAGCCCGTGACCTAGAGCGAGTGCGGGTTCGATTACCCCACTCGCCCACCCCTTGCCATGAGGCCGAGGTGAGTGTGTGCCTATATGCTCCACTCGCCACCCGCTCAGTCGTAAACCTGAGCGATTGCTTATTTATGGTTGCACTCGCGGGTTGAGCACGAGCCTCAAGCCTCGAGGTGAGTGTGGGTCCGACTACACCACTCGCCTACCTCCCTCATCTCCCCGACCATGCCAACATGGAGCCCTTTAGCCCCTGGGACTCTGAGGGGCCCGCTTTAGTGAACACGGTGTTGTACAATGGCGGCCGACGTCGAGAAAGAGGAAAGAGACAATGATAAGGATGAGCTGTTTGGATCTCAACCCCTAAAACTGTGGCTTTGAGGGAAAGGGGCGGAAGCGGAAGAAGAAAAGAAAGTGGGCTCCAACAAGTTAAAGGTCTATTTAAATTTGCATGGGATGATGGGAGGATGGTGCGTTACCTGCACAAAAAATATTTCCATGTAATATGGTATGGGGTCCCGATGACTTGTTATGGCCCCACTGTATTATGAAAACCGAGAATTTTCTTTGGCCCTGGACGCTAGCTGCTGTTTGGGACCCGAGGCAAATTTTGCAATCAGGCTATATGCAGCATCGAGCCACATGGGCGAAAGGGAGATCATCACAACAGGTGTCTCCCTCGAGCTGGTGATTGCAAACAGGATACAGCCTAAATGTGGCCAACCGGAATAATTGAAACTCTATTTAATTTCTTGCAATAAATAAATCACAATTGACAGGGGGAAATGGGGAATTGATATAAAACATGTTTATTTGGGGAATATAAAAAACATTTCTTATAAAACACACCTCCTCCATCATCTTTGTTGACGCTTCTTCAATCTTCGGTGAAGAAGAGTCATTAGCAGAGGGGAGACAGAGTGAACGCAAGAAGAGATCCATGTCTCTGTCTCTTACATCAATGGCGCCCCTTCTTCTCCCACACCTCCGCATTTCCTTCTTCTTCTTTTCCGCACTCCTCATCAGCTGCTCAAACTTCCTTTTCGTGGCTGATTCCGCCGCCACCTTAGCCCTCTACAACAAATGCAAAGACCCCGTCTGGCCGGGCATCCAGCCCAGCGCCGGCAGGCCCATTCTCGCCCGAGGGGGCTTCCTCCTCCTCCCAAACCAAGCCTACTCCCTCCGCCTCCCCGCCGCTTGGTCCGGTCGAGTCTGGGGCCGCCAGGGCTGCACATTCGATGCCTCCGGCCGCGGACGCTGCTCCACCGGCGACTGCGACGGCTCCCTCTACTGCAACGGCCTCGGAGGCACCCCTCCGGCGACACTCGTCGAGATCACCCTCGGGGAGCAGGACTTCTACGACGTCAGCCTCGTCGACGGCTACAACCTCGCCGTGTCCATCCGCCCGTTTCGAGGGTCGGGGCGGTGCGCCTCCGCCGGATGCGTGAGCGATCTGAACGAGGTGTGCCCGGCCGGGCTGGCGGTTCGGGCCGGTGCGGGGGGACCGGTGGTGGCGTGCAAGAGCGCGTGCTCGGCGTTCGGATCGCCGAGGTATTGCTGCACGGGGAGCTTCGGGAGCCCGCAGCTGTGCAAGCCGACGGCGTACTCGAGGCTGTTCAAATCGGCGTGCCCGAGGGCGTATTCGTACGCGTATGATGATCCGACGAGCATTGTGACCTGCACCGGGGCGAGTTACATCGTCACATTTTGCCCTCATCAGTAGTAGTAGCTAGAGAGCAGCATTTCTAGCTTCTGCTCATGTTCTGTGTTAGCCATCATCCGCGGCCGCCGGCCACTAGTAGTTGGGCTTTTCAGCTTTCTTAATTTTTATATATAATTAATTTGCTATGTCGTTTTTTAGAGTAATGATCGATCACAGAACTTCGATATTATGATGATAAATTGATGAGGAGGAGGAGGATGATTTCTAGTTTTATAGTCGTCTTCTTCACTTTCTCAAGTGCGGTGTGCTCCAGTTCTGATAACGCCGGTTGATGTTTCTTTTGGAGGAATGCAAGTTTTAATAACAGAGACAGGCACCACCGGGGTGAGTTAATAATAAATGTAGGAGTCCTACATGGAGCGAGCGGTTCGAAGAATTTTTATTATTTTTAGTGTCAAAATAGTAAATAACTTGTACTTTTCGTGCTCGTTTCTGCCTGCAACGTACCTTTAGACGAGACGAGTGAGGGGAAGTAAAAGTGCAGGAGCGCACTCAAAGCAGACACGCTTTGAGAAGTGTGCCGACATTAACGTGGATCATTAGATGTTCTTACTTACTTTACGGTAAAGTGTATTATTTGCACTTTACTGCTCCTAAACCCCTACAAACCTGATTAAATTTTTTTTAAAGAAAATTTTTAGTTCTGCGGGAGGGAAGACCAAAATGAAGGTCCGGCTGTACCAATGAAAACACATGAATTCGTGGGGCTACGAATGCCATCTTTTTTTTGGAAGGTTTAACTAATACTTTATATTGTTTCTTGGTCACCTTCTAGTTCTAGCGTTTATTCCATGATCAAAGTAGAAATTTTTTCGGTATGTAGCCTAATACTTTATTGATTCTTGTTGCGGATTAACTCGATGCTCCGGTCGGACCGGATTTACTTGGACCATCTTAGCCTGCGCACACAGTCAATGAGAATAAAATGTTGACACAAAATGTGATGACGTGGAAAAATCTCTCAACCGGGTAAAAAATCAAGTGACCGGATCTGTGTCGGTCAAAGTCCACTAACTGCTTGTGATTACAATGTTTTTGGAGAATCAGGGGCGACAAGCCGCTTCCCGTTACAGCTTGGGGAGAGAGAGAGAGACTTCAGCTCCCAGTGGGCAACAGGCTGCGCCGCGGGAGCGACTTGGATACCGGAATCCGAGAGGTGGTTATGGAGCCTTGAAGTTTAGAGCGCGGCTATGACGTTGTCCGCTCGCAGTGGTCTTCCTCCTTTCATGCGTTCCAGAACTTGAGCGTTTTCCTGCTGGCGGCACACTGGTGGCTCAAGATGGCTGGAGGATGATCCGAGGGAGGAGTCCGGCAGAGTTATCGCCTGAGGAAGAAGATGACCAGGAGCCAAAAAGTGAAGTATGAGGAGGTCTTGAGACTCCTTTTATAGCCTCCTGGAGAGGATTATGCCGGGGCGCACCACTAACTTGGTGGGTTAGTGAGTGGTTACCCACCAGATCGGACGACGAGGAGAGTCCACCACGATCAGACGATGGGCAAGCCGCTGATGTTGGTGGGGCGACCGGGCAGCGGTGGCGGCCTGGCCGGTGGCGAGGCCCACGGCGGCCTGGCCGTCGGCGGCGACTAGGCCGGCAGCTAGGCCGGCGGCGGCCAAGCCGCCACCGGCCTGGCAACCGCGACGTGGCCTGTGGCGAACTGCCGATGGCACAGCCGGTGGCTGCGGCGGCCGCGGCCTGGCCGGCGGAAACCGTGACCTGGCCGGCGGCGGCCTAGCCGACGGCGGCGGTTTCCCCTTAAAGCGGGGAGGTTTTTTTGGTGGATAGAGAGGGAGTAGGTCCTCCGCCCATGTTTCCCTCTTTATGTGGAGTTCATGGGAGGTGGAGTTGACTAGTCAATCCCATGATCTCCCACTTTAGGAGGAGATCATGGGAGAATCCTCTTTATAAATGGTGGTGTAACCCATCAATTCTTTTTTGACGTGCGCCTCCAAAAAAAAATTTTTGGTGGCAAAAAGAGAGTGCAAGATAAACTGAGGACAATAAGGTTCACTGTGCGTACTTTCTTAGCCGTTGCAGCAATAAAAAATTGGGAGCTGCACCAAATGGATGTTCACAATGCATTTTTACATGGGGACCTTGACGAGGAGGTGTATATGAAACTTCCCCCTGGATTTGAGGCCTCTCGGCCGGGCATGGTTTGCCGTCTTCGTAAATTTTGGTATGGTTTAAAACAGGTTCCTCGGTGTTGGTTTGCTAAGTTCACTCGGGCTTTAAGAGCTTATGATTTCATGCAATCTCATGTTGATTACTCTCTCTTCACGTATCGTCGTGACACTATACAACTCAATATTCTAGTTTATGTTGACGACTTAATCATCTCTGGTAATACCTCCCTCGCCTTGACGCAACTCAAAAACTACTTAAGTACTTGCTTCCACATGAAAGCTTTGGGTCCTCTCAAATGCTTTCTTGGGATTGAGGTGGCAAGGAACAATACCGGTATTTTTCTGTCAACGAAAATATACTCTTGATATTCTTTCTGAGACTGGTCTTCTTGGCGCCAAACCAGCTTTGTTTCCTCTCGAACAAAACCACCGTCTTGCTCACGCCACTGGGGCCGTGCTCCAAGATCCAATCGCATATCGTCGTTTGATTGGTCGCTTGATCTATTTATCCGTCACACGTCCGGACTTGGCTTATCCCGTTCATATTCTCTCTCAATTTATGCACCAGCCTCGTCAAGAACATTGGGAGGCTGTGTTACGTGTTGTTCGGTATCTAAAGGGTTCCCCCGGACAAGGTATATTACTTCAAAATGACAGCTGTCTTTCTCTCACCGGATGGTGTGATTCTGATTGGGCCGCATGTCCTCTTACACGTCGGTCTCTTACTGGATGGGTAGTGTTTTGGGGACACTCTCCTCTCTCATGGAAAACCAAAAAGCAATCTACAGTTGCACGATCTTCAACCGAAGCTGAGTATCGTTCCATGACGTCTCTCACTTGTGAATTAAAATGGATGAAGGGTCTTCTTACCAGTCTTGGAATTCATCACCCTGCTGCGATTCATATCCATTGCGATAACAAATCTGCCCTACATATAGCTCATAATCCGGTATTTCACGAACGCACAAAACATATTGAATTAGACTGTCATTTTGTGCGTGATGCGATTCTCGATGGCACCATCCTACCATCTTATGTCCCTACCTCGGTCCAACTTGCCGACATCTTCACAAAGTCATTGGGAACACGACAATTTCAGTTTTACTCTCCAAATTGGACATTTCTAATCCGCATGCTCCACCTTGAGGTGGGATATTGGAGTCTTTGGCTGTCCATAACGGATTTGGTGTTATTTAGCATACTATATTTAGTTTTTGTGCGGTTATGGTGATAGCATATGTTTAGGCAATTACACTTAATTAGCAAGATTCTCAACAACTATTTTAGAAAATAGAATTAAGATACAATAGCAAAAAACTATGTATTTATAGTGAAAAATCTTTCTCAAGAGGGATAAGAAAACATCCCCTCATTTGAATTTTCTCCATCATTTTTCTCTGATTTGTCTTTTTCCTCTATTGCTTTCTCAAGTTTATCAGTTTTCTTTACAGTTTAGAATGTTGTTCTTCCCGCACCTATTATTTTATCTGTGACCAATCTTCTTCGGTTCTATAGCTAATTGCTAATCTAGATTACTTCTAATAACTGGACCTATTAATATGAAAGTTTCAAAATCGAAAGTAGAGAAATATCATCAACCAGATCTCAGATAGAACCAGGCGGAGGGTGGAGAAGAGGCAAGTGCGGCTCTCAGCAATGGCTGCAATATTCTTCACGACAGCCTCTAGTTCCCTAAAGATCTCACGACGATTCTCTGCTAGCTTCTTCTCGAGAATTTTTCACCGACTCTGCATCACCTCGAGGTGTTTCCACGAGAATATCCTCCCTGTCGGCCGGAGCAAAAGGGCTGAGCGCTCGATCAGCAGAGAAGGTGGTAGAAGCTCTGCACGGGTTCACGGCGAGTCTAAGAGTGGAAGGTGCCAAACAAAGCCTAAGAGTGGTGGAAGCTTTTTTGTTAAAATATTGACGGAAAGAGGAGGGACTAATATTCACACAAACAACAAATTTAGGGACCAAAATCAGCCAAATAAATTTATTGAGTCTGATTTCATAAAGTAAATGGAGTTGAGGGATTGATTTACCTATTTTGCCTTATATTTATTAAAGTACATTTATCTGTTTTGGATGATAACATTTCCCAGTTGAAAAAAACCTAATTTTCTTAAATCATTTAATCGACCGACGATTAGAGCATCTCCAATCGGTCTCTAAATCCTCCATTTTTCCATTTTTGCGGAGCAAATTAGCTCCAACCGGTCGCTATATACTTCGGCATAAATGACTCCCCTCTCTTCTCTAAATTTAGAGGGGAAAAGGAAATGCTAGGACTCTATTAATTTTTATTATTATAACAATAGTCACGCACTCAAGACTTTATCCCACTATTGCGGGGTCAGCTGTTTTTTTAATTTCTTAATTATTTTGTTTACAAAACTTTCGTATTAATCTATAATTTTCATAACCGCTAATATACTTTTTCAATTATATCATATAATATATTAATAAAATCATATTTTTGAGACCTACAAAACGAAATTAATATTGAATACTTTTTAATTATTATTTATTATACAAAGAGGAAGAGAAGATGTTTTACTGATTAAACTTGCACATAAATCAAAATACAAACAATTTAATATGCATAAAATTTTTAAAATTACATTGCTTAATTGACAAGTTGTGCCCACAAATGTTCAATCAATGCATCTCGAAGTGCAAAATGTGCATCTTTGTCTTTGATCTTTTATGCCGATTTAGAAACTAACAAAATCTATTGACTTCACTTGTGTCCATCTCTTCAACATTCTGAGCGGGTGATGGAGTAGAAATATCGACATATTCATTTTCATCCTGCTCACCTTCGACAATCATATCATACATTATAATGCAAACAGACATGATATCACGTAGCACATGTTTATCCCCAAAACGGTGCAACCCCTTAATAATTGCAAACCATGATTGAAAAACTCCAAATACTCGCTCTACATCTTTTTTGCATGATTCTTGCATCAAATCTGGAGCTTTGTTTTAATCACAGCATTAGATTCTTTCTCCACTCACACATCACTTTCTCATCATCCTCATGGTTCTACAAGTACCCAACACTCTTTCTCCAAAATCAAGCACTCTCTCTTTCCTTTAATTTTCATGTCTTCCAACCCTGGACTAACATTCCCCATAAAGAAAATAAAGCACTATGTTATGCTTGGTTGGAGGTCTAATAAGACCTGATTACGGGGAGCAGTCAAAAGGAGCATAATATGTGAGAAAAAATTTCCGTTATATTTCACAACACAAGACCTAATACTTGCTTAAGACAAAGAACCCCAAAATCACTTTCATGTCGCTAGACTTTTTTAGCAAGGCTAACAAATTTTGAGAATGCATTCGACAGATTGAGCAATGAAACCTCAGTGATGCATCTGAACTCGACTTTGTAAGTATTTATTTATATTTTAAATATTACATCCACTAATTAATATGTTATTATAATAATTAACTTTTTTGTAACTCAATCATGCCAAAATTTTATATGTAGACTACCCGAAAGAGAAGAAAGTGTTCTTATTTGATGTATCTTAAAAAATAGAGAAAAGTAGATAGATACGTCCGGATCTACAAAAGGTATAAACTTTCAAAATACTGACATGTCACAAACTTTAAATTCTAACTCTCAGTCAATAAAGAAGTATAAACTTAAATACATACAATAATGAAATGAATCATGCTAGTATTAGTTATGAAAAATCCTCTATCTCAAATTTCATTAATCGACCTACTGGAAGAAAGAAAGAAAAAAAGGAAGATAAAAGTGAGTGATAAAAGTTGTGTTATTGAGACCCAAACTAAAGAAAATGAAAAATCTTACAGATTTTAAAGAGAGGACAAAAACAACGAGCAAATGATATGTCTTCAATGCAACAACTCAAAGTTAAAAGTAAAAAATAATAATAAGAGAAAACTAGAATTTCAGAGTGCTAAACAAGATCACGATATCATGCTGATAGACTTGAAAGACATTAAAGGAACTCCAGAGCGACAGTATTTTCGACAAAAAAACAAGTCGTTATGAATAAAAACATAAAAAAACTACTATTTGGAGAATCTTCATCACTCAAAGGAACCAAATATGAAGACATGTATGAAGCTAGTGGTTACAGAGGAAGTCATTATGGAGAAGACCAACATGAAGGACCTCAATTTAGAAGAGGTCAGCATTAAAGAAGCCAATACGAAGGAAGTCAGTATGGAGGAGACTCAAATTGAGAACCTCAGGTTCTCAATTTGAAGAGAAGAGCCTCAATTTGAAGAGCCTCAATTTGAAGGAAGCATGTACCGAGAAAGTCAGTGGGACGAAAATCAATATAGAGGATCATAGTTCAAAGAAGACTAGTGCAAAGAAAGCCAATATGGAAGAAGAGCATATGAAGTACCCGTATATGGAGAACACGGAGGAAGCGCGCACGGAAATCATAACAAACCTAGTGATGACCTCCTAGAATTTAAATATTAACTCTAAATGCAATGTTTTTTATTTTGAATTATGTAATGCTTATTGTATTTAAATTATGTAATCAAATTTGAAAAAAAAAACATAACAAATATAAAAATATATAATAAAATAATATAATACAAAAAAAATAATAAATAATTTATAATTAAAATTATTGTATATAAATTTATATATACATATAAATATAAATATAATTTACATGTAGATATTATATACATATACATAAAAAATGATTGAAATTGCTCGTTAAAAATGCTCTCAGAGAATTTTTGAAGGGATATCACACCAGACAATTCATACTGCAAATGCTGGGAAATGCTAGTGCAAGGCTGCTTGTATTAATACACACATAAGTTATCAATACATAAATAGTGGTTTTTTATTTTACAAAAAAAAAACTAATATTATATATAATAACTCCGAAAAGAGATTGTGTGCAATCAAAAGTGTATATATTTGGACACATTTTGATCCATGGATGTGGTCAGACCTCAGACGACAGCCATTTGACAGTAGACCCAGGCTTTTGGCACGATTTTTTTTGCTCCTGTCATTTTGGACAAAAAAACACCATAAATTGCATGTTTGGCAAGAAAAGAAAACTAGTTTTGAACATAAAAATGGATGGCGCTCATTAGACGAGGTCGGGCATTCACGAATGATGGTTCATAATCGCGGCATTTACGATCGTCACCGTGGCACCAAATGGAGCCCTAATTAGGAGACAAGAAAGAGATCACACGACAACCATTTTTTGACCACCTAAGGACAGTCTATTGGCTACCCTGCTCCAGAGTTAGGCCGGAGCAAACATCAAATGATATCTTGTCCATGAGAAGAAAAGTGCTCCATTTGGCGCTGCATATTCCTTTGCTCGGTGATGATGTGTTTTCTTTGCTTCCACCAGTCCCATGCTTACCGTCTGCCCCTGTCGACAACAAGAACAAGCCACAACTCACAAAATCCAGCACATAACTCCAACCAACAGAACTTAAATTGATAAGAACAATCCCAATGGATGATCTTGAAAGGATTGAGACGTGCAGGGGAAGTTCCCGTCGCAGCCACCCGATACCACATCAATAAAACATGACCGGTTCACAACAACAAACCCAGAATAAAACCCCCAAAACCCTAACACACCAAAAAGACATACCTACCCCTCCCAAACATTTAAAATAACATAAATCAGAAAATAACGTAACATTCCATCCCCCATCAAACGCTCCTTGACCTCAAGGAACTAGATGTGGCCACCTTTGGCAGAGTGACCACAGATCTTCCCAAGTTGCCTCCTACGGAGTGCCATTAATCAATTGAACGAGCAGTTGTGTCACCACCCGGCCATCTCGGTTGGTGATACGCCTCTTCAAAATGGCCAACGATTCCACAAGCAAGTTTCCCTCCGTGTTGATGGTGTCCGGTAGCTGATGTATGACCCTCTCTCGCGGTCCTTTGTACTTTTTCAGTTGTGAGATGTGAAATGTGTGATGGATTTTTGCCTCTACCGTAAGCTCCAACTTGTAGGCCACTTGCCCCACGCGCTCAACCACGGGAAAGGGGTCAAAAACTTTCGGTGCCAATTTATGAGCTCGGCGACCCTTGAGGTTAACCTGCTGATGGGGTTGTAACCACACCCACATTCACTCCCCTACCTCGAACACATGCTCCCTACGCTTCGTATCAGATAGCACCTTCATGCGATTCTGAGCTTGTGCAAGATTGGTCTTGAGCAATTGCATTACCCGGCCCCTAGCTGCCAAAGAACGGTCCACCACCTCGAGTGTTGACGTGCCTTCCACATACATAGGAAGGGCTACAGGTTCTTGGTCGTACACAATTTCGTACGGAGTCAATTGGATGGCACTTTGGTAAGACGTGTTATACCACCACTCGGCTAATGGTAACCAACTAGCCCGACTCCGCGGTTTCTCAAAACACATGCAGCGGAGATAGCTTTCAACACAACAATTTACCACCTCCGTTTGTCCATCAGATTGTGGATGGTACGTCGTGGACATGTTCAATTGAACCTGGAGGACTATAAAGAGCTCTTGCCAAAAATTGCTAATAAAAACTGTGTCACGGTCGCTTACTATGACAGTGGTAAACCATGCAAGCGAACTACTGAATCCAAAAAAAACTTGTGCCACCAACTACGCGGTGTTGGATGATGCAACGCTACAAAGTGGGTCTGCTTGCTCAAACGATCCACAATCACCAATATTTTTGACTTGCCATTGCTCTTGGGTAAGCCTTCAATGAAATCCAAGAAGATCTCTTGCCAAATTCGCTCTGGTATAGGTAGGGGCTGCAGCAAACCCATTGGTCGTTGATTATCCGGCTTGCACTGTTGACATGTGGTGCACTGCTGAATGTAACTGTACACGTCCGGCTTCATATTCTTCCAATATAACACCCTCTTCAACGTTTATAGGTAGTCATAATTCCGGAGTGGCCCCCCATGGCACTGTCATAATATAGTTGGAGCAGCCTGGTTCGTAAGCGGGAGTCGGGCCCCACAACGAGCCTCCCCTTTCGCTGCAATACACCCCGTTCCCATGAAAATTTCGGATGTGCATCATTATTCTCGGCCTTGGCAGATATAATCTTTTGAAGATGAACATCTCCTTCCCAGGACAATTTAATTTGTTGCAGAATGTCAGCTTGCAAAATGCTGATGGCAAACAATGAAGTTTTTGGTTGTTCCTGAATAGTGGGTAGAGCATCCGATTTTTCCGGAATTCTTGATAGAGCATCGGCGCATATATTATCTTTACCTTGCTTATATTGTACCTTGAAATCATTCCCCATCAACTTTGAAAGGTAACGTTGTTGGGCCGGCGTCGCGAGTTTTTGCTCCAACATAAACTTTAAACTATGATGGTCTGTACGTATCACGAACGAACACCCGACCAAATAATGTCTCCACTTTTGCACTGCTAAAACGATAACCAACAGTTCTTTCTCATATGTAGAGAGACCGACATTCTTGGTTCCCAAAGCTTTACTAAAAATGCGATGGGTCGCTCATTCTGCAACAACATCGCCCCAACTCCTAAATCTGAGGCGTCAGCTTCTACCACAAATGGTTGTTCAAAATCCGGCAGTTGCAACACCGGGGGGTTGGAAACCGCCTGTTTTAATTTTTGGAATGCCGCCTCCGCTTCTTCGGTGCAAACAAAGGTGCGCTGTTTGAGCAAATCAGGAGAGGCCGGGCCAACTTCCCATAACCTTGATAACTCGATGGTAGGAATCCGTTAGGCCCAAAAACCCGCGTACTTGAAGCAACTCCTTGCCCCGAGATAACATGCCCCAGATAGTGCACTTGCAATAATCCAAAATCACATTTACTCCGTTTAAGCACAAGCTGATTGTCTCGCAAAATTCCGAATGTAAACGCAAGATGCTCCAAGTGGTCCCCCCAGACAGAGCAGAAAACTAAAATATCATAAAAAAACAAAGATAAATTTTCGAAGTTGACCTTGGAAGAGACAGTTCATGAGGCTTTGGAACGTTGAAGGGCATTGGTTAAGCCGAACGACATAACCAAGAATTCATAGCGGCCTTGGTGCGTGCGGAATGCCGTCTTATGTATGTCTTCGTCGGTCATCCTCACTTGGTGATATCCCGCGCGTAAATCCAACTTGGAGAAGTAAATGGCACCAAGCAATTCATCCATCAACTCCTCTATAAAGGGTATGAGAAATTTATCTTTTACCGTGTTCTGGTTCAACTCCCGATAATCGACACATAAGCGCCACGTCCCATCGTGTTTTTTTTACCAATACCACCGGCGATGCAAACGGGCTACTCCTGTATCGAATTACTCTGGTATCCAACATTTCCCCCACTAGGCGTTCAATTTCTGATTTTTGTATGGGTGGATAGCGGTGTGGCCGCAAGTTAAACACATTTCCCGCTGTCCTTCAACACTATCTGATGTTCCTGCTCCCTCCGAGGTGGCAATCCTTGTGGTTCGACAAACAAATCAGCAAATCTGTCTAGTAATTCCTGCAACCCTTTGTTGTTCCGTCGGTGATGGAACCGCTCCATGTAGATGCCACCCCTTACCGTCCGGGCCTACATCATCCACTATTGCTTCCGGTCCAACATGAAGGCTACATAGCGCCATCATATTCAGCTGCCCGTCCTTCGATAACAATTTTTGAACCCGATTCACTTTACTCCAAGATCTGTTGCCCTGCTTCGCGCCTCGGAGGGCAATCTTCCTTCCTTGACTCAAGAATTCCATTTTAAGATTTCAAAAGTCTCATTGTACCGAACCCAGGGTGATTAACCAGTGTATTCCCAACACCACATCACATCAGCCTAATGGTAAAATTAACATGTCTAAAGAGAACACTACCCCTTGCATCTTCCACTTGAAATTCACAACTTTATAGCAACTTGAGATTTTTTTCCATTGGTCGTGGCCTACGAAGCACGGATACGCCAAAAATAGAGCCGTACCCGTACCGGGTACGTTTCCGGTACGGATACGCGTACCGAACGGCGCGATTCGCGCGATTCGCACTGCCACTGCTGCTCCCGTCTCCCGTCGCACTGCTGATCCCGTCGCGCGTCGCGTTGCTGATCCCGTCGCGCAGGTAGCTCGTCGCGCTGCTGATCCCGTCGCGCAGGTAGCTCGTCGCGCTGCTGATCCCGTCGCGCAGGTAGCTTCGCTGCTGATCCCGTCGCGCAGGTAGCTTCGTTGCTGATCCCGTCGCGCGTCGCGCTGCTGATCCCGTCGCGCAGGTAGCCGATCAAATTAAGGCAAGTTTTTGATGCAATGGATCCGAAACGGCCATGTAGTGCTTGACTACACTCTTCCCAATTCGGCCATTGTCGAGTCAACCTTGCCTTCATGTACGCCTGATGCCAATATAGGGCCACCCCTTCCAAATGCACAGACGCCACCTTCACCTTCATATCTTTTGGTGTCCCGTCGATCTCGAAGAACTAATCGCACCGATAGATCCATTGCATCAAATCCTCACCCCAAAATATGGGAAACTCCAGTCGAGGAAATCGCGTGACAATGTGTGCTGATGATGAACCCTCAGAATTTCCTCCACATTCCGATGCAAATCCTCCCCGACGCTCAGCGGACTGTTCGACCTTCCAACTCGCAAACATCGACCGCATCTCCTCACTCCATTGCTTGAATCGACCGAGCTAGCTCCTCTTGCGTGTTCTTGATGGCTTCCATTTCCGACTGCATTTCCTTGGATCGTGTGCCGTCCAAAATCGGCATCACCCGCACGCCAACGTCCCTCTGATACCTTGATGTGTGTTTTCTTTGCTTCCACTAGTCCCCTGCTCACCGTCTGTACCTGTACCTGTTGACAGTAAGAACAAGCCACAACTCACAAAATCCAGCACAGAACTCCAACCAACAGAACTTACATTGATAAGAACAATCCCAAGGGATGATCCTTGAAAGGATTGAGAGGAGGTGCCGGGAAAGTTCCCGTCGCAGCCACCCGATACCACAACAACAAAACAAATCTTCGCATGACCGGTTCACAATAACAAACCCGGAATAAAACCCCCAAAACCCTAACACACCAAAAAGACATACCTACCCCTCCCAAACATTTAAAATAACATAAACCAGAAAATAACGTAATAAGTGAGTTTGGACAAAAACACCACCGCCGTAGAATGTATGTTTGGTATGACAACGATAATGACAGATCACCAAGAGAACTAGGTTTTGCCCGACTGTGGTCATGAACCGTCGTTCGTGAACGCCCAACCTCATCTAAAAAAATGCATGCATTTTATGCTCAAAACTAGTTTATTTTTTTGGTAGCAGCCAAAACCTTTGACTTGTCAAACATATATTCTATGATAATGACATTTTTGACTAAACTCACCAGAGCATACAAGTCGTGTCAAATGAAAACCATGTTTTGAGCATAAGAGTGGATGAAGTTTCTTAGGTGAGATCGGACGTTCACGAATGACGGTCATAACCACTGCATTCACGACTGCCGCCACCGCCCCAAACGGAGCCTAGGTCTCAACTTATGGAATGCATTTCTACTTGATCTGCAACTCTGGGAGGATGCAAATGAAGATACATAGAAAAGCAATTTTGAGCAGAGTACTACAAACTAAGATGTATTGTTGCGAAAAAAGGGGATACATGTAAATGAATAGTGGGATGTTAAGGTGCCTGCCCTCCATGCACACAAGCAAGTAAAACTAGCAGCATTATATTATAAGAAATGAGAAAATATACACAGGAGTAAAATATACCATCAAAGTTAGGGGGTCAGGCTAAACATACCATCTCCTCAAGAAAACCCAATTCATTCCTCCGAATGGCAGCCCCAGTAGATCAATCCACTGCAAGGGATGCAAGCAGTCCGGTCAAGCAGAAAAACAAATAACAAAATATCTATTATAAATAGAGCATGAAACTCCTCTTAAGAAAATATCGATCTAAAATCAAATGATCCACAATTCTGCAATGGTTAAATCACAAACAGCTAATAAATAAAAAAATTCAATCATATGTCAGTTATTTAACATATAGAAAAGGACTTTCCTATCCCTAATTAGGCTTTGTTTGACATGGCGGTGACGGTGGTGACCGCGATAGTTACGAACTGCCTCTTGTATACGCCCCCAACCTCACCTAAGTAATTTCATTCACTGTTATGTTCAAAACTAGTTTTATTTTTTTTGGGGTGAAGGTCATTACCGTTGTCATGCCAAACGTGCAAATTTACAATTAAGATTTACAAATTTATCCCCTGATAAAATAGAATTAGGTGGTTTGGACATATACAGTGAAGAAAATGCATCAGTTAGATGAGTAGATAGGGTTAGGTAATAACTCGGACAATGCTTAATAAAAATGAATGAAAAATGAGAATTCATACAATCAGTCTGTTATGGGCTTGGCCAACTAGTACAAGTTGGAGAATAGTCCAACTTTTTTAAGTTCACGGATTTATATTACTCAACATTCTATTGGCAATATTAAGACACTAATTCAGAGAAACAGAGAATCAAAATAAAAAATGATTTAATGCAATTATAGCATTGAGAGAAATAAATGGTCTTTGGGTTTAATAATCATATACATATTACTAAAAAAAATAAATGACTTTAAAATGCGCACAGTATCTCTTGCATGCACATTCTCACAGTATGATTCACTTTAAACAATAAACTAGTGGATGAAAACTACAATCAATTTATAAAAAAACAAGGGCGTAAAGGGATGGTCACAGCATGATTCACTTGAAATTTGTTTAGTCACATGCATGATCCATGATCCAAGTGCGTAAACTGATTTCAATTAATGTCGTTAAAAATTGTGGTGCAAAACGTAAACTATGTTAAAAAATAATCTTAAATACATATACACAAATACCTTATAAGAACACAAACACACTGCAAAACTCCAGCAACGCCAGTCCACACAGAAGGGCCTTTGTCTGTGAGAGCATCCTGCACCAACAAACCCACACCTGCTGCCAGAGAAGCAAAGGATACTACATATGCCACAAAAAGCCAAAGCTTCAACCTGCAAATATCAGCGATACGTTCAAAAAAACATGAAGCAAATACCAAGCATGATTCCATCAAGTTAAGAAAAAAAAAACTACAATGAACTCTACTATAAGATTGAGGAAAAAACTAAAACTCATTGAGGCAGAATATGCTCATTCATACAATAGCTTGAACCACAACCTTATTACTCTTCCTTCTTTACTCACCTCACCTCATTTTCTAACCCCACACAACCTGATTGAAAAATATAGTATGCTTCTAGGAGGAAATTTGACGCTTGAGACTATCCAGTCCTGTATTGCCATTGGAAAACCAATCAAGGCGTCTCTTTTCAACGAAAAACTAGCGGCCATGCATAAGGCCTCCCAGTGCAAGGTGTGTAATATCTAAGGGGATCTTTAAAACGTAATTAGGATTTACCAGTGCAACAATATACTTCCGCGAACACAGAGCCAACTAACTGTTGGAAACGTGTATGGGCTCCTGCTACCTCGAAAAATCTTTTAAGTACTCGGCGAGACCAACTTGGCGAGACCGCCAAGTCGCGCGGCTACACCCGGCGAGACCGCTACAAACCGCGCGGGCTCGACGCCACCAAACCTCTACTCGCGTGGCGAGTTCACCAGCGGACCGCGCCCTCTCGCGAGTTGCACTCCTCTCGCGAGACCACACTTCTCGCTGTGCACCGGTCGCGAGCACCACCCAGGCGAGCTGGCTCCGCGGGAGCAACTGGCGAGTCAGCAACACCCTTGCGGCTAGACCCCACACGCGAGTACAACACCGCGAGCTGCGCACTACTCGCGAGTACGCCAAACGCGAGCACTCCCTTCTCGCTGCGAGATCACCAGGCCGCCCGATTACTTCTTCAAAACCGCCCGGGTCAAAACCAACTCGCCCGGCTAGCCTTCTAACCGCTCGGCAAGAAACCACACTAGCGCTGCGGCGCTTCCCTCTCTCTCTCTAAAAACGGAACAAGGGTTTGAGAGTTTATCTCTCTATTCATCAATCTTTGAAATGAACTACAAAGGGCCTATTTATAGGCAAAAAGAAAACTCTCCAACTACCCATATTAATTACATCATTAACTCTTCATCATAAATGCATTAAAAACTTAATAATAAAAAACTTAATCATGAAAGCTTTGACAATTTGACCGAGTCAAATTGTCAACCCAACACACTCCCCCTCAAACTTGGCAGCACATGCCGAGTTTGCCTTTGAGCCTCAGGAACGTGTCCACCTTCAACGCCTTGGTGAAGATGTCCGCGACTTGCTCTCCGGTCGGGCAATACTTCACTTCCACTGTCTTCAACTCTACCTGCTCCCTTAGGAAATGATACCTTGTCTCGATATGTTTGCTACGTCCATGTAGCACGGGATTCTTCGCGAGCTGGATGGCCGACATGTTGTCCACCAACATAGTCGTTGGCCCATTCACTCCATGCTGCAAGCTCTCCAACAGATTCCTTAGCCAAATGGCTTGACAGGTGCCAGCTGCTGCTGCAATATACTCAGCCTCGCAGGACGATAGAGCTATCGTTGCCTGCTTCTTCGAGCTCCAAGAGAACACTCCCGTTCCCATATTGAAAGCATATCCGGAAGTGCTCTTCTGATCGTTCACATCCCCTCCGTAATCACTGTCCGAGTAGCCTACCAGCGTTAGTTCCTCTCCAGTTGAGTACTTCAGCCCGTGACCTCTTGTCCCGTTGATGTACCTCAGGATCCTCTTCGCTGCTGTGAAGTGGTCTTCCTTTGGCTCCTTCATATGCCTGCTCACCACTCCGACCGCATACATGATGTCCGGTCGGGTGAAGGTAAGGTAGCGTAGACTGCCCACCAAACTCTTGAATAGGGTAGGATCCACCGCTCCTTCCTTAGAATCTTTCTTCAGCTTCAACCCTGGGTCAGCAGGAGTGGAGATATGCTTGCTATCCTCCATCCTGAACTTCTTCAAGATCTCCTCTGCATACTTCTTTTGGGATATGAAGATCACATCTTCTCCCTGCTTCACTTCCACTCCCAGGAAGTAGCTCAACTCTCCCAAGTCTGTCATCTCAAATTCTTTCTTCATCATGCCCCGGAACTCCTCATACATAGCAGTATTGTTCCCTGTGAAAATCATGTCGTCCACGTAGAGGCACACAATCATCATGTTGCCCTCCTGGTCCACCTTGGTGTAGAGGGCGTGCTCTTGCGGGCTCTTCTGATAGCCATGCTTTTGCAAGTAAGCATCTATCCTTCCGTTACACGCTCTTGCCCCTTGCTTCAGCCCGTAGAGTGCTTTGTCTAACTTGCAGACTTTCCTCTCCTGCCCCTTCACAACGTACCTTGGAGGCTGCTCGATGTACACATCTTCCTCCAAGTACCCGTTCAAGTATGCCGAGACCACGTCCATCTGCATGATTCTCCAGCCATGGTGAGCTGCTAGCGCTATGATCAACCGGATGGTGTCAACTCGCGCTACGGGGGCAAACACTTCATCATAGTTCACGCCTTGGACTTGACGATAGCCCTTCACCACTAGCCTGGCCTTGTGCTTCTCCACTCCGCCATCCTTGTTCTTCTTTACTTTGTACACCCACTTCACCCCGAGGGGTTTCTGGCCTGCAGGAGGGTCGACCAACTTCCAGGTCTCGTTCTTCTTTATGGAAGCGATCTCCGCATCCATCGCCTTCCTCCAACTCTTCTCCTTGTCAGCTTCATCGTAGGAGCACGGCTCGACATCTGCTAATAGACAATACAAAGAAAAATTGTTAAGTGCCGGTGTCGTCTCCTCATATATCTCATCCAGCCTCCGCATCCTGGGCTGAGGGCGGTTGTCCTTGCTCCCACTGGTGCTTGCTCCTCCAGGACCGCTTCCACTCGTGCTCGCACCACTAGAGTAAGGGGTGAGAGCTCCCCCTGGACCTCCGCTTGGTGGTGATGGTGGCTCCGCTCCACCCATCTCCGCTTCATCCTCTCCTCCACCTTCTTCTTCATCCTCCTCGAAAAACATCCCCTTGATGTTCTTCACCGCCTCATCCCAGCTCCAGCAGCTTCCTTATTCAAACACCACGTCCCTTGAGATGATAGCTTTCTCCGTCTCAGGATTGTATAACTTGTAAGCCTTGCTCTCAGGAGCGTAGCCCACAAAAATACACTTCTCACTTCGGTCGTCCAGCTTCTTCCTCCTTTGGTCCGGGACGTGGGCATAGGCCACGCACCCGAAGACCCTCAGGTGCTTCACACTTGGCTTCCAGCCACTCCAAGCCTCAAACGGTGTCTTGAACTTCACACTCTTGGTAGGGCACCGATTCAGCACGTACACAGCCACCTGTACTGCTTCCGCCCAGAACTTCTTCGGTAGTCCCTTACCCTTTACCATGCTCCGTGTCATGTTCATGATTGTGAGATTCTTCCTTTCTGCCACGCCATTTTGCTGAGGCGAGTATGTCGCCGTCAGCTGATGAGAGATCCCCCATTGCTTACAGTACTCGTCAAACAGCCTAGAGGTGTACTCCCCACCCCTATCCGTTCTGAGCACCTTCAGCGGTTGACTACTCTCCTTCTCAGCCATCGCCCGGAACTCCTTGAACTTCTCCAGCGCCTCAGCCTTCTCCTTCAGAAAATACACCCAATACTTTCTGCTGAAGTCGTCGGTGAATGTGATGTAGTACTTGCTTCCACCGATTGAAGTTGTTTCAAATGGACCAGCAATGTCCGAGTGAACCAACTCCAATGGCCTCGTCGCCCTTCGGGACTTGCCACCCTCAAATGTCTCTCTTCTCTGCTTCCCCTTGGTGCATGCCTCACAGACCCTATGAGGAGGTGTGATCATAGGCAGCCCTTCCACCATCTTTGTTCCAGACAATAACTTCAGGCCTGTGAACCCCAGATGCCCCATCCGGTGGTGCCACAGCCAAGCTTCCTCCTCTTCTTCATTCCTCGCGAGACATGCCGTCTCCTTTACATCCATGCTCAAAGTGAAGAGACGGTTCGCCGTCATCTTTACCCTCACTACTTCTTTCCCATGACCGTCCTTCATGGCCAGGGTGCCATCCCGCAACAAGACCCGGTAGCCCTTCTCCACCAGCTGCCCAAGGCTTAGGATGTTACTCCTCAAACCCGGCACATAAAAGACGTCGTTGATGAGAACCTCCTTCCCACTCAACACGACCGCCACAACTCCTCTTCCTTCTACTGCAATCTTTGAGGCGTCGCCGAAACTCACCTCACCACCATTTGGCTCAAGGCTTGTAAACAGCTCCCTCTCACCGCACATGTGGTTGCTGGCTCCGGTGTCTAAGTACCACACTTCATTCCTTCCGCCTCCAGCACCTTGGACCGTAAGGAACATCATCGGGTCACCTCCCGTGTTGCTTGTCTCCGCATAGTGGTTGACCTCTCCTCCCTTCCGAGGAGCCCAACAATCATAGCTCATGTGCCCGAACTTGCCACAGTTGTAGCATTGAGTCTGGGACATGTCTCCTCTACCTCCTCTACCTTGGCCTCTGCCTTGGTCTTTTCCTCCTCTGTCTTGGCCTCTGCCTTGGCCTCTTCCTCTACCTCCGGCGTTCCAACCTTGGTTCTGCCCGAACTCCTTCTGGTGTGATTGACTTCTCCCTTGGTCTCTACCACCTCTTCCTCCTCTACCTCTTCCTTGGTAGCCACGGCCACGTTGGCCACCACCACTTCCTGAGCTCTCTCCGAAGTTCAGCTGAGTCTGGAGTGCTTTTCCCAAGCTACTCGCTTCTTCATCATCTTGCGTCATTCTGTACTCATGGGCTTGCAGTGAGCCTGCCAATTCATCCGCCGTCATCACCGTGAGATCCTTCGATTCTTCGATGGCCACCACCACGTGTCGGAATTTCTTTGACATAGAACGCGGGAGCTTCTCCATGAAGCTAACCTCGTCTATGGTCTCCCCATTTCTCTTCATCTCATTTGTGAGTGTCCGTAGGAGGGTCACATAGTTGCCAACCTTCTCCGACCCTTGCATCCTCATCATCTCATACTGGCCTCGGAGGGATTGCAACTTAACTTTCTTGGCATTGTCTACTCCCTGCATGGAGCGCTGCAAGATCTCCCATGCTTCCTTCGAAGTCTCGGCGTCCGAGATCTTTTCAAATGTAGCTTCATCTACGCCTTGGTACAAGATGAACAACGCCTTCTTGTCCCTCTTCTTAGCTTCTCTCAATGCTGTCCTCTGTGCATTCGTTAACGCGGCTTCTGCTTCGGCAGTCAGCACCTCCACACCATCCTCTACTACCTCCCACAACTCCTTGGAGGCTAGTAGTACCCTCATCTGGATGCTCCAGTTCCCATTGTTGGTCTTCGTCAACTTGGGGACTTGCCCCGGCACGACACCTCCAAACTCCATTTCTCCCCTACTTCAAACCTTCCGAGTCACCGTAAAGGTTTGCAACCTGGCTCTGATACCACTTGTTGGAAACGTGTATGGGCTCTTGCTACCTCGAAAAATCTTTTAAGTACTCGGCGAGACCAACTTGGCGAGACCGCCAAGTCGCGCGGCTACACCCGGCGAGACCGCTACAAACCGCGCGGGCTCGACGCCACCAAACCTCTACTCGCGTGGCGAGTTCACCAGCGGACCGCGCCCTCTCGCGAGTTGCACTCCTCTCGCGAGACCACACTTCTCGCTGTGCACCGGTCGCGAGCACCACCCAGGCGAGCTGGCTCCGCGGGAGCAACTGGCGAGTCAGCAACACCCTTGCGGCTAGACCCCACACGCGAGTACAACACCGCGAGCTGCGCACTACTCGCGAGTACGCCAAACGCGAGCACTCCCTTCTCGCTGCGAGATCACCAGGCCGCCCGATTACTTCTTCAAAACCGCCCGGGTCAAAACCAACTCGCCCGGCTAGCCTTCTAACCGCTCGGCAAGAAACCACACTAGCGCTGCGGCGCTTCCCTCTCTCTCTAAAAACGGAACAAGGGTTTGAGAGTTTATCTCTCTATTCATCAATCTTTGAAATGAACTACAAAAGGCCTATTTATAGGCAAAAAGAAAACTCTCCAACTACCCCTATTAATTACATCATTAACTCTCCATCATAAATGCATTAATAATAAAAAACTTAATCATGAAAGCTTTGACAATTTGACCGAGTCAAATTGTCAACCCAACACTAACATCATTACCATATGCTTTATCATCATCTTGCAATGATATAATATTACTGGTAAAAATATAAGTTCCATAAAATAATAGTTCCGATATTTTGGCGCGCATGCTGCAAAATGACTGAAGTAAAATTTTTCTAAAAGAAATAAATAAATGAAGAGAATTAGATAAAAGCTATTATCATATTGGCTTATCAGAGTATTGCTGAACTCCGCATCTAATCTTTTAGCTATCTGCTTTCTTGGGTAAATAAACTAATCAAAATAACTTCAAGCAATCATTCCATTCTTTTAAATCCTCATCGTTCTGATCATGGGGCTTGTCGATTAAAACCTGCGATTGCATGTGTTTAAAAATAAAGATTGTGATAAAATACTCGGTGAGAAATTCCCTAACTCTAAAAATCTAAATGCCTGTAAGGCGAGGGTTTTCAAATCTTATCCTTGCGCTTATAGATTAGAAATATTAATTATAGCTTGAAGCTAACCACAAAACTTACTTTCATAGCTTACTTTACATACTTAGCTTTTAGATTTTAATTCATCTCATGATTTATTATGCATACATAGCTTTTGAACTTTAATTCATTCATGTTTTTCCCTTCTAGGATTTAAAACTTGTGAATTTTGCTTAGGGGCAAATCCATGACTAACCCGTGTGGTCAGATGAGAATATAGTAACATGTACATGATCTATAACTATGGTGAAGTTTCCCTCACCTCCTTGCGGAACATAACTAACTATGGTGATGTCATAAGGATTCACTGCCCGAGGGTTTAACCACCCTGCCGAGTAGCATGATCATAACTTTAACTATGGTGGATTCTCACTAACTACGGAAGATACTTAACCTTACCCTTGGGGATTTTCACCCAAACAGATTCACTATGCTTACCTTTTTTCTTATCTACATTTTCATCATTCATATTTTTGTTTTTTTTCTAATTATACGAGTTATTAACTCTTAAGACAGATTTATGCATGTATTGTTATATATTTAGCGACTTTTACTATCTATAGCACACAACTATTATTGTTTATGCATTTTTAATTGAGATATTCCTAGTAATTAATCTTCTTTAAGTGGATTTTTGCTGGCCCCTTGCTAGGGCCCATTAAAAGAGGTCGTCCAAGTGTTTTGGAGGCCCTTAAGTGGCTTAAATAAATTGCCAACAACTTTTAGATCTCTTGCCGCCTAAGTCTGCTGTGCCTGCTTAGCCGCTTATCCGCCTGGCCGGTTAGCCGCCTTACCTAGCCGCTTGGTCGTGTGATCATGGATTCCTCTACTTTCTGTTATCTTCCTGCCCGTAGTGTTGTCTCTGAACTCCGTGACGAGTTGTGAATCACCACTATTTTTCTTACCGGGAAGAATAACTTTGTTGAATGAGTGTATTCTGTCCGTCGGGTACTTCAATCCAAGGGACTTCTCTATCATCTCACTCGGGACACTCCTTCTGCACCTACTGATGTCTGGCTTCGTGATGATGGTCGTGTTCAGACTTGGCTCCTCAACTCCCTTGACGGCCAAGGCGATGTGGGATGAGCTTCATTCTCTTTACTACGACAAGGATAGTCTCCAACACCTGTATGACATCATCACAAATCTTCAAAACCTTGATTCAAGCAGTGTTGGTGACTTAATCTCCTTTGTTGCTCGATCCAAGACATTGGTTGAGGCATGGACTCAGCATCAGCCCCAGACAACGGATCTAGCTGCCCGGCGCACTCAAAAGGAAGCTGTTGGTATTGCCATGATGATGGCTCGTGTTCCGCCTCATCTTCACAGTATTCGGGCTCAGATCCTCTCCTCTGCTACGATTCTCTCACTCTCTGATGTGTGCTCCATGCTGTTAAAAGTTTCCCCGCCTCCTGATGTTATCGGCCCTCCTTCACAGGCTCTTCTCCAGCATTCTCTGGCACCTTTACTCCCTCTCCCACTACCCATGGCGGACGTACAGGCTTCCGGGGGATGGATCGAGCTAGCCAGCCGAAGCCTAAGTGTTCTTTTTTTGGTAAGGATGGATATCTTGAGGCGACTTGCTACCGGAAACATGGCCTCCCTCCTCATCCCACTGCTTCTATAGCTTCCCACAATCCTGCTACTCATGCTGATCTTGATGAAGTCCGCCTCCAGCTTCAGCAACTTCAAGTGTTGATCAACCGCCCGCCTACCTCCGTTGCCTCCATCACCAATGAAGGTATTGCCTGTCTCTCCACTAGTCCGTGGTGAATAGTGGATTCAGGTGTTACTAACCATATCACCTCGCTGAAGCCACCTCAATACTTGGATTCTCCATATCCCAAGTTTATCACAGTTGTCAATGGCAACACCGCTTCTGTTTCCGGCTCTGCTGATATACCTCTCAATCCCTCTATTTCTCTTCGCTCGACTCTCCATGTACCGGGATCTCCCTTTAACCTACTTTATGTTAGTCGCCTTACTGCTGATTTAAATTTGTCTGCAACATTCACCTCTTCCTCTTTTCTGATGCAGGATCGATGGACGCAGAGTATCATTGGTAAAGTACGACTGCAAAACGGGCTCTACCTTCTTGATGTCTCTCCCACCGTTCTCTCCTTCGTCTCTTCTGTTGACTGGCATTGACGTCTTGGACATATTCCTCTTTCGGTCCTCAAGAAGGCTCTTCCTGATGTCCCTCTTCCCGAATTTACTTATGATTCTTGTATTTTGGGGAAACAACATTGTCCACCTTTTCTTCCTCATTGTAACCAGAGCTCTGCTCCTTTTGTTTTAGTACATTCTGATGTTTGGGGCCCGTACAAGATAACAAGTATCTCTGGTTATCGTTATTTTCTCACTTTTATTGATAATTATTCTCGAATGACGTAGTTATACTTACTTCGTGATCGCTCAGAGCTTCCCAGTGTGTTTCGGGGTTTCGTTCATGAGACTCGCACGCAGTTTTCTGACAAAATTAAAACACTCCGGACAGATAATGCTCGAGAATACACTAGCCATGAGTTCGATAATCTCTGTTCTGAATTTGACATTATTCATCAGACCTCGTGCGCATATGCTCCCCAACAAAATAGTGTGACTGAGCGCAAAAATAGACATCTTCTTGATGTTACTCTTTCCCTCATGATCCAAATGCAGAGGTACCTAAGGCTTATTGACACTTTGCAGTTTCAACGTCGTGTTATCTCATTAACCGTCTGCCCTCCTTCGTCCTCAATAACGTCACTCCGTTCAGTCTGCTCTTCCCTTTTACACCTCCATTCTCTCACACGCTTCGAATCTTTGGTTGCACCTGCTGTTCATTTACTTGATCCATCCACTGACAAGTTCGATCCTCGGGCAGCCAAACATATGTTCGTTGGCTATTCCCGCATTCAGAAAGGGTATGTTTGTTACTCTCCTACCACCTGTAAGGTGACGGTTTCGGTTGATGTTACATCTCTGGAAGATCAACTGTTTTACTCCCTCCCAGAGCCATCTCTTCCACCACCACCAGTACCACGGCCTGTTATCCATGTTGTCTCCTCCACCAACACTCCTTCCCAACCCAGCTTCTGTTCTCCACAAGCCCCTACTTTTTCGTGTCTATACTCGTCGACCTTTGCACTCCGCCGCCCCGCTGCAGTCGGCTTCGCCCTATGACAATCTGCGACCTGTTGAATCAGCTTCTGCCTCCACAGCCCATCACATAGCGAATTATGTATCCTTACATCGCCTGTCCCCGACGCTTCACACCTTTGTTACTTCATTATCCTCTATCTCTATCCCTAACTCTGTGCAGGAGGCTCTCCAACATCCAGGATGGCGGACGGCTATGGAAGACAAAATGACAGCCCTCTAAGCTAATCATACGTGGGATCTGACATCTCTTCCTCCAGGACAGACTACTGTTAGCTGTAAATGTGTCTTTGTCATCAATCAAGCTCTTGATGGGACAAATGACCGTCTCAAGGCTCGTCCGGTGGCTCGTGGCTTTACTCAGCAACCGGGCCTTGATTATGAGGAAACGTTCTCTCCCGTGGCCAAGCTCAAAACGGTTCGTGTCCTCCTTTTCGTGGTTGTGCATCGTCAATGACCCTTACATCAACTTGATATCAAGAATGTTTTTTTAAATGACGATCTTCAAGAAATTGTCTACATGCAACAACCTCCTGGGTTTGAGACCATGGGGGAGTCCCGAGTCTGTCACCTCAAGAAGTCAATTTATGGTCTCAAACAATCTCCTCGGGCGTGGTTCGACCGGTTCAGTAAGGCTATTCGAGAAGTTCCATTTACTCGGAGCTCGGCAGATTTCTCTTTGTTTACTTGATATCAAATAACAAGCCCGATTCTCCTTTTAGTGTATGTCAATGACATCCTAATCACAGGAGATGATTCAAAGGGTATACAAATGGTCAAACAACACCTTAGTTCTGTCTTTCAAACAAAAAATCTGGGGAACTTTTGATACTTCCTTGGCCTTGAGATCGCAAGACGTCCTGATGGCCTGATCCTATCTCAACGGAAGTACTGTCTAGACCTTCTTCGGGGTGCTGACTACTTTGGATGCAAGCCGATTAATACTCCTATGGATGTCAATCACAAGCTTGTGCTCATGCCTCTGATGCAGATCTCATTCTTCCAAATCCAGAATACTATCGGCGTCTTGTGGGAAAACTGATTTATCTAACAGTCACAAGACCGAACATCTTCTTTGTTGTTGGGGTTGTCAGACGGTTTATGCACTCTCCTCGGATGTCTCACCTACATGCCGTTGAATGTATTCTGAGATACCTAAAAACAGCTCTTGGTAAAGGGCTTGTATACAAAACTTCATCTTTTACTCCAACATTGGTTGCGCACTCGAATGCTGATTATGCCGGTTCTCTGGATGATCGACATTCCACCAGCGGATTTTGTACATACTTTGGAGGTTACCTTGTTACCTAGCGCAACAAGAAACAATCTGTGGTTGCTCGATCTTCGGTCGAAGCTGAGTACCGTTCGATGACATCTGTTGTATCCGAGCTCACATGGCTTGACAGTCTCCTAAGTGATATGGAAGTAAAACTTTCCACACCGGCTACCTTACTATGTGACAGTAAAGCGGTTATACACATAGTTAAGAGTCATGTTTTTCATGAAAGAACGAAACATATTGAATTTGATTGTCATTTCATTCGGGAGAAAGTTAAAATGAAGAAGCTGGAATTGAAACATGTTTTGGCCACTGACCAAGTTGTTGATCTTCTCACTAAGGCCCTACCGAGTGCTCTGTTCCATCGGTTCTTGTCCAAGCTGGGTGCCTACGATTTGTACGCTTCAGCTTGCGAGGGAGTGTTAGAAAAAGAAAATGAAAAGGCCCATTATAGGTCTTCTTTCTCCTTATGTATTAGTCCCACATCATGAAAAAGGGAATTTTCACTCTTCTCTCCCTATATATATATGTATTCATACTAGATTCTTGAATAATAAGAAACATATACAAGATTTGCGGGCTGTGTTCTTCTCTACTATGTACTTCTCTACAAAAACCAAAACCCCTAAATTCAATAAAAATAACCACCCCTCCAATTGAAACAGCTTGTGGAAAATGAAAAACATAGTCAATCTCTCTAAACGACCTCCCGTCTCTGTGCCCATCTTGCGCTACTGCCTCCGCCGCCTCCCGCATCTCCATTCCGGATGAAGTCTCTTTTGACAGTCCTAGTCACATGTGACCTTTCCTGCTCCGCCGGATCCATTCGTCGGCCCCCACAAATGCTCGACTACCCTAACAACACATCGTGGTCTCTCCAATGTCTCCTTCCTGTTGTTGTTTAGCCTTCTCCAACCATCATCCCCTTCGTTTGTTTCCCTCCGGCCAGCAGCAACTTCCCAGAGTCCTGACTTCCTTTTACCTGTTGAAGCTTTGCTTCCAACATGCTGTCATAGGAGCCCAACCTTCATTTTGAGCCATTTTTCTCTCTTGCCCACCCAGATCAGTGTTGTCCTTCCCCATAGGAACCAGAGATCCATACATCCAATTCTTCGCTGCTCTTGTGAGGCTATGGTATAACTCTTCCTCTTCTCGTTATTACTTCTGATAGTAACGAGTTTATGCTTGTGTTTAATTTGATCGGCTAAATTTTCAAAACTTGCCTTAATCTTCGTTTAAAGTGTATGCTATTAATTTTTCACGTTCTCGTATTTTCATTACTTTATTTCATGCCTGTGGAGCGTTAAAATATGTTCATTATATGGTCAAAGGTTAGCTTTATGCACATTTGCGAACCTAGGTCTATTATCGCATGATATTGCTCGTGAAAGTGTCGCATGGTTTAAAGGATCTAGACACATTATTATTTGAAATCACATTGCAATTTTTAGATTACATCAAAAGTGGGCAACTTGGTAGTGGTTCTACCGCCAACCTCTAAGGACACTACAACCATTGATGATACTCATTTGACGAAACATCCCACCATTGATGAATTCTTTGATAACCTACCCGATGAGCTCAGTGATGCCTACACCCCTTCTTGATAAGAATTAAATTCCGGTGAGCGATTCATTTATGACCACAAGATCCTTGAAGTCCCTTCAATTCATATCTTCGAGTCATCTCAGCAGTGAGAATCAAACATAGTGTTGTACACGTGGTGATTGCCTCTCTGACACTCGAGAACACTCGTGATAATCTCTGGAATCTATTCTGATACTTGTTGCATTCATGTCAAATTTTATTATACCCCTGCCGCTGAGTGACCTAATGAGTTTACACTTTGTATAGGCATTCAATACATCCTAGAGTGGCATCCTAGTGTCGATATACAGACATTCTTCTAGGATATCGTCGTCTTCGTGACGAATTTTCCTATAAATCATTTGACGGCCCTCCTGGCGAGTCACATCCCATGAGAGATATATGACACATTATGGACTCGTACTTCAGAGTTCATGTCTCATATAAATATATGGGTGTTTGAAGCACACTCGACTAGTCAGTCGAGGCTGAGAGTGCTCTCAACGACTTAAAGATGTATTTTATTTTTATCATTATCAGCTCTCTTCTCGCCCACGTCGGACATATTTCCTGTCCAGACGACCCCTCCTAGTCCTCAGGCAACACTCATACACACCCTCTCACTTCGAACAGCATGTCATTACTGCCATTTCGAGCCGCCCAACTTCTCCTGTTGTTTTGTACTGCCCGGTTTCTCCTGCCGTTTCACTCAGTTTGTTGTCTCTTGCCTCGAGGAAGCCCACTTGTTGTGCGCATGTTCCAACGATTAATTACTTTACTAAATTAAATCTTAATTGGATTAATTTCTTAATCAATTAATTATGGTGAGCATGAAATTAAGTGTTGCTGGTGCGGCTATCGTCCATTGGATGATGACTTTATATCGGGCCACAATGTCGCAACTCATCACCAACATCAACTGATTGCTTTTGCTTCTAGAGCCGATGTATGTCGGGCGGGCCAATACGAATTTTGCGGGCGAAATCAGACTCGTCGTTATGAACTTGATAAATTTGTTAAATTTTGTTAGAGTAAATTCTCTCGAGCGTTGTTCTGAATTGAATCATAGTGAGATCCGTACACTCACAAGCAAAAATACGCAAATAACAATTTATGGATAACGGTAATTAAAGCAGTTTGGACGTTCGAGGCAAGTTTATCAATATTTATTTGGATCAGATAAAAAAAACCTAATGTTTTGGAGCAAGTAAGAAGAAGTGGAGTTTTACCCAAGCATGTCGCAAGTAAGAAGAAGTGGAGTTTTACCCAAGCATGTCGCAAGCTACGGCTAGGAGTGGCCAATTCAAGCACAGAGGCACTAGATGTGGGCCACGGCGGATGATTGATGGAAGGAAAGTATTGATGTCGACGTCAAACGCTTGGCGGTGAAGGTGTCGGTTTGAGCGGGTCATCGTAAAAGGTGAGTTAGCCGACGTCCCTTTGTTGGTTGGCGTGAGATAGGCGAACAAGACTCTCCAGTGGGTACTGGAACGACGAAGCTTGTTAGCTGGCAGAGATCAGCGTCGTGAGCGGCCGCTGGGAGTGGCGACAGCCAGACGTCGAAGAACGGGCAACAATGGGATTTCTGTTCGGCGAGAAGCTTGCGCGACAGAGACAACGTGAGGAGAACAGTTGATGTGGCTGTCGGCAAAAGCTTGCGACCGGACTGGAGCGGTGATGGCGTCGGCTGATGCATCGTCCCGGTATCGCTTCTGGAACCAGGCGGGAGTGCGACTGCAGAGGGGTTGTTGGCCGATAACTCAGCGAAATAGAACAGAAGCTATTTCTCTGAAATCCACATTGATTTCATCTTCCTGGCAGGGGCTTTTAAATAGGGCGCCTATTTTTAATTGGTCTTTCCAAAGCTGGCTTTCCCCACAAGATATCTTTCCAAAAGCTTGTTTCCAAAATTTCTTCTAATGGATTTATTTCTTCAAATAATTTTGCTTTCCAAATAACCTTATTTTCAAATATTCCTCCAAGTAGTTTCCTGATTTGTTTCTATTTTGTTTTGTATGATTTAGATATCCTCATGAATTAGATTTATGAGTCCTTAAATATGTTTAGCATCCTAACTACTAATATTATCGAACCATTTTATTCATGGTCTAATCAGGTGGTCAAACTGATGAGTCAGAACTCAAAATAACATTGGTGCATAGAAAATTTGACAAAAAATAAAATAACAAATAATAAAAATATAATTGGTCTGTGACGATATCACGCGTCCTCGGATGTGGCGATGGATGCATCAAGAGCGTCGTTGTCATCTCAGCCGGCACATGTGGTCATCCCTTTCATTCTTGATGGTCCCACCACCGCCTGTTTGCTCCACTAAGGCCGTTGATTACGTTGTTGCAACCCATGTCACTGTCGGACCCTATTGGCCGCCTACACACACAAATTCCGCCTTCCCCTCTGTTGATTTTACTAGAGCAATCGCCACTCGCATCGATGGTTGCAGAAGCTCCACCTCATTCCGTAGTTCTTGTCTTCCCACCAATGCCACTAGTGGTTTCTGCCTCGTGGTTTACACCACCGACATCGCCGTCTCCAATCCCCGTGATGGCGCCATCCCAGTGTGTGTTGCCCCCACCAGCCCCCGCGGTATCCATATCACAGACTCTACTCTGGAAAATTGCTCTACTGCCCCCTAGATTCGTTCCTTTCGTCGATTGTTCCCCAATCGGCATTGTCGCTTCTCATCGATGCATGTCACCTATGGCCCGATCTTTTGTTTCCCTCGACCATCCAATGAGCACACTCGCTCCGACTCCAGCTCTGTCGGGCAGTCTCACCTATGCAAGTGCCTCTACAGTGCAAACTCCTTGCAGTCTTTTATGACACATGGTAGCATGATGACGCCTTATCGCTCGACGCCTCCACCACTGCAGCGAGTCAGGGACACGCTGCCAGGAGTTGTTCTGGCGGAAAATCAAAGAGCACGAGGATCAGGTCATCCAAGACCATTCGAGCTTGAGGGCAAGCTCGATTTGAAGAACTGACAGAATGTTATAGATTCTACGTCGTCAGTTATCTAGCGGTTATATTATTATGAGCCTTTTAGGTATTGAGTCGAGTTGTATCGAGCCAAGTGTATGAGTCGAGTTGTATTAATCGAGTGTATGAGTCAAATTGTATAAGTTGGGTCGTATTAAATCGAGTTGGGTTAAGGATTAATAGCGTCTTAGTGTTTTTAACGTTTCACACATTTTCTTTATATGCATGCCATCGTGGTCCTATATATAGGCCCCCTTAGGTTTTGCATGAGATTAAAGAATTAAATCAATTTCTCGATCTCTCTAAATCTTCTCCTTCTCTTTAAGTCTTCTTTTTTCTTCCTCTAGTTCTTCTCCTCTCATCCCAGTATAGGGTTATGTCCCTTGTAGAGAACTACTGAAGTGAGAAAATATTGCAAAGTTTTATTAATATTTCTCAAATCTTTTGCATCATCAACTCACCTATAATGGTATACTTGTACATTTATATAAGAGAAGAGAAAGAGGAGGAATTTTATCCTAAGATGTGAGACTAAACAAGCAACCAAGATGGACCTCAAGATGGGTCAATCTTTGGGATTTTACATATATATTCTCTAACACTCCCCCGCAAGCCGGAGCATACAAATCGTAAGCACAAAGGTTGGACAAAGACTGGTAGTATAGCGGACGAGGTAAGGCCTTGGTGAGAATATCAGCAACTTGTCCAGCAGCAGGAACATGTTGTAAATCCATCTTCAATTGAACTTTATCCCAAATGAAGTGACAGTCAACTTTAATGTGTTTCGTCCGTTCATGGAAAACGAGATTCTTGGCAATGTGTATGACATCTTGACTGTCACAAAATAAAGTAGCCAGTGAGAAAAGTTTGACCCCTAAATTACCTAGGAGACCTTCAAGTCATGTAAGCTCAGACACAACAGCTGTCATTGAACGATACTCGGCTTCAGCAGATGAGATACAGACTGTTTCTTGCTGCGCCAGGGAATGAGATGTCCTCCAAAATAAGTGCGGTATCCACTTGTGGATCGACGATCATCCAATGAACCAGAATAGTCAGCGTCAGAATATGCAATCAGAGATAAGGGAGACGAAGAGAGATTGTATAGAAGTCCTTGTCGAGGGGCAGTCTTCAAGTATCGAAGAATACACTCAACTGCCTGTAGATGAGAGAAACGAGACTCATACATAAATCGACTGATGACTCCAACAACAAATGATATATCAGGTCTTGTAACAGTGAGATAGATCAGTTTTCCCACAAGACGGCGGTAATACTCTGGGTTCAGAAGGAGAAGATCAGAGTCTGAGGCATGAGCACGGATCTTGTGATTGATTTCCATGGTAATACTCTTGTTTGTTCATATGTATACCTATAAGATCGTCTCCGGTAATCAAAATATCATCAACATACACCAAGAGAATTACTATGTCTGTTGGACGATGACGAGTGAATAAAGAGAAGTCAGCTGAACTCCGATTGAACCCAACCGCACTAACTGTCTGACTGAACTTGTCAAACCATGTCCGAGGAGACTGTTTGAGATCATAAAGTGATTTCTTTAGACGACATACGAGAGACTCCCTCGTGGTCTCAAACCCAAGAGGTTGCTGTATATAGACGACCTCTTACAAATCGTCATTAAGAAAATCATTTTTGACATCCAATTGATGCAACGTTCATTGTCCATGAACATCAAGGGAGATCAAAACACGAACAGTGTTAAGTTTGGCGACTCGAGAAAAGGTCTCATCATAATTTAGACCTTGTTGTTGAGTAAAACAACGAGCCACAAGCTGAGCCTTCAGATATTGAACCGCCCCATCTGGACCATGTTTGATGACAAACACCCACTTACAACTCACACAAAGTTGGGCAGGAGGAAAGGGGGACAAGATCCCAAGTGTGGTTTGCCCAAAGAGCAGACATTTCCTCGTCCATAGTCGTCAGCCACCCCGGATGTTAGAGAGCCTCCTGCATGGAGGTAGGGGTAGTAATAGAGGATAGAGAAAGAGCAAATTATTGGAGTTCAGGAAAGAGGCGGTGTAAGGAGACATAATTCACTATCAGGTGAGCAGTAGAGATGATTGTTGGATATGCAGGCCGCAAAATATCATCATGTCCGGCAGCTCTCGAAGAGTCGTAAATGAAGGGAGGACGAGTATACACCTGAAGAAAAGGTGGTTTTGGAGGGGGTGTGGGAGGTGGAGAGGGTCTTGGTAGGATTGGCGTGGGAAGGAGAGGTGGGGTGGGTGGTGGAGACCGACCCCATCGGGTCGACGCAAAAGTGTCCGACACCGCACCCGATCGATCTCTTTCAGCCTAGATTATTTTATTGCATTTTAATTTTGCAATTTTAATTTTATTTTGCATTTTATTTTATCAATTATAGTGCGTTGCACGCCAGCGCGCGTAACTATGTTTGTCGCACGCCTGCGAGCGTATTTTTGTTTGGAGTTTTATTTTATTCTCCAATTACATATATATAAATATATATGTAATCTGTCGGTTCAACACATCTCCAAAACTGAGCCCGCATTGTTCCTCTTCTCATTCGGCCCGAGAAAAGCAGAGCCACAAGATTAGGGCTGTCTTGTTTCCGTCTTTGACGCTGCACTAGGAGTGGAACCCGCACGACGCTGCCCACGATCGACGACTTCCATCCACAACGGCAGACCCGACGCAACAAACGATCAGTCCATCTTCGTTTCCTGGCCACATCCTCCTCCTCCGACGGTTTCTGCATCTGCCATGATCATCCTTCACCGCAAGATTTTTTATTTTCTGTTTTTTTTCCTGTTCAAAACCCTATAAAGGGGAGGTGTGTTTGTATTTTGTTTTCGATGAAGAAAATTTGATGAATGATGAAAAGTATTGTGATTGCTGCTTGGGTGTTTCCCATAGATGGATGAGATTGTGTTGCTACCATTTTCAACTGGAGAAGACGATGAATAGTGTAATCTTAAATCCTGTAGGAGTCTAGTTAGTGATTAGGGAATGAGATTAGGGAGATTATTGTTTGCTGCTTCCGTTTGAGGAGTGCTGTAGAGGCGTTTTACTGTGTGAAAGTTGCTAGAATTGCTTTCCAATTAATTTGATACCGAGAAGATGAACAGTAACATCAAGTTACTGTGGATTTATTTTGATTCCTGTTGCTATTAAGCTTGAAGTGTGGTTAATTGTTGCTGGTAAACAATTGTTTTGGATATTATTATTAGGTTTAAGCTTTGTAATAGTGTGGTATCTTGTTGAGCGATTGAGATTTCGTGGACCCTCTTGCGTGTGAGGTAGACGGAGTGAATAGATTTCGTGAAGCCACTTGTGTGAGAGCGAGTGAAGTTTAGGATGTTAGTTCGTGGTTTTCTCTAGAGTGAGTGATTTCGTGGAACCACTTTCGTGTGAGAGTGAGCAAAGTTTCTCCTTGGTGCCCGTGTGCGATAGCGGACGACCTCGGAGCGGTAGATCAAAGGTGACGAGGAGTTTCTCGCGTGATCGTCATCGACTTCAAATACGGGAGACGCCTCTTCCTTGGATAATTGTTTCTATCTTTTCCTTTGTGTGTGCCTCTATATTTTCTCGTACAATAATAGACTCCTTGTTGGGTTTTCGCCCGAGTTTTGTCAGCGAACGGTACGTCGAAAACTTCAAACGGAAACGTATTTGAAGTTCACAATTTTTGTTTTGCTACAACAAGAGGAACAGAACAAAAATGACGAACTTCCTTCCCCGGATTTAAAATTGAACCATTTTATTAAGAAAATCATTTTAAAACAAAATAGCAATTTTGTGCTTTACAAATGTGCTTTACAAAGAATTTAGTTGCCTCATTTCTTAAAGTTCGTGCAAATTTCGCTCAAATTTCGTAGCGTAAATGTCATCAAATATTACATGCATTAGGGTTTCATAGAAAAAGCCGACAGGCGCGCAAACCCTACGCGCCATCCTGCATCAGTGGGGGTGGGGGGTAACAGGGATAGCAGGCCGCGGAAGGAGAGGCGGAATTAGAGACTCAGTTGGTTGGGAATGATAGGGCTGGTCTTCGACAAAGGTGACATCAGCAGAAGTAACCTTGCGATCCTTGGGAGAGAAACATGCATAGCCTTTCTGAGTACGTGAGTAACCAACAAACATATATTTCGTGTCATGTGGAGTAAGCTTATCAATGAAAAAACTAAGATTTTGAACATAACACAGCCAAATACACGAGATGGGACGGAAAATGGGTTTGTGGAAGGAAACATAAGACTAAGGGTTTATTTGGCGTCGTAGGTGGAGACGGGGGCGGGAGGAGACAGGCTGTTGTTCGAACTGGAGGGGCGGAGCTGCTGATCGAAACGGGGATTAGGGCGCGGCGGGTCTAGCCGGAGCAAACGCCGTTGAAGGGCATTTGTTTACCCGTTGTCCGGCAGCGTTTGCTCCAAACGGCCGGCCGGAACGCTGCGCCAAATGAAGCCTAAAAGGAGAGGAAAAATTGAGAGCGGAGGAGGATATGCGGTTAATAAGGTAGCATACTGTAGAGACCGCAAAATTCCAATATAATTTGGGATCATTCATTTGAAACATAATGGAGCGTGCAACGTCAACGAGATGACGATTCTTGCGTTCAACAACACCATTTTGTTGTGGGGGAGGGGTATAAGCACAAGAGGTTTGATGAATAATCCCGAACAGAGCACTCAAGTTAGAAACCCCATAACTTGTATACTCACGAGCATTGTCGGTCTGAAGAGTTTTAATTATAGTGGAGAACTGATTTTGAGTCTCAATAATAAAGACATGAAGAACTCGAGTCAGGTCAGAGCGATCATGAAGTAAATATAATCATGTCATGCGAGAGTAATCATCAATAAACGTGATAAAGTAATGATAACCAGAATTACTTGCGGTTTTATAGGTTCTCAAATATCTGAATGGACAAGATCAAAAAGAGCAGCGCACTAGGTATAAGAAGGTGAGAAAGTAGCACGATGTTGTTTGTCGTAGATACAAGACTCATAGGTGAAGTCATGGAGGGACTGATCAGGGAGAGCTTTCCGGAGTATATGGAGAGGGGTATGCCCAAGACGCCAATGTCATTCGACAGAGCTAATAGAGGAAAGAGTCGTGGGGGAAGAGGTGCCCAGGATGTAGAGCTCATTCGACAATTGCCCTTTGTCAATGATATTTTTGTCCGTCGATCCTGCACAACAACAAAGGTTGGAGAGAATGTTACGTAACAATCAAAGTCTTGAGTGAGTCAGCAAATAGAGAGGAGATTGAAGGAGGAGCACGAAACATAAAGAACAAAGCGAAGAGTGATGGAGGGAGTGATGTTGATGTCAGCCGAGCCAAAGACAGTAGTGGTGTCCCCATTACCAACAGTAATGAAATTGGGATGCACAGAGTCCAGATATTTTGAAGGTGTTCGTGGGGTAATGTGGTGTGATGCCCCGGAATCCAAAATCCAAAATGAGTTATGGGTGATACAGGAGAGACCGTTGTCAAAAACAAACACAACAGAGCCAAGAGAATGGTTTATCATCACTTGAAGTTGCGGGAGTTGGGTGCGCAAGACATCAAGGTCAGCCTGAATGTTGTTTGGAGTGTACTTATGTCGACTGGCACCGTGAGAAGGGATGCGACCGCCATGAGAGGAAGGCGACGGGTTATCATGTGCATCCATTGAATATCCACCAACAGCAGGGACCGGCCAAAAAGAAGAGGCGATGGCCTGAGGAGAACAACGGCCAAACAGGAAGCGGTGGCAAGAGGTTGTGGCTCGAAGGTAGCAGGCTGAGCACAGCGTCCTGGATTGCAGCCTGGAGAGCAACAGAGTGTCAATGCAAGGGAAGAAGGCCAACAGTTATCCACGCGACCAGAGAAGAAGGAGAGCAACACCTGCTGCAAAGATCAACACCAGCGGCCAGGAGCAACGCCAACGGCCTGAGGGGAAGAGCACAAAAGACATTACGGCCTGGGATCAGCACCCCAGGAGCAACACCTACGACAAGGATCAACACTAGCGGCAAGGATCAACACCAGCAGCCTGAGGGGAAGAGCAGCGAGCGGAGAAGACACTGCGGTCTGGGTAGCGACGACGAGGAAGAGTTGTAGCAAGATAGGAAAGCTGCGGCGGCCAGACGAGGAGGTGAGGCGGCTGGTCGTGCGGCTTGACTCACGGCGACCTGCGGCTAAAAAGAATGCGGCGAGAGGAGCAGTGGCAGAAGAGACCGCGACGATCAGCGGAAAATGCTATGGCAAACACATGCGGTAAGACACCTACGACAAATACCAGCGGGAAGACGCTGCAAGAGACCGCTGCGGGTAGACCTGCAAGAGACCGTTGTGGGTATACCTGCAAGTGACAACTGCGGGTAGACTGTTAAGAGACTGTTGTGGGTAGACCGGCAAGCGAAAAAAGGGGCGAAAGGAAAAAAAGCAGTGAGGCCCACTGTTGGAGAGAAAAGCTATAAAAGAAAGGGAGAGTGAAAGAAAGGTTGGGAGGTGAAGTCACGGGAGGCAGAGAAGATGTGGGTTGAGAGAATGAGACCGCAGAGGAGCTTAAGGGGGGTTGCGGTTAGAACATTTCTAACTGACCGACTGTGCGGGAAAAAAAACTGTGAGATATGAATGGCTTTAATACCATGTAGAGAACTACTGAAGTGAGAAAATATCGCAAAGTTTTATTAATATTTCTCAAATATTTTGCACCATCAACTCACCTATAATGGTATACTTGTACATTTATATAAGGGAAGAGAAAGAGTTGGAATTCTATCCTAAGATGTGGGACTAAACAAGCAACCAAGATGGAACTCAAGATGGGCCAATCTTTGGACTTTTACATATATTCTCTAACACCCCTTATATCTCTGTCTCCACCACTACCTCTGAGTCTCCAACAAAGCCCTAAAAATAGGCCCACAACACATAACTTCATTGTATGACTCAATAAATTTGATTCTTCTAAAAGAAAGACAAGTTTAACAGTCTTTTTAATCATAAATTTTGGCGCCAAAATATCTTTTCTATACTCATTTAGGAATATAATAGTATGCAAATTTCATTGGAATTATTTGTTAACTAACCCATAGCAATATCATTTAGAATTCTTCAAATTTTAATACATCTCATCTGGACCTAAATATTTGCCTTTATGCATCTTCTTCAGAGCTAAAACTACAACTTTTGAACCAATCAACAATACAATATTATTAATGTTTTCGGCGGGAGAATTTTCCAAAAGAAGAAGAAATTAGCCATACAAGTAGAAGGCAAATAGTTTCAAATGCAGGTGCCCACAAAATACTGCAACTTTGCAATTTCTACTGCTTGTCATCTCATCAACCGCGTGTCTTCCTCCGTACTCGACTTCGCCTCTCCATTTAGTCTCCTCTTTCCTTCAAAATCTCTTTTCTCTCTCACACCTTGTGTCTTTGGATATACATGTTATGTTCACCTTCTTGGTCCGCCTACTGACAAGCTAGCTGCTCGCACCACAAAATGTATATCCGTTGGCTACTCCCGCACTCAAAAAGGTTATGTGTGTTATTCTCCTACCGACGACAAGCCGATTGTTTCGGTTGATGTAACCTTTCTGAGGATCAACCATTTCACTCCTCTCTTTCCACCCCGTCTCCACCTTCCACTATCGCTTGTCCTGCCGTCCCGGTCACGATTCTGTCTCTCCTACCTCTTCCCTTACCACTCCTGGTACCTCCACCTCCACCACCTCTCTGTGTTTATACTCGTCGTAACTCAAAGAATGCTTCCCTACAACAGCTCCCTTCTACCGATGACATCCCGCGGCCCGCTGATCCAACATCAACCTCTACGATTCATTCCTTGGAGAATTATATGTCTCTGCATCGCCTCTCTCCGCCACTCCAAAAAATTTTCATTTCTCTTTCCTCCATTTCTATTCCTAACTCGGTGCAGGAAGAGCTTCAGCACCCGGGATGGCGGGCGGTCATGGATTATGAAATGACTGCCCTCTGAGCTAACTAGACCTGAGATTCGGTTCCTCTTCCTCCCGGCCAGTCATGTGTTAGTTGCAAGTGGGTATTTGTTATCAAACATGATGCGGATAGGACTGTTGACCGCCTAAAAGCTCGCCTTGTGGCCGGGGTTTCACTCAGCAACAAGACCTTGATTATGATGAAACTTTCTCCCCAGTTGTCAAGTTGAATATCATTCGGGTCCTGATCTCCTTGGTTGTCCATCGTTAGCGACCCCTCCATCAGTTGGATATTAAAAACGCTTTTCTCAATGACGATCTAAAGGAAACTGTTTATATGCACCAACCTTCAGGGTTTGAAACCACGGGAGAGTCTCATGCATGTCATCTCTGGAAGTCTATATATGGTCTCAAAACGTCCCCACGTGCTTGGTTTGAAAAACTCAATAAGGTGGTTTGCGATGTTGGTTTTACACGAAGCTCGGCTGACTTCTCCCTCTTCACCCGCCATTAGCCATCAGACACTGTGATTCTCTTTGTGTATGTTGATGATATCCTAATTACTGGCGACGACTCTACAGGGATATAACAAATCAAGCAACATTTGAACTCAGCATTTCAGACGAAGAACCTGGGAAATATTCGATACTTCCTTGGTCTTGAGGTCGCAAGACGACCTGATGGTCTCGTTTTATCCCAACGAAAGTACTGTATTGACCTTCTTCAAGATGCTGACTACTCAGGGTGCAAACCTGCAGACACCCATATGAATGTAAATCACAAGCTTTTTGCACATGGTTCTGATTCCGACCCACTGCTTACAAATCCAGAATACTATCGACGTTTAGTGTGGAAGCTGATTTATCTTACGGTTACTCGACCTGACATCTAATTTGTTGTGGGGATTGTGAGTCGTTTCATGCATGCTCCTCGAACATCTCATCTCCAAGTAGTTGAGCGCATTCTCAGATATCTAAAGACTGCTCCAGGACAAGAACTCGTTTACAAACCATCTATCTTTTTATCTCTTGTTGCGTATTCTGACGCTGACTACGTAGGTTCTCTTGATGATAGACGTTCCATAACTGGTTTTTGTACATACTTTGGTAGGCACCTTATTAACTGGCATAACAAGAAGCAGACTGTTGTAGTTCTCTCATCTGCTGAGGCCGAGTATCGGGCTATGGTTGCTGTTGTATCTGAGTTAACCTGACTTGAGAGTTTTCGCAATGATTTGGGACTCAAACTCTCATTTTCGACGACCTTATTTTGTGACAGTCAAGCTACAATACATATTATCAAGAATCCTATCTTCCATAAAGGAACAAAGCATATTAAAGTTGACTGTCACTTAATTCGAGAAAAATTCAATCAAAGAAGATAGAATTGTAGCATGTTCCCGCTACAAGACAAGTTGCTGACATCCTGACTAAAGCTCTATCTCGACCGTTATACTATCAATTCTTATTTAAGCTTGGTGCCTACGACTTGTACGCTCCAGCTTGCGGGGGAGTGTTAGAAAAGAATCTTGTAAAGGCTCATTTTATAGACATTCTTCTTTATCATGTAATAGTCTCATATGTTGAAATCGGGATTTCTCTCTCTTTGTCTCCCTATATATTTGTACTCACACTTGTAAATTGAGATTCAATAAGTATATACAAGGTTTACTCTATTCTTCTACACTTACAAACATCCCTTTTCCAAAAAGATAAGATCAAGAGACAATGTGATCACATGATACATCAAGGTATCTTATGACCTAGTCAGCCTCTCTTTTCCTCCTCAATGCTTGGTCGAAAAGAAAGAAGAGTTTTTCACATTTTAGTGGAACGTTGGAAATTGAATGGCAAGTCAATGAAGGAGAAATTTCTCAATCATGTTGTGGATAAATTACTGCACTAGTTGCATAGCACTGGTGTATTCACAAAATTGGATCTATGTTCAAGATATTATCGAACATAATGAACCCATAGAACACCAATAAGAGCTCCTTAGACACATATTATGGGCACTCTGAATACCTGATCATGTCTTTCATAACGACCAATGGCCCATCCATTCTACAAGCTACAAAGCACGAATATACTAAAATTAAGCCAGTACCCGTACCGGGTGCGTTTCCAGTATAGGTACGTGTACCGCACGATGGACACACTATGAATCGCATTTTTAGGTTTTTTTGTCGTTCATTTTATTCGATCACTCTCCCAATTTCTTTACCGATCCCGTTGCGCCTGAAGATCCCACTCCACGCAGTTGCTGCCTCTTTAGATCCTGTTGCCACTCCAGATTCTGCTGCCTCTCCAGATCCCACTGCCTCTCTAGATCCCGCTCCAGATCACATTGTTGTTGCTGCTCTAGAGCCCTGGTCGTAAGCTCTTCCTCCTCTTCTTCTTCTTCTTCCTCCTCTTCCTCTTCCTCTTCTTCTTCCTATTCTTCCTCTTCTCTTCTTCTTCTTCCTACTTATTTCAAAAAATTTCAGAAATTTTATAAAGCAAGTACATTTCATTTGCATTGAATTTGTATTTGTATCCGGATGATCGTTCTGAATTGATTTGATATATTATTTATATATTTTGAGTTGTATTTGACGTCCGATCGGCCCGGACAATATGAGTCGTTCGATTTGGGTGCCCTAAATTGTTTTAAGTATAAATCATGCAGGGCTCAATCATTGTGGGTATCGACAGTTGATTGCAGTTTTTGCGAACCCCACAGTAAGTCCTCCATCCTTTCCCCTCGAGTTCCCCCTAGCCTCTTCAACATCTCACGCCTCTATTTCCCTCTCCTACCCGCCGGATCCACGTAACCGATTCCCTCACTACCATTCCCAGTCCCTACAACTGCCCCATTCCAAGCTTTCCACTGCAGCATACACCCCCCAAACCTTTGGTCAAAAACTCCACCGCAAGACAGCCACCCTCACCATACCCTGAACCTTCCCACATCCTTGCCCAAGCACCCAACAGTCCAGGAACTCCCTTCTGACGCCTCCAACATTGCAGTGATCTAGATGCTCACATTCAACCATCAGTTACAACCGTCTGCACGCGTAAGTTGTAGTTGTAGTGTTATTTTCTATCGTTGTTTACTTGCCACCCTACTTGTAATGAATGTTTAATGACATTTGCTTTAGTACTGTTGTACTGTACTCCATAAAATTTGCAGGGCTTATTTCGCACGCGGTTAATCATTTTCACCTTGGTCTTCTTATTGATTGAAGCTTTCTGGTGGAGACCAGCCCAGATCAGGTCGTCGCAAAAGTGTCCGGCGCCACACCCGTCAGGACCTATATCGGCCCTGAGTTTTGCTATTTTATTTTAATGTAATCTTGTATTACTTTATTTGGTGAAATATATATGTATATATAATACTTATATATATATATATATAGTTCTGTTAAATTATAAATATATAATTATAATACATATAATTATATTTATATATATATATATAGAAAATGTTATCTGTTAGGTAACAGGTCCGCCAAGCCGGTTCTTCCCCCTCCCGATCCAAGCCGTTGGAAGCAACAATGGTGGAAGCCCGTACGACCACGACGCCTCCTCCAGAGCGCCAACTACCGGCCACGATCCCCACAACTACCACGACCACGACGCCTGAGCTCCAACTGTCGGCTACGCCTCTTAGCTCGGTTCCGCCATGGCCGCGTCTTCCATGACAGGTTTTTCTATTTTTTCTCTGTTTGTAAGCCTATAAAACGGGATGTGATTTGTATTTTGTGATGGTGAAGATTTGATGAATACTTGGATTGCTATTTGTGTTTGTACTTTCGTTCTAGATTGAAAGTATTGTGTGCTTGCGTTTTCTTTTCCCGGTGGGATGCTGCCGTGAGATCGAGAGTGTTGCTGTAGAAGTTTGGTAGGGTGCTCAAATTTTTTAGCTTTGTGATTTACTGTTTGGAGTCTTCTTATTGATTGAAGCTTTCTGGTGGAGACCAGCCCAGATCAGGTCGTCGCAAAAATGTCCGGCGCCACACCCGTCCGTACCTATATCGGCCCTGAGTTTTGCTATTTTATTTTAATGTAATCTTGTATTACTTTATTTGGTGAAATATATATGTATATATAATACTTATATATATATATATATATATATATACACAGTTCTGTTAAATTATAAATATATAATTATAATACATATAATTATATTTATATATATATATATAGAAAATGTTATCTGTTAGGTAACAGGTCCGCCAAGCCGGTTCTTCCCCCTCCCGATCCAAGCCGCTGGAAGCAACAATGGTGGAAGCCCGTACGACCACGACGCCTCCTCCAGAGCGCCAACTACCGGCCACGATCCCCACAACTACCACGACCACGACGCCTGAGCTCCAACTGTCGGCTACGCCTCTTAGCTCGGTTCAGCCATGGCCGCGTCTTCCATGACAGGTTTTTCTATTTTTTCTCCGTTTGTGAGCCTATAAAATGGGATGTGATTTGTATTTTGTGATGGTGAAGATTTGATGAATACTTGGATTGCTATTTGTGTTTGTACTTTCGTTCTAGATTGAAAGTATTGTGTGCTTGCGTTTTCTTTTCCCGGTGGGATGCTGCCGTGAGATCGAGAGTGTTGCTGTAGAAGTTTAGTAGGGTGCTCTAATTTTTTAGCTTTGTGATTTACTGTTTGGAGTCGATATTGAAGAAGATAAACAGTAAATTGATTTTACTGTTTAATCATTGTTTCCGATTGTTAATTTGAGACTGTACTATGTTGTTTGGATTGCTTCCGTTAAAGTTTGGTGGCGAGAATTTGTTTGAGTGCTAACTGTGTCTCCCTGTGGCCTCACAAAATAAGAGGAGTGTTTTGAGATCCCGTGAAACTACTTTTGTGAGGGAGAGAGTGAGATTAATTTCGTTGAACCACTTCTGTGAATGCGAGTGAATTTAGATTGTTAGGTTTGTGGCTTCTCTACAGTGAATGAGATTCAGTGGAACCACTTTCGTGTGAGAGTGAGCGATTTAATTCCTTGGTGCCCGTGTGCGATAGCGGCCGACCTCGGAGCAGGAGATCGAAGGTAGCGCGTAGTTTCTCGCGTGATCGCCATCGACTTCGAATACAGAAGATGTTTCTTTCGTGGGTAATTGTTTTTATCTCTTCCTTTGTGCGTGTCTCTATATTTTCTCGTAGATAATAGACTCATTGTTGGGTTTTCGCCCGAGTGTTGTCAGCAAACGCTACGTCAAAAACTCCAAACAAAAATGTATTTGGAGTTCACGATCTTCGTTTTGCTACGACAAAGGGAACAGACGAAAGTTGCGAACTTCCTCCCCGGATTTAAATTTGAACCATTTTATTAAGAAAAAATCATTTTAAAAACAAAATAATGAATTTGTGTTTTACAAATAATTCAGTTGCTTCATTTTTAAAGTTCGTGCAAATTTCGCTCAATTTTCATTGCGTACATTTTATCGAAAATTACATGCATTAGGGTTTCCTAGAAAAAGCCAACAGACGCGCAAACTCTGCGCGACTGTATAATCCGTAATTCGTCGAGATCAGAAGTACCCCAGCAGACGGCTATCTGCAGACCATTCGGCGAGCTATGGCGAGCTTGGGAGACCATTCGGCGAGCTGTGGCGAGCTTGGGCGACCATTCAGCGAGCTGTGGCGAGCTTGGGCGAGCAGAGACGAGCTGTGGCGAGCTTGGCCGAGCAGAGGCGAGCTGTGGCGAGCTTGGGCGAGCAGAGGCGAGCTTGGGCGAGCAGAGGCGAGCTTGGGCGAGCAGAGGCGAGCTTGGGCGAGCAGAGGCGAGTTTGGGCGAGCAGAGGCGAGCTTGGGCGAGTAACTCGAGAGTATGGGCGGGTATCCCTTGGAACTCGCTGGCAGAAGCTGGATACTCGCCTATACCCCCCCCCCCCCAGGATTTCTCTATAAATAGCCCCTCAAGGGTACTGGAAATGACACTTTTGGAAGAGGTCGAGGCCCCCCCAAGTGAATACTCGCCCAGTCCATGTCTGCCTAGTACCTCGCCCAGCCTTTTGGTTGTTGAGGGGAAGCTTCTTCTAAGCTTTAGGGTACGTGGCGGGACCTCCGTGTTGGAGCATTTGGGGTGTGATTATAGATAGTTTCCTATCTTCGTGCTAGCCACTTGATCTGTGACGTCGGACCGTAGAATCGGTAACCTTAGGCTGTCTTGATCCTATTTCTGAGGTCGGGAATTTTTCTGGCTTCAACAACGACGTCCTGCATCACTTGCTCACTTTAATTAAAATTTTGTCAATGTTGCTTGTGCTCTTGATCGTCTTATATTATTTAACTACTGTTACTAAATTTTATGTGGAACTTCTCTTGCATTTACATCAAAACACGATGCATGCATGATCGCATCTAGTGTTTATCTTGAGTCGGCCTACCACTGCATCAAATATGTACAGATTTCTTAGAGAAATATTTATGTATCCTTCGTCGCATTCAAATATGCATGACGTCATCATACATCATGAAACTTTTATTTTTTATTATGCACCTATTTATTGTTTTGTACTTCTTGCGCGTACCTGTTTTTATTTAAAAATATTTGGCTCGTCAGTTTGACCGCCTGATGAGAACCTGAATAAATAGGTCCGGTAATGTTGGTAGTTAGGATGAGAAAAGGTAAGCTTAATTGTTTAAAAAGACGCATAAGATTTAAGGAAGAAAATATTTAAATTCAAAAGTGTTAGAAAAGCCTACTTTAAGGCCCATCTAGGGGCCCATTCTTCCCTCTTCTCTCTCTCTTTCTCTCCCTATTTGTATTAGTCCCACATCTTAGATTGAGATTTCTCTCTTTCTTCTTCCTCTATATAAATGTATTCATACTTGTAATTATTGATTGAAAAAAGTATATACAAGGTTTGGAGCTTTCTCTACATGGCATCAGAGCCAGCGGTCTGTCACCTGCGGTTTCCCCTTTTCTAACCGCCCAGCCCGCCCCCCCCCCCCCCTCCCGGTCCGCAGTTTTCTCTGCGGCCTCCTTCTCCTACCCGCGTCTATCCGCGGCCTTGTCTCCTGCGGCCTGGACACCTATCCGCTCCGGTCTCCTGTCCGCGCGGGCTCTGCGGTTTGCAACTCTGCCTCTGCTTCTCCTCTCCCTCTCCGTGGTTCCACCCTTTTCAGGCTTCTTATAGCCACCTTCTCTCTGCTTCGTGGGGCCCTCTTCTCTTCTGTCCGCTGCGGGTTCTTCTCTATCTGCTTGCCTCTGCGGCCTGCCCCCTCTCAGTCGGCTTTCCTCTCTATCCGCTTGCCTCTGCGGCCTGCCCCCTCTCAGTCCGCTTCTTTTCAGTTTCCTTGTGTTGCTCTTCTCCCGTGGATCCACCTTCCCCTCCCTGCCTTTTATAGCCTTTCCTCCTTCCTAATCCGTGGGGCCACCCTCTTGTCTGTCCGCTGCGGACTCGCCAGCGGCCTGTCGTCAGTCCGCCGATTTGCTCTCCGCTTCGGTCTGTTCGCGGACTGCCTTGCTTGCGGACTGTTCCTGTTCGCTGCGGTCTTGTTCCCGCTCGCCTGCTTCTGCTTTCCCTAATCCGCTTGTCTCTATACTCGCGGATTTCTTTTTTGTTCGCCACTGGGATCTGCCTGACCGTGCGGGTTGACTCTTTCTCACCCGCATCTTGGTCGCGGTCTCCTGCTCCTCTCCTCTCTGTCCGCGCGACTTGCCTCTGTTCGCCGCTGTGATCTGCCTGACCGTGCGGGTTGTCTCTGTCTCCCCCGCATCTTGGTCGCGGTCTCTCTCCTCTAGCCGCTCGGCTTCCTCCCGCGATATTTGCTCTTATCCGCCGGCCTCTCCTTCTCTTCGTACGGTCTGCTCCTGTCCGCTGCAGACTGATTCCTGTGTTGTGACCGCTGCTGTCCACCTAGACCGTGCGGACTCTCTGTCTCCGCATTTTTGGTCGCGATCTGCCTCCTCGCTGGTGTGACTGCGCGGTCTGTCCCTCTCGCTGCGGCCTTCTGTGTTTGACCTTGGTTCGGTCTGCTTCTATCCGCCCGGTCTCATTCCTTATTCGCCAGAGGTGTGCTCCTGCTGCGGTTTTCTCCTAACCGCACCGCCTGCCGTTTCTTGCCGCTGCATGTTGCGGTCTTCCTGTCTGCTGCGGTCGTCTCCTTGCAACATGATCGGCTGTCCTCCGGGTTCTGTGGTATCTGTTTCCGATGGTGGTACCTCCTGCCTTGCTCACAGCTCATCATGGATTTTGGATTTCGGGGCCTCTCACCACATTACATCACAGAAACTACCAAAATATTTGCCCTCTGTGTATCCCCAGTTCATTACTGTTGCTAGTGGGGACACACTTCCCGTCTCTGGTGCTACCAATATCCACCTCACTCCCTCCATTACTCTTCGCTCTGCCCTTCATGTACCGGGCTCTCCGTTCAACCTTCTCTCTATTGGCCGCCTCACTGCTGACCTCGATTGTGCTGTTATATTTTCTTCTAACTCATGTGTTGTGCAGGATCGCAAGACGCAAACCATCATTGGAAAATGACATCTGTCGAATGGTCTCTATATCCTTAACCCGTATCCTCCAACGGTGTTGTCGTCTCTTAGCTCCGTTGACTGGCACCGTCGTCTGGGTCATGCTCCTCTCAACATTCTCAAAAAATCTCTCCCCGACGTGTCCTTCCACGAGTTCACATGTGAGTCTTGTATCTATGGGAAACATCATCGCTCTACGTTCCCAGCACATCCTTCTCGGCGTCCTGCTCCCTTTGATCTTGTTCACTCCGATATCTGGGGCCCTTACAAAATTACCAGTGTCTTTGGATACCGCTACTTTGTCACATTTGTCGATGACTACTCTCGGGTGACCTGACTGTACCTCCTTCGTGACCGCTCTGAATTACCCGGTGTATTCCGGACCTTCTTTATTGAAACTCGCAACCAGTTCTCCACAATCATTAAAACCCTCCGCACCGATAATGCCCGCGAATACACCAGTCATACCTTCTCTCATCTCTGTGCGGAGTTTGGGGTCATCCATCAGACCTCTTGTGTCTATACCCCCAACAAAATGGCGTTGCTGAACGCAAGAATCGACACCTGCTCGAGGTCACCCGCTCCCTTATGCTTCAGATGAATGTTCCAAAACACTATTGGAATTTTGCGGTTTCCACCGCGTGCACTCTTATTAACCGCCTACCCTCCTCTATCCTCAATTTTGCGGTTCCCTACAATCTCCTTTTTCCCTCCCACCCTACCTTCTCCATCCCCCCACGCGTGTTTGGTTGTGTGTGTTTTGTTCATCATCTTGGTCCGTCCACTGACAAGCTTGCTCCCCGTGCCACTAAATATATGTTTGTGGGCTATTCTCGCACTCAGAAGGGCTACCTTTGTTTTTCTCCCACGGACCGCAAGGTGGTCACTTCTGCTGATGTCACCTTCCTCGAACATCAGCCATACTACTCTCCATCTACTGACCCTGCTCTTCCGCCACCTCTCCCGCGACCTGTTATCCCCGTCCCTTCCACCATCCCACCTCTACCTTCCCCACCCCACCCTCCTAAACCACCTACACCACCAGTTATTTGTGTGTACACTCGACGTCCTCCCTCGTCTACTACCATACGAGAGCTGCCTCGTTCTAATGATGCTTTGCAACCTGCGGATTCGACAACTGCTTCCACTGCCCACTCGATGGCCAACTTTGTCTCTCTTCACCGCCTCTCTCCGGAACTCCGTCAGAGTGCTCTCTCTTTATCCTCTACCTCCACTCCTACTTCTGTACAGGAGGCTCTTCACCACCCCGGCTGGCGGGCGGCCATGGAAGATGAAATGCAGGCTCTCTGGGCCAACCGCACTTGGGATCTTGTTCCTCTTCCTGCAGGTCAATCCTGTGTTAGTTGCAAGTGGCTCTTTGTTATTAAACATGCGGCTGATGGCACCGTTGAGCGTCTCAAGGCCCGCCTTGTGGCCCGGGGTTTTACTCAGCAATAGGGCCTTGATTATGAGGAAATGTTCTCCCCGGTGGCCAAAATGACAACTGTTCGAGTTCTTCTCTCATTGGCTGTTCACCGTCATTGGCCTCTTTATCAGCTGGATGTTAAGAACGCCTTCCTCAATGGTGATCTTCAGGAGACTGTTTATATGCATCAACCTCCCGGGTTTGAGACCACGGGGGAGACTCGGGTTTGTCATCTTCGGAAATCCATTTATGGTCTCAAACAATCCCCGCGCGCTTGGTTTGACAATTCAGCACGGTAGTCCGCAATATTGGCTTCACTAGGAGCTCGGCTGACTTCTCTCTCTTCACTCGACATCGGCCAACCGGAACAGTGATTCTACTTGTCTATGTTGACGATATCCTCATTACTGACGACGATACTACAGGGATACAACATACCAAGCAACAGTTGAACTCCGCCTTTCAGACCAAAGATCTTGGTAACCTACGGTATTTTCTCGGGCTTGAGGTTGCACGACGGCCTGATGGTCTTGTATTATCTCAAAGGAAGTATTGTATGAATCTTCTTCATGATGCTGGCTATTCAGGATGCAAACCTACGGATACTCCAATGGACGCGAATCACAGGCTATCGGCCAATAGCTCTGACTCCGACGAGCTGCTTACGAATCCGGAATACTACAGATGCCTGGTTGGGAAACTGATCTACCTTACAGTTACTCGACCAGACATCTCCTTTGTCGTTGGAGTCGTGAGTAGATTTATGCATGCCCCGAGGACATCTCATCTTCAAGCTGTCGAGCGCATTCTTCAATATCTCAAGAACGCTCTAGGACAAGGGCTTGTGTACAAGTCATGCACTTCTTTATCCCTTGTCGCTTACTCTGACGCTGACTATGTCGGGTCCATTGATGATAGGCGTTCCACAACAGGGTTCTGTACCTACTTCGGTGGACATCTCATAACCTGGCGTAGCAAGAAACAGAATGTGGTTGCTCGCTCTTCTGCTGAAGCTGAGTACCGCGCTATGGCTGCTGTTGTTTCCGAGTTGACTTGGCTTGAGAGCCTTCTGAGAGACTTGGGTGTTCGTCTCTCATCGCCAGCGACCCTATTTTGTGACAGTCAAGCGGCAATCCATATTGCCAAGAATCCTGTATTTCACGAACGCACAAAGCATATTGAAGTTGACTGTCACTTCATCCGAGAAAAGGTTCAGGCAAAGAAGATAAATTTAGAGCATGTTCCTGCTGCAAGCCAAGTTGCTGACATCCTGACTAAAGCTCTCTCCCGGCCTTTATACTACCAGTTTTTATCCAAGCTTGGTGCCTACGACTTGTACGCTACAACTTGCGGGGGAGTGTTAGAAAAGCCTACTTTAAGGCCCATCTAGGGGCCCATTCTTCCCTCTTCTCTCTCTCTTTCTCTCCCTATTTGTATTAGTCCCACATCTTAGATTAGGATTTCTCTCTTTCTTCTTCCTCTATATAAATGTATTCATACTTGTAATTATTGATTGAAGAAGTATATACAAGATTTGGAGCTTTCTCTACAAAAAGCGAAAAAATGTATTCAGAAAAAAATATTTGGAGCTCTCAATCAAAACCTAGCTGAATATATTCGGCAGAAATACTTTGCAAAAGTTTAGAAAAAGATATTGGGAAAAGTATTTGGGAAGAGGAAAATTTCTCTGCCTTTATATTAAAATCCCAAACGCCAAAAAAGGGGTCGGAGATTTGTAGAGAACGAAAAATACATCTCATTTTCTTTGTAATACCAGCAGAGCCCTCCTCCAACCGTTTCCACCCCTGCACCAGCGTTCCGGCCTGGAGAAACAACCAGGAAGAAATCGCCTCCACCGAAAGCCCCACGCCAGTCGCTTGTTGGGGTCATCGCATGCTGTCGTGCCCTATTTGGGCCGACGCCTACGGGTGAAGACCTCCATCTGCCGCCGCAGACCAACGTCGACCGTTGCCTGCTACGCCCATACCTTCACGTTGTCAACGACCCAGGCTTTCCAGCGCCCGACCTCCCGCTAGGTCACCGTCGACTTCGCTGTTACTTCCGCCGATCTTGCCCGACTGACGTCGACATCGATAATTTCCTTCGTCAGTTGACCACTGCACTACCTTGTGAATCTCCCGATTGACGTCGACATCGACACAAATCTTCCGTCAATCGACCATTGGTTCTCCTGTGCGCCGATTAGGTTTGGACAGGACTCATGCCCTTGGGTAACATCACTGCCTTTCGCTACATTTCTTGGCATAAATTTATGCATTCTAGCTAAATAATTTTTAAGCTTACCTCGAACGTTCTTGTTGTCTTAATTCTCGCTTATTTCATAAATTATTGCTTGTGATTTGTGCTTGTGGTTGTATGGATCTTGCAACGATTCAATTCGTTAGGAGCCACGAAATATTTTTCTGCTAATGATCTTGCGAACGATCTGGCGAAGCTCATGCGCACAAAACTCGATTTGGCCCGCTCGGCCTACAACAAATAATATTAATTTGCATAAAAAAATTTATTTTATTTTAAAACTCAAGATTTGGTTTGCATCAAATATATACAGAAGATTTCTCATTTCTTAGAGAAATGTGTACAGATTTCTAAGAGAAAATCTATATAGAAATCTGTAGATTCTGTATAGATTTCTTTAGAAAAAACTGCACAGAAATCTGTAAAGATTTCTTAGATTTTAAGAGGATTAGGTTAAATATTGTTTTAATATTATGAACCATTTTGGTGCAAATTAGGTTAAATATTGTTTTTTATTGTTATTATTTTGTTTTCAATTTTCCCGTTTTTTTTGTATTGTAACAATTATGCCTAAATTACAATCTCTTATTAGTATCACTGGTTCAACTTCTACCTCAGTAACAAGCAGATTTATTTTTGATGATGTAAACAATAATGATAATGCTCCGCTCTAGGCTTATGTGTCACTTATTCATAGTACAAAAGTTGGTGGAGGAAATAAAAAATGGAAATGCAATTTTTGTAAGATTGATTTCAGCGGCTCATATTCTAGGATAATAATTTACTTGCTTAGATTATTCAGGAATGGTATTAGGGTATTTTTAAAGGTGACCAAAAAGTAAAAGAGTTTCAAAGAGCGGTTTTTGAATCAGAAGAAAAATTCAAACCGGCTCTCATGGTAGTATCATTTACTAATTCTTAGGCTTCTTAATAGTTGGGAAAACAAAAAAAAAGATGTGGACCTATTGAAATGATTATGAATATTTTTTGTTTAAGAACTTAATGTTATGTTGCAATAACTGTAGATTTTGTACTTCAATTAATTATTTATGTTTCATGTTTTATTGTTTTTAAGATTTATAATTGGATTTGTGATATATAAATATATATTTATTATATTTAATACGACGTATCTCATCGTACCCATATCATTGTTTTTTAATTTTGTCGTACCACAGTACCGGATACGTATTGTATCCGGTATCAGTACCCATGTTGTTGCTTCCTAGCCTACATGCATTGATAATTAGGTAATTCTCACATTTCTTAGAAAATTCATTTCATTTTCTTCAATAATATTCCCATATACAACAAAACTTGCGCGGAGCACTTGCATCATGTACATAAATTTTTAGAATTGATCAAAGCACGTCACTTCTTCCTCAAAAGGCGTAATGTTCTTTTGGAGATAGTATAGTTAAATGTGGACATATCATCTACGATGAAGTAGTTTCAACAGATCCAAGCAAGATCAATATCGGGAGATCGAGAGTGACGTGTTATCATTGCAATTAGTCACATCACATCAAGAGAAATTGCATGTAGTGTGCACATGGCAGTGTTGCATCTAGGATGCGAAAATGATGATTTACTCATGACCTATGAGAGTTTGGATGAATTAGATGGCTAAATGTTAGATTCTGGGTCCTCCCAACATATTTTCTTTGGCGAGTCTTTGTTATATTCCAAGAAGGAGACGATTAGCTTCGTCTTTTTGGGCAACACGCGCCAACTCGATGTGTGAAATCACAAGCACATAGGTGGTTGATATCAGGATGTAAGATGACATAACACACATACTTGATGGGATATAACCGGTACTAATCATGTGCAAGGATTTGATTTCATTGGACATGGACTCCATGGGATATGAATTTTCAGGGAGAGGAGTTTTGATGGTGACACATGGGTGCACTACGCTCATAAAAGCAAAAGTGTGGCAACATTTATGGGTTGATGAGAGAGACGATGCGACGTGGTGGCTTCACTAATCACTATTCATCTAGAACAAGGGCATATGGTTGAAGACTTGAAGTGTAGTGGATCAATCTTTTATGATTCATTTGACAAATCAATCCAAGTTGACGATCACTCAAGGGTGAGCTAGTTGCAAAGATGGTGCACGAATTCAAGCCAAGCTCAAGATTGAGGTAAATTCACGACATGCCGACTGTCATCTCAGTTTTAAGGTGGTGCTTTGAGTAGACTAATGTTTCGTGGCGCCTGAACCAATGTGGTGATTATTGGATATCGTTCCGCTCCATAACCGATCAGCTCGTTTAAAAACAGTTGGGGTGCATTACGACGATGTTATAAATAGGAGCAAGGAGGGATGAATGCAAGCATTTCGAAAAAAGAGCCTCTTGAGTTCCTAGCCTCCTGTATTTTTATAGGCGGCGGACCGGGTGCAACAGGTGTAGGAGTGTGGGCAGGCAGCGGGGTAGCTTTTTGCGTACAGTGCAACTTATTGCATATTGTGCACGCGAAACAAAACGTAGTTATGTGCAGGAGTTTTGTGTTGGATAGTCATCACACATTTCTCGGTGGTGAACAATGTGTGTCCATAGTGCGCCCAGTGAATTTTACCAGATTGTAGTTGATACTTTATCGAGATTTTTCCCATTAAGGGTGACTGTAATTTTCTCCTATTTTACAACCGAGTAATTGTGCAGTGTATTTCTATTCTTTTCCTCCGTCTTTGGGGTAATTGACAAAATGCACCCTGGTAATATAAGCTTTTGGCAAAATGCACCCCGAAAGTTTAAAATTGGCAAAATGCACACCCCAAAGTGGGTTTTTTTGGCAATGTTGTTGGAGGAAATGAAGATTTGACCGAAGTCAAAAGCAGCATTTATATATATATATATAATATAATATAATATATATATATATATATATATATATATATATATATATATAATATAATATAATATTAAAAGGAGGAGGTGTGAATGATGGGCCATGAATGGCGAAAGAGAGAGAAAGCCAAAGAGATAAATATGAACCGGTAAGGTGTCATTAGTGGCATTAATGGTGAGACACATGGCTGATTTGTATTGGAGCGTAATACCTATAAATAGGTAATTCTTGTTTACAATTAAAAAAAGGAGGGGCGGAAGAATTGGAAGTGTGCCAAGGTAGAGCCAAAATAAAAGCTGCGGCTACAAAGTGTGGAGCAGAAGCTTAGAAAAGGAGCATGTGAATTAGAGCAGTGATAAACAAAGGTTTGCGAACAATTTCCTGCGAACAGGAAAATATAGAAGGCGCTTGAACAGTAGCAGTCTCCTATTGGCGAACTGTAAAACTCCATGCAAAGGTGGCAGACAGCAGCTCCTCCATCCTGACTAGTAAACGTGCGGACAGAACCTTGCGGACATGATATTGCTGCTTGCGAACAGAAGTTTTTGCGGACAACACTTCGTACGAACAGCATCCTTGGCGATCTCCTGTAGGTGAGATGGCTAAAAGTGTACTGGAATTGTAATACCAAGTGGGGTAGACTGGATGTGTGATCTTGTAATTTGTTGAGTCAAGTCTTGTAATATTTGTAACCGTTTTGTTGTTATAATTATATAAGAATGTGTTTGCTCCCATATCTTGTGTTGTGTACCTATTATATCGCTTCCAACAGTGGTATCAGAGCTAGGTTGTGAACCTTGGCAGTAACTCAGAAGAGTTGACGAGATCGCAGCAATGGAGATGGTAAATGCTATGTCGGGTCAAGTTCTCAAGTTGACGAAGACGAACTATGGGAACTGGAACATCCAGATGAGAGTGCTGCTAGCATCAAAGGAGCTTTGAGAGATAGTTGATGATGGGTATGAAGAGCATACTCTGAGCAAGAGGCGGCGTTAACTAACGCACAAAGAACGGCACTGAGAGAGGCAAGGAAGAGAGATAAGAAAGCTTTGTTCTTGCTATACCAAGGGGTTGATGAAGCAACCTTTGAGAAGATCTCTGATGCTCGAAGTTCTAAGGAAGCATGAGAAACCTTGCAACGCTCCTTGCAAGGAGTTGACAAGGCAAATAAGGTGAAGCTGCAATCTCTCCGAGCAGAGTATGAAGTTATGAAGATGCAAAATTCTGAGAAAGTTGGTGACTATGTGACTCGTCTGCGAACGCTTGCAAACGAAATGAAGCGCAACGGAGAGACAATTGATGATGTGAGTTTCATGGAGAAACTTCTGCGATCGATGTCAAAGAAGTTCAACTATATAGTAGTGGCGATAGAAGAGTCGAAGGATCTCACTCAGATATCTATTGATGAACTCATAGGCTCTCTGCAAGCCCAAGAATACCGCATGTTACAAGATGAAGAGTCAAGTGGCTTAGAGAAAGCACTTCAGACTCAGCTAAACTTTGGAGAGAGTTCGGGAAGAGGAGGTGGCCAGCGAGGTCGAGGCTACCAAGACAGAGGCAGAGGAAGAAGAGGTGGAAGACATCAGAACTTCCAGAGAGAGGCAGAGCAACCTCAAGGTAGAGAGCAAGAAGGAAGAGGAAGAGGTCGTGGAAGAGGCCGAGGAAGAGGCCGAGGCAGAGGCCGTGGTGGAATGACCCAAGTCCAATGTTACAACTGTAACAGGTTTGGGCATATGAGTTATGACTGCAGACTTCCGAGGAGGAATGAGGAGACCAACCACTATGTTGAAGCAAGAAACACTGGTGGTGATCCAATGATGTTCTTAACTTACAGAGGAGCTGAAGGTGGTAAAAATGAAGTTTGGTACTTGTACACAGGAGCGAGCAACCATATGTGTGGTGAGAAGGAGTTGTTCGCTAACCTTGAACCAAGTGCTGGTGAGGTTAGCTTTGGTGATGCTTCAAAGATCTCAGTAGAAGGCAAAGGGTTGATAGTGGTCACTCTCAATGGAGAGAAGGTGCATCTCAATGACGTGTTCTATGTTCCTGGCTTGAAGAGTAACATCTTAAGTCTTGGACAGTTGGTGGAGAAAGGTTACTGCATTCAGTTGAAGGATGGTTTGTTGGCTATGAAGAACCAACAAGGAAAAGAGGTGGTGAAAGTAAAGATGACGACGAATCGTCTCTTTACATTGAAGATGGATGCCGAGGAGACGGCATGCCTAGCAAGAACTGATGAGGAAGAAGAAGCCTGGTTGTGGCACCATAGGATGGGTCACTTAGGCTTTAGTGGTCTGAAGCTTCTGTCACATGCAAAGATGGTGGAAGGTTTGCCTAAGATCTTACCGCCACAGAAGATCTGTGAAGCTTGTACGAAGGGAAAGCAGAAGCGACAGAGTTTTGAAGTAGGAAAGTTTCGTAGAGCAAGGAGACAGCTTGAACTGGTTCATTCGGACATTGCCGATCCGTTTGATATTGCCTCAGTTGGAGGAAGCAAATACTATATTACCTTCACTGATGACTTTAGTCGGAAGTGTTGGGTTTACTTCTTGAAGGAGAAGTCTGAGGCCCTTGACAAGTTCAAGCAGTTCAAGGCTATGACAGAGAAGGAGAGTGGACAGTACCTGAAGGTACTTAGAACTGATCGAGGTGGGGAGTACACCTCTAAGTTATTTGATGCTTTCTGCAAAGAGCATGAGATTGCTCATCAGTTGACTGCAGCATACTCACCTCAGCAGAACGGAGTTGCTGAGAGAAAGAACTTGACAATTCAGAATATGGCGCGAAGTCTGATAAAGGGGAAGAAGTTGCCGAAGATGTTCTGGGCTGAAGCAGTACAATGTGTTGTGTACTTGCTGAACAGATGTCCGACTAAGAGTGTGAAGTTCAAGACTCCATATGAGGCATGGAGTGGATGGAAGTCAAGTGTGCAACACTTGAGAGTGTTTGGGTGTGTAGCTCATGCTCACATCCCTGAGCAGAAGAGGAAGAAGCTGGATGATAAGAGTGAGAAGTGTATATTTGTAGGCTACGCTCCGATGAGTAAAGCTTATAAGTTATACAATCCAGTGACGAAGAAGGCAATCATCTCTAGAGATGTGTTGTTTGAAGAAGATAGCTGCTGGAGCTGGGATGAGAAGGAAAGAAGCGTCAAAGGAATGTTCTATGATGATGATGATGATGAAGATGGTCATGAAGCTGAAGTTGAGGATGGTGGAGCTGAACTACCATCACCACCGAGCAGAGATTCAGGGGGAGCTTCGACTCCCTACTCTAGTGGATTAAGCACCAACAGAAGCAGTTCTGGTAGAGCAAGCACCAGCAGGAGCATCTCTAATGGTTCTCAACCTAGGATGAGAAGGTTGAAGGAGATCTACGAGAAGACGGAGCCGATTCATGCTAACTTTTCTTTATATTGTCTTTTAGCAGATTGTGAGCCGTACTCATATGATGAAGCTGCTCAAGAGAAGACTTGGAGGAAAGCAATGGATGAAGAGATGACATCCATTAAGAAGAATGATACTTGGGAGTTAGTCACTCTGCCAGCAGGTCATAAGCCCATTGGTGTGAAATGAGTGTATAGAGTGAAGAAGAACAAGGATGGAGAAGTGGAGAAGCACAAGGCAAGACTCGTCGCTAAAGGCTACCGACAAGTCCAAGGTGTGGACTACGACGAGGTCTTTGCTCCTGTGGCGCGGATAGACACTATCAGACTGATCATTGCACTAGCTGCTCAGTATAAGTGGAAGATCTGTCAGATGGACGTTAAGTCTGCATTTTTGAATGGTTATCTAGAAAAAGATGTGTATGTCCAACAACCGCCTGGATATGAAGTGAAAGACCAAGAGAAGAAGGTCTACAAATTGAAGAAGGCGTTGTACGGGTTGAAGCAAGCGCCTCGTGTGTGGAATGAAAGAATTGATGGATACTTCCAGAAAAACGGGTACATGAAGAGCCTGTATGAGTATGCACTCTACACGAAGGTGGAGAAGAACGGTAATTTCATGGTCGTGTGCTTGTATGTTGACGACATGATATTCACTGGCAACAACCCTTTTATGTTTGAAGAGTTTAAGAAGACGATGAAAAAGGAGTTTGAGATGACCGATCTAGGAGAACTCACTTACTTCTTGGGCATTGAGGTACAACAGAGTGAAGATGAGATCTTCGTTTCTCAGAAGAAGTATGCGGAGGAGATTCTGAAGAAGTTCCGGATGGAGAACAGTAAGGCTATCTCTAATCCTGCAGATCCGGGAGTGAAGCTGAGGAAGGATTCACAGGAAGAAGCAGTTGACTCAACGTTGTTCAAGAGTCTAGTTGGAAGTCTACGTTACCTGACTTTCACTATGACCGATATCATGTATGCGGTTGGAGTTGTTAGCAGATATATGGAGGAGCCGAAGCAAGATCACTTCACAGCAGCGAAGAGAATCTTGAGGTATGTGAATGGGACGAGAGATCATAGTTTGATGTACTCAACTGCAGAGGAGTTGAAGTTGGTCGGGTACTCCGATAGTGATTACGGAGGAGATGTGAATGACCGGAAGAGCACTTCTGGATACGCTTTTCATATGAGAACAGCTGTGTTCTCATGGTGTTCAAAGAAACAGGCAACGATCGCATTGTCTACCTGCGAAGCTGAGTACATCGCAGCGGCAGCCTGTACGTGTCAAACAATTTGGTTGAGAAATCTCCTGCAGGAGTTGCACCATGCACAGGATGGTCCTGTGACGGTGTATGTGGATAACATGTCTGCAATTCAGCTAGCGAAGAATCCAGTGCTGCATGGGCGCAGCAAACACATTGAGACAAAGTATCATTTTCTTCGCGAGCAAGTGCAGCAGAAGGTGGTGGAGTTGGTATACTGCCCCACAGGAGAGCAGATGACAGATATTTTCACCAAGGCATTGAATACCGAGACGTTCATGAAGTTTAAGAGCAAACTCGGCATGTGCTGCCGTGTTTGAGGGGGAGATTGTTGGAGGAAATGAAGATTTGACCGAAGTCAAAAGCAGCATATATATATATATATATATATATATATATATATATATATATATATATATATATATATATATATATATATATATATATATATATATATAATATTAAAAGGAGGAGGTGTGAATGATGGGCCATGAATGGCGGAAGAGAGAGAAAGCCAAAGAGATAAATATGAACCGGTAAGGTGTCATTAGTGGCATTAATGGTGAGACACATGGCTGATTTGTATTGGAGAGTAATACCTATAAATAGGTAATTCTTGTTTACAATTAAAAAAAGGAGGGGCGGAAGAATTGGAAGTGTGCCAAGGTAGAGCCAAAATAAAAGCTGCGGCTACAAAGTGTGGAGCAGAAGCTTAGAAAAGGAGCATGTGAATTAGAGCAGTGATAAACAGAGGTTTGCGAACAATTTCCTGCGAACAGGAAAATATAGAAGGCGCTTGAACAGTAGCAGTCTCCTATTGGCGAACTGTAAAACTCCATGCAAAGGTGGCAGACAGCAGCTCCTCCATCCTGACTAGTAACGTGCGGACAGAACCTTGCGGACATGATATTGCTGCTTGCGAACAGAAGTTTTTGCGGACAACACTTCGTACGAACAGCATCCTTGGCGATCTCCGGTAGGTGAGATGGCTAAAAGTGTACTGGAATTGTAATACCAAGTGGGGTAGACTGGATGTGTGATCTTGTAATTTGTTGAGTCAAGTCTTGTAATATTTGTAACCGTTTTGTTGTTATAATTATATAAGAATGTGTTTGCTCCCATATCTTGTGTTGTGTGCCTATTATATCGCTTCCAACAAATGTGCACCCTAGAGTGTACATTTTGGTCATTTCATTTTTTGCCTAGTGAGGGTGCACATTGCCAAGAAAACCCAATTTGGGGGTGCATTTTGTCAATTTTAAACTTTCGGGGTGCATTTTGCCAAAAGCCGATATTTCCAGGGTGCACTTTGCCAATTAGCCTAACATGGGTTCTTTGTATGATGATTCTTAGGGAAACGGACAACACTACAATGATTCACAGTGCAACTAAAATCATCCTCATCTTGCTAATGTCAGAGATTTTCATCTTTCTCTTGACCGGTTTCTTCATCGAAGAGAGCAACACCACCAAAGAAGGAATAAATCTATTAGAATCACAGTAAAACCAGAGCTTCCGGTAATTCAAGCAACAGTCGTAAAAGAAACGAAACAATCAATAAAATGGTAGCACATTGAGCAGAGAACCCCAAGAAGGAACATGGAGTAAACAGCACAAAATTTACGAACCATGACTGTAAACGAAATAACTGACCTCCACTCTGACTCCCCGTAGGGGGAATAGTCATATGAGATATCCTCTTTCCGGACGGAATTGAACATAAGAGCAGCAAGAGAAGCGAAAATTCCTGGGAATTTCTCACCGTCGGGAGCGAAGAAAAGCCTAATAAACACCAGATAATGGAAGAAGGCAAAGGACAAAACAAAGACGGGAGAGTGATTGAACTTGTATACCGGGCAGATAATGGAGGAACGAAACCTTGACGGCGCTGCAGACGACGGCATCGACCCAGAACCACCACCCCGCACCAAAAACAGCACCAGCCATGCCGGGGCCGAAGATCTCCCACAGCACCAAACAATTGTTATCCATTAATCGGTCCTCCCTCTTTCTCTCCAGATATCTCTCGCCGATTTTGTTGATCTCTGCCTGTCGATCGAGATGGAGAAGACGGCTAGGCTGGAGAGCAGCAGTAATTTGCTTGTAATTTAGGGAACCTTCCCCGGGACACTTGTTTCGGCGAAATTTTCCATCCGTCTCGATATAGGGTGATATATCAGCGCTTGTGGCAGTTAATTTGAAAGATTTATGCTCTATTTGGTTCGGCGGCGTTTGTTCCGTTTCCACCCGCTCGTTTTGAGAAACACCTCAAAAAGTTCAGTTTGGAGCAGCCACCTCCCCCCTCCGGTTCGAACACTCTGTTTCCACCCGCCGGATCGACCCGCCACCTCTGAACCAAATAGAGCCTCGTTTTTGTGCGGCATTTGTAGCAAACGCCACAAGACGGAGGGTAATCAAACGTAACTTCGGCTCTATTTGTTTGGGCGTTTCGCTGCTCCGTTTTGGGCAAACGCCGCCGGAAGGAGGGTAAACAAATGAACCTCCGGCGGCGTTTGCTCCGTTTCCACCCGCCCGCCTTGAGAAACACCCCAAAAAGCTCTGTTTGGAGCAGCCACCTCCCCCCTTTTTCGAACACTCTGTTTCCACCCGCCGGATCTTCCCGCCACCGCCGAAACAAATGAAGCCTTCGTCTCCGTTTGCTCGGTTTGCACCCGCAAGGAGGAGGAAACACCCCCTCCCCGCTCCGTTTCGACCCACCTCCCCACCCCCCTCCGATTTGAAAGCTCCGTTTGGACCCGCTTGCTCCTCCCGCCACCGCTAAACCAAATGAAACCTAATAAGGTTATATTTGGTTGGACTGTTGCTGATGGAAAGTTGTTGATGAGCTGTTGCTGATAGAAAAAGTGTTAGATTGTGAAAAATAGAGTTTTGCTAAAAAACTATTTGGGCGAAACAAAACAGAATTTTTGAAAAGTTGTTTGGATACAAAACAAAGTTTTGAAAAAAAAATTTCTAATAAAACATAACCCTAAACCCTTCTCACTGATCATGTCAAATGCTAGTATGCATTAAAAATTGCTGAACAAAAAATAAACAAGGTTTTTATTCAAAGCAGATCAAAGATTCATGTGAAATGAATACAAGTTGAGTTCAAATTTTACTAGTAAACACACCTACCCATTTATATTTCAACAAACAAATCGCAAATAACAAACCAAATGAAGCCTAATAAGGTTATGTTTGGTTGGACTGTTGCTGATGAAAAGTTGTTGATGAGCTGTTGCTGATAGAAAAAGTGTTGATTGTAAAAAATAGTATTTTGTTAAAAAACTATTTGGGTGAAACAAAACAGAGTTTTTGAAAAGTTGTTTGGATACAAAACAAGTTTTGAGTAAAATTTTTTTCTAATAAAACATAACCCTAAACCCTTCTCACTGATCATGTCAAATGCTAGTATGCATTAAAAATTGCTGAGCAAAAAATAAACAGGGTTTTTATTCAAAGCAGATCAAAGATTCATGTGAAATGAATACAAGTTGAGTTTAAATTTTACTAGTAAAACACCTACCCACTTATATTTCAACAAACAAATCGCAAATAACAAAGAATAACTATATTCACAAAAATCCTAAATCTGCTTTGAAAAAAAAAACCCTAATCTGCTTTGGAAAAAAACCTAAATTGAAATGCTTTTACTACTCTGTTTTTACTAGTAAACTCTCCACCGCAAAATCCCTACGTTTGGAATCGAAATGCACACGGAGTAGGAGGAGGAGCTTCTCCGGAGTAGGAGGCCGGAATAGAGCAGGTCGGGGTTGGGGCTTGCTGTGAGAAGCGCCGGAGTAGGAGGAATAGAGCAGGTCTGGGCTGGCGCGAAGAAAGATCGGGAGGAAGAGCTCTGCTACTTTCTTCCGCGGTCACGGGCGTCTGTGGTTGTCCGCAAAAAAATGTCGTGTCTGGGTATAAGGAGAGAATCACATAATTTAATAAACTGAGTTTTGTGTATAACTGCAAACAGATGCTGCTTTTAACTAAAATTACGGTGCGTCCGGGCCGCACCGCAGCCGAACAGCCGAACAAAATGCCACCTAAGGCTGTGTTTGGCTCCCCGTTTGCAAATCAGCCCGGTGACACGTCGGGAAGGGAAGAGAAAACGGTCGAGCTGAACGGTGGGCTGGAGTGTAACATCCCTCAAACAACTAGACCCCTAGGAATGGTTTTGTCATGAACAGGTCATGACAAAACCCAAGTAACCCCAAAGAGACCTAGGTCAACCCAACCCTATTTCTTGTCAACCTAGCCCAAATAGGCTAACCCAAGCTCAAACCTCCTCATGTGGCTTCTTTAGGGAATAATGTGCGTGGAAGGGCTACAAATAGTCCTTTAGATTGACCAAGTCAACTTGGTGACTCGGAGAGAGGGTGAGTGTAACAGCCCAAATTCTATGTGTAGCAAAATTTGGGTGACACGGCCTGGGACACGGGCGTGTCCCAGGGCGTGTCCCGCTCGGGTCGAAGAGTTGGGCGCTTGGTCGACGAATTTTGGTCGACGAATTTTCTGGGTGGTCACGCCCTATAACACGGGCGTGGCACGGGGGGCATCGAGACCTAAATGCTCAACTCCCTGCCCACCACATCTCCCTGCTGGTTCCGTTAGTCTTGGAGCATCCCATTCTACCCGAGATCAAACTCTATGACTTTGAAACATTTGATGGGTTGAGCGATCCTCTGGAGTACATCAAACACTTTGCAACTATCATGAGCATCTATAATGCCCCAACCCCCTCCTGTGTCGAGTGTTTCTTGACAACTCTGAAAGGAGAAGCTCATACCTGGTTCCACACCTTGAAGGAGGGGGAAATCAAGAACTTCATCGAGCTAACCCAACTTTTCACGGATTAGTTTGTTGCTAACCATCAAATCGTTCGGGACCCATCACACCTCTTGGGGATCCGATGGACCGAGGGATAGTCACTTAAGGATTTCTTTTGTCGCTTCACCGCGGAGGCATGATAGATTCCAGTGGATAATCTCGAGTTCCTATATAGAATTTTCCTTGGAGGATTCCAATTAGGAAAGTTTCACTCCATGATGATGAGCAAAATGATGCCCAGCTACCTTGACCTCATCCGACGAGTCATGGCTCAAATTATGGCATACGAAACAATTAAAGCGCATCGACTGCAGTTCGAAGGAAAATCAAAAAGGAAGAGGAATCAAGAGTCGCTGACAAGTCCCAGGGGGGGTAACTAGTGTCGTGGCGACTCCCGCCGAATCGGGGGCACCACCACAATCAAACCTTCGCCCCCCTCAATACTTCACAGATGAAAGTTTTGCTCGCCATCCACAATCATCCCCCTTAAAAGGCCAAGAGCATTTGCTCTAAACTCTTAAGACAAATCCAAGTACTGCGACTGCCACGAAGGACGCAGGCATAGCACAGAGAATTACACACGACTGAAAATAGAAATCAAACAGTTTGTTCGTCTGGGTCTCCATGCAAAATTTTTGCAAAACGACAACCCCAAATTAACCAATCTACCGTGAGCCCGCATGGGGGCAACCCCCATGACGACCATCCTAAGGGAGAACTCGGTCTCCGCCCATAGAACGTCCAAGGAATCCGACGTCCGTACTTGTATTTCATACATCAATGCAATAAGACATGAGTTTTTCATTATATGCCCAAACAACCGAGTGTTCAAATATCCTAAGTGGATATTTCGACCTCTCTCAAATAGAGTGTTCAGATATCCCAAGTGGAGACTTTGGCCTATCCCAAATAGAGTGTCCAGATATCCCAAGTGGAGACTCCAACCTCTCTTAAACAGACTGTTCGGATATCCCAAGTGGAGACTCTAACCTCTCCCTAACAGAGTGTCCGGATATCCTAAGTGGAAAATCCGACCTCTCCCAAATAGAATGTCTGGATATCCCTAGGGGTGTGCACGGTGCGGTTTGGTACGGTTTTGGTCCAAACCGCAACCGCACCGTAAATGCTCGGTTTTTGCCCGAACAAAACCGCACCGCACCGAAATTATGCGGTGCGGTTTCGGTTCGATGTGGTTTTTTGAGACGCGATTGCGGTTTCGGTGCGGTTTTAAACATGTATTTTACATAGACTACAAGTAAGCATCAGAACTATGAATGTTGCATGATAATTTATGAGTTCTTTTATGTTTTGCTATTTTTCTATCTTTATTGTATTAAATTATATCATTTTCTTACAACATGTGATTTCATTTTCATAAATTTTGATGCAGTTATTTGTCTTTCTTTTTGAAGATGTCATACCAACTTATGAACTATATAATATTTTGTGAATATCATGTTTTATAGACAAATATTTTCACGTTAAACTTTGTTGCAAGAAATTCATTCATTCTTATATATCAACACTTCTTATGCAATATTTTATTTTAATTTGGATTATTAAAGAGACTGTTCTAATTGATATCCAAGTTGTCTGTGTGTGGAAGAGATACAACAACACTCAAACCTTTATCCCACTATAGTGTGGTCGGCTATATGGATCATTTGTCGTCATTGTGTCATATCTTGATAAATTCTCACTAATGCGTACATCATGTTTTCCTTATAGTTTTAAGCATTTATTCCACTATAGTGTGTGTGGAAGAGATGATTCAGCAAAATATCTCACCTAATTATAATAAATCTGACGGTAATATATTGTATAAATATATCAACTCTTACTTAATATACTTAAATGTGACGTCACATAATTATAAAAAATTAAATACACAAAATATTCGGTGCGGTGCGGTTTTTGCGGTTTTCAAAATCCAAAAACCGCACCACACCGAACCGCGCTCGGTTTGTAAAAGTTTAAAACCGCACCGCACCTAAACTACGCTGTGCGATTTTTGCGGTCCGTGCGGTTTTTGTGGTTTGCGGTTTTTCATGCTCACCCCTAGATATCTCATGCGGAGACTCCGACCACTCTCAAATAGAGTGTCTGTATATCCCAAGTGGAGACTCCGACCTCTCTCAAATAGAGTGTCAAGATATCCCAAGTGGAGACTCCAACCTCTCTCAAACAGAGTGTCCAAATATCCTAAATGGAAACTTCGACCTTTCCAACAAAACATTCAGATATCCTAAAAGGAGACTATGACCAATCGAACAGACCACAGTCCTACTGAGGCATGGGCAAACAAAGGTTGTTCACCACCTCCACTAGACATACCCCGGTCCTTCCGAGGTGTGAACAAGCAAAGGATCTTCGTCACCTCCACATGTAAGGACACTAGTCCTCCTAAGGAATTAATGACCAAAGGTTTCTCTCCACCTTCACCTGGATGGACACCAATCCTCCTGAGGTGTGAGCGAATAAAGGTTCTTCACAAACTTCACTTGGATGTACCTCAGTTCTCCTAAGGTGCAAACGAATAAAGGTTCTTTGCCACCTCCACCTAGACAAACCTCGATCCTTCTGAGGCGCAAATAAATAAAGGTTCTTCGCCACCTCAACCTAAATGGATCCTAGTCCTCCTAAAGCGCGAACGAACAAAAGTTCTTTGCCACCTCCACCAAGACGGACCTTGGTCTTACTGAAGCATAAACAAACAAAGATTCTTCGCCACCTTAACCTGAATGGACCACGGTCCTCCCATGGCATGAACGAACAAAATTTTTTTGTCATCTTCACCTAGATAGATCCTGGTCTTCCTGAGACACAAATGAATAAAGGTTTTTTGCCACCTCTGCCTGGACCGTACCCTAGTCCTCTTGAGGCACAAATGGACAAAAGTTCTTCGCCACCTCCACCTGAACGGACTCCGGTCCTCCTAAGGAGTGAAAGAATAAAGGTTCTTCGCCACTTTAACCTGAATGGACCCCGGTCCTCCTGAGTTGCGAATGAATAAAGGTTCTTTGCCACCTCAACCTAGACAGACCCTGATCCTCTCGAGGTGCGAATGAATAAAGGTTCTTTACCACCTCAACCTGGACGGACCCTGATCCTTCTAAGGCACGAACGAACAAAGGTATTTCACCATCTCCACCTAGACGGACCCCGATTCTCCCGAGGTGCGAACGAATAAAGGTTTTTTGCCACCTCCACCTGGACGGACCCCGATCCTCTCAAGGCGTGAACAAATAAAGGTTTTTCATCACCGCCATCAGGACAGACCCAGGTTCTCCTCAGGTAAGAATAAATGAAAAATTCTTTGTCATTTACATCAATCAGACCCCATGTATTTCTAAGGAGCAAACATATAAATGTTCTTCGCCACCTCCAAGGAAATAGATCCTGAGTCCTTCACGAGATGGGAGTAAGTCATAGATCAAATAAAGTCGCTATAATATGCTTGTATGTATATGATATGCTAATTCTAGGATCTGATCAATCCGAAGTGGATGAAGTAAAGTTAGGTTTAATAAAATAATATATCATTAAAGACCTAGATGTAGCTGAAACTATATTAGACATGGCAAGTGAGGTTTGAGAAAAATGACATTTCCTTAAGTCAAATATGCTAATGAGATACTTAAAGCACACTCAAAAGTATGCTTTATGTTACAATGATCATCCTCCAGTTCTTGAAGGATATTATAATGTATCATGCTACTTAGAAATAAATGATAGCAATTCCACTAGTGGATTTATTTTCACACTAAGATGAGCAGCTATAGCTTGGAAGTCCAAGAAGAAATCATACATTGCACTCTCTTATATGAAATCTGAACTCTATGCTTTAGCTTCAGTTGGAGAAGAAGCAAAGTATATAAGAGATTTGGTGATGGACATTCCACTGACGAGCCTGAAACTGAGTTTTGTTACAGTTTACTGCGATAATCAAACTACTAAAATGATTGCTACAAATACTCTGTTTAATGACAAAAGAAGGTAACTAAAGATGAAAAAAGCCTAGTTGACCTCCCTCACAAGTTAAAGGATTATGACCCTGATTGATGTGAGGTCAAAAGATAATATTACAGACGCTTTGGCAAAAGGCTTAAATAGAGCTCTCTCAATTAAAACATTGGGGGAGATGAAATTAAAATTCATAGAAATATGAAATTTTCCTCATATGTTTATGTTTTGATAGTAAAAACATATAGTAGTAATATTCAAGCATCTAACAACAAACTGAAAACCCTAAATAATTTCTTGATGAAAACCCAAGATGTTTTGATGCTCGTCATTACACATTTGATGACTTAGCATCTCTCATTGGAAGTTGATTCGAGATTTATTCAATTGGAACAGAAAGTCATTGCAAAGGTTAATCTAAACATTAAAGATATTAGTACATTATTCTGCACTTGATAATATTGCATGTGATGGTGTGTCATATCATTCCACATTTGATGATAAAGTACGTAGTGATCATTAATGAATACGATAACAAAATTTGATTTATTAAAAACCAAAACTTGACTGGTCCTAGCTAGATTAGATAGACATGCTGACACTGATGCTTCACTACTATTATAAGTACTAAGCTTATTTATCTAGAACTAGTTTACTTTAAAATGTTACTGCATATATTTATGAATTCATATAATCCAAACTCATGAAATTCCTTACAGGCACATGTGAATATGTAGGAGAGAAAGCAGACTTTGACTTGGATGGTAATCTACTCTCTGAATAGAATTGTTATGTGTTTGATCCATTATGACTATATTTTCAGGCTTTTATTCCTGGGATGCACGTTTATGTTTTGGATGTTTGTTTTTTTTGTTTATGCAAAACTGTTATTATACGCAATTGTGCTTTCTTTCTGGATAATATTTAAAGTCTAAAACTTAGTACTTCATACTTTCCTGCACTTCGAAATGTAAACGTTATATACCACAAATATAGGAGGAGACTGTTGTTGAATTTTTTGAAGTGAAAGTGGGCGGCCCGAGCATCCTAGGCGATCTGTCCGCACGGTCTGTGCGAACAGCGGGTGGAGGCTAGTCAGGTCGGCATTGTTGTGGCTGACAGTTTGTTCCCTGAGGTAACCGGGCGGATAGGATAGTTATCCGCTCAGTTTGTCGGTTTGTGCAGACTGGTTCTGGAGTCCGCTGGCTTTGTGCGAACTGATCTTTGTATCCACTGGTGCTGTGTTTGCACCAGGGATGGCTGGTAGTGTGGATTTGGTCTGGTTGTGTACCAAGTCCAGGTGTGCTCAGTTCGTGAGTTCACGCGAACTGTTTTGTTTGTCTGCCGAGCTCGGTAGCTGTTAGCCTTGTGCTTATTTGCGAGCTCAAAGTATGCGGACTGGAGAAGAGTCCGCAGGTGCTTGTGGACTGGAGCTAAGTCTGCTTGTGTACGGACTATTGGTGTATCTGCATAGTTTGTTGTGGCATTAGTCCTGGTTTGGCTGTGACAGCAGGGCGTATAGGATTTCTATCCGGCCTTGGTGGGCGGTTTGACCATCTTTGATTGTGCGGATACTATACGTACTTACCGCGAGATATAGTGGTGTTTTAATTGGCTAGGGCGGTGATCACACTTCTCTCCGTGCCTATAAATAGGACCCCCTATCACATCATCTCACTCATAGATCGTGCAGACTGTTTATGGAGTCCGCCGGCTTTATGCAGACTGATCTTTGTATATGATGGTATTGTGTTCGCACCGGGGATGGCTGGTGGTGTGGACTTGGTCTGGTTTTGTACCAAGTCCAAGTGTGCTCTGTCCGGGAGGTCGCGCTGTTTGCGCAGACTTTTTTCTTTGTCCGCTGAGCTCGACAACTGTTAGCCTTGTGCTTATTTACGAGCTCGGAGTATGCAGACTGGAGAAGAGTCCGCAGGAGCTTGCAGACTCGCTTGTGTGCGGACTGCTGGTGTATCCGCAGAGTCTGTTGTGGTGTTAGGCCTGGCTTGGCTGTGGCGGCAGGGCAGATAAGATTTCTATCCGGCCTTGGTGGGCGGTTTGGCCATCTGCGTTTGTGCGGATACTCTCCGTACTCGCTGCGGGATAGAGTGGTGTTTTTATCGTCTCACACTTCTCTCCGTGCCTATAAATAGGACCCCCTCTCACATCATATCACACATCGAATGAACAGTTGTGCAGATTGCGTTGGAAAGCCAAAGACTTGGTTCTGACTTCGGTCAGGGACAATGCGGACTCTGCGGTTAGCAGTAGGTTGCAGCTTGCGACTAGGCGGTCTTCTATTCTGCAACTTGTTTCTCAGTTCAATAACTTGTCCGTGTCTGGCGGCTTGTTCAATTCGGCAGCAGCAGTTCGTGTGATCATGTGGTTAGGCGGCTTGCAGATCAGTGGACAAAGTTCAATAGTGGTATAACAGGCAGTCCGCGTGGCTAGGTTGCAGTTTGACAACTTAGAGGATTCAGCAGACTTTGTAGTGTAGCAGCAGAGCCGACAGTTACTCTTTGAGTCCGCGCGGCTAGTTTCTTGCCTTATATTTTTTTTTGCTTCCATCAGATATATCGGCGAATCATGTCTCGCCATGTATGCCTTGCCTTGTAAAGATTTTTTGATTGTACATGATACTTGCTCTTCTGTTTGCATCTGGCTTACTCGGGCTTGAATTGGTTGAGTGTTCCTGCGCTTGGTTGTCCGCTTTCCACAATTCACAAATTTTTACAATTGTTAATGTATATTTGGGTACATAACGGGTTCTGAGGCTTAACGAGTCTGGTTCAGATACTGGGATATATATCTTGTTGGAAATCCGGTACAATTCGCAGGCACAACTATAATAATATTGCAGTAACAAGAACACAAAATGACCACAAATTTATTATAATGAAAATATAAATCAAATACAGGAGAAAAATAGATCGTCCGGTGAAACGCACGCGGATGCGCCAGACGCGCACAATCCGCAAGAAAGTAGTAGATCTGGACTGCAATCCGCCTTGCGGACGCACAAGGTTCACCGAACCTTCAACGTCGAAGTCCGACGTTCAACCGCACCACCACCGGAGAACAACGCCGCCACCGGAGAACAACGCCACCACCAAAGAGAAACCTTCGTCGAGGCTAACTGCACACGCGCACGCCGTCGACACCGCTTCTCCCCACTGCAACGCCGGCGAGCAACTCCAACCGAGCCCGGCAACAACTCTCGCAACGCCGGCGGTTAACTCCTCCAAGATCGGCGACGAACACCCTCGGCCACGACCGCTCCGAGTGCACGAACAAGAGAGAAGAGAGTTGATCCTCTTGTTAGCCGGCTCTGCCAACAATGCACCAGACAATTTCTCACGGTGGGCTCATTCTTTCTCACAGGTTACAGGCGGCTATATATTTCTCACAGGCGGGCACTATCTTTTTCTCACGGTGGGATGAGTTATATATTATACTATTTGAGTTATCCCAAAAAAGGAAAAACATAATCACCTCCCCTTTTTAGCAACCCACAAACTCCAAAAAAGAAAAAAACTTACCCCCACTTTTGGCAGATCACGGGAGAGGCCAAAAAAAGAAAAAAAAGTATTTTTTTCCTTTTTTTTTATTCACTGATATTTAGGAGGCAAGGATCCGAATCAAGCCAAAAATGCAACAATCCACCACCTTGATTCGGGATCCGGAGCCATCACCTGCACGAAGCACCACCTGCGCGTAGCAACACTGCACTAAGCACTAGTCTGCATGAAGCACCACCTCAAGGACCTGAGGCGTCAGCCGACCTGCTCCAGTCGACTCATCCCTGCTCGAGCTCAACCTCTGAATGTCGACGCAAGTGGATCGCTAAATCTGACTCGCCTAGTCAGACTACCAGAAGGGCGATCCCCTGCACCACCTCGACCATCAACTCTGTCAGCTGCAGAAATCATGGGCACACCACCTCGCATCGTGGTCCCCATTAGTCGGTAAAGACTACCGCACTGCATAGCTCGCATGAGCACGGTGCGTCCTTGCGTCACCGTCAGAACTCCACCTCTTGCCGCAAAAGTGCATCCTCTGGAGTCTAGTCTGCCCAGCGATATCAAATTCCTGCGCAGCTTGGGTACCAGATGTACCCGCTCAAGCCTACGCACTGCTCTGTCATGCGTCTTGATGTCCACCGTCCCTGTCCCCGTGACCTCACATGCTGAGCCGTCACCCAGAAAGACCAACCCAGTCGTCACCTCTAGTGAACTGAACATCCCTGCATCCGAGCAAATGTGCTGCGAAGCACCAGAATCCAATACCCAGCTATCAGAGTCACATGGACTCTCAGTGATGAGGAGAGACACATCACTATCATCTGCCGTAGCTACCGCCGCCTTGCCCGCACCCTGGACGTCCCCAGAAATATGCGCACGCTGCGGACAATTTCTCCTGATATGGCCACTCTGCCTGCAATGGTAGCACGTCACTGCCTTTCTCGATGCGGATCTGGCCCGTGCACTTCCAGATCCTTTCTCGAACTGCCTCCCTCGTCGTCCTCCTACTGCCAAAGCATGCTCACCCTCAGGAGCGGGGTCTGACAACATCTGACTGGACAGTAACGCAGACGTGATCTGCTCCACGTCTACTGTATCCTTCCCATACAGCAGGGTGGTCTGCATGTGCTTATACGACGCCGGGAGCGAGGTAAGAAGCAATAAGGCCTTGTCTTCTTCCTCCACCTTCACGCCAACCACATACAGTTGGCTCAGAAGTCCATTGAACACGTTGAAGTGTTCCTGCAAGTTACCACCTTCCTGCATTTTCAGGCCGTACAATCTCTGCTTCAGTAACAGCCTCGTGGTCAACGACTTGCCCATGTAAAGTCCCTCCAGCTTCTCCCATAGCGTGCCAGCGGACTCTTCAATACCGACGTTGAACAGCACCTTGTCGTCGACGCACATCCTGATAGCGCTAGTGGCGCGCTCATCCATCTCCGTCCACTCAGAATCCTTCACCGGAGCGGGCAAAGTATCACGCCCCCGCAGCACTTGGATCAACCCCTGCTCAACCAGCATATCTTTGACCCGAATCTGCCATAGGCGAAAGTTCCCGCTGCCGTCAAATTTCTCCACCGAATACCTGGCCAACACGGTGTTCTTCGCTGCCATAGCTGCCTGCAGTACCTCTAGATGATCTGATTAATTCACGGATCAGGTCTGGGAAGATAGGGAGCGGACCGATGTCGTCACCTACCGTTGACCCAAACCCAAAACCGGAACGTCCAATCAGTCACCTACATGGAACCTGGCTCTGATACCACCTGTTGGAAATCCGGTGCAATTCGCAGGCACAACTATAATAATATTGCAGTAACAAGAACACAAAATGACCACAAATTTATTATAATGAAAATATAAATCAAATACAGGAGAAAAATAGACCGTCCGGTGAAACGCACGCGGATGCGCCAGACGCGCACAATCCGCAAGAAAGTAGTAGATCTGGACTGCAATCCGCCTTGCGGACGCACAAGGTTCACCGAACCTTCAACGTCGAAGTCCGACGTTCAACCGCACCACCACCGGAGAACAACGCCGCCACCGGAGAACAACGCCACCACCAAAGAGAAACCTTCGTCGAGGCTAACTGCACACGCGCACGCCGTCGACACCGCTTCTCCCCACTGCAACGCCGGCGAGCAACTCCAACCGAGCCCGGCAACAACTCTCGCAACGCCGGCGGTTAACTCCTCCAAGATCGGCGACGAACACCCTCGGCCACGACCGCTCCGAGTGCACGAACAAGAGAGAAGAGAGTTGATCCTCCTGTTAGCCGGCTCTGCCAACAATGCACCAGGCAATTTCTCACGGTGGGCTCATTCTTTCTCACAGGTTACAGGCGGCTATATATTTCTCACAGGCGGGCACTATCTTTTTCTCACGGTGGGATGAGTTATATATTATACTATTTGAGTTATCCCAAAAAAAGGAAAAACATAATCACCTCCCCTTTTTAGCAACCCACAAACTCCAAAAAAGAAAAAAACTTACCCCCACTTTTGGCAGATCACGGGAGAGGCCAAAAAAAGAAAAAAAGTATTTTTTTCCTTTTTTTTTATTCACTGATATTTAGGAGGCAAGGATCCGAATCAAGCCAAAAATGCAACATATCTGATACCCGTATTAAACCTATAGTTGTCTATAAAACCCAAGCTGGGGGCAACGGGAAGGTAATTCCACTTTGACCATCACTCGAAATGCTTCGAACAACATAACATAAATAAGGCAATTATGTTGTTTCAATTATGCTAAGACAATGTGAATGTATTATTTTTTTCTACCTTCTCCCCTTCCAGTGTTCTCCTTCCTACTTGTGTTTACTTTGATTTGTCTACTCACCTAAACTTTATAAATGTATATAAACTAAGCTCTGAACAGGTGGCAGGTCTGCCATCACAAATTCAGAATTATGTGAAGGACTTATACTAGCTAGGCAAATTATAGCTAAAACATATATAACATCTCAAACCTACCCATACTCGAGGAACATAGAAAAATATTGAAATTAATTCATGCTGATCTATTAGATATTGGGGTAAATCTGTGAATCCACAACGGAGATGGATTCACTCTAATTGAAACATCGAGATGAATATATGAGTGGAGCATACCTGAATTCACGAGAATGAATTGTTGCGGTCATGAATCTTTCAAGCCTACAAGGTCTTGTTGAAGAAGATAACTCCTCCCCTGCCTCCTTAGACTCTCTCTGGCGATGTGATGCGCTATGACTGAATGAGAGTGAATGTGACGTGTTACCTTTTGACTAGAACTATAACCTATTTATAACAAAATTTTAATATGATCATTTTATATTTAAACTCATCATATAAATGTAAATGACGTGCGGTATTAACACATAATTTGAACCGTCCACACAATATGAAACGTACTTGGCCCGATTAATTAAATCATCATCTAAATCAGATTGATGTTAATGACTGTCTAGTAACACGCATAATTGACATATTTGAACCACATGATTATCATTTCTAGCATGAGAACCATTATATATCCACACAGTTAATAAAAGCTAGTAATCATTGAATTCGAAACAAATTAGATCGATTTCCTTCTAATTGTTGATGATTCCAACTGAATGAACATTGAATTTGAAACAAACATGTTTTTTCACCCCAAACCAACATAGATGCTGAATGAACTTTGAAAATTTACTTTCCCACAACTTTATTTGTCAACTCTATTTGTCAACCTTCCATTGGTCAATGATGCCGCTCTCTAAAACAGTACCTTAATCCATAAATGTAAAAAGCACATAAATCAAATAGCTCTATTAGTTCTTTTGAAGTTTGAAGTACGACAATTAATATTCTCTTTGTTTGCTTGTTTCTATTTTTTGTTTCCCTTGAGACAAGCCTTGATGTCAACTTCTGCCCTTCTACCTTTTAAATATAATAATAACATATATAAAAAGAGAAATTTATTTTACTCTTCCAAGTTGGCAGCAGCTTTTTATTTTATTCTTCAATGATAAAAGTTTTCATAAACACAAAGACTTTTATTTATTTGCAAAAAATTTAAATCGGACACTCAACTTCAGCGTAGGTTTATAGTGGTCCCTAAATTCTTTTTATATTGATCTCCAAATTTGAAGCCAAATTTGAGATAGGTCATTAGTTAATGCACCATTTGGCACGGCTCTGTTAACTTCCGTTTAGTTTTTAACAGTTTTAGAAGATATGATCTGACACTATACGAGAGTGATACAACACTAAGGCTAAGTTTGGCACTTCTTATTGCAACTTATTTGTTCTGGTGAGATTGAGCAAAAACATGAGTAATTGCATATAATGTATGTTTGATATGACAAATGCGACAAAAAAGGCATAAGATTTTGAAATGACAATGATATTTTTGTCCAACCTCACTGGAGCAAATAAGTCGCGACAAACGCAGCCTAAAATTGATATTAGGTATTAATATTTTATTATTAAAATGACAACAAATGTCATTTTATTAATCTGGTCGATCAACCTCTCTATTGATCTTTAGTTAAGAAACAGAATAAAACCTGGAATGTGACGAGTTGTTGAAAACATTTGTCGTTATTTATAAGGTTTAGGTTCTGTTTGGAGAGATTTATTTTCACCAGTCAAGCGGTTACGATCGCATGAACCGGACCTTAATTAAGGTCCGATTCTAATTAAGGTTCGGTTTATGCGGTCGTAACCGCTTGATCGATGAGAATAAGTCCCCCCAAAAGAAACCTTAGTCAATAAAGATCCTTCTTCTTTGATCCAAAAATTTCAATCGTCCTTTTCCTCTGCTTGCTCCAAACCGTAGAAACAGGAAATTAATTCCTTGTCTTATTCGACTTATTTTCTCTCATAAATCCCTAAAGCTTGATTCTATGCAAAGCTTGATTTCCTCTTTTTAATTGATTTCCTGAAGTGCTGCTATAGTATCGGTATTTAACTAGGTGATTGTTAACCGCAACCTGTAATTGGCTAGTCGCACCTCAAAATCTTCCATTTTTTCACACCTTTTCGAACTACGCCGTGTACATGCAATTTCAGAAAAAGTGTTCAACACGAAAGTTGTAGATATCGACGAGATCTACAACTTTAGTGTTGAACACTTTTCCTGAAATTGCACGTACAAGGCGTATTTTGAAAAGGCGCAAAATCTGGGCATATTTCCAAAGTACGTCTTGTACATGCATTTTTAGGAAAAATGATCGCCACGAAAGTTGTAGATCTCGAGATCTACAACTTTTGTGTTGAACACTTTTCCTTATATTGCATGTACAAGACGTATTTTAAAAAGACGTGAAAAATTGAAAATTTTTGAGGTGTGACAAGTAAAATTACAGGTTGCGGTTAACAATCACCTTTAACTATTTATATACTACTATTATTTAATTGTTGAAAGGTGTTAATCACGAGGAGACAGAAGAGCAGAATGTTTTAATTTATTGTATTTTAAGAAAGAAAAAAGTAGGTAATTGTGGACCATGATCATTTGAAATAGTACGTGTTTTTCTGTTATTTGACGAGCATGGCTTATTTTTAGGGCATTTATATGTTATTTTTGGTTCGAATCTGCCTCTACGGATTTGGAATTTATTTGAAATTTGTAGAATCAAATCTAAGAAAATTAAATGAATTGTCAAAAAGGAATGAAATGAAAAATTTCTATTTCCTTTGTCTTGCATATAAACATGAAATAGTAGTCAATCAACCTAGGAGAAATTGGTGCCGCCTGTAGCAATCCAGTGGAGAGCCGCCGGAAGATTTTTTTGGAGGAAGCCGCACTCTCTCTTCTCTCTCTCTCTCTCTCGCTCGCTTGTGCACTCGGAGAGGCCGTTCGCCTTGGGTGTTGTCGCCGGTCTTGGAGGAAGTAGCCGCCGGCGTTGAGAGAGGCAGTTGCCGCCGGGCTTGTTAGAGGTTGTCGCCGACGTTGCAGTGGACGTTTTTTTGGAGTGGAGAGACGTGGTGTCGACGGCGTGCGCATGTGCAGTTAGCCTCGACGGAGGTTTCTCTCCGGTGGTGGCGTTGTTCTCCGATGGTGGTGCAGCTGAACGTTAGACTTTGACGTTGAGGGTTCGGTGAACCTTGTGCGTCCGCAAGGCGGATTGCAGTCCAGATCTCAGATTCTCGCTGCGGATCGTGCGTGTTTGGTGCACCCTCGGTGTATTCACCGGACGGTCATTTTTCTCCTATTTTTCCATGTATTTGAAATTATATTTTAATTATATAAATTTTGTGGCCGGTTTTTGTGTTCTTGTTACCTGCATTATTTTATAGTTTGTGCCTGCGTGTACCGGATTTTACAACAAGTGGTATCAGAGGTAGATTCCGTGTAGGTGACTGATTGGACGTTCCAGTTTTGGGTTTGGGTCAACGGTAGGTGACGACATCGGTCCGCTCCCTATCTTCCCAGATCTGATCCGTTAATTAATCAGATCATCTAGAGGTACTATACTGCAGACAGCTATGGCAGCGAAGAACACCGTGTTGGCCAGGTATTCGGTGGAGAAATTTGATGGCAGCGGGAACTTTCGCCTATGGCAAATTCGGGTCAAGGATATGCTGGTTGAGCAGGGGTTGATCCAAGTTCTGCGGGGGCGTGATACTTCTGAGCGCGCCACTAGCGCTATCAGGATGTGCGTCGACGACAAGATGTTGTTCAACATTGTTATTGAAGAGTCAGCTGTCACGTTGTGAGAGAACCTGGAGGGACTCTATATGAGCAAGTCGTTGACCACGAGGCTGTTACTGAAGCAGAGATTGTACGACCTGAAGATGCAGGAAGGTGGTAACCTGCAGGAACACTTCAACGTGTTCAATGGACTTCTGAGCCAACTGCATGCGGTTGGTGTGAAGGTGGAGGAAGAAGACAAGGCCTTATTGCTTCTTACCTCGCTTTCGACGTCGTATAAGCACATGCAGACCACCCTGCTGTATGAGAAGGATACAGTAGACGTGGAGCAGATCACGTCTGCGTTACTGTCCAGTCAGATGTTGTCAGACCCCACTCCTGAGGGTGAGCATGCTTTGGCAGTAGGAGGACGACGAGAGAGGCAGTTCGAGAAGGGATCTGGAAGTGCACGAGCCAGATCCGCATCGAGAAAGGCAGTGACGTGCTACCATTGCAAGCAGCGTGGCCATATCAGGAGAAATTGTCCGCAGCGTGCGCATATTTCTGGGGACGTCCAGGGTGCGGGCAAGGCGGCGGTAGCTACGACAGATGATAGTGATGTGTCTCTCCTCATCATTGAGAGTCCATGTGACTCTGATAGCTGGGTATTGGATTCTGGTGCTTCGCAGCTCATTTGCTCGGATGCAGGGATGTTCAGTTCACTAGAGGTGACGACTGAGTCGGTCTTTCTGGGTGACGGCTCAGCATGTGCGGTCACAGGGACATGGACAGTGGACATCAGGATGCATGATGGAGCGGTGCGTAGGCTTGAGCGGGTACATCTGGTACCCAAGCTGCGCAGGAATTTGATATCGCTGGGCAGACTAGACTCCAGAAGATGCAGTTTTGCGGCGAGAGGTGGAGTTCTGACGGTGACGCGATGACGCACCGTGCTCATGCGAGCTATGTAGTGCGGTAGTCTTTACCGGCTGAGGGGGACCACGATGCGAGGTGGTGTGCCCATGATTTCTGCGGCTGACAGAGTTGATGGTCGAGGTGGTGCAGTGGATCGCCCTTCTGGTAGTCTGACTAGGCGAGTCAGATTTAGCGATCCAGTTGCGTCGACATTCGGAGGTTGAGCCCGAGCAGGGATGAGTCGACCGGAGCAGGTCGGCTGATGCCTCAGGTCCTTGAGGTGGTGCTTCGTACAGACTGGTGCTTCGTGCAGATCGTGCTACGTGTAGTGCTGCTTCGCGCAGTTGGTGTTTTGGGCAAATAGTGCTTTGTGCAGGTGGTGACTCCGGATCTCGAACCAAGGTGGTGATTGTTATTTTTGGTTCGAATCCGACTCTACAAATTTGGAATTTATCTGAAATTTGCAGAATCAAATCTAAGGAAATTAAATGAATTGCCAAAAAGGAATGAAATGAAAATTTTCCATTTCCTTTGTCTTGCCTATAAACATGAAATATGAGCCAATCAGCCTCGAAGAAATTGATGCCGCCTGTAGCAATCTAGTGGAGAGCCGACTGAAGATTTTTTTGGAGGAAGCCACACTCTCTCTTCTCTCTCTCTCTCTCTCGCTCGCTCGTGCACTCGGAGAGGCCGTTGGCCTTGGGTGTTGTCGCCGGTCTTGGAGAAAGTAGCCGCCGGCGTTGAGAGAGGGAGTTGCCGCCGGGCTTGTTAGAGGTTGTCGCCGGCGTTGCAGTGGACGTTCTTTGGAGTGGAGAGACGTGGTGTCGAAGGCGTGCGCGTGTGCAGTTAGCCTCAACGGAGGTTTCTCTCCGGTGGTGGCGTTCTCCGGTGGCGGCGTTGTTCTCCGGTGGTGGTGCGGCTGAACGTAAGACTTTGACGTTGAAGGTTCGGTGAACCTTGTGCGTCCGCAAGGCGGATTGTAGTCCAGATCTCAGATTCTCGCCGCGGATCGTGTGTGTTCGGTGCACCCTCGGCGTATTCACCGGACGATCATTTTTCTCCTATTTTTCCTTGTATTTGAATTTATATTTTAATTATATAAATTTTGTGGCCGGTTTTTGTGTTCTTGTTACCTGCATTATTTTATAGTTTGTGCCTGCGTGTACCAAATTTTACAACATTATATTGGCAGCCCAGCTTTGGTTATTGACAGCCCGACAAAATAATAAAAAACACGCATAAAAAGGTCTCATACTTTTACTGTTGGTGCTATGAGTTCGTGACATACTGTTGACGCTCATAGCGTAGTTTCTTTATGTGTAGACTGTTTATTTGTTGTTTCTACTATTACTTTCTGTTGTTGATGCATTGCTCTATGAGAAAGTTTTATGTTATGATGCATATTAGTTATTTTATGTGTATAAAAATCTGCTCCTTTACTCATACTCATAACATTTGTTTCAACTAAATGTCACCATATTTTGAAGATCTTAAAAGTTTTTTTTACTTATACTAAATTTAGAAACTTGCATATCATTAGCATATTATGGGGTCTTCATGTTCATGTAGGGTAAAATGAATTAAACTTTATACTTTCCGGTTGCGTATATACCTTTCTACTTATGGACTAGCTGTTCTACTGAACCGAGAGACACAGTTTTTGAAACTTTAATAAACTTAAATCATGTTCTTCAACATAAAATATATTTGTCTTTTATAAAAATAAATGAAGAGACGGAACTGCCTGAGCGTCTACATTTGTCCCCTACATGACATGACATCATGACGCGTATTTTCTCTTACTCTGTTAATATATTTATATATTGAGAAAATGCGGGTTGTGACAGTTGGTATCAAAGGGAGGTTGATTTGGTTTGTTAGACAGGTTAGTCGGATGACCATTTTCAAGAGAAGTTTTAACTATCTTATTTCATTGCATACACACACCAATGTGTCATCAGTATGTCTTGGCTGAAGCATGAACACTACACTTATAATCATGACAGCAGTATACTTGACATATTATGTAGTATGTGATGCATAATATGTGTTTGTATATGAATTCTCATAGAGACGCAACATGTGATTGTTAAGTTGATATGAGCGACTTAACATCACATTGGCAATAGTTAGATTTTATTTTATGTTATATGCGATATTATATAGTATGTGATGCATAATATTTCATGTATACGACTGCTCATGACATGTACTAAGGAATTTTAGAACACACCGTACAACATGCATATCATATCATAACAATGACACTCATGCCAATTTAAGATTTATATGATGACACACGTACACACATGATTTAAAATGAAGATTTAAATATTCATGTATTCATATTATATGCACACGAGACAAAGGGATGATGATATATCATACTAAGTTAAAACATAACATTATTCAAAGAAAATTCCAGAGCAAAGGTAGTAGCAAGAGTATGTATACACACATTTCCGGTTTGATATAAGTTAAGTAGTTCTAGCATTAAGCTAAGTTTTGATGAGATGCTTGTTGGTATTCATAGAAAATTACTCTGAAGCATCATACGCTGAGGTCGGCTCCCCAGTTTGAGGGTGAGTCTTCGGGTGCGCAGAGTGAGACAATGATCGAGGAGCTGCATCAGAGCAATGAGACTCTGTCGAGGTAGATGGTTGTGATGTAGGAACAGATGCAGGCATTGTTGACTGCCACGTTAGGGCAACATCCTGAGGTATAGTACCCTGCGGTGGGTTAGGATGTTCATATTCATCCTGTTCCCCTGACGGTGACCGCAGAACTGGAGGTATTCTGCGATTTTCACATACCATGCATGTGGTGCCTGCTTCAAACCATAAAGGGCCTTCCAAAGCTTGCAGATGTATCCTGGACGATCTTCAGACATATAAACCGATGGCTGAATCATGAAGATGTCTTTATCGAAATCTCCATAAAGAAAAACATTCTTCACATCAAGCTGCCACATCTTCCAACCTTGACAAGTCGCCAAGACAATCACTACACGTGCTGAAGTCATTTTAGCAACATGACTAAACGTCTCCACGTAGTCTTCTCCATACTGCTGAAAGAATCCTCGAGCTACAAGACGAGCCTTAAATTTCTCGATGCTTCTATCTGCCTTCTTCTTCAGCTTGTACACCCAATTGCACGTCACAGGAGTGTCATCATCGACCTTGGGCACAAGATCCCAAGTCTCGTTTCTTCTGAGGGCTGCCATATCCTCATCCATGACATCATCCCATTCATTGACTCCAATGGCGTCTTCAAAGCTAGAAGGCTCTCGCTCGTCCAAAGGGCCTGCGAAGAAACAAGAGATAAAGCTTATCATGTTCCCTTCGATGTATTGAGCCGGTGGTTTGATGGTCCTCATCGACCTCCGAAGAACCTGACCACGACTCACCACCTCCACTGCTTCTTCTGAACCAGCTCCGATCCCGGGCATACTTGGAGTATCACTCCCCCTACTTCCTGAACCAAAAGCCTCCGCCCCAGAGCTAGTAACACCCACAACCCGTGGTGACACAAGCAACTCCACCAAAAGATCCTTAGCAGCTTCCTCTTACCCACCGTCTGACCTGCTTTCATGTATCTCTACAGAAGAGCCACATCCATACAACGTCAGTTCGTCGAAGATAACGTCTCTAGAGATGACGAACTTCTTTGTGGCAGGGTCTATACACTTCCATCCCTTCTTTCTCTCATCATATCCCATGAAAATAAGCTTTCTCACCTTTGTATCTAGCTTAGTCCTGAGAGCATCATGAATGTGTACATAGTTGGTCGACCCGAACACCTGAAGGTGTCCAATGTTGGGCTTCTCCTTAAACATCATCCCATGAGGAGACTTCATATTGATCAGACTCAGAGACATCCGATTGATGACATATGTTACGCAAACCATCCCTTCTGCCCAGAAGACCCTAGTAATGCCTTTGGCATGAAGCCAACACTTGTAGGTCTCCGTCAGATGACGGATCTTCCGTTCTGCTACTCCATTTTGTAGTGTAGTAAGCGCACAAGTGAGCTCTCTCCAGGTTTTGTGCTTCCTGCAGAAGTTAGAGAACTTATTTGAAACAAACTCACCTATGTTGTCCATTCTATACTTCTTAATCTGCAGGTCAAGCCGGCTCTCCATTAGCTCCTTGAACTCCATGAACAACTAGAATGCGTCCGATTTCTCCTTCATAAATTACACCCAAGTGTACCTCGTATAATCATCAATCAATACCATCATATATCTGCTACCTCCAAAACAGGCGGTGACGGTCGGTCCCATCAGATCACCATGGATGCACTCCAATGGTACTTTACACCTGATCTGTAACTTGTCAAATGGGAGGTGATGATCCTTACTATATTGACATCCCACACAAACATGACCGTTGCCAATAGATGACAATCTAGGCAAGCCTTTCACAAGGCTCCTTACCGCCATGGATTTCAACTTGTCCATCCTGACATATTTAAGACATTCATGCCATATAGCAGCGCTATCATTGTCTCTCATCCTATCAACATAGTAACTTGTTGATAACACAAACAAACACTTTACCCTTCTTCATACATAAGCAACGTCAGCCTTTACCGTTGACACATTGCGAGGAAACTTCACTTCTGTTAGGCCGAACAAAACATGATAACCCGCATCTACCTCGTTGTTCACAGGGAAGAGGTTCTTCTTCATGCCTGGTATGTGATAAACACTCCTCAAAGTGAATGGACCCTTATCACTACCCAAAGAAAGTACGCCCTCCTTAATTGCATGAACTGTATCATCAGCAGTAATAATAGCTTCATTACCTGAGTACGCTTTCAAAGAAGAGAACTTTGACACATCCCCGGTGAGGTGATGACCACACCCTGAGTCTATGATCCAGTCATCTTGGTAGTCGATGGTGGACAAGGCAAGGACACACGTGCCCATCATGAATGCATTTCCCTATACTCCTTCCTCAACATTGGAACTAGCTTCTTCTTTACCCGCAACGTGCCCTGGCTACAACTTGACTTTGCAGTCGTTCTTAAAGTGACCCGACCGATTGCATCTTTAGCACCTTATCCTTTCCTACTTCTTCAAATCCCGCTTAGGAGCAACACTCCTCTCTAGCTAATATGAAATTGATGGACCATCGCCAACAGACAGCTTCTTCTTCTTGTCTCATCTCATCTTCTTCCTTGAGAAGAGCGCCTTACTAGCTCCTTCAGAGATAGTAACTCCAGTCATCTATCTTGCTAGGCTTTCCTACGAACCCAGCAGGTTCTCCAGCTCAAGTAATGATGATTGAGTGGCCCAACCTTGATCAGAAGTAATGAGTGCAACATATTTTTTTTCGCAATGTACGGATTATGTGTCTTTTAAGCTTCGCCTCTGAAATCATCTCATCATGGTCCAATGCTGAAATTTTAGCACACAAGTTCTTCATCTTATACTATCACTGCTCCAACCTTTTTTCCTTCTGATACCATGTAAAAATTTTATGAAATGCAGAAAACGGGAATCCAGGTCGCAAGAACTCTCAACCAAACCAAGCCAAATAAACCGAATGCAAATAGAAGAACAAGTAAATCTTGTACTATCAATCTTCTTTACAGTGCAAGACATACATGACAAGACATGATTCGCCAATGTACCCGATGAAAGAAAAAACAATAAGGCAAAAAATAGCCGCACGATTAGAAATGGTAACCTCCGACTCTGCCGAAATGAACTAAGGAGTCCGCTGAAGCCGCTAAGTCGCCAGACTGCAACCTAACCGCACGGACATCCCGTTGTTCCAATGCTGAAGAACTCTGTCCACTATCTGCAAGATGCCTAACCGCGAGATCGCCTAGCCGCCAGATAATCCGCGAATAGCTGCTGCCGAAATGAACAGACCGATAGAAGCGAACAACTTTATTAAACTAGGAAAGATTGCTGATGAGAAGACCGCCTAGTCGCAAGCTGCGGCCTGCTGCTAAATGCCAATTGTAACCACACTTGTACAACCTTGGGCTCGCGAGAGGTGCCTCAAGGAGCGAGAACGGGGCTGGCGAGACGAATTTGATAAGCGAGTGAGACCAGGAGGCCCACCTGTAGGAGGCGAGATAAGGGGGTTCTCTGAGGTAGGCGAGACGCCCTAGGGGGCGAGATAGCTCTAGTAGGTGAGATGGCCTATAGGGAGAGAGGCCGGCGAGACGGACAGGGGGGTCGTCTCGCCCGTCAGCCATTTTCCCCACTCGCCGCATGGGAGAAGAGATGTTTTTACCTTTTTACACCCATGGGGGATTTTACCTTTTTGCCCCAGGTAATTTTATACTTTTACCCCTGGAGGTCTGCGTATAGCCCTCCAGAACAGCAGACTTTGGCTGTTGGCAGACCCAGCCGAGGGTATTTTGGTCATTTCAGGTTGGTTCAGATAGGATATTTGCAGATCAGATTCAGAGGCCTATAAATAGACCGATAAGGTGTCTGGGATGGTTGTTGAACATTTCCACCTTCTTCCTCACAGGCACTAGACTCAGCATTGGCTAGAGAGGGGAAGATCTTCAGTTTCTTCCGGGAAAGAGGTGGGACCTCCGAGCTGAGACCCATCGGTCTATTTTCAGGTCTCCGACTCACATCGGTAGGGTAGTTCAAGAAGAGTACGTGTGGGTTGCATCCTCAGTTTCGAACTTTAGGAGGGACCAGAAAGCTGGTTCCAACAACACTCATCCCTGACGCAAGTCAGAACCAAGTCTCTGGCTTCTCAGCGCTATCCACACAATCTGCAACAACAAACACCAGTTAACTTCTCAAACCGCGTGGATACAAAAACCTGTCCGCAACAACCAACCGAGCTCACTTACTGTTCATTTAGTTATTATGTTGATATGACAGGGAGTCCTATTTATAAGCGGGGAGAGGAGTGTGGTCACCGCCCTAACCGATAAGATCATCACCCATCTCGCGGCTAGCACAAATCCTGTCAGTATATTGCGGACACAAACCCTGTTTGCCAATCGCACCAACAAGGTCGGACAGTCAATTCGCCTTGAACACAGTCAAGACCTGAACCAGGACCAGCCTGCCAAACCCGCGGACATTGCGGACACAGACACCTGTCAGCAATAACCTGCGGACACTACTCCAGTCCGCACAACTGCAACCCAAGACAGGCACAATCTCGCTTAGCTGAGCTGTCGGATAGACCGCCAGTCTGCACACTCTGAGTTCTAGTTGGAGCACAAACAAGGCTCTGTCGAGCTGTCGAACTCGGTGGATAGAAAAACAGTCTGCACTAACCGGCGAACTCTGCGGACTGAGCACAACCAGACTTGGTACAAATCCAGACCAAGTCCACACCACCTTGTCCACGACGCGAACTGCAAACCGACAAACTCAACCACCAGTCCGCTCTAACCGGCGAACTCCAACACCAGTCCGCACTCTGGCGAACTCCGCGGTCATCACCAAACCGCACCGCCAGAACAAGATCAACGCACAAACCATGCCAATCTCGCGAGTTCGCAACACGCCGGACTCGACAAACTCCAGAAGAGTCCGCAGCCGCCGGTCTCGACAAACTCCAGATGAGTCCGCACTCCCGCAGATAAACATCTAATCCGCCTGGTTACAACCTGGGAACAAGCTGACGCTGAACCTTGCCGACCTGGCTATTCACCACTCCTGTCCGCCCAGTCCGCGTGGACAGTCCGTCCGGACTGCGACATTCACTTCAAAAATTTTATGATTATGTATGACCGCCGCCAACTGCGAAGAAACAAAAACTAGGTTCAATTGAACATAAAAGTGAAAGAATTTTCATATATAGGTGTGGTCGGACGTCCACAAACAACGGTTCACCACTTCTACCGTGGTGCCCAATGGAGCCTTATTCAAACTTTATATAAAAAAATGAAGATTTATTTCAAAATTATGCTAATTAAAGTTGAGTATTTATATAAATAATTTACCTTTTTGTATATTAATTAATTATTTGACCATGATTTGTATTCATCCAGGAATAAAAAAAATGTCAAACCACAAATTATTAGCTAAAGCATATTCTTTTTGAGGTTTTAGACCAGATTGACCACTCAATCTAATAGCTAAATACTCAGCTCCTTGGTCTGATATTGTTCATTATTTGCACGTCGGCTTCTAATTAAGTACTAATTAAGTTTACTAATGTCGCCGATCAGAAAGATTAACAAATGTTCCTGTGATTCTTCCGTCCTTCTCAAGCCCATCAATACATTTATGCGCATATATATACACACATTTATGCGCTATATTTTCTGCATTGAGCGGGAGGCTAACGAGGACGGCCGATATGGACGCCAAAACTTCAGGAATAAAAAGAATTCTTAAGATAGTGAAGCCATATGTGGCCATGGTGTTGCTGCAGTTCAGCTTCGCCGTAATGTACGTGACTCTGCTGGCGACCCTTAAGAAAGGCATGAATCAGTCTGTGATGTTTGTGTACCGGAACGTTATTGCGGCGACCGTCATTGCGCCGTTTGCGCTCTGGTTTGAGAGGTAAGCATGATATTCATGTACTCTTGTGCACAATGGTTATGACTTATGAATTGAACGCTCCCACTTCATCTAAGCAAATTCATTCACTTTTATGTTCAAAATTAGTTTTTTTTATGGGTGACTGTTTTTGTCCAAACTCATTGGAGCGAAAATGTCGCACCTAAGGGGGCCTAAGAATGATTGTGTTTATCGTACTCATAAATCTTTGTCATTTGTTGATGCAGGGAGGGGAGGCCTAAGGTTACACCACTCATCTTCATCAAGGTCATGGGACTAGCAATACTTCAGTAATCATCCTTCAATTCCTCCCTCTTGTATTTAAATAATATAACTATATAACTATACTACTATATATATATACATATATATTTATTTATTTATATTGGATTTGAGATTTTACCTTGTGTGGGTAAGATGAAATGACGATTTTATCCTTATGAAGTATGAACAATGCATGACAAAATTTCAGCTGAGTGAAGCCGGGCAAGCCCGCTAAACCGGCCTGATCCGGACACATGTGGGATTGAAATTGCTCTGTTTTTTATGTGTAGGCGGAAGGGATTTTGTTTTTTGTTGGTGTTATGGTTGACTATTTTGCTTTGCTAAGATTACATCTCCACGTGTTAGGGCCGACTCAATAGTGATCTGTTAGTAGTGTGTTTATTTAGGGCATGACTCAATGGCTCAATGTTTCAGACACTATATTCATTCTAAACTTTATAAAATATATGTAGAATATTTTAAGCAGAACCCAATATTTATTATAATATACATATTAATATATTATGATATATAAAAAAGCATATCATAGTTCTCTGTTCATCCACCGAATATTGATAATAAATCTATTATTTATTTTATTATATATGTATATATTTATAATTTATATATAAATAATTTTAAAATACTAAGGAAATATGATATAATATCTATCTATATATACGTTAGAGTTCTACAAGAGTCAAAATCGTTGTTACATTTGAACAGACAAAATTATCCCTCCCCTCTCGCTTGCCGTCCTTCGCTGCTGCCTGCTTAAAAAAAATGCTGCCGCCGCCGCCGCCTTCTTGCCGCCGCCGTCGGTGATGGGGGAGAGAGAGAGGGAGCGGAGAGAGAGAGGGGGCGAGGGGAGAGAGAAAGAGAGAGGGGAGGAGATCCAGTGTCAGGCCATGGCTGCTTGGAGGAGGGAGGAGCTCCAGAACTTGGAGATCGCCAGCCATGGCTGTTGGAGAGAGAGAGAGAGAACGAGAGAAAGAGAGATGGAGGTGGTCGGCATGGCTGTTCGAGAAAGAGAGAGAAATGGAGGTGGAGGAAAGGTGGCCGTCGGCCTTCAGTTAATTTAGAGTGCTGTTATTAGCAAATCCATTTTCGTTACTAGTAATCCAGAAAAAAACAGATTAAGCCATTTTTTTGCATTTTTTTCTCTTACCAAAAATTACAACTAGCAAATTAACTAATTTTGTTTTTTTTTTTGCAATTTTTGCATTTCTGAATTTTGAACACCAAATATTTATCATTTGAAAAAGTGATCAACATGAAAGTTGTAGATTTCATCGAGATCTACAACTTTCATGTTGACCATTTTTTGATTTAAAGCCGTTTAGGCCTCCAATTTAAGCCCGAAAACAGACACGCACGGAACGAGTCCAGTACAGATTTTCGGTGTGACATTTTTCGGGGCACAAATAGGGGGTCTAAACTGCTTCAAATCAAAAAGTATTCTACATGAAACTTGTAGATCTCGTCGAGATCTACAACTTTCATGTTGAATAATTTTTAATTTGAAGCCGTTTAAGCCCCTGATTTGACCCTTGAAAAAAGTCAGGCCGATCCCATGCATCCGTACATATATTCGGCGTGACTTTTTTCTGGGGCCGAATTGGGGGTCTAAATTATTTCAAATCAAAAAGTGTTTAACATGAAAGTTGTAGATCTCGTCGAGATCTACAACTTTCATGTTGAGCACTTCTCATGAAAATGTACGTATAAGACGCAGTTCAAAAATACGTATATAATTATATATATAATTAACTTGCATCTACAGCACACCCTTATAGGAATTATAAATTAAATATATTTCTAAACCGGATGATATTTTGTTTAAAGATCTTGAAGCAGATGATGATATTTTGTTGAAAAAAAAGTTTTGGACATACTAAACAAAACTTTACGGGATTTTGACTCATTTCTAATGCTAACATAAGTGGTTGAATAAATATATTTGAAATCATTTGTAATGTCATTATATGTAGTTTATTATTTTGAAAGAATGAATGTTTTAAACAAAATTTAATTTTTTTAAAAAAATTTTATGTTTGATTGCTAGTCACAAAATGATTTTCAAATATCCGTTTTGAAAAATGAGGGTTTGTTAATAGTAATGATTTGCTAGAAATCAAATTGAGTTTGCTAGTAACAACACCCTTAATTTATATATCTAGGACTTATGACATGTTAATTAATTTAAAATTAACTATTATTTATTACAAGTTAATACTTAAATTAACTGATAATAAGTTAATAAATTATAACTTATAATTATTACTTATTAAATTATAACTTCTATTTATTAAATAATAATAAATTAAACAATATTTAATTACAATAAAAAATTTAAAAATTTAAAATTCTTCGAGATACGAGCTTCTTCGCACGGGCTACACCCATGCTCGAAGCTCTCGGGCCGTCTTCGGCCACATCTAGGCGGGCTTCGCCCGCCTCCGCACGGGCTTCGCCCGTGCCGTGCTTGATGTTCCGAGCGGCCTTCGGCCGCATAGAAGCGGGCCCCGCTTCCACGCAATTCACCGGCACGGCGCCGCAACCCCCACTCGCGTCCCCGCATTTCACCGGCTCGGCGCCGCAACCTCCACTCGCGGCCCCGCATCGACCTATTATTGCATACGCGCCGCGGGGCCGCGAGTGGCGGTTGCGGCGCCGAGCCGGTGAAATGCGGGGACGCGAGTGGCGGTTGCTGCGCCAAGCCGGTGAATTGCGTGGAAGCGGGCCCCCCTTATATGCGGGCGAAGGCTGCTCGGAACATCAAGCACGGCCCGTGCGGAGGCTGGTGAAGCCCTCCTGGATTTAGCGGGCGAATGGCATAGCCCGAGAGCTTCGAACACGGGTGTAGCCCGTGTGAAGAAGCTCGTACTGATAAACGAAAAGTCTACTGAAAACCCCAGTTCCCCAGGTGGCAACTAAACCACTCCTCGCATCATCCGTGCACCGTGTGATATATTGATATTGGCCGGCAAGGAAAACATGCACTCGTGATTGAGAGCAGGTGAATTGGCGAGCGGGTTGGGGCGCGGTGTTGTGAAATTTTTTTGATACGCATGACACACTTCTTTCTAGCTATGCACATTTAAATTTCTCTCAAGTTGCTGAGCCTCACCTCTCTAACTTATTATTCGACGTTGAAAATTCACCACTGCCCCCATGATTAAGGGCTATTTAAATTTGCACGGGAGAAAGGTTCCCCTTTGCCAAATGGGCTTTTAAGGCTCCGTTTGGCACGGTGGTGGTGGTCATGATCATGAGGTTAAATTGTCATTCGTTAATGCTCACCTAAGAAACTTCATCCACTTTTATGTTCAAACGGATGATGTTTATTAGGTGATCCTTAACGAATGACGGTTTAACCCATATGTTTATGACCGCCGCCACCATGTTAAACGCACCCTAAATATATAAAAATTTCCAGCTCAATTACGTAGACTTGCGTTTAAACTCCGTTGGGGGGGGGGGGGGGGGTTATATTTACGGTCAATTATGACAGCATGAACCGGATCTTACTTAAGCCCTGATTCATCTGATCGTAATCGCTTGATCGGTGAAAATAAATCCCTCAAACGGAGCCTTAATTTTTGTGGGGTCGCTTTCATAGATGCCAGTGTTTTATCTCTATTTTAGCCAGCGGTTTATCTATTTAATTATTAATCTTTGAACGAATATATTCCACTGAGAGGAAATATTAAGGCAGCATAAACAAAAAATATATATATAAATAACGCGATCAAGATTCTATTAAATTTTTATATATTTATTTAAACTAAAAATTATTTTCTAGAAAAATTGATGATCTAATGCACATGTAACACATGATCACTAATACTATAGTGCATGGGGCGTGCCAGTGCGACAATATCCCGGCAATGAAAGTGCTGGGGCGCGGCGACGCTGGCGCCCCCAGAACACGCACACGCACGTACATAAACATACTTTTAATTAATTATCCAACAAATGCCCAAGGGACGTTCTATCATTTGAAATTATAGAAAACTAACTTCACTATATATTAATCATGACCATCCTCGATCATGTAGGCCAGTTCTTGATCAAAATTTCTACTTCATGGGAGCCCAAAGGACCTCAGCAGGATTTGCTTCTGCGCTTGAAAACATCAACCCTGCCATTACCTTTGTCATCTGCCTTCTTCTTAGGTACTTTTTCCTACAAAAATGTTTTTTTTTGAAAGTTCTAATTAAGGTTATATATATATATACTTAACTTAATTTATTTGAACATATATATATATATATATATATACTTAGGGTGGAGAAGTTGAATATTAGGCAAAGACATGGCCTTGTTAAGGTGATTGGAGCCCTCTTGGCTGTGAGTGGCGCAATTTTGATGATCTTGTACAAAGGTCCATTTGTGACTTTTTTCTGGACAAAAGGAAGAGAAAATCACGGTAGCAGCACAGCTGATGCTTCAAGCAGTGGTTTGAGATGGCTTAAGGGAACACTGATGGTTCTAGTGAGCTGCTTCAGCTGGTCTTCCTTCTTAATCCTACAAGTAATTATAAATTAATTAATTGTCCCACAGATTAATTAATGTCATTCATAAAACAGTACACAAAATGCATGAGTTTTTTTTTAATATATGGCAATATATATATATCTGTTTGCAGACAAACACGCTAAAGTCATACCCTGCAAAACTCAGCCTGACTGTCATGATCAGTTTCATTGGGGCCATAATAAACGCTGTGATTGCTGTTGTGGTGAATCGCGGGAGTTATCAGGCATGGATTTTAGGCTGGGATATGAGAATTTTTGCCGTGGTCTATTCGGTGAGCTACCTCTAATTAACTAGCTTGTGTTTATTTAAATTTTTACTAAAGAAAATGGTATATGAAATTATGAATGAATATTTTTAAAGGTTTTTATTATATATATAACAACGTGTGTACTAATTGCTGTACGTGATATTTATATGAGCATGCAGGGGGTGATTTGCACTGGGGTGATGTACTATGTGCTTGCGATGGTAATGAAGGAGAAGGGTCCTGTTTTCGCCAGCGCCTTCAACCCTCTCACCATGGTGATGACTGCCATCTTGAGCTCCATTGTTCTAGCAGAAAGAACTGCACTTGGAACGTAAGTCAACCTATATTGAATGCCTAATTAAGCTCCTTTTAAATAATTAACATTATTATTATTATTATATATGATATGGGTTTTATTATATAGTTTACTGGACATTATTACAGGATTATTGGCGCGGTTATTGTAATAACTGGCCTTTATTCAATTTTATGGGGCAAGAGCAAGGAATATAAAGCCATGGCGCCGGAGAAGGAAAGAGACGTGGAGGCAGACGAATTGCCCGTAGTATCTCCCGTTACAAATTCCGAAGCTGCTTCTACGTTGAGGCCTCAACCTCCGGCGCCGCCACTGTCAACGGTCGACATACAATAGAAAGAAGACCAAGTTCCTACAATTTAGCCAAGTTGCAACTTTTCATAAATATGTAGTTATATATATATATATATATAGATAGAGATATAGAGAGAGAGAGAGAGAGAGAGAGAGAGAGAGAGAGGAGAGGGAGAGAGAGAATATGCCCTGCAAGCTGTTGCATGCTAATAATTTCAATTTTCATATAATAGAAGCAAAAAAAAAAAATTGTTGAATCAACTAAATAGAGATGGGAGGGATGGTCTTCTTATCTGTTTTTAGCGGATTCTCTTTAATTAATTTAGTGTTATGAATGGTTTGATGCCAACGCTCTCACATGAGTCAATTGATTTAGTCTTCCTTGGACAGATCGGGATCCTCTCTATTTCTGACGAAATGGAGGGGATCCATTTCACGGTTTAGATTGAGTGGGTGAGGATCTGATGACTTCAATTTTCCTAGTCTTTTATATTTTCTTTTTAAGCAAAAAAATGATAGCCTTTAGATGTATTGCAGTTTTTCTCAACCACCGGATCTTAAAATGGATCACCTCCATTTCATTACAAATAGAGAGGATTTGGATCCTCCTTGGACATGTTGGTACCGTGGAGGTGGCGAATGGGGTGATCATGAACCTTCTGACGTGAACTGGTAGATCTAATTAATCTAAAAAAATCATGTATTTTATGCTCAAAGCTAGTTTACTTTTTTGGTAGTGGTCATAATCTTTGTAATGCCAAACATGCATTATGTGAGAAGATTGTGCTAACATTCCTTGTTCCCTGAGCTAGGTACCTGCAGGGTAACTCAAAGCAACAAAAAATAGAGGAGGAAGATGAACAAGGAATAGCGACAAAATCTCATCAAATCGCATTAGGGTTGTCAAGCAATGGAACAATGCCATTAAATAGTCAGCACACACATTCCAAAAGATAGAGGCCCAATAAGAACAAGGAATAGCTGTTCATTGGTGCTGTAAGGTTGTGGCGGTCTTTGAGCGGTAGAATGGTGCCGATTAGGCCAAGAGATCACCGCCTAAGATACTGCGCGGCGGTAGCAAGGTACCACGCGACGGTAGCCTTCGATAAGAGGTTGAGATGAGATTATTTTCTCATTTTCTCTCTCACTTTCTCTCTCTCTCTCTCTCTTAGATCCTGAGGTAGAAGAAGGGCAAAGATAGAAGAGCAAGGGCAAGGTTGAATCCAACCCTGAAGGAGAACTGCTGTGAAGGTGCTTTTGTGATCAGATTTGCGAGTCGAAACCAGATCTGTGGAGAGGAAGATGTGGTGATCATTTCCATCTGAATCAAGTGCAAGTTCATTACTCCTAAGCGATCAACAAGGGTAACGACCTTTCTCCTTGGACAAGTGAAGTCCTTATTTGACATGTACATGAAAATCCTCACCAATTGGTGAAAAATGAGAGATTTCCAACGGGTTGATCATTGGTATCCCCGTTATGAAACTTGCATATAGAATACAGAATCGAAGTAGAACGGAATAGGCATGCTGTGTGAAGGCCACCCGAACAAGTTTATATAGGTTGGTGATGATTGATTTGCATGCCAGAGAAGACTATGTAGTTAAACGTGTAGTTTACAGAGTTATGGGGTGTGCAGGTTGCTGCAGTGATAGTACTGGAGATTGTCTCTAGGAAAACACCCAAAATGGGGAAAGAAACGTGAGCCTGTCCCCTACCATGTGGTGGTAAAGATACCATTGGCGGTAGCTGCTAGAGAGCTATTGTTGTTAGCCTGTCTACTAGAGACTTAGGAGCCAAATGATTGAGCTGAGAGCCTGAAGAGCCCAGTTGCGGTGGCCATGAGAGCCAGCCTGATTGTGATTGTGAAGCCTGTGTCTACGAGACAAGGTGAGTAGTATGTGAAGCTGAGAGCCTGAAGTGCCCATAGTTGGTGGCTGTTAAGTCAGATCTGCATGTACAACATCAGCCTTTATGTCCTCCAATGTCAATTCCTTGTAAAGCTCCTTCTCTCTTTGTTTGCTTTGGACGGAAATTAAAATTGGAGCATTCAGGCACTGCAAGTTTAAAATTGGAGGACTTCAAGAGAGAGTAGGGATCTGCATCGCGACAGAATTGACCGGGCATTTCGCAATTTCTTATCTCTCTTTGTCAGAAGGTGGGGTCTTCTTCTTCCAGATCAAGTTCAGATTCCAGGTCTTCAGCTTCAATGAGGCACCGTCAAAGCAGAGCATAAAAAGTTCAACAGGGAGTATATGTGGGAACCAGAAATTATCATTTTCATCCAGGGGAGCTTCAATCCTTTTCTGTTCTAACTAGTTAAAATATTTTTAGCTGCATCTCGTTTTGGGGGGGGAGGAGGAATCATTGTAAAAGCTGAAGAAGTTTTTAATGTTCTTTTTTTTATAATACTGATACGAATAGAAAATGCAATCTCAGAGAGAGAGAGAGAGGTACCTGAAGGAAGAACGCCCACCATGATCACCCTAGAGATGAAGCTCCAGAAATGCTTGGAGATCGTTGTACCTGGCGTAAGTGGAAACCCTAAAGGAGGAGATGGAGGTACCTGAAGGTAGAATGACCAGCGTCAGAGTCTCCGAGATGGTTTCTTGTGTGATGCCATAGGAATGAATCATCAGAGATGGGTTGGAGATGGACGGCGCGGAAGGGTTGCTCCGAGCGGAGATTTTTGGGTTGTTAGGAGAAATGGCGACGGGCAGCGTGCTTTGTAAACCACGAGTTGTTTGGAATCGACGGAATCGCTCGTCGTCGTCGTCCTGTTGAAGAGATTAGGACACAAAAATGGAATCACCTCCTCACACCTCACAGGCACCTGGTTCCTCGAGGAGCTAGAGAAGCAGTTAAGGAAGAAGATCGGAGCGGCGAGATCGTGGCGGAAAAGATCGGAGCTGCGAGAAAATTGGGGAAGAGAATGGAATCGCCCCCGTCTTCGCAAAATCTGGGAAAGAGACAGGAATTAGGGCTGGTTTTTAAAAATGCATTTTTAATATATTCAGTCTCATTTAGTCCGATTGAAGTGAACCCCGAACGCGGGGGCGCCAGGTTCCTCTCTAGTATGTGGGGAAAAGAGGGGGGAGGGAAGAGAAAGAAAAAGAGGGGGAGGAGAAGGAAAGGGGGAGAGAGGGAGAAAAAGGGAAAGGAAGAAAGAAGGGAGAGAGAGACGTTGCCATAAAATCACCGTTATTGTGAGCGACATCATAACTTGTTGTGGTGTTTTGTTTTTTAAAACGTTGATGTAGCTCTTAAAGGCTACTGCCAGGATTTTCAAAAATGTTGTGTTATATATTTGTCAAAAACAACGATTTTATAAATGCTGCAATATTCTTCTTTTTAAAATGTAAAATAGAGAAGCTTTTGCCATGCTTTTTCCTATAAACACTGCAAATTTATTTTTTTATTTTTTATAAAGGCTTATAATAGGAGAACAAATTAAAAGCTCCAACAATTATATTCCAACAACAATAAACCTGACCACACAATTATAATTGGAGATAATTAGGGTTGGTGGCTTAACAAATAAACCCTTATTCCGCACAACTTCAAGGCCACTTCGCAACAGCTAAACAAATTAATGATAATCAAAAAGAGATAAAATTTAAGAATAAATTAAGCATATATATATATATATATATCTTTATCATATATATCAATATACATATCTTCAAGCACACCAAACAATTCCTCACAACCGTTTGATCAAAAAGCATATTAAATCTCATTCTTTAGATGGAGAGAGAGAGAAAGTAAGATTGAAGAGAGAGTGGAGAGAGGGAAGAGAGGGAAAAAGAATATTAATAGGTCTCCTAAAGCTATATGAGAGAGAGGGAGAGAAATTAAAATTTTTACGGTGAATCGTACACTTTTTTAAAAAATAAAAATTGTAATCTTGATTTATATTTTTACGGTCGTGTGTGTGTGTGTGTGTGTGTGTGTGTGTGTGTGTTATATTAGCATCTTCGAATGGGCTTCACCCGTTCTCGATGCGTCGCTGCGGCCGCACACCTGCATTTGAGCGTCTATACCGAAGGACAATTTTGAAAAACGAAAAATTGCGCAAACAGGCAAATGAAAAATTGCATGATAGAATTTAAATTAATTTTGATTGCTTCATTTCATTAAATGTCGCGGGCCTCACCTTCTTCTCTTCTTTTCTTCTCTTTACCCCCTCTCTCTCCTCTTAAAGTGATTTGATCACACAACACCTCCATCTTTCTCCCCTCTCTCCCTCCCCTCTCTTATAGCTTTAAGAAACTTATTTATATTCCATTTCTTTGTTTCTCCCTCTCTCCTCAAACTTTTTTCTCTTTCTTCATCCAATGGATGAGAAAAAGAAGATTTTTGATCTAGCGGTTTAGATTGGTTGATTGGTGTGCTCTCAAATATATATATATTTGTGGGGTCCATTATTCCCAATGTCCATGATTTGTGAGAAGTCAAACAGGTCAATGACACACATCAACTGTATTTGATGTGCATTTGAGGTCTTGAGTGCAGGTTGTTTATATCACATTGATTGGACTTGTGGACACAATAAGTGGTTGTTGGACATAACAAAAATCGACTAAGTCCACGGACGTTGAGTGGAGCAAGCTCACTCAATGCCAGAGGTATGGATTCAATATTGTCTAGTAGAAATTTGCCTAAGTCCACAGGCGTTGAGTGAGGACAGCTCACTCAACGCTATATAACATATATCGTTGAGTATATCTCATTCTAACTAAAAGATAGCCAAAAATTTGGCTAAGTATAAAAGCATTGAGTGTAGTCTACTCACTCAATGCCATACAACAAAAAGGTTGTGAGTCAGGCTGAGTCAGTCTAAGCCTAGAGAAATTGGCTGAAAATGTGGTCAAGTCCACAGACGTTGAGTGTGGTCTACTCACTCAATGACATACAACTTTTAGCGTTGAGTGTTGCTGTGCCAGTAAACTCCACAGAAAAGTTGGGCAAAATTTTCACCAAGTCCACAGACATTGAGTGTAGCTTACTCACTCAACGCCAGATAACAGAAAAATTCTGTTAAATAGTTTGTCGTTGAGTGGAGCTTACTCTCTCAACGTCAAGGCGCAGAAATATTTGCTAAGGCAAATAGCGTTGAGTGAGGCAAGCTCACTCAATGCTCTCGACTCTCTCAACGCCTTGAAGCAAAAATTTGGCTAAGTCCAAATGCGTGGATTGTTTGGCTTTCGTCGAGCTCAGGTTCGTTGAACTGAGCTCAGCGTTCGTCGAACTGAGCCTAGAGTTCGTCGAATTGAGTTTAGCCTTTCGTCGAACTAATTTTATAGTTCGTAGAACTGAACTTATACTTTTGTCGAGCTGAGCTTGTAGTTCGTCGAACTGAACTTATGCTTTCGTCGAGCTGAGCTTGTAGTTCGTCGAACTTAACTTTTGCTTTCATTAAGCTTGTCATTCGTCGAACGGAGCTCAGCATTCGTCGAGCTCAATACCTAGATAGACAGAATTTTGTCTAAGTATTGTGGCGTTGAGTGATACCTACTCACTCAATTCCTTTGGTTCTAATGATTGAAATTTGTCTAAGTCCAGAGATGTTGCGTCATGCTGACGTCAGCAAAGTAAAAAAGTCAACCAAAATTCAAATGTTGCATAAATGCTGCCAGAGACATTGGCGGCCAGCTGTCATCATCTTCTGCACTTTTTAAGGAATATTTTAAACATTAAGTTCTGGGGCCTACACACAGCAAAGAGCCGTTGAATCAAGATTAAATGAAAAGGAATGGCTTAATCTCAGCCATCAATCCTGGTGGTGGGACACACTGCTCAATTGGCCTTCATAGAATAAAAAGAAGCAAATCGGCCAGAGCAATCAATCGATTCCTTGTCTAGGTTTTCTGAAAATGAAAAGTGTGGCCGAACTTCATCTTTTTCCTCGCCATTTTCGTCGAGCTTGAAGAAGTTGTTCTGCACAGAGAACCTTGCTGGGGAAAGAGATTGCCGAAGTAATCACCATCTGCAACAGCAGGATCAGAAGCTATTCTGAGAAAGCAGATCTACAAGTTCTGCAGAGAAAAGAAAGATGTTTGAAGAAAAATTCTACTGTCTACTTCATTGTCTTCAACAACAAAAGTTTGGACTGATATCTGCTCAGTCCAGGAAGAAGAAGACACAAAGATCTTGCTCTGGTGTCTAATCATTTCACTCTTTATTTCTTCTTTTGTAAAGATTCTTAGTGAATTGTAGTAAGCCTGTATTATGAAGGCTGGGGTCTTAGTGACCTGTGTTTGGCTTTTTGCCGGGTGAAAGGTCTTTGTGACCTAGGTTTGGCTTAGTGCCTAAGTTGTAGGTCTGTGTGACCTGTGTGGTTCTGCGGGATCTGTGCTATAAGCTATTAAGTAGCTGAGTTCTGGAGGGAGAGCCGAATCTAACACATTGTTAGATAGGCGCAAAGGGATAATGGATGTACTCAGATTGAGGAACCACTATAAAATTGTTGTGTCATCTGTGAATGTTCTTGAAAGCTGATAACTAACCTAATCACACACACTGAAATCTGATAACAAGTTAGAAAATTTAAATAAAGACAAAAACTATTCACCCCTTAGGTGTTTAGCTAGCCTTGAAAACAGACTTTTTAATATTCATATAATGTAGTAAAGATATATGCTCAAATAAAAGTGACATCACTAATTAAATATGGCAAAAACTTAATAACAATTTTAAGTTTAAAAAGATAGATCAAAAGTACAAACAGAAAGCTATGTTGATATTTTTTTATATTTGAGATAAAATAATAATAACTATATATCTTTGGTTACAACTACATATCTACTCCGTGATTGTACACGAGCCTTCCAACTGCTCCCTCCCTAGATTGCATCGCCTGCATGAAAGCATAAACATATTGAGGTCAAGACAAAACCAATGGTACAAGAAATCAAACATTAAAATGGACGACCATGATTCTCCGGCCGATCATGATGGCATTTAAAATATATGAAAATAAAAATCACAAAAACCAAAAAAAAACTAAAATTCTCGGACCTTCGATCCACATAAAATGAACGGTTCCGATCATTGTGTAGTTCAATGTGTGTTGTGATCCCCATCACAATAATAGTGGTTTCGAGAGATATGAAGATGCTATCCAAACATTAGTACATCTAGCAAACAGGAATATGGTATGCTTAGAATGTTAAATACTAGAACAAGAGTAACGGGATAAAAAACTAGCATTACAGAATGTTAATGCATGTCCAAACTATTAACTAATATATGGGATTATCAGATGAGAAAGTAAATAGAGCGAAAATAACAAAGTAGGCTATTTCACAACTACAAGCATATATATATATATATATATTATATATATATATATATATATATATATATATATATATATATATATATATATATATATATATATATATAGAACACACACACACACACACATATAAATAATTACCCAAACCTCCCCTGTAAACTACATAATTAGTGAGAGCACCATTCTTATTTTTGAAATTACAAAACACTCCTCTTAAGTTTTCATTTCATTACCAAAACCTCCCTTGGTCTTTTTCATTTCATTGCGTACATGAAGAAAAATACCCCACGACACTGTCACCAAGAGGGGTGTTTTTGTGCATGGATGTTATAAAATTAAAACTCAAAAGAGGTTTTTGTAATGAAATGAAAACTTTTAGGAAATTTTTTTTGTAATTTCAAAAATAAGAGGAGTGTTGTCAGTAATTTAGCAAAGTTAGAGGGGGAGGTCCCGGTAAATGACCATATAATATATTATATATTATATAATATATATATATATATATATATATATATATATAATATATATAATATATATATATATATATATAGGGGCATATTCTGTGCGGGCAAACTTTAGGTGCGGGCGTACGGGCAAGTGATTTTGGGGGTCAAGATGGTCTCAAAATGAAAAGTGATCAACATGAAAGTTGTAGATCTCGGCGAGATCTACAACTTTCATGTTAATCACTTTTTGATTTGGAGCCGATTTAGAGCTTGATTTGGGCACCTAAATCGCGGGCGGCGGAACGATTTACTGTAGCACTTCCGCCGCCCCGATTTTGGGGCCCAAATCGAGGTCCAAATCGGCTCCAAATCAAAACGTGATCAACATGAAAGTTGTTCGTCTCGCCGAGATCTACAACTTTCATGTTGATCACTTTTCGTTTTGAGATTTTTTTGACCCCAAAAATGGCTAGCCCGTACATTATACTTGCCCGATAATGGTATATATATATATATATATATATATATATATATATATATATATATATATATATGCATATATATATACACCATGAATCTCATCATATTTGGGACCGTCCGATCAAGCTCCATCAAATACGGGCCGTTGGATTCAAAGCAGGAGGTCTGCCAATAACCAAATCTACTTTAAAACACTGTTCAAAAGCCAAAAAAACCCGATACCCATGTTTCCCTCCCGCTCACTCACGGTCTCACCCCGCCGCCGCCGGCGGAGCCGCCGGCGGCGTGCCCGGCCCCCACCGGCGGGTTCGCCGGCCTCCGGCGAAACCCGCCGGGGGTTGTCCGGCGGCGAGCGGCAGGGCCACCGCCGGCGGTGGCCCTGCCCGTGAGCTCCAGTTTTGGAGCTCACGGGCAGGGCCACCGCCGGCGGTGGCCCTGCCCGCTCGCCGCCGGACACCCCCGGCGGGTTGCCGGAGGCCGGCGAACCCGCGGTGGGGGCCGGGCAGGCCGCCCGGCTCCGCCGCCGCGGCCGGCAGCGGCAGCAGCGAGGAGGCGGAGGCGGACGGGCCAGGAGGATTTTTTTTTTTTTTTTTTTAAAAAAATTCTAATTAAATTATAATTAAATTTTGTGTTTATTTTTATATCATTTATTTTTTATTTTTATTAATTAAATTATTATTAAATTATAATTATATAATTTGATTTTTTATAATTTGCTCGGCGGAAGGGCGGGCTTCGCGGTGGCTGGCGAAGCCCGCCGCGGGACGGGCTTTCATTTTTTTGTTTTTATTAAATCAATTGTTATTCGATTATAATTATATTATTTGATTTTTATAATTTGGCCGGCGGAAGGACGGGTTCGCGGTGGCGGCGAAGCCCGCCGCGGGGCGGGCGAAGCCCGCTTGGTTGCGGGCGAAGCCCGCTTGGTTGAAGGCGAAGCCCGCTTGGTTGCGGGCGAAGCCGCAGCGACGCATCGAGAACGGGCGGAGCCCGTTCGAAGATGCTAGTATATATATATATATATATATATATCTTTATTATATAATACAATATACATATTTCCAATCATACCATGAAATGCATCTGAACCGTCCAATCTCCAAACAAATGCTTCGGACTGTGGATCAAAACAAGGTGGCCTGCAATTATCCAAACCATAGAAAAATTCACTGTTCATTTTCATCAAAAGCCCGATACTGCTGTCCCGCATCCCGCGCCCCCCGGCCTCACCTCGGCCGGCGGCGGAGCCGTCGGCGGCCTGCCCGCCGCCCACGGCGGGTTCGCCGCCCTCCGGCGAACCCGCCGGGGGTTGTCCGGCGGCCAGCGGGCAGGGCCACCGCCGGCGGTGGCCCTGCCCGTGAGCTCCAGTCTGGAGCTCACGGGCAGGGCCACCGCCGCCGGTGGCCCTGCCCGCTGGCCGCCGGACAACCCCTCGCCGCGCGAACCCGCGGTGGGCGGCGAACCCGCCGGTGGGCGGCGAACCCCGCCGGGGGCGGCGGGCAGGCCGCCGGCGGCTCCGCCGCGGCGGCGAGGTGAGGCCGGGGGCGCGGGATGCGGGACAGCGGGAGGTTTTGATTTTCTTTTTTTTTTAATTTCATTAATTTTTTGATAAATTATTACTTTATTAATAATTTATAAAATTATACTTTTAATTAATAATAATATTTTACTTTTAAGCGGGGCGGGCGAAGCCCGCCGGTTTTTTTTTTTTTTTTTTTTAATTTAATAATTTCTTTTTAGGAATTTTTACTTTATTAATAATTAATAAAATTATACTTTTAATTTAATAATTATTATACTTTTAAGCCCGTCGGGGGCGGGCGAAGCACGGGCGAAGCCCGTCGGGATTTTCGGGAGCGGGCGAAGCCCGCCGGGGGTCAAGCGGGCGAAGCCCGCTTGATTGCGGGCGAAGCCCGCAGCGACGCATCGAGAACGGGCGGAGCCCGTTCAAAGCCGCAGTAATATATATATAATATATATATATATATATATATATATAGTATATATATATATATATATATATATATATATATATTATATATATATATATATATATATATATATATATATATATATATATATATATATACGAGTGACAGGTACGGGCCTACGGCCCGATGCCACGCGCCACAATACCCGGCCGCCGACTGCCCCTTGCGGCCGCCGCCCCCCCCCCCTGCGGCCGCCGCCGCCCCCCTGCTGGCCGCCGCCCGCCCCCCTGCGGGATTTAAAAAATTTAATATTGCGCCCGCCCGCAAAAAATATTTAAAAAATATAATATTTAATTATATTTACAAATGTGATATTTAATTATATTTCTTAAATATTTTAAAAATATAATATTTAATTATATTTAAAAGTATTTAAAATATATATATATTAATCTCAGGCGGGATTTAGTCCCACACCGGCAGTTCGGCAGGATCTTTCAGCTTATATAGGTTGATCTCTTTTGGATTATAAGTTGGTGTGCTGGGCTGACGGGTTGGCCGAAATTGGCTGGGCTGTGGTTTCGCATGGCGGGCGTGCGGGCTGAAACTTGATGGCTTGCATTTGCAGGATTTTAGGCTTGATTTTGGGCTGAGCTGATGGGTTGTAGGGTGCCCTATAAAAAATTTAAATTTGAGAGACGCTATAATGTTTAGGAGACCTAAGAAAAAAATATGAACGGTCCTGATTCATTGTTGCGATCAACGGTTGCGGTCAAATATTTGATTTATATTCAACGGTCGTGATTAATTCAATGTCTCTTTTACCTTGTCATGTACATGTAATTGATACTTCTTTTAATGTACTAAGATATATATATATATATATACGAGTCGCAGGCACGGGCCTCTGGCCCGATGACTACGCGCCACAGTACCTGGCCGCCGACGGCGGGCTACGCCCGCCCCACCACCCCCGGCAGGCTCCGCCCGCACCCCCCCCCCAGCGGGCTCCGCCCGCACCCCGCCCCGCCCCCCGGCGGGCTCCGCCCGCCCCCTGTGACTACGTGAGAATTTTTTTATAATTTAAATTTTTATATTAATTATAATTTATATATTAATAATATATTTTATATATTAATTTTATTTTTATAAATAAACCTGGCCGCCGACGGCGGGCTACGCCCGCCCCACCACCCCCGGCAGGCTCCGCCGCACCCCCCCCAGCGGGCTCCGCCCGCACCCCCCCCAGCGGGCTCCGCCCGCACCCCGCCCCCGGCGGGCTCCGCCCGCCCCCTGTGACGACGTGAGAATTTTTTTATAATTTAAATTTTTATATTAATTATAATTTATATATTAATAATATATTTTATATATTATATTATTTTATTTATATAAAAAAAATCCGCTCCCCCCCCTATGTCCACGGGCTACTTGGATTATCTACAAATATTTACTATATAATATGTTAATTTTAACTTAATTTCATTAGTAATAGTACATATAGAAACTGCGGCTATAATAAAACATTAAAATGTTAAGACTTAGTGGATAAGATATATGGTTGTGATGGTGGAGGTTGGCGGTTCGAACCTCAATAGGCCCGCCTCTCATATTAGTCCCACACTGCCCATAATAAGAACCATGAGGGGTTTAAATATAGGTTCACCGAAATGGTGTTTGAAATCACTGGAATGGCTGGATGGCGGGCTGGCGGTCCAGTGCTTTCGGGTCAGCGTGTCGTGCGGGTTGGTGGGCTTCGGGAAGTGGGTTTGATGCGGTGATCTGATTTTCCCTTATTTTTCGAATTTTATAGGGGCAAAAATGTAATTTTACATAACCTAGTTAGTAGGTTTAGGAGACCTATAGAAATGTGGAGAGATGATGCATCATGATTGAGTTTGATCGGACGGCAGAAATATTATCATACCATAATCGGATGACTATTGTAATTTCGAACTCATCCATTTATATTTCCTTTAGAGTAGTAAAGATATATATATATATATATATATATATATATATATATATATATATATATATATATATATATATATATATATATATATATATATACCATATTATAATTAAAGAAATACTGAGGTCTGCAAATAGCATGAGTTCGAAATTCACAGGAAATTCGGTGGCCGTAGGCACGGGCCTCCGGCCCGATGACCACGCGCCACAATACCCGGCCGGCGACGGCGGGCTTCGCCGGCCCCCGGCCGGCGTTATGCCTGCTTTTTTAAATTGAAAAATTAACTAATTAAAAATTTAAATTGAAAAGTTTTAAAAAATTTGAAAAATTAACAATAAGAAAAAACATTCGAGGTGAAACAGTGTCGTGAGCACTGTTCACCCGCCAATTTATACTTTAATAATTTATTTAGTAAATTATACTTAATAATTAAAAGAACTACACTTTTATGATTAAATATTAATTAAAAAAAGGACTGCCTACTTTTAGTCCCACACCGCCTGTTTGAATGTAACTTTCTGTTTATATTGTTATTCCGCAATCAATATTTGAAATTAGTTAGACTATCAGCCTTACGGGCTTTTGCCTGATCGGTGATTGCGTGTGCTTGCTGCATTGCCCGCTAATTGCGCATGTTTGCGGGCTGATACTGGGCTTTTAGCGGGCAGGCGTGGCTAAGCCTATTTCAAAGTATTTTATGATTATATAGGGGCAAAATTGTAATTTCATATAGGTAGGACCCCTTTAATAGGTTTAGGAGGCCTAGTAAAATATGGAGAGAGAGAGTTGGTTTATTCCAACGGTTCATGATCAAAACTCTGAAATCCGACGGCCACCGAATTTCCTGTGAATTTCGAACTCATGCTATTTGCAGACCTCAGTATTTCTTTATAATATGGTACCGTGGAGGTGGCGAATGGGGTGATCATGAACCTTCTGACGTGAACTGGTAGATCTAATTAATCTAAAAAAATCATGTATTTTATGCTCAAAGCTAGTTTACTTTTTTGGTAGTGGTCATAATCTTTGTAATGCCAAACATGCATTATGTGAGAAGATTGTGCTAACATTCCTTGTTCCCTGAGCTAGGTACCTGCAGGGTAACTCAAAGCAACAAAAAATAGAGGAGGAAGATGAACAAGGAATAGCGACAAAATCTCATCAAATCGCATTAGGGTTGTCAAGCAATGGAACAATGCCCTTAAATAGTCAGCACACACATTCCAAAAGATAAGAGGCCCAATAAGAACAAGGAATAGCTGTTCATTGGTGCTGTAAGGTTGTGGCGGTCTTTGAGCAGTAGAATGGTGCCGATTGGGCCAAGAGATCACCGCCTAAGATACTGCGCGGCGGTAGCAAGGTACCACGCGATGGTAGCCTTCGATAAGGGGTGAGATGAGATTATTTTCTCATTTTCTCTCTCACTTTCTCTCTCTCTCTCTCTCTCTTAGATCCTGAGGTAGAAGAAGGGCAAAGATAGAAGAGCAAGGGCAAGGTTGAATCCAACCCTGAAGGAGAGCTGCTGTGAAGGTGCTTTTGTGATCAGATTTGCGAGTCAAAACCAGATCTGTGGAGAGGAAGATGTGGTGATCATTTCCATCTGAATCAAGTGCAAGTTCATTGCTCCTAAGCGATCAACAAGGGTAACGACCTTTCTCCTTGACAAGTGAAGTCCTTATTGACATGTACATGAAAATCCTCACCAATTGGTGAAAAAGAGAGATTTCCAACGGGTTGATCATTGGTATCCCCGTTATGAAACTTGCATATAGAATACGGAATCGAAGTAGTACGAATAAGCATGCTGTGTGAAGGCCACCCGAACAAGTTTATATAGGTTGGTGATGATTGATTTGCATGCCGGAGAAGACTATGTAGTTAAACGTGTAGTTTACAGAGTTATGGGGTGTGCAGGTTGCTGCAGTGATAGTACTGGAGATTGTCTCTAGGAAAATACCAAAATGGGGGAAAGAAATGTGATCCTGTCCCCTACCATGCGGTGGTAGAGATACCATTGGCGGTAGCTGCTAGAGAGCTATTGTTGTTAGCCTGTCTTCTAGAGACTTAGGGGCCAAATGATTGAGCTGAGAGCCTGAAGAGCCCAGTTGCGGTGGCCATGAGAGCCAGCCTGATGTGATTGTGAAGCCTGTGTCTACGAGACAAGGTGAGTAGTGTGTGAAGCTGAGAGCCTGAAGTGCCCAGAGTTGGTGGCTGTTAAGTCAGATCTGCATGTACAACATCAGCCTTTATGTCCTCCAATGCCAATTCCTTGTAAAGCTCCTTCTCTCTTTCTTTGCTTGGACGGAAATTAAAATTGGAGCATTCAGGCACTGCAAGTTTAAAATTGGAGGACTTCAAGAGAGAGTAGGGATCTGCATCGCGACAGAATTGACCGGGCATTCACAATTTCTTATCTCTCTTTGTCAGAAGGTGGGGTCTTCTTCTTCAGATCAAGTTCAGATTCAGGTCTTCAGCTTCAATGAGGCACCGTCAAAGCAGAGCATAAAAAGTTCAACAGGGAGTATATGTGCGACCAGAAATTATCATTTTCATCCAGGGGAGCTTCAATCCTTTTCTGTTCTAACTAGTTAAAATATTTTAGCTGCATCTCGTTTTGGGGGAGGAGGAGGAATCATTGTAAAAGCTGAAGAAGTTTTTAATGTTCTTTTTTTATAATACTGATACAAATAGAAAATGCAATCTCAGAGAGAGAGAGAGAAAGGTACTTGAAGGAAGAACGCCCACCATGATCGCCTAGAGATGAAGCTCCAGAAATGCTTGGAGATCGTTGTACCTGGCGTAAGTGGAAACCCTAAAGGAGGAGATGGAGGTACCTGAAGGTAGAATGACCAGCGTCGGAGTCTCCGAGATGGTTTCTTGCGTGATGCCATAGGAATGAATCATCAGAGATGGGTTGGAGATGGACGGCGCGGAAGGGTAGCTCCGAGCGGAGATTTTTGGGTTGTTAGGAGAAATGGCGACGGGCAGCGTGCTTAGTAAACCACGAGTTGTTTGGAATCGACGGAATCGCTCGTCGTCGTCGTCCTGTTGAAGAGATTAGGACACAAAAATGAATCACCTCCTCACACCTCACAGGCACCTGGTCCTCGAGGAGCTAGAGAAGCAGTTAAGGAAGAAGATCAGAGTGGCGAGATCATGGCGGAAAAGATCGGAGCTGCGAGAAAATTGGGAAGAGAAAGGAATCGCCCCTGTCTTCGCAAAATCTGGGAAAGAGACAGGAATTAGGGTTGGTTTTTAAAAATGCATTTTTAATATATTCAGTCTCATTTAGTCGATTGAAGTGAACCCCGACCGCGGGGGCGCCAGGTCCTCTCTAGTATGTGGGGGAAAGAGGGGGGAGGGAAGAGAAAGAAAAGAGGGGGAGGAGAAGAAAAGGGGGAGAGAGGGAGAAAAAGGGAAAGGAAGAAAGAAGGGAGAGAGAGAGACGTTGCCATAAAATCGCGTTATTGTGAGCGACATCATAACTTGTGTGGTGGTGTTTTTTTAAAACGTTGATGTAGCTCTTAAAGGCTACTGCCAGGATTTTCAAAAATGTTGTGTTATATATTTGTCAAAAACAACGATTTTATAAATGCTGCAATATTCTTCTTTTTAAAATGTAAATAGAGAAGCTTTTGCCATGCTTTTTCCTATAAACACTGCAAATTTAATTTTTATTTTTTAAAAGGCTTATAATATGAGAACAAATTAAAAGCTCCAACAATTATATTTCAACAACAATAAACCTGACCACACAATTATAATTGGAGATAATAGTGGGTTGGTGGCTTAACAAATAAACCCTTATTCCGCACAACTTCAAGGCCACTTCGCAACAGCTAAACAAATTAATGATAATCAAAAAGAGATAAAATTTAAGAAGAAATTAAGCATATATATATATCTTTATCATATATATCAATATACATATTTAAGCACACCAAACAATTCCTCACAACCGTTTGATCAAAAAGCATATTAAATCTCATTTTTTTAGATGGAGAGAGAGAAAGTAAGATTGAAGAGAGAGGGGAGAGAGGGAAGAGAGGGAAAAAGAATATTAATAGGTCTCCTAAAGCTATATGAGAGAGAGGGAGAGAAATTAAAATTTTTACGGTAAATCGTACACTTTTTAAAAAATAAAAATTGTAATCTGATTTATATTTTTACGGTGTGTGTGTGTGTGTGTATATATATATATATATATATATATATATATATATATATAGCATCTTCGAATGGGCTTCGCCCGTTCTCGATGCGTCGCTGCGAGCCGCGCCTGCATTTGAGCGTCTATACCGAAGGACAATTTTGGAAAACGAAAAATTGCGCAACAGGCAAATGAAAAATTGCACGATAGAATTTAAATTAATTTTGATTGCTCATTTCATTAAATGTCGCGGGCCTCACCTTCTTCTCTTCTTTCTTCTCTTACCCCCTCTCTCTCCTCTTAAAGTGATTTGATCACAACACCTCCATCTTTCTCCCCTCTCTCCCTCCCCCCTCTTATAGCTTTAAGAAACTTATTTATATTCCATTTCTTTGTTTCTCCCTCTCTCCTCAAACTTTTTTCTCTTTTCATCCAATGGATGAGAAAAAGAATTTTTGATCTAGCGGTTTAGATTGGTTGATTGGTGTGCTCTCAAATATAATATATTGTGGGGTCCATTGTTCCCAATGTCCATGATTTGTGAGAAGTCAAACAGGTCAATGACACACATCAACTGTATTTGATGTGCATTTGAGGTCTTGAGTGCAGGTTGTTCATATCACATTGATTAGACTTGTGGACACAATAGTGGTTGTTGGACATAACAAAAATCGACTAAGTCCACAGACGTTGAGTGGAGCAAGCTCACTCAATGCCAGAGGTATGGATTCAATATTGTCTAGTAGAAATTTGCCTAAGTCCACAGGCGTTGAGTGAGGACAGCTCACTCAACGCCATATAACATAATCGTTGAGTATATCTCATTCTAACTAAAGATAGCCAAATATTTGGCTAAGTATAAAATCATTGAGTGTAGTCTACTCACTCAACTCCATACAACAAAAAGGCTGTGAGTCAGGCTGAGTCAGTCTAAGCCTAGAGAAATTGGCTGAAAATGTGGCCAAGTCCACAGACGTTGAGTGTGGTCTACTCACTCAATGATATACAACTTTTAGCGTCGAGTGTTGCTGTGCCAGTAAACTCCACAAAAAAGTTGGGCAAAATTTTCACCAAGTCCACAGACATTGAGTGTAGCTTACTCACTCAACGCCAGATAACAAAAAAATTCTGTAAATAGTTTGTCGTTGAGTGAAGCTTACTCTCTCAACGTCAAGGCGCAGAAATATTTGCTAAGACAAATAGCGTTGAGTGAGGCAAGCTCACTCAATGCTCTCGACTCTCTCAACACCTTGAAGCAAAAATTTGGCTAAGTCCAAATGCGTGGATTGTTTGGCTTTCGTCGAGCTCAGGTTCGTTGAACTGAGCTCAACGTTCGTCGAACTGAGCCTAGAGTTCGTCGAACTGAGTTTAGCCTTTCGTCGAACTGAACTTATACTTTTGTCGAGCTGAGCTTGTAGTTCGTCGAACTGAACTTATGCTTTCGTCGAGCTGAGCTTGTAGTTCGTCGAACTTAACTTTTGCTTTCATTAAGCTTGTCATTCGTCGAACGGAGCTCATCATTCGTCGAGCTCAATACCTAGATAGACAGAATTTTGTCTAAGTATTGTGGCGTTGAGTGATACCTACTCACTCAATGTCTTTGGTTCTAATGATTGAAATTTGTCTAAGTCCAGAGATGTTGCGTCATGCTGACGTCAGCAAAGTACAAAAGTCAACCAAAATTCAAATGTTGCAGAAATGCTGCCAGAGACATTGGCGGCTAGCTGTCATCATCTTCTGCACTTTCTAAGAATATTTTCAACATTAAGTTCTGGGGCCTACACACAGCAAAGAGCCGTTGAATTAAGATTAAATGAAAAGCATGCGCTGAATGGCTTAATCTCAGCCATCAATCCTGGTGGTGGGACACACTGCTCAATTGTCCTTCATAGAATAAAAAGAAGCAAATCGGCCAGAGCAATCAATCGATTCCTTGTCTAGGTTTTCTGAAAATGAAAAGTGTGGCCGAACTTCATCTTTTTCCTCACCATTTTCGTCGAGCCTGAAGAAGTTGTTCTGCACAGAGAACCTTGCTGGGGAAAGAGATTGCCGAAGTAATCACCATCTGCAACAGCAGGATCAGAAGCTATTCTGAGAAAGCAGATCTACAAGTTCTGCAGAGAAAAGAAAGATGTTTGAAGAAAAATTCTACTGTCTACTTCATTGTCTTCAACAACAAAAGTTTGGACTGATATCTGCTCAGTCCAGGAAGAAGAAGACACAAAGATCTTGCTCTGGTGTCTAATCATTTCACTCTTTATTTTTTCTTTTGTAAAGATTCTTAGTGAATCTGGAGTTGTAAGCCTGTATTATGAAGGCTGGGGTCTTAGTGACCTGTGTTTGGCTTTTTGCCGGGTGAAAGGTCTTTGTGACCTAGGTTTGGCTTAGTGCCTAAGTTGTAGGTCTGTGTGACCTGTGTGGTTCTGCGGGATCTGTGCTATAAGCTATTAAGTAGCTGAGTTCTGGAGGGAGAGCCGAATCTAACACATTGTTAGATAGGCGCAGAGGGATAGTGGATGTACTCAAGATTGGGGAACCACTATAAAATTGTTGTGTCATCTGTGAATGTTCTTGAAAGCTGATAACTAACCTAATCACACACACTGAAATCTGATAACAAGTTAGAAAATTTAAATAGAGACAAAAAACTATTCACCCCTTAGGTGTTTAGCTAGCCTTGAAAACAAGACTTTTAATATTGATATAATGTAGTAAAGATATATGCTCAAATAAAAGTGACATCACTAATTAAATATGGCAAAAACTTAATAACAATTTTAAGTTTAAAAAGATAGATCGAAAGTACAAAACAGAAAGCTATGTTGATATTTTTTTTATATTTGAGAGATAAAATAATAATAGCTATATATTCTTTGGTTACAACTACATATCTACTCCGTGATTGTACGACGAGCCTTCCAACTGCTCCCTCCCTAGATTGCATCGCCTGCATGAAAGCATAACATATTGAGGTCAAGACAAAACCAATGGTACAAGAAATCAAACTTTAAAATGGACGACCATGATTCTCCGATCATGATGACATTTAAAATATATGAAAATAAAAATCACAAAATACAAAAAAAAACTAAAATTCTCGGACCTTCGATCCGCATAAAATGAACGGTTCCGATCATTGTGTAGTTCAATGTGTGTTGTGATCCCCATCACAATAATAGTGGTTTCGAGAGATATGAAGATGCTATCCAAACATTAGAACATCTAGCAAACAGGAATATGGTATGCTTAGAATGTTAAAATACTAGAACAAGAGTAACGGGATAAAAAACTAAGCATTACAGAATGTTAATGCATGTCCAAACTATTAACTAATATATGAGATTATCAGATGTAGAAAGTAAATAGAGCGAAAATAACAAGTAGGGCTTATTTCACAACTACAAGCATATATATATATATATATATATATATATATATAGATATATAGATACACACACACACACACACACACACACATATAAATAATTACCCAAACCTCCCCTGTAAACTAGCATAATTAGTGAGAGCACCATTCTTATTTTTGAAATTACAAAACACTCTCCTTAAGTTTTCATTTCATTACCAAAACCTCCCTTGGTCTTTTTCATTTCATTGCGTACATGAAGAAAAATACCCCCACGGACACTGTTCACCAAGAGGGGTGTTTTTGTGCATGGATGTTATGAAATTAAAACTTCAAAGGAGGTTTTTGTAATGAAATGAAAACTTTAGGGAAAGTTTTTGTAATTTCAAAAATAAGAGGAGTGTTGTCAGTAATTTAGCAAAGTTAGAGGGGACGGGTCCCGGTAAATGACCTATATATATATATATATATATATATATATATATATATATATATATATATATATATATATATATATATATATATATATATATATATATATATATATATATAGGGGCATATTCTGTGCGGGCAAACTTTAGGTGCGGGCGTACGGGCAAGTGATTTTGGGGGTCAAGATTGTCTCAAAACGAAAAGTGATCAACATGAAAGTTGTAGATCTCGGCGAGATCTAGAATTTCATGTTGATCACTTTTTGATTTGGAGCCGATTTAGAGCTTGATTTGGGCACCTAAATCGCGGGCGGCGGAACGATTTACTGTAGCACTTCCGCCGCCCCGATTTTGGGGCCCAAATCGAGGTCCAAATCGGCTCCAAATCAAAACGTGATCAACATGAAAGTTGTTCGTCTCGCCGAGATCTACAACTTTCATGTTGATCACTTTTCGTTTTGAGATTTTCTTGACCCCAAAAAATGGCTGGCCCGTACATTATACTTGCCCGATAATGTATATATATATATATATATATATATATATATATATATATATATTTTATATATATATATATATATATATATATATATATATATATATATATACGAGTCACAGGTACGGGCCTACGGCCCGATGGCCACGCGCCACAATACCCGGCCGCCGACTGCCCCCTTCCTTGCGGCCGCCGCCCGCCCCCCTGCGGCCGCCGCCGCCCCCCTGCGGCCGCCGCCCGCCCCCTGCGGGATTTAAAAAATTTAATATTGCGCCCGCCCGCAAAAAATATTTAAAAAATATAATATTTAATTATATTTACAAATGTAATATTTAATTATATTTCTTAAATATTTTAAAAGTATTTAAAATATATATATATTAATCCCAGGCGGGATTTAGTCCCACATCAGCAGTTCGGCAGGATCTTTCAGCCTTATATAGGTTGATCTCTTTTGGATTATAAGTTGGTGTGCTGGGCTGACGGGTTGGCCGAAATTGCTGGGCTGTGGGTTTCGCATGGCGGGCGTGCGGGCTGATGAAACTTGATGGGCTTGCATTTGCAGGATTTTAGGCTTGATTTTGGGCTGAGCTGATGGGTTGTAGGGTGCCCTATAAAAAATTTAAATTTGAGAGACGCTATATATGTTTAGGAGACCTAAGAAAAAAATATGAACGGTCCTGATTCATTGTTGCGATCAACGGTTGCGGTCAAATATTTGATTTACATTCAACGGTCGTGATTAAATTCAATCTGTCTCTTTTACCTTGTCATGTACTTGTACATGTAATTGATACTTCTTTTTAATGTACTAAATATATATATATATATATATATATATATATATATATATATATATATATACGAGTGACAGGTACGGGCCTACGGCCCGATGGCCACGCGCCACAATACCCGGCCACCGACTGCCCCCTTGCGGCCGCCGCCCGCCCCCCTGCGGCCGCCGCCGCCCCCCCTGCGGGCGCCGCCCGCCCCCCTGCGGGATTTAAAAAATTTAATATTGCGCCCGCCCGCAAAAAAATATTTAAAAAAAATATAATATTTAATTATATTTACAAATGTAATATTTAATTATATTTTTTAAATATTTTAAAAATATAATATTTAATTATATTTAAAAGTATTTAAAATATATATATATTAATCCCAGGCGGGATTTAGTCCCACACCGGCAGTTCGGCAGGATCTTTCAGCCTTATATAGGTTGATCTCTTTTGGATTATAAGTTGGTGTGCTGGGCTGGCGGGTTGGCCGAAATTGGCTGGGCTGTGGGTTTCGCATGGCGGGCGTGCGGGCCGAAACTTGATGGGCTTGCATTTGCAGGATTTTAGGCTTGATTTTGGGCTGAGCTGATGGGTTGTAGGGTGCCCTATAAAAAATTTAAATTTGAGAGACGCTATATAGGTTTAGGAGACCTAAGAAAAAATATGAACGGTCCTGATTCATTGTTGCGATCAACGGTTGCGGTCAAATATTTGGTTTATATTCAACGGTCGTGATTAATTCAATGTCTCTTTTACCTTGCCATGTACATGTAATTGATACTTCTTTTTAATGTACTAAAGATATATATATATCTATAAATATATATATATATATATATATATATATATATATATATATATATATATATATATATATATATATATATATATATATATATATATATTCCATATCATAATTAAAGAAATACTGAGGTCTGCAAATAACATGAGTTCGAAATCACAGGAAATTCGGTGGCCGTAGGCGGGGGCACGGGCCTCCGGCCCGATGACCACGCGTCACAACCGCGTCACAATACCCGGCCGGCGACGGCGGGCTTCGCCGGCCCCCCGGCCGGCGTTATGCCTGCTTTTTTAAATTGAAAAATTAACTAATTAAAAATTTAAATTGAAAAGTTTTAAAACATTTTGAAAAATTAACAATAAGAAAAAACATTTCGAGGGTGAACAGTGTCGTGAGCACTGTTCACCCGCAATTTATACTTTAATAATTTATTTAGTAAATTATATTTAATAATTAAAAAAATTACACTTTTATGATTAAATATTAATTAAAAAAAGCACTGCCTACCTTTTAGTCCCACACCGCCTGTTTGAATGCAACTTTTTGGTTTATATTGCTTATTCCGCAATCAATATTTGAAATTAGTTAGGCTATCAGCCTTGCGGGCTTTTTGCCTGATCGGGTGATTGCGTGTGCTTGCTGCATTGCCCGCTAATTGCGCATGTTTGCGGGCTGATACTGGGCTTTTAGCGGGCAGGCGTGGCTAAGCCTATTTCAAAGTATTTTATGGATTATATAGGGGCAAAATTGTAATTTCATATAGGTTAGGACCCCTTTAATAGGTTTAGGAGGCCTAGTAAAATATGGAGAGAGAGAGTTGTTTATTCCAACGGTTCATGATCAAAACTCTGAAATCCGACGGCCACCGAATTTCCTGTGAATTTCGAACTCATGCTATTTGCAGACCTCAGTATTTCTTTATAATATGGTATAGATATATAGGATATATATATTATACGGGCACCTATAAGATGCGGGCTGTACGGACAAGTGAATTTGAGGGTCAAGATGGTCTCAAAACGAAAAGTGATCAACATGAAAGTTGTAGATCTCGGCAAGAACTACAACTTTAATGTTGATCACTTTTTGATTTGGAGCCGATTTGAAACTCGATTTGGGCCCCAAAATCGGGGGCGGTGGAACGGTTTACTGTAGCAGTTCCGCCGCCCCCGATTTCGGGGTCCAAATCGAGACCCAAATCTGCTTCAAATCAAAAAGTGATCAACATGAAAGTTGTTCGTCTCGCCTAGATCTACAACTTTCATGTTGATCACTTTTCGGTTTAAGGCCATCTTGACCCCCATAATCACTTGCTCGTACGCCCGCACCTAATGTTTGCCCGCACAGGTATATGTCCATAAATATATATATATTATATATATATTTTTTATATATATAAGGGTTGCCATAAAAACGGGCCCTGCCCCTGTAAAAGCCCGGCAGGTCCGGGCCGGGCTAAACACGCCCCAGGCCGGCCCGGCTAGGCCCGGGCCGGGGCTAAGCCCCGCCCCCCCGGGCCCAGGCCGGGCCATAGGGCCTAACAAGGCCCCATATATAGGCATTTGCCCGGCCCGGTGCCCGGCCGGCCCCGGCCGGGCCGAGCAAAGCCCGGTTTCCTAGGCTCGTGCTAAGCCCGGCGCCGGGCCGGGCAAAGCACGGTTTCTAGGCCCGGGCTAATCGGTCTTGCAACTATGATCTCTGAGCTTATATATCACAACGGCTCTAAGAGCCGGGGTTTTAACAACGACTCTAAGAGCCGTTGTTAACAACGGCTCTTAGAGCCGTTGAATATTAATATATAATACTAATATATTATATTATATATATATATATTAATATTTATTTAATATATAATTATTAAATAAATATTATTATTTAATAATTATTTAATAAATATTAATAAAAAAATTAATTTTTTTTTCTTAAAATCTATAAATTCCCCCCCCCCCCCCCCACCCACTCTCAAATTTCTCAATCCCACATCCAACCTCTCCTTAGTCCCACATCCCCCCCTCCCTCACTATTTTTTTACGTCGAATATGTCATCGACGATGACATCATTATCATCATCAGTCGCTCACGAAATGGTGAAGCACAAGCATACGGCTCCAGTTTGGGAATATTTCGACAAAGTGAAAGTCGGCTCCGAGCATAAGGCGAAGTGCAAACAATGCTCGAAATTACTTACTCTCAGTGGCAACTCGACGCTCGCAAGACACATTAAGTCTTGCACTGCCAAACAAGCTCCTCCCAAGTCCAGCCAGGCGCAATTATCTGCATTTGGACAAATATGGACGTACGATCAAGGTCGGCAGCGGGAGCTGCAGGTGAATAACGTCATCAGACGCGGGTAGTCGTTCAGCCACTACGATGACGAGCAAGAAACCGAGAACATCCACCAAGGGCTACAACCCAAATATCATCAAGTAAGTCGATCTTCCATTAGACGCGACGCACTTAAATATTATTTAGAAGCTAAAAATTTTTTAATTAATTATTTTGAAAATTTTTAGGATCGAGTGAGTTTAACGAGCGACGTTTGGACAAGTAGTATCAAATTAGAATTATCATATATTTTCATCACTTGTCACTGGGTCGATCCCGTTTCCTGGGATCTAAATAAGCGTATAATATGTTTTGAAGGTTTCGAAGTCTCGCACACCGGTGTCGCGATTTATCAAATTATTTCAAAATGTTTGCGAGGATTTAAAATAAAGATAAAATTATGAGTATTTCTTTCGATAACGCCACAAATAATACCACCACAATTGAGTGGTTAAAACGTGATTTAAAATCTATGTTAAACAGTGTTTTTTTCATACTCGTTGCGTCTGTCACGTTTTAAATTTGATCGTACAAGATAGTTTAACATATATGGAACCATACATTAATAAAATACGTTTAATGTTACAATTTATTTATAATTCTAAACAACGACGACAAGATTTTAAAAAATTCGCAAACGCCCAAGGTCAAATTTTTTTGAAACCTTTATTTGACATGCCAATTAGATGGAACTCGACCTTTACAATGTTAAAATGAGCGATTCGTCAAAAAACACTACTAATGCAATATTATAATATGTTAGATCAACATGAATTAACTGAGTCTGATTGGACTGTTTTAGAAAATTATATGGATTTATTAGAAGTTTTTTATACAGCGACAAATTCTCTATCTGGCGTATATTATCCTACTATCCCGCTAGTTATTGAAAATATTTTTAATATTTCACAAAAATTAAATTATTTTAAGCAACACGCCGGATGGAGTGGTTTAAAAGAAATAATGGAAACAATTTTTTAAAATATTATAGAGAAATTCCGGTCATGTTTTCATGCGTCACCGCTTTGAATCCTCTTTTCGGTGTACACGACGTAAAAAATTTTATAGAAGAAATAAATAATAATTTAGGCGTAAATCTCAGTGATTCAGATTTGGATAATCTTAGTATTTTAAATTTTAACACTATTTTACTGAATGTTATAATTATTATGATAATTTATACGGATCGCGGCAGGACGAGAGGATGGGCCAACCAAAACATGCGATAGTTTTAAAAATAAACTGTTAGAGTTAGCTTCAAGAAAAAAAGCGCGCACCACATCTAGTAGTTTAAATGAATTAGACTTATATACAAAAACACAATTGTGATTTTATGAGTATGGACGAACTAGAAAATTTCGATATTTAAAAAATGGCGGAAAGGTAAAGTAAATACCTATCCTATTATGACCTATATGACCCGAGATTTACTGACGATCCAAGCTAGCACGGTAGCTTTGGAGTCTGTTTTTTTCTCTTAGTGGAAGGGTGTGAACGAGCGAAGAAGTCGCCTAAGCGAAGAATCGCTCGAAATCTGCATATGCTACAAATACCACTTGGATGCGATCAAGAGGAAGCAACATATTTCATCGATCGAGATAACTCATCGGACATGGAAGACAAGATGAACGCGATCAACTTAAACTAAAACTTACAGCTGGCGAGGCGAATTTTTGAATTTTGAAATATTTTAAGGAGGTCGGACATGTAATTTTATTGTATTTGTAATTTGGATTTTTCGATCACAAGTATTTTTTTCAAGTATATAATTTTGTATAGTTCCATAAACCCGTTCAACATTAATAAAATTATTATTTTTCTTCCAAAATATGAAATTACTCGTATTTTTTTCATATTCACAAAATCATGTATTTATAAAAATTATATTATTTTGTTATATAAAAAAAATTTTTTTTTAAATAAAACCTGGCCCGGGCTAAGCCGGGCCCAGCCCGGCCCGACCCGGGGCTTAGCAGGCCCCCTCCCGGAGCCAGGTGCCGGCTCGGCCCGGCCTGGCTATAATCAGGGCCCGGGCCCGGTTCGGGAAAGCGGGGCCGGGAGGCCCGGTTCAGGCCCGGGCCCGAGATGCTTTATGAACACGCTAATATATATATATATAATATATATATATATAATATATATATATATATAATATAATATATATATATATATATATATATATATATATATATATATATAATATTAATATATTTATCATTTAAAATAATATGCATATTTGGAAGCACACGGTGAATCTCATCTGGACCGTACGATCAAGCATCTCCAAAAACTGGTCGTCAGATTCAATGGATCTGGACTGCAAATATCCATTCCTCCCAAAACCAGGAATTTTGAAATCCAGAAATCCCGATAATCGTCTTCCTCACACGTGCGTCCGCCAACTTCCCCACGTGCCGCGGTGGAGCCTTCGGCGGCTGTCAGGCGCCCACCGGTGGGTTCGCCGGCCTACGGCAACCGTCGCCGGTTGTCCGTCGGCGAGGGGCAGGGCCACGCCGCGGTGGCCCTGCGCTCGCCGCCGGACAACCGGCGACGGGTTCGCCGGAGGCGGTGACCCTCTGGTGGGTTCGGGCAGGCCGCCCGACGGCGAGCTGAGATTTTTTTGTTTTTCTGTTCATTTGTTCATTTTTAAAAAGTAATTAACTAAATTATTAAATTTATAAATTTGGTTTTTATTTTATAATATATTTATATTCTTTAAAAAATTAATAAAATTTGAAAAATTCTTTTTAATAAATTTAAGTAGTTTTAAATTATAAAATTTTAAATAATTGCTTTAAATACTTTTATATTTTGCCGGGGGGGGGGGGGGGGGGGGACGGAGGGTGGCGAAGCCGGTCGGGGAGCGGAGCGCAAGCCCACTTGAATGCCAAGCGGGCAAAACCCGCTTGGTTGCAAGCGAAGCCCGCAATGACCCAACGAGAAACGACGAAGTCCGTTCGAAGATGTTAGTATGTATAGTTATATCGTTATATATATGAAATAAATTCATGATGACTCCCTCTTGACAAATGACAACACTGTTGCAAACGAGATTCGGCTCCACCTAGAGTTCAGACCTAGGGTGCAGCTCACACCTACTTCTCTATAGCCGTTCCTTGGTGAGAGACCTGAATTTGGAAATAACCTTGGCTCTAGAGCGGAGGTTCACCTCACACCCGGAAGACCTGAGATTCCCCCTCCTAGGCAATGTGAGCTAGTTGCCTTGGAGAGAAGGAGGAAGAAGAAGAGTGGTGAAAAACGGATCCTCTCCAAGTCACCCCTAAGGGTCTATTTATAGATTTCTGAAAACGGCCTGCAAATAGCCAAACTCCGCTGCTCTGAAATTACTGAAAACACCCTCGGGCTGGTCTGCCAACAGCCAAACTCCGCTGTTTTGAATAGCTATTCGTAGCCCACCAGAGGCAAAATAACAGACCCTCGAGCCGGACGAGTACTCCAGCAGGGCGAGTACTCCAGCAGGGCGAGTACTCCAGCAACGAGGAGTACTCCAGCAGGGCGGAGTACTCCAGCAGAACAAGTACTCGAACAGGTCGAGTACTCCAGCAGGGCGAGTACTCCAGCAGGGCGAGTACTCCAGCAGGGCGAGTACTCCAGCAGGACGAGTACTCCAGCAGGGCGAGTACTCCAACAGGGCGAGTACGCTAGCAAGACAGAGTACTCCAGCAAGGCGAAGTACTCCAGCAGGGCGAGTATGTAGGATCTTGTGGCGCCCTTAGAGGGGGGGTGAATAAGGGCTCTTTAAAAATTTTTAACTTTTTATAAAATAAAAGACTAGCTACTATGAATGAGACAGATCAATGAAATGAAAACAATATTATACTTCTTCAAAATGAATATGTAAAATGATTCCAATAAAGCTTGAAATCAAGGCTTACAACGATAATAGTTTTTAGTTTTTTCACCGATCCTTCTCCCAAGAACCGGTAGGCTATAGTCAATATCTCCCTAGATATGCCTACTAGCCTCCCCCTAGATCAAACCTATGATCTAGACGCTGCACAACTCGCTGCGATTTACTCCTAAGCCTCACACGGACCTAGACACCACACACAAGGTGGTGATTTGCCCCTAAGCCACACACGGACTTAGACACCACACACAAGGTGGTGATTTTCCCTACCCAATTACAAAGATAAAAGATGAAAATGAAAGTACAATAGTAAAACTTAAAAACTCCCTCAAAATCACGAGCTCTGAAGATGATGATGGACCAACGAAAAGATCTCCAATCTTGAACACACGGTCGTATCTCCTTCGCTCTTGAGATTTCAACGGACCAAGGGAGTTCGTCTGGAAACGGAGATGAAGGCTCTGAAAATTCTCTGGGAAAACAAGGCTCTACACGATCCAACTCTTCCTGAAATTTTTGGCCGTATATATCATTTCACGCTATCGCCGGCGGTAGCCTTAACGCCCCGCGATAGTGATAATTCTCCGTTGCTTGACACGTGGCACACGTCGCGCTGATTTTCAGATCTGAGCGGAGAACGTGACGATCGGGGATATCGCTCGGCGACATCGGTATCGCCCCGCGATATCGCTGATCGTGACTGACTTCGTGCGCGGCAACGTGCGGATTAAGGCTGACGTCAGCAGGAACTGATTATTTATCGCCCGCGGTAGCGTTATCGCCAGTGATAGCGCGTTTTTCCTTTTCATCAATGTCATGCTCAGCCTTTCTTTGTACATAAAAATGCTGTTATCCCTGCACATTTAAAACACATACCAAGATCAAATACATCCGGGATTTGTTATTCTCAAACTAAGAAGCGCGGAACGCATGCTCCAACAATCTCCCCCTTTTGATAATAACAAATCCACTAAGAAAGAAATTGCATGAGATCAGGAGAATGTGAAAACAATTCTAATAATCAATATGAATCAAAGTGCATAACTAATTATAATAAACTCCTCATTTAATAAATGTTGCTCCCCCTATATTGTCCCCTATTCAAAAAAAGAAATAGTTACTCCCCTAAATGTACTAATCAATTTATTTCGTACTGAATCTCCCCTTTTGGTATTAGCAAAAGATGGTGTAAAGAAAACGAGGTGGAGATGCGGAAGCTGAAAGAAGCTGAGTGAGTAGAAATAGAATGGAGAAACACGAGTAGTATGATAGAGACAGGAAAAACCATGGAATAGTGTTACCTGAAGATTTGGAAGTTTTTCAAAAATGTACGCTATGGAAAAAATTAATTTATTGAAGAGTTGAATTGAAACATTGAAAAATTGTCAGGTGAAGATATCGAAAACAGGAAAATTGATGAAATGGAAGAGAAGAACTATGACCGGTCCAATTCTCATGAGAAGAAATTCTATAAGTGATAATGTTGTGTACATGTGAAGAGTGATTTAGTATACATATTCCTTAAGAAATAATGTTACAGGAAGGTTTGCAAGATATGGATACAAGAAACTAACACCGTTACATAGATAAGCTCATGTCATAAAGATTTTTCTTTTTAAAACAATGGCCAAGTGGGTTTGCACAAGACACTTTACAATCCTTGTCAAGGTGCTCAACCTCACAATGCTCATTAAGACTTATCAGGAGGGTGAGTAGAGCTTGATTGGAGTATCCTAGTCATGGAATAGTGTTTTTTTTAAAATATTTTGCATTCATTTTTTAAGAAACTTTGACTTAGGACTCCGAATTCACTTGTATTGCAAACCCCAAAAGGGTTTTTCAGAATGGCCATCAGTTTCGAAAATCAATGTGAATGAGTCATAAATGAAAATGTTAGCGTTGTATGCGAATTTTTGAAACAAACCAATAGCATGTAAGAAGAAACTTAAGGATGTGTAAATATCAGCTCGTGTCAGTGTGAGCACATTATCAAGCATAAAATATTACTCATACTTAGAGGCATGCGGAAATAAGTCTATTCAAGTTCCAGTCATCAATGATACAGGTAGATATCAAGAGCACGACAAGTTAAAAACAATGTTCAAACAACTGATAAACTAATAATCACACAGGTACTATGTATTGTATTCTGATAAGCATCCAAAACTTTACGATAATACTAGAAACAGGTTTAAAACAAAATGGCAGAATTTTTGGAAAGTGGCTAAAGGAAAATACACTATCGCCCGCGGTAGCGATACCGCGCGGCGATAGCGGTTTTTGATATTAAGGCGAAAAAACCGAAGGGGGCTGACTCATTCCTGCTTTGACCGACCCTGGGCTGTTGTGGCATTGTCTTCTTCAGCGGAAACCCTCAAAACTCCAAAAGGTAAGGCTTAGATCCCTTTTTATGGTGATGTTTTTCTTCAAAAAAAATGTAGATCTGGGCAATCTATAGCATGAAAGGAGATAGATCTAGAAAAAAAATTTGATTTTGGTCATAGATTTTGTTAAGAAAAAATTTTTGAAGAACATACCATTTTGATGCAAAATCCTTTCAAAAAACGATTTATAGGTTATAGATCTTTGAGATGTATGGAAGTTTAGTAATTTTTCTGAACCTAAGAGAGAAAATCTACCGGTCATTTCAAAAAAAAGAAGTTTTTCTACTATCGCCCGGCGTTAGTACTGTCGCCGGCGACAGAAAAAAAACTTGGAAAATTTTCTTTTTGAGTTAACACGAAGTTTTAATTATGTTTTCAGGAAATGACATCATCATCCCGCGCAAGAAAGAGTACCAGCCGCAATCCTCATGCATCATATCAAACATACCCGAGAATTGAGAATGCGTCAGTTGGGATCGCGAAACTTTTGGATGAATCACTGCCACCACATATCTATGAACTACTTGTTGAGTCAGGTATAATGTCTCTCATTGTACCGAACACGTTTAGCTCCATCTTCGTAAGGGATTTTTATAATAATTTGGAAGACCCTAAATATACGGGGTTAAATGGAGGGTAAGGTCTCGAATCTAAGGAGCGCAAATAGATATTACTCATGCTGATTTGAGACGAGAATATAGTCTTGCCACTTGTGAGGATCATTTTATTGATATAGTAGAGAATTACCGTAAGGATCGTGATTGGAGTATATTGAACCAAGTCCTTCATGGAAAAGAAAATAGGAGTTTGATTCAAGACGTCTCATCACTCTCTCGCGATGCATTTGTGATTCAAGACATATTAAGAAAAACACGGTTATGTTGAAGTCCGGTGACACAAAGAAGATCACGGCTCAATTGAGCTTAGTGACGTATTATGTATTGGAGAGAGTCAAGTTTGACGTGGCGGATTTTGTGTTATCCATCATACGATATACATATAAAATGAAGCATCCCCTTAGGAGGAAACTGAATACACTTCCTTTAGGAAGTGTTATTCAAAGGATCGTATATCAAAAATATGATTGGATAGATCAGGAGTTCTACATTGATGATTGTATCCCGGCGATACATACCGTAAAACCAGCTAGAGGTCCATCTCCTAGGGCTGCCTCGTCATCAAGACAACCACTCCAAAGAGGAGGTTCTTTGCGTGAATCTATTGAGGATCTAAGAGAGACTGTGGAGGAGATGAAAGAAGAACAAAGGCGTAGTCATTCTGGTTTTCGCAAATTCATGAAAATTCTGGTAAAGGGACTGAAACTAAAGCCAACTCTGGAAGAAGAACGAGAATGGGGGAGTCCAGTCGAGGATCCTCCACGACATTCGATAAGGCGGACGCGAAGGCCTAGAGAACCAACTCCGACTTCCAGTGAAGATGTGAATGTGTCTGCTGAAGAGAACATGGATGAATGATTTTTATGATCAGTGATGTAATATTTTATGGTTTAATGTATCTGTGATATCGCCGGCGATAGTGCTGTCGCCTGGCGATAGTGAAACTCTTTTAATTTGTGGTTCTGTTGTTTGTACTCTCTGTTTCAGTGTTACCCTATGTGCTGCCTAGTTTTATGTTATGTTTTCTGTAATGTTTATGTGTTGGCCAGTTCTTAAATTTTATTTATAATTCTAAGATTCCAAGTTCTAGTCTTAGTATTGAAAAGCGTGAATCATTAAGTGGTTTTGTGAAAAATATCTGTTATTTGAGAATCGGTACCAATAAAATTTATTTTAATATGTCCTTTCTTTATGTGATCCCTAATAAAATGATGACGAACATCTATGTGTTTGGATCTAGAATGTAATACAGGATTGTTTGTTAAATCGATAGCACTTTTGCTATCACATTTTAATTCAACATTATTTTAGTATACGCCAAAATCTTCTAGTGTTTGTGTCATCCAAAGTGCTTGAGCACAACAACTACCAAGTACAATATATTCGGCCTCAGTAGTGGAGAGGGCAACAGAATTCTGTTTCCTACTCGACCAAGAAATAAGTGTTGGGCCGATAAAGTGACAAGTGCCACTTGTGCTCTTTCGATCTAATGAACACCCCGCATAATCAGAATCAGAATATCCATGTAAAATAAAAGAGTCATTATGAGGATACCATAAGCCTAGTTTAGATGTTCCTATAAGGTACCTAAATATACGTTTCACACCGCTTTTAAATGTGATTCTTTTGGATTAGCTTGAAACCTAGCACATAAACAAATGGCGAACATAATATCGGGTCTAGAAGAAGTTAAATATAATAAAGACCCAATCATACTTCTATAAAGGGTTTGGTCAATTGAAATACCACTTTCATCTTTTCCCAATTTCAATGAAGCGCTCATAGGAGTATTTGCATGTTTAAGGTTATCAAATCCAAATCTTTTTAACATATCATGAATATACTTGGATTGGCAAATAAAAATACCATCATGTTTTTGCGTAATTTGAAAACCTAGAAAATATGAAAGTTCTCCTACCATGCTCATTTCAAATTCATTTTTCATAATTTGAACTACTTCATTGCATAACTCTTCATTAGTGGCTCCAAAAATTATATCATCAACATAAATTTGCAAAATAACTAAATCATGATCAATTTGCTTAATGAAGAGTGTAGAATCGGCACTTCCCATTTTATAATCGTGCTTTAATAAGTATTGAGTTAAACGATCATACCAAGCACGAGGCGCTTGTTTTAACCATAAAGTGCTTTATCTAATTTATAAACATGATTTGGATATTTTTCATTAATAAAGCCAGGGGTTGTTCTACATAAACCTCTTCTTTTATATACCCGTTTAAAAATGCAGTTTTGACATCCATTTGATATAATTTAAATCTTTTAAAGCAAGCAAATGCAAGAAATATCCTAACCGCTTCTAGTCTAGCAACGGGTGCAAAAGTTTCATCATAGTCTACCCCTTCTATTTGTGCATAACCTTTTGCAACTAATCTGGCTTTATTTCTAACAATTCTAGAATCACTATCCAATTTATTTTAAAAATCCACTTTACTCCAACTACAGGATGATTTTTGGGTCGTTCTACAAGATTCCAAACCTTATTACGTTCAAATTGATTAAGTTCTTCATTCATAGCTAAAAACCAAAATTCATCATTTAAAGCGGTGGAAACATCTTTTGGTTCTATTTCAGAGACAAAGCAAAGGTTTGAAAATAAAAAACATGTAAAGAAGAACGAGTACTTACCCTTTTTGTGGATCTCCAATAATAAGCTCCTTCGGATGATCCTTTGAAAATATCAATTCCCTTGGAGGGACATGTTGTTCTCTTTCTTCTTCTTCTTTTCCTTCTTCATTCCTTTCATGTTCTTCATCATCATTTTCCATCAAAGGTAGGGGTGTATCTTCTTTTCCTGTAGTTTTCTTATCTACACATGGAACAAACTCATCAAACCTAACATGAATAGATTCTTCAACTATTTTCGTTCGTTTATTAAAAATTCTATAAGCTTTACTAGTTGAAGAATACCCAATGAAAACTCCTTCATCACATTTTTCATCAAATTTTCCTAAGGAATCTTTAGAATTTAAAATAAAACATTTACACCCAAAAACTTTGAAATAAGAAACATTTGGTTTTTTATTAAAAATTAATTCATAAGGAGTTACTTTTAAAATAGGGCGAAGCATTACTCTATTAATTACATAACATGCAGTACTCACCGCTTCAGCCCAAAAAGATTTTGGTAAAGAAAATTCAGATAACATCGTACGGGCTAGCTCTTGAAGAATCCTATTTTTCCTCTCCACTACACCATTTTGCTGTGGTGTGCGTGGAGCGGAAAATTCATGTTTAATTCCTAACTCCGTACAAAAAGAAATAAACTTTTCATTTTCAAATTCCCCTCCATGATCCGAACGTATGCGTTTAATTTTTAACTCAAATTCATTTTGAATACGCAAACATAATTTAGAAAATTCTGAAAACGCATCGGATTTTGAGATTAGAAACAAAGTCCAACAAAAATGTGAATAATCATCAATCAATACAAATGTATACTTTCTACCTCCTAAGCTAGAAATAGTGATTGGCCCAAATAAATCCATATGAATTAATTGGAGTGGCCTAGTTGTAGAAATAATATTTTTACTTTTAAAAGATGATTTTGTAAATTTCCCTTTTTGACAAGGCTCACATAATGAAGACAAATTTTCATCTAGCAATGGTAAACCTTTGATTAATTTATCTTTTGAAAGTTTTTTAATTAACTTTGCACTAGTATGTCCAAGTCGCCTATGCCATAATTCTAACTCATCATTTTTTGATAAAAAACATTTTAAAGTAGAATTTGAAAAATCATAAAATTTAATCATATATACGTTATGACATCTAGGGGCGGTAAAAACAATTTCATTTGTTTTGGAATTAATTATTTTGCATAAATTTGTAGAAGATTCAAACAGAACATTTAAACCCTTATCACATAGTTGGCTAATAGAAAGCAAATTATGTTTTAAACCTTCTACTAACAAAACATTTGAAATTGAAAAACTTTCGTTACCCACAACACCGATGCCGATGATTTTTCCTTTTCCATTATCTCCAAATGTAACGACTCCTCCTTTCTTTATCTCCAGGCTAAGAAACTTCTCTTTATTGCCCGTCATGTGCTTTGAACAACCTGAGTCCAAGTACCACACGTCTTCTTTGTCCTTAGCCTGCCAACATACCTAGAAAGAGGATGTGAGTAAAGATCTGGCTACCCAAGTGGTTCCACCCATAGTATAGGTGGAGGCCTTAGGCATCCAGATTTGCTTAATTTTACTTTTTCCTTTCTTCCAGCACGAGTCCGTGGTGTGACCAAATCTATTGCATTTGACACATGTAATGTAACAAGAAGAATATAACTTCTCTGGACTTTTACTGTGAGAAAAGGTAGTATCAGTTAATTTACTATTATCATAATTTTTAAAATTTGATTTTCTGGATTTCTCGCTATCGCCGGCGGTAGTACCTATCGCCGGGCGATAGCTTCCAGTCGTGTATCCGAGTCCAAATCTTCCAGATCCGTGACATTGGTAACCTAAGATCATATCCAGTGATCTTTGGCCCAATCCAAATTTTTTCATGGCTAGTGTTAGGTCATGAATCTGCTTTCTCATTTCATTATTCTCGGATACTAGATTTACACATCTACGTTCAAAAGCTTTCTTTCCTTCATGGACTTTGGAAATAGAAGATTTCAGATCTCTCTCTAATATCTCATTCTTTTTATTGAGAATTTTTATTTCTGAATGAGATTTGGAAAGAGATTCTTCAAGTTCTTTTATTCTTCCCATAAAGTGATCACACTCTTGGCAAGAGACTTTTTCTTTTCCAATAGTCTTATTTTCATTTAACAATTTTTTGTTTTCTTTAATTAAAACTTTATTTTCAGTTTTAAGAATATCATTATCTTTAAGCTTTTTCAAGATATTTGCAAGTATTTAAAAATTCAGAAAATAATTCATCATAAGTTGGAGGAGTTACCTCAGTGTCGCTTTGGACACTGCACTCGTCATCAGATGTGACGCTTTTTCCCATTAGGCACATATTGGCCTCCTCCTTCTCGCTTGAGTTTGAACTGCTTGCACCCTCAGAAGTAGTATCATCCCATGTTTCAGCCTTCAGGACCTTCTTCTTCCTTTGTGCTTCTTTTCTTTAAGTTCTTTCAAGTACTTTGGACACTTGCTTCGAATGTGTCCTAACTTCCTGCAATGATAGCACTTCGGTGGGGGTCTCTCTTCCTCCTCATCGTCGTCATCCTTTTGTTTTTTCTTTCTAAACGTCTCCTTCTTAAAATACTTTTTAAAAGCATTTCTCCTCTTCGGATTTCTCATAAATTTTTTAAACTTTCTTACAAAAAGACTCTCCTCATCATCTTCTTCATCCTCAGAATTACTGCATTCTTCTTTCTTAGATCTTAGAGCCAACCCCTTCTTCTTAGGCTCCATGTACTCTTGTTGTTGAATTTTCAATTCAACTTCATGAGTTTTCAAGTTTCCCAATCAGGCTTTCAATATTCAGAGATTTCAGATCATGAGATTCAGAAATAGCCGTCACTTTGGGATTAAACTTAGGGGGAGAGATCTAAGAAGTTTTCTCACCAAATCACCATTTGAGAAATTTTTCCAAGCACTTTTGAGTCATTCACTATCTTGGTGAATCTGGTGTACATTGAGTCTACGTCCTCATCCACTTCCATTCTAAACTTTTCAAATTCCGATTCAAGTTGAAACAGCTTCGAGTCCTTCACCTGCGAGGTACCTTCATGAGTTACTTCAAGTAAATTTCAAATCTCATAAGCATTACTACAAGCACAAGTTCTATTAAATTCAGTCCTATCTAATGCACAAAATAGTGCATTCATGGCTTTTGCATTATTTTTGCATCTTAGTTTATCTTGATCATCCCATTTATCTTTTGGTTTTTCCATTTCTACATTGCCTACTGTATAAGTGGGATGAACATAATTAGTCTCTACCATATTCCAAACCTCAATATCAAGAGAAATAAGAAAACACTTCATCCTAGTTTTCCAGTAATTATAGTCAGATCCAGTGAATAATGGAGGTCTGCTAATTCTTGCCCCTCAGAGAAAGCATGGTCATGCTGCGCCATAATTCCTGGTGGTGAAACCGTATTCGGAATAACCAAGCTCTGATACCACTTGTAGGATCTTGTGGCGCCCTTAGAGGGGGGGGGGGGTGAATAAGGGCTCTTTAAAAATTGTTTAACTTTTTATAAAATAAAAGACTAGCTACTATGAATGAGACAGATCAATGAAATGAATAACAATATTATACTTCTTCAAAATGAATATGTAAAATGATTCCAATAAAGCTTGAAATCAAGGCTTACAACGATAATAGTTTTTAGCTTTTTTTCACCGATCCTTCTCCCAAGAACCGGTAGGCTATAGTCAATATCTCCCTAGATATGCCTACTAGCCTCCCCCTAGATCAAACCTATGATCTAGACGCTGCACAACTCGCTGCGATTTACTCCTAAGCCTCACACGGACCTAGACACCACACACAAGGTGGTGATTTGCCCCTAAGCCACACACGGACTTAGACACCAGACACAAGGTGGTGATTTTCCCTACCCAATTACAAAGATAAAAGATGAAAATGAAAGTACAATAGTAAAACTTAAAAAAAAAACTCCCTCAAAATCACGAGCTCTGAAGATGATGATGGACCAACGAAAAGATCTCCAATCTTGAACACACGGTCGTATCTCCTTCGCTCTTGAGATTTCAACGGACCAAGGGAGTTCGTCTGGAAACGGAGATGAAGGCTCTGAAAATTCTCTGGGAAAACAAGGCTCTACACGATCCAACTCTTCCCTGAAATTTTTGGCCGTATATATCATTTCACACGCTATCGCCGGCGGTAGCCTTAACGCCCGCGATAGTGATAATTCTCCGTTGCTTGACACGTGGCACACGTCGCGCTGATTTTCAGATCTGAGCGGAGAACGTGACGATCGTGGGATATCGCTCGGCGACATCGGTATCGCCCCGCGATATCGCTGATCGTGACTGACTTCGTGCGCGGCAACATGCGGATTATGACTGACGTCAGCAGGAACTGATTATTCTATCGCCCGCAGGTAGCGTTATCGCCAGTGATAGCGCGTTTTTTCCTTTTCATCAATGTCATGCTCAGCCTTTCTTTTATACATAAAATGCGAGTTATCCCTGCACATTTAAAACACATACCAAGATCAAATACATCCGAGATTTGTTATTCTCAAACTAAGAAGCGCGGAACGCATGCTCCAACAGAGTACTCCAGCAGGGCGAGTACTCCAGCAGGGCGAGTACTCCAGCAGGGCGAGTACTCCAGCCGGGTGAGTACTCCAGCAGGGCGAGTACTCCAGCCGAGCGAGTACTCCAGGCACTAGCAAGCTAGACAAATTTTTCCTCCCCCTACTAGTATATCATGTAGATCAACAATAAATTGGCCTCCAAGAGTGCAAAATCCCCAAAAGCTTAAAAATGTGTATCATGTCTTACGCCTTACTTGGGGGCCCCATTCCGTGAATACGAGGTTGTACATAATCCCCGCTCTTTTCGAGCGAGTTCCACGCTCAGAAAGAAACATCCAACCCAACGTATTCACTGAGTCTAGCACTCTTGGAGCCAAAAATACTTGGCTTCTTCGAGGGGTCAACCAGTCATGCCAGCTAACGGGAGCCTGGGTGGCGAGATCCCCTCCGGGTAGAATTCACTCTCCACTGAGGCACATTCGATGCATCTAGCTAGTGAGAGCCTGAGTGAGGAGATCCTCTCAGGGGTTGGTTTCTTCTCTCCATCGAGGCACATTCGACACATCCAGCTAGTGAGAGCCCGGGTGAGGAGATCCTCTCGGGGGTAGGACTTGCTCTCCCCGAGGCACATTCAACTCATCCAGCTAGTGAGAGCCTGGGTGAGGAGATCCTCTCGGGGGTGGGACTTGCTCTCCCCTAGCACATTCGACCCATCCAGCTAGTGAGAGCCTGGGTAAGGAGATCCTCTCGGGGGTTAGTTCCTTCTCTCCACCGAGGCATATTCGACCCATCAAGCTAGTGAGAGACTGGGTGAGGAGATCCACTCGGGGGGTTGGAACTTACCCTCCACCGAGGCACATTCGACCCATCCAGCTAGTGAGAGCCTGGGTGAGGAGATCCTCTCGGGAGTTGGTTGCTTCTCTCCACCGAGACACATTCGACCCATCCAGCTAGTGAGAGCTTGGGTGAGGAGATCCTCTCGGGGGTTGGAACTTTCTCTCCACCGAGGAACATTTGACCCATCCAGCTAGTGAGAGTCTGGGTGAGGAGATCCTCTCGGGGGTGGGACTTGCTCTCCCCGAGGCACATTCGACCCATCCAGCTATTGAGAGCCTGAGTAAGGAGATCATCTCAGGGATGGGACTTGCTCTCCCCGAGGCACATTCGACCCATCCAACTAGTGAGAGCCTAGGTGAGGAGATCCTCTCGGGGGTGGGAACTTACTCTCCACTGAGGCACATTCTACCCATCCAACTTGTGAGAGCCTAGGTGAGGGATCCTCTCGGGGGTGGGAACTTACTCTCCACCGAGTCACATTCGACCCATTCAGTTTGTGAGAGCCTGAGTGAGGAGATCCTCTCGGGGGTTGGTTCCTTCTCTCCACCGAGGCACATTCGACACATCCAGCTAGTGAGAGCTTTGGTGAGGAGATCCTCTCGGGGGTTGGAACTTTCTCTCCACTGAGGCACATTCAACCCATCCAGCTAGTGAGATCTTAGGTGAGGAGATCCTCTTGGGGGTGGGACTTGCTCTCCCCTAGGCACATTCGACCCATCCAGCTAGTGAGAGCCTGGGTGAGGAGATCCTCTTGGGGGTGGGACTTGCTCTCCCCTAGGCACATTCGACCCATCCAGCTAGTGAGAGCCTGGGTGAGGAGATCCTCTCGGGGGTGGGACTTGCTCTCCCCGAGGCACATTCGACCCATCCAGCTAGTAAGAGCCTGGGTGAGGAGATCCTCTCAGGGGGTGGTACTTGCTCTCCCCGAGGCACATTCGACCCATCCAGCTAGTGAGAGCCTGGGTGAGGAGATCCTCTCGGGGGTTGGTTCCTTCTCTCCACCAAGGTACATTCGACCCATCCAGCTAGTGAGAGCTTGGGTGAGGATATCCTCTCGGGGGTTGGTTCCTTCTCTCCACCGAGGCACATTCGACTCATCCAGCTAGTGAGAGCTTGGGTGAGGAGATCCTCTCGGAGGTTGGAAGTTTCTCTCCACCGAGGCACATTCGACCCATCCAGCTAGTAAGAGTCTGGGTGAGGAGATCCTCTCGGGGGTGGGACTTGCTCTCCCCGAGGCACATTCGACCCATCCAGCTAGTGAGAGCCTGTGTGAGGAGATTCTCTCGGGGGTGGGACTTGCTCTCCCCGATGCACATTCGACCCATCCAGCTAGTGAGAGCCTGGGTAAGGAGATCCTCTCGGGGGTGGGACTTGCTCTCCCCGAGCCACATTCGACACATCCAGCAAGTGAGAGCCTGAGTGAGGAGATCCTCTCGGGGGTGGGGTTACACATGTGATTCGAACCATACTAAATTCAACATCCTCAAACGGGAAAATTTTAGGATACATGACCTCCTGACTCTTCCGGCCAGGGGTAGACTCATTACAAAAACAACATGAAAGGGAAAAAGTCCTCACCAAAGCAAGGTTTCTTCAGGCTGATTGGGCATGATGGTCGTCATTCGCCTCCTTCTCCTCTGATTCCTCTATACTTCCCAAGTTCTCCATGATCTTCTCCATCTTCTCTGTCCTGGCCAGCTAGGAGATGGTGTTGACGACCGTTACATAGCACTGCCTTGACATCCTGGTGTCTCCCCTGACCCTGACTTGGATCCCTCCAGCGTTAAACTTGAGGCACTGGTGGAAGGAAGATGACACACAACGGAAGGCACTGATGAGGGGTCTTCCGAAGATGACATTGTAACTGCTTGGAGCGTCAACAATGACGAACCGACAGTTCCTTGAGATCCCTCCCAACTTCACTTGGAGTCCGGCTACACCTTCTACCTCCTTCCTTTCTCCTGAGAATCCGAACAGGGGTCCGTCCGAGGCCAACACCATCCTTGGCTCTACCTTCATCTCGTCAAACGCCTTCTTGAAAATGATATTGACAGAGCTCCCTTGTTGACCAAGATCCGAGAGACGGTGTAGCCTTCGATGACTGTCTGGATGACCAGCGAATCGCAGAATAGATCCTCATGATCCGGCATGTCCTTCATTGAGAAGGTGATCTTATCGTCTGGGGGTGGAGTCTGGGATGTCAAAACGATGCTCCGACGGTACATGACATGGAGGCTTGCCTTTCGAGTGGCCTCGATCCCCACTCCACCGTGGATCACTCATATACCTCCTCGGGGTCCTACATCGACCCAGTGCTCACATACGTCATCTTCCCCCACTCTGGATGGAACTTCTTCAATCTGCACTGGCGTCTGCTGCTGGGCTGGGCCTCTCGCCTCTCTTACTTCCAGGAATTCGGGGCAGGTAGCTGTGGCGTTACCCTCCACCTAGTGGAAGTCACAGTATGACAACACTCTTCCTCCACTTCTTCGGCATGCTTGGTGATCTCTCATGTTACCTCTTCCCCCTCTTCCTATCGTCATGGCTTGCTGCGGTGGGGGCAAGGAGCTGCCTAGGGGCTTGCCTCTAGAAGTTGAACCTCCATTGGCCTCCATGAAAGTTCCCCCCACCCTGGACGAGACCTCTTCTTGGACCCTGAACTGGCCCTCCCTGTTGCCTCCAACCTAGCTCCGGACCTTCCTGAGGTCCCTGGAACCCCTGAACTCTCTACACTTCTCTCTTTCTCCCCTCCTGATGCCTCGAGCCACCTTGCTCCTTCGACTCTGCCTCTGTTAACCTTGCCAACTTCTTGACAAATGTCGGGTTGGCCGCCTCAATTGTTATCTCCTCTGCCGCCCTTTCCATCAACTCCTCCAAGGATAAGGGGGCCTTTCGGGTCAGACTCTTCTTGAAGAACCCTTCACGCAACCCCACTATGAACGCCATTTGGAGGGCATACCCCGGCACCTACTGGACGTCTAAGATCTCTTCTTGAAACCTGTCCGCATATTGGGCCAACGACTCCTCCGCCCTCTGTCTTATTAGGAAGATGGACTCGGGACTCTTCTTACTCTTCCTAGAGGTGGAGAAGCGAAGCTGAAAGCTCCGACTCAAGTCCTCGAACCCGTAGATCGATCTCGCTGGGAGTTGATCGAACCAGTCCCTTGCATTATCTTTCAATGTGATCGCGAAGAGGCGACACTTGAATGCATCCGACATCGACTTGATAGAGACCGTGTCTTCGAACCACTATAGGTGCTGGACGGAGTCGTCCTTCCCGGTATAGTAGGTCATGTCAGGTTCCCTGAACCCCTCGGGAACGGGAGCTAAGACAATCAGCTCGCTGAAGGGGGACCCCCTACTCAACGGTCTCGCGTGCTCTACTCGCGCGACCTGCTCGCCTGGGAGGCTAGTACTCGTCGGGCTGGGGAATAACTCCCGGCCGGTGAGGTCTCGCTCGACCCCCTCTCTTATCCTTTCCTTCCCGGGCCGTCTTCCCGGTGCACTTTCTTCTACCCTCCCGGGGTCATCTCGCCTAGACCCCTGGAAGCTGGCTCGCCGAGACCCCTGGAATCTGGCTCGCCGAGACCCTTGGAGGCTGTCTCGCCAAGACCCCCGGGAGCTAGTCCCTGGGGGTGGGAGTTGAGCAGTCCCCCCGAGGAGCAATACTTCGCAGCATCTCCATGATGCCTTGGATGGATGTCATGAACTCTTCCCTCCCTATAAAAGGTGCTGGGTTGGGGAGCTCGCCGGGGTCATCACCACCTCCATGATGTCCCGTCATGGAACTTGCTCGGAAACTTCTATATGAGCCGCGGTCCACGCTCACCGCACCAGAATATTGGAACCGAGATTCGGCTCCACCTAGAGTTCGGACCTAGGGTGCAGCTCACACCTACTTTTCCCAAGCCGTCACTTAGTGAGAGACCTGATTTTGGAAAAGACCCTTGGCTCTAGCGCGGAGGTCCCACCTCACACCCGGAAGACCTTTGAGATCTCCCCCTCCCTAGCCAATGCTGAGCTAGGTGCCTTGGAGAATGAAGGAGGAAGAAGAAGAGCTGTGAAAAACGGATCCTCTCCAAGGCACCCCTAAGGGTATATTTATAGATTTTTCTGAAAATGACCTACAAATAGCCAACCTCCGCTACTCTGAAATTACTGAAAACACCCTGGGTTGGTCTGCCAACAGCCAAACTCCGCTGTTTTGAACAGCTATTCGCAGCCCACCAGAGGCAAAATAGTAGACCCTCGAGCCGGGCGAGTACTCCAGCATGGCGAGTACTCCAGCCGGGCGAGTACTCCAGCAGGGCGAGTACTCCAGCAGGGCGAGTACTCCAGCAGGGCGAGTACTCCAGCAGGGCGAGTACTCCAGCAGGGCGAGTACTCCAGCAGGGCGAGTACTCCAGCAGGGCGAGTACTCCAGCCGGGCGAGTACTCCAACGGGCGAGTACTCCAGCCGGGCGAGTACTCCAACCGGGCGAGTACTCCAGGCACTAGCAAGCTAGGCAAATTCCCCCTACTAGTATATCATGTAGATCAACAATAAATTGGCCTTGCTTGGGGGCCCCATTCCGCGAATACGGGGTTTGTACAAACACCTCCGCGATCGTGTATCTCCACCACCTCAAGGTATGTTGATGAATAATGTCCTTCCCTTTAAATGACAATTACATAAAGATATAAAGTGAAACACTTTCAAAAGAAACTTTCTAGTTCCAATACAATTTGAAGTTGTTAAATTTTACCCGCTCAACAATAAAATGTGCACCAGTGATCATAAAGAAAGAGAGAAAATAATAAGAAGCAAGCTATACGACTTAGTCTTAGAAACTAACCCTTCAATAAGCAAGTTGTGGGACTCATTCTGAGTTAGGATAACAAGTTGTGGAACACAATGCATAATCATTATAAGGACCACTCGATTGCTCAAAACTATCAAGTAATAATATTCTAAGAGCAGAAACACATACAAATACTTGACTGCAAAGAAAAGGATGTTCAGCGCAAATCATAACAATCAAAAGGTGTCTATCAAGATAAAAGAAAAATGCTAGAAGAAAGTACCTGTTGCTAAAAAAACTGAGCTATTTTTTTTAAAAAAATTGATCAACAATACAAAAGCATGCCACAAAAGTAAATCTGAGTTCCTTGCAAAATAAAAAGCATGAAATACAAATTGCACATCCAAGAAGCACACAAAATACAAAATTAATCAACATATGTAATTTTTTATTTCAATTATATATATTAATATAGTATTAAGAGGGTGGGAGATAGCCCAATCCACTCGATACATACCAATAGAGATATCATTTTTAATTAAACTTAATACATGAAAAAAATCTATAATGAACAAAAAAGAGAACAAGATTTGCAACCGGAGAGTCGCATGAAGTTCTAATCATCTGCTGTGTTATCATGTGTGCCGGAAATAATGTCGTCATCCGGCTTATCCACCATCAACTGCTTCTTCTTTGCTCCTAGAAGAATATCAACATGGATTAGTTGAAAATGTCGAGAGGTTAACGAGTTACAATACCAAAAATATAAAAACCTGATTATATTTATATATACATACACATATATAAACTAATGTAATAACCTTGGCAGCCAATTGACCGTTCTTCAATGTTGTTGTTTTTATTAAACAAATTGTCTGGCATGGGGTTCTCCTCTCTCAACAATCTCAGTCTTTAATGTTGATATGTAGATGTGCCTGTGTGAATGATACTTTTTCACGTTTGTAATATAATAGCATAGAAGATGTGATATAGGGGGTATGTTTGAGTGTGTGGTTGTAAAATAATTTGGGTTCTCTCTTCCTTTGATCCCATTAGAGATAGAAAATAAATAATTCTCTTTGGTTTTGTGGAGAACGGTACTCTAGTTCTCTGCAGGCACACCTTCCTTTGGCCCCTCTATTTCTGTGTCTCCCATTTGCATTAGACTAAGTTAAGTAATCAATTAACCAATAACTAACTATCTTTGGTTTTATGGAGAAGCTTTTCTAACCCTTTGGTACGGTGAGACCTCCCGACACTGGGTCCTTTAGCCCCTTATTTCTGTGTCTTAAGTCAGGAATAATTCATCCGAATAATACTTAGCGAAGGCATCGTCGTGGAGGAATCATTGGAGACCCATAGAAAAGTGTTTAGTAACCCCATTCTACTCAATTCGAGTATGGAGGTAAGAGTTCAAATCCATCATCGTCGTGGGATCCCTTTTAGTACAGTGTTGTAACCCCATCTAGAACATTTTAATTAAAACCTGAAAACAGTCCATAAACTACTATTTTGTAAAGATGATCATACATTTATTTTAGCACAGCTGACATTATGGTTGCTTGCAGAAAATCTACATTTTAATTTGTATCCATTTTGTCAAACTTTTCAATGCCTTTTGAATTGACTAAATAATAAAAAAATCCTAGTGATACCTATAAAACAAACAAATATGACACTGCCATAGAAAAAATTGGTCACATAGCATTGTCCGCGCAACAAAAAAAAGGTGTAGTACCAAAGAAAAACTTTATAGAAGTAAATAAATTGTCTAAGTATGATTCAAATATATAGTCAAAACATGTCTTCAAGGATAATATACAAACCCAACTTGATAACATGTAGTAATCAATTCATACAAATCATAAACACCAATACGGTTGGTTTTTAAAAAGAAGTTACTAGGCTGTCAAAATATAGAAAATTTGAGAAAAACTGGCTCACGTAAAATATGATTGGCCTCTGGAGATATTGGACCACTTAGAGAGAAAGATGCTTTACATGCTTTAGATAGTCTTTGGATTGCAGGCATGGCGTGGAAAAGAAAATTGATGGGTCAGGAGATATTGTTTAACTTTAGAATGGTTTCAAAACAACAAGTTACAGATCTTTTCGTTACAAGAACCTTTTGGAGCTACATCCGACCTCACCTAAAAAAATTCATTCATTTTATGTTAAAAACTAGCTTATTTTCTTGGTAGTCGTCATAACCTTTGTCTTGTCAAACATACATTCTATAATATTAGCATTTTTGATCAAACTCACAGGAGCACATAAGCAGCGCCGAATGAAGCCCAAGTCTGCTGCAATGTAAATTGTGTTCAAACCTTTTAATATTAAACATCAACCATCAGACGATGTATTGTATTGAATATCAAACAACAACTTGAGGCATGTGATAAGACATTTTGAAACTATTAATGTCAAACATCATCAAATTATGAGCTTAACTAAGAAAGATCCTATATAGTGGGGCACTTAATTTTTCCACCGGAAAGCTATATAACTTATCGGACATATTATCAGTAAACTTGCAATACATGTCCTTCCAACAATGAATTTTCACATAGACCATCATTTCTGATAAAAAATGTGTGAATACCCAAAATCCACCCATTTGATATCTGTAATGAGCAATAGGATGAAAAATAATTATGATCAGCAAAAGATAATGCACCCTCAGAAGGTCATATGTAACACAATCGAAGTATACAACATCACCTGCTCTTGAGTCAGATCTGCATGTACAACATCAGCCTTTATGTCCTCCAATGACAATTCCTTGTAAAGCTCCTTCTCTCTTTCTTTGCTTTGGACGGAAATTAAAATTGGAGGATTCAGGCTCTGCAAGTTTAAAATTGGAGGACTTCAAGAGAGAGTAGGAATCTGCATCGCGACAGAATTGGCCGGGTATTTCGGAGCGTCGGGAGGGGGATCGTGGAAGATGTCACAAAGGAGAGTCGGGAAAGATGTCGCGGAGAAGGAATCGCGCTTGGTGCTGCATGACGGAACTGGAGGATTTCTCCGCGGTTGAGCCCGAGTTTAAAACAACTGATATTTAAATGGTGTTATTATAAACAAACCAAAATTGACTATATATAACCTCACACAATAAATTGAGAATCAATTTCTCAAGCAAGACTTCGGAACACCACCTACTTGCTTCCATCATAATAATTTCTTCTTCGTAATTTAGTGTGCCACTATGAAGCGTAAAATGTTCATAAACTAAATACAAAATCAAAACACTTCAATATTCAGGCTGCGTTTGACGCGACTTATCACAATTTATTTGTTCAGGTGAGGTCGGACAAAAATGTCATTGTCATATCAAAATTTTATGCCCCAAACTAGTTTCTTTTTTATGCCCGCTGTACCCGGGCTTTTTCAAAAAAAAAACCCCGGGCCCAGGTACGGGCCGGGCTCAGGAAAGGAGGAGGCCTGCCTAGGCCCTGTAGACCAGGCCAGGCCTGGGCCGGCTAAATAAAATATTTAATTTCTAAAAAACATTAAACTTTGTTGCAATGTTATTTAATTTTTTAAGGCAATGACAGTATTATTATATGGATGCGACTACATTGTTGCCGTATTTTGATCCCATATTTGAAAGAAAATTCATTTTCCTTTTAATCTACGGCAAGAAGCCGAAAGCATTTTAATATAAATGATGAGACATTAAAAGCAAAAAGATCTAATATTATATGTCAAAGATCAATGTCGCAGTATGTTATTGAAAAACTGAAGGTATCATTCAGGGCCTTCAGGCTATTATAAAATTTTAAAAAAAAAAACTGGCAATCATATATAATAAAATCTGACAACTTTGACAAAGATAAAAAATTTGACAAAGATAATAAAATTTTAAAAAATACAAATTTAATTGCAACAATTTTTAAACTATTGAAAATTTTTAATATACAGATAAGTTGCACACTTGAACTTAATAAAAAAACAATACTATTATATTAGTCTCGAACACTCGAATGTATCATCGAGTCTTGATTTTCACCGATCAAATATAGGTCGCTTAGCTAATTTTTAACATCGGACGAGTTATCTTCGATCGATGCGACATGTTATCTCCTCTTCATAGCATCCAGGTGATGCTTATAACACATGCAAATTTCCAAACACTCTTCGCACTGACAGCTCCTTCGCTCATTCTGAATCTTGTCACTCAAAGAACATGCAGACCCCGAAGCTTAAAAACTAGCTTGGATTGTTAGTAAATCCTGGGCTGCGTTTGACACGACTTATCACGACTTATTTGCTCCAACGAGGTTGGACAAAATGTCATTATCATATCAAAATTTTATGGCTCAAACTAGTTTCTTTTTTTTTGATAACGGTAGTAACATTTGTCATACCAAACACACATTTTATGACAATGACGTTTTTTGTCAACCTCACCGAAACAAATAAGTCGTGAAAAACCACGTCAAACGCAACCCAAATTTTTTAGCTAATGAGCTGCCGCACCAAAGGCAATAAGCTGCCTCAAACTCACCAAAAAAAATATCAACGAGCTCTTGATCATCTCCTTCCAAGAAAAAAGTAGCAACAAAAGGGCAAAGAAAAGGAAAGATTAGTTTAGGAATTGCAAGTATAACCTGACACAACAAATTAAAAATTAATTTCTCAAGCAAGACTTCTGAACACAACCTGCTCTACTTGCTTCCGTCGTAATAATTTCTTCTTCATAATTTAGTGTTCCACTATGATGCCCAAAATGTTCATAAACTAAATACAAAATCAAAACACTTCAATACTTAGGCTCCGTTTGGGGGGATTTATTTTCCCCGGTCAAGCGATCACGACCGCATGAACCGCGCCTTAATTTAGGTCTGGTTCATGCGGTCGTGACCGCTTGACCGGTGAAAATAAATCCGGCCAAACGGAGCCTTAATCAATAACACAGTATTTCAAACAGTTCACGTGCTTACTAAAATCTTTAAAACAAGAAATAATTTATGCACATCACATCCAAACTTTCCCTTTCGACTAAAGATTCACACGTAACTGTCGATGCGCAACTTCCTCATCTCATCCACGATCATACTAGGTTGGGCCTTGTTGAGCTTAAACACACTCTCGATAACTGAGAGCTCGGCGTCCGTGGTGGCCGAACCACAAAAAGCGGTCCAGTCGTTCACAATCATGCCCCCGGAAATAGTTTTCCTTCCTCCATTCACAGTTCCGGTAACAAGGGGCACTTGAAGAAGCGCCGAGAGCTCCTCCAGCTCCTTAAAAGATGTGTGTGGAGGAACCTTGCAGTTCATCAAGGTTGAGATAGTAAGACTCCCTTTCATCATATGAGAAACCAGTGTGAGTGTGAATTCTTACCAGACAGCCATTGTTAGTGAACGAACAATAGTCACCGACAAAAACTTCACCACTAAAAACTTCACCGTCGACCGTTTGCTTGAAAACATCGACTCCCAGAACATCACGTATGAGCTCTTCAGCTTCCTGAAACAAGAATATAGTAAACAAAAGTGAATTGACCAAACACAATGGTCATGTTGAATAATAATGCCAAACAAATTAACCTATGAGGAAAAAATGTGCATGTGGACGTAAGGTCTAAATACTCATGGGGGAGAGCTGAAATATTTTTTTAAATAAACTCCAGTTTCGGTACCCATTTGCCGTCATTTTTATAGACAATGCGTGCACTTTCTGCAACTTCACTATAATTTTAAGATACTTTTTATGGACGGCACCGGCCGCATGTGCAGGCTTACCCAATTAAGATCACGATGCGTGAGAGCAACGTAGTCGTTGCAGGATATGTATCTGCGGAGATAAAATGGTCCCTCATCAATCCGCTGGACAACCACTTTGTCTGGCAGATTATTCCTCAAGTGCTGAAACTCTGTTTAGAACCAAGAATAGATCGCAACCATTATCCAAATATTTAAATCAAAATTGTTAAAAGAAAATTAAAAAGTCAATCCCAAGAACAAAAAACTGAATGATTTCTTATTAATTTTTTAAAAACAAATTTTCAATATATTTATTTCAAAAAAAGAAAGGAACAGTGACGATGTCTAAATAAGTCTAACCCAAAAAAAAAAAAAAAAAAATATGCCCGGCCTCAGTTTAACCTAAACAAAAAAAAAACAAAAAATGCAAGGCCTTTGTGCAACTGTATAAAATGCCCTGGCCTCAACCGTTGGGAAAACAGAACGAGAACAACTCCCCAAAATGCCAGGCCTTAGCCGTTCAACGCTCTTCCCATTGCTTCTGGTTACAGGTTGGCTTCTAATCTCTCCGCCACCCCTCATCGCTGTTTACGCTAAGCGTAGCGATGCTGCTGCTGCACGATCCTTCAGCACCACGGTGATCCCGCTGGTAGCGAAGAAGGTGAGGCACGAGATGGGGATGTTTAGCGACGTCCGCGACGACTCCTGCTCGAATCCCGGGATCCTCTCCTATCTCAACGTGGAAAACAATTACACCAATCAATCCATGTTGAGTGAGCTCCCACCGCCTTTTTCTATATATTCCTACTTGGTAGAATTCATTTAGGTTTCTCTCCAACTTCTTTTCCAAATGGATCAAATTATTTTAAATTTTATATGCAACTTTGCATTAAAATTTTTCTCTGGAAATGGTGAAACTACGAATAGCCATTTCTAGCCTGCTTTTAACAATCCCCATTCAAAATACATGAAAAACCCAAAAAATCGAATGTGTTAAGTAATATTAGGTACTAGATACTAAAAGTCCAATTCATAAACACTTTGCTTGACAGATTGATGCGTCATGCTGACGATGTGAGTGACTGTTAATTGCCACTAATGACATTTAGAGATTTGAAATTGGATTCCAAGCTCAGCATTTAATTGAAACGCCATGCACTCGATTATCCATACAAAGAGGATTGATCACACGACATAAAATCCTAAAACTAGACGGAGAAATCACTGCAATATTCTAGAAAAATTTCCAGTACCACCATCATAACATGGAGCAACTATTGGATATATGAAATTTTGAACCATGCGATACGACAATGATTAGTCAAAATTTAATTATTTGCAACCAAAATGAAAACACGTGAAGTCATAACAACCACTGTTAGAAAGTCATCCAACATGTCTGCAGGGGAAGGGGATGGAGGTCAAATGCTCCCTTTTTTTTTTTATTTCTTCTTACTCAATAAAGACTTGGAATGAAACTGTAAGGAAAGACATGATGTACTTAGGCACTAGTGAGATTATGACAAAAGATATGGCACAACGGCGACAAAGGATCCATATAGCCGACCCCACTATAGTGGGATAAAGGCTTGAGTGTTGTTGCGGTATTTCTTCTTACTGACGATTAATCAATGACCTTCACTTTTTAGGGGGAGGACCCTGTTTTGTTTTCCTCCAAATACTTCAAAAGTATATTAACAGATTAAAAGTGTTGAAGGAAATATTAACCAATCATAGTAATTAGCAGTATTAGCGCCAAAACATGAAACCATCTACATGACAAATTAGTGAGTCATTTAGAAATTAATTGGTAATTCCATACCAAGATTATTGTAGCAAACAGATACAAACGCATATAGAGAACAAACTTCTATGTCATACATTGCCAACTTACAATGATGCTCGACAAATAAATCTTTAAACTATATCATAACTAGCAATATACTCAATAATTAGCAACCCAAAATACGCCAAAAAATTTTAAGATAATCTAGCAACAACAATTGACTAAAAAGAAAAGTTTACCTTGATCATTGGTATCCTGAGGCACAAGAATCCCATTCTTATTTCCTATTGAAAAGATATGGAATGAATGAACAACACATAAAAGCATGTTTGGAGATTTAGGGCTCTTTGGCAGGGCAGCTCGCACCAATGATGGAACAACGAATTCCAAATGTTGTTGGAGCTCCCTGCATCAAGCTCTAAACGGAGTGCGGAATGCCAAAATTAGCCCCCCGCATTTCGCATTGTATGACGAACGGGTGCAATGAGCTGCCACCCTATACACATGCCCTTAATGTTAAGGTAACTTATTAAAACTTACCGGCGCAATGAAGACCGATTAGTATACTATTGTTTGCAATAGAGGTTTTCACCATAGGAATATCACCGGCAAGCTCACCTTCAAACACACTAACAAGTCATTCATAAGGTCAGCATTCACATTGCATGTAAAAGGAGGTTTTGGGTAAGTATACAAATAGAAAGAAGAACAACCACTCAAAGAACGAACCTGTAGAAGTTCTCTGATGCTTCATTAGTAACCAAGCAATAGGCATTTGTAAGCATGGAAAAATAACCAATATCATAACAGCTTTCATACTGAAGACCTGGTGTTCATACGATATGCATATATTAGAAAAAATTATAAGTGCATAGGTGTATCCTTGATACAACCAAACAAAGTACAATTCAACAATAACAATGAATAATATACTTTATGTATAGATAGCTTGGCAGTTTAACATGTTTGTGAGGAAAAGGTTTGGAATATCTTAGCTTAGGCTTTGTTTGGGATGGCTGTGGTGTTTGAGGGGTGGCGGTGTGAAATTGTGATAGTAAATTCAATGTTGGCGGTTTAGCTAACGTTTGAAATAATCATAACTCTTTTTGCCCAAATTTTTATATATGGAGTCTAGGAATTCATGGCCATTAACTCGACCACAACTACATGATTGTGGTTAGTGACTTGGTATTTCAGCATAAAACATCATTTATGAAAAATAATGTGTGACCACACCTATCCAAATGCAACCTGTATTTTTTAGGACTGTATTCACAAACATAAGCTCATTCAGACTATTCTCCTAAACAGATCCTTGATGACTAGATATTTAACTCTTAGATTGGGACAAAAATTTCAACATTTAGTGTCAATGATATTACAGGATTTCAACTTTATAAGTTTACAATACTTAAGCCATTAAGGAAAAAAGTGCGAGAAAGAGCTTCAATTTTTAGACGAACTCTACATTAAAAAATGAACTACAAGGAAAGACATAATGTACTCGGGCATTAGTGAGGTTATCATTAATGATAGGGCACAATGGCAACAAAGGATCCATATAGCCAACTCCACTATAGTGGGATAAAGGTTTGAGTGTTGTTGTTCTAAAGAAAAAAATGAAGGTAATTTATTTCAAGCACACACACAGTATTCCTCATAATAAGACATGATTCTAGTTTACTAATTTTCTAAAGGTCCACATGATATATTGGTCCATCCATTAAATTTAACGAGCCAAAGTAAAATATTTGGTTCATATTTAACTCAAATATCTTGTAAGTGAAATATTTTCGCCACACATAAGACAAGATTTATATATTTCCCCCACAAACTTGTAGGGGTAATTCATTTCAAAACACATTCGACTTTTACTTACAAACCTTTGCAACATATGTAGTATGATGTGGTTCACGAACTACACCTGTATTTAAAAAAATTGGTGGCATGCAATTCTGCATTCTTGCAGCCACAACCCTAATTCAAATTATTAAATATGACAAAAAAATAATAAACTCTAAGTCAAAAAAAAATTTATCGCTTGCAAAACCAGGAAGGATAGAAGTACAAAACATATGGAAACTTACGAGTTGCCATAATAGAGTATAGAGAACAAAGAACACTGAGAACCTGCAAAAACAATTTAAGTGCATTCAATTTAAGTCAACATAAAACTTAAAATTCTAGAGATAATGAAATAGACAACTAAAGCGGAAAAACCAACATTTTATTAGTGAACTACTTTTTTAACATAGTCAAAAATATTTTCCAAGAAACTAATAAATAATCCTTGTTATATTGTGAATAGTAATGATTATCAAAAATCTTATTATTGGCATTATACATACGAGTGACAGTGCACGATTTCCCCCGTGCGGCGAACATTCGGCGGGAGGCAACATTCGGCGGGCGGAATCATTCGGGGGGCGACATCAGTCGGCGGGCGGCATCTGTCGGCGGGCGGCATCTGTCGGCGGGCGGCATCTGTCGGCGGGCGGCATCTGTCGGCGGGCGGCATCTGTCGGCAGGCGGCAACATGCGGCGGGCAACAACATTCGTAGGCGGCATCATTCGCCGGGCGACACATTCATTTGGCAGCATCATTCGATGACACAATTATGTGGTGAGGGCAGGTAATGATGGGAAGTAAGGCTTCACTTTGGTTGCAAGGAAATTCGGTAAACATTCATCGTGCGACATTATTCGGTAAGATTATGTGACGAGGGCAAATGATGACGGGAAATATGGCTTTGCTTCGGTTGCAGCCTTGCAGGAAGATCGGGAGTTTCACAAGTTTCTCAAGTTTGATTTGGGCAGAGAACGAAATGGAGAGGCTTCATTCGATGCACTCTTGCGGGGTGCTCCCGCGAGCAAGCGGGTTGCACATATTCTCAATTGGTAGTGTAATCCATACAAACTTAAGATAAACAGTTAAAGCATTTGAATTGGAGGCACACAAATTCTCCTTTGATAAAAGATAGGCATGCAACCCGGTGTGACAAGTGGAACCATTGTCCCCCACTAAAATGGGAACATGCCTAAAAGTTTCAAGCTTAATCAACTCATGATATAACACCTGAGATAAAGGTTCCCCATAGAGAAATAGTGGCCTGAGCATATTTTAAAGGAAGTCTTCAAAAAATCACGTACCTAAGAATATGATGCTTCCCAACTCACTGAAAACAAAGTTGTGATGGTTTGTAGTTCAAGCTTTATTGCATCTTTTATCTAGTGCTACTGGAGGTGAAATGTCACCAAACATCTTAATCCTCTGGTTTAAGCCAGTATACCCAAGAACTCTAGAGAACAAATTAAGTTAGCACAACTGAAGACAAAGCCTGGTAATAGAATTAAGGTATCGGGAGGAGCTTAACACAATTATTCCCATTATTATAGTAATCTTGGGCAAGCTAAGGAATCTTTGTGCTTTACAAAGTATGGTGCATGGCACTATCAAAAGACTTAATATAAACAAACTTGACATAAATTAACTTAAGAATGAGATCAGAGCGCATATGAAATGAAAATAAATTATGGCCAACGTGAAGCTACCGGTGTGTAAATTCAAGCAAGAGGTGTTTTGATAATATTTCCAAGAGTTTTATGGAGAAGAGGGGAATACCCAAGAGATATGTCCAGAAGCAGAGATCGGTGGCAGTTGTTTGCAGGTAGCGGCAACGGCTTCGAGTGCAGGTGGAGACAACACACGGCTGGTTCAGACAGCGGAGACATGCGTCAATTTCAGGCAAGGTGAACGTTTAAGGGAAGCTTGTAGAGTAGTTTTAAAGTAGTTAATTTGAAGAAAAACAGTTTGATATTATGCGGAAGCTTCTAGAGTTTTAAAACAGTAAGAATTTTAAATACAAGTATTTTTGTAAAAATCATGTTTTATCAGGCACTTCTACAGTTTTCATGCAATTATGATTCAAAAGAGGATGCGCATGCGTTACTTTCAAATTCTAGTACATAAAATATTTAAATAGTCTAGCAGTTGTCTATGATACCAGAGAAAATGTCTTATTGCAATTATTACATATAAAAAATATTTGACAGTAAAAGAAATGTAAACATAGAACCTGGAACTATAAGCAGATCGGACTCGAGTACCTGGCGGCGCTGTCACGAACGCTAAGACAATTCCAAAACAGAAGAAAAAACCTCAGAACATTAAAATAAGCAGAGTGATCAAAGTAAAGTACAGAACAGTAATAAAAGCAAAAATGTATGAGTGTACCAGTTTCTCATGAAGCAAAACAATTCGAGACAAGCAAATAAAAGAGCTAAACAGAACAAGTTAGTTTATTAGACAATTCTGAAGTATAACATATACACAGATCAAGAAATGTCATTAGCTGTAATCAGTGAAAGGTGTAAGTGTTTTATTTGATACACGTGATTTTAATGTAAGTTTAAATGCAAGTCTTATCAAAATATTGTGCTTGCTATGACCATTTGCTGGTTTCCATTGTCAGTCAAGTGGAAACTCGAGTCAAGACGTCACATCAATTTAACACTACCTTTCACTGATTGCTTATGCCGTTAATGACTTTAAAGATTCATGATTTAGGAGATTCATAACATATCAAAACCTGATACAAATTTAACGATTCAGCTGTACAAGATTTAAGTTCATAAACGCGTCAACAGAGAAATTGAGCTATGGAGCAACATTCGCTCAAGTCTTAGAATCAGACAGACCTAAGAAATCAGATTTCAATGACACGAGATTCGACGACACAAACAAAACTAGATAGAAAGCAATATATTTTACGGGTTCAACTATTTACGAGTGATACAATTACAATACGCTACTTTCCTGGACACCAAATATTCATTTAGATTAAACAATTTTCAAACATAAATATCATCTAAGTAAAACTGTGTGTATATATACGAGCATGACACAAATCACCAATCATTTAATCGTAGCAAGGAATCTTAACCGTTAACTTTCAAAATAATTATTGCCCATGTTCACACGAACTATAAATCTCTTAATCACCCATCAAATGAGATCCAATTCATATAAGTGTGAATCCAAATGATACAATTCATACAATTCTTAATAATTCTCATTATGATATTTGTTAATCATTCCCAAAAATTCAACATATTTCGATTTATGCATCAAACAAGAAAATCCGTTCATCTAAGTGAATACTCAAATAAAATTATCTGTGACCACCCTCTCATGACATTCCAAATACATTAACCCTAAGATATTATTTGTCGGATTAGATATTCGATACATTAATTCACTTGACAACACAAACAAACAAGGGTGAATTCGTAAAATTATAAGATCAGACCAAGTAATTGAAGTTCAATGATTGCAAGAGAGAGAGGTATCTACTTGCCTTAAAGAAGTTGAAACTGGCGGCGGCTAAGCGGCGCAAGCGAAATCAGAAATCATAACTGGACATGTTCAGGAAAAATCACAGACAAAGTTTGATAATTTGACATGATGGAAAACAAAACGCTAGCACAATAATTATACGTTACATAACTAAATCAAAAGAGGCTAAGAGATTTACCTCCCTCAAAAATGAGGGGAGAGGAGACACACGTGAAGACGGAGACTTGGCAGCGTTTGGGTTACGAAAAACCCTAAATTGGAGAGGACTTCCTTCACGAACCGCCAATTAAAGTGACGAACGACACCGGAAATCACAAATACCTAAAGGTTAGCCGATTACGAAGGAGGCAAAAATCATGAATCACAAAATATATGAAATTGGAACGCAAACTTTCCAAGAAAATTTCATGGAAATTTGAATAGAGGGGAAAAGAGGAGGTATCTTACTCAAGGGAAGCGAATCCATGCCCAAAATCCGAGTGGAGTATTTGAGCGAAGCTCTAGGCGTGATCGGAGCCCTAGGAAGAGGGAGAAGCGGTTGTCGGGGGGAGAGAAGGCAGTTGCTGCTGATGTCGGCCTCCAGAAACAAAGAAGAAGAGGTTGCCGCTCATTTGGAGGAGAGGAGACCGCCGGCTAGAGCAAATAGAGGATGCGCGGGCCCTAGGGGAAGGAGGAGAAGCAGGAGGAGGAGCCACCGACCTAAGGGAGAGCGGGAGGAGACGCAGTCGGCGGCCACGACATGCGGGATCGGGAGCGGCTTCGCGGGATGCGGAAGAGCGGGAGTCGGCAGATGCGGAATGCCCTAGGCCGACAGTGAAATATATGAGGGGGAAGGCTGGCTCGGGTTCAATGAGAGGGCTATTTTAGGGGTTTTTTAAATTAATTAATTATATAACCCTTATTATTATTATATCATTATAATAACCTAAAACCGGATTGTTATATTCTCCCCCACTTAGGAAGTTTGGTCCCGAAACTTCCCTGAGAATTTTTTGAGTGGGGACTCTTATGACGAAAATTCAGATGACATTCATTTCAACAAGGTTTGCAGATCAAGGCATAAAAGTTAATTATGAACACAAAGAAACAAAGAGAAGAACAAGCGCGAAGGCTTATCAAAATTAAGAGAAAAGTTGCAGGTACTGCGACGCGGGTCAGATACACGTTTAGAGGGAAACTCTTCAGACTTAGCGAGATCGGCAAGGTACAAAAGATTGGCTTCAAGAAACACAAGAAAGTCTTCAATGAGCTCACATTGAGCGATAAGACACGAGAATCCGAGAGCAAAAATATTTTTGCACGAAGCGAAGATAGAACACCAAAGAGGAAAAAAAGCTGAATGACGATTGAGTATCGACAAAAGTAAAAAAATCTAGAGAAGGAAGAGCACAAAACAACGCTGAGGAAATACAGCAGAGCAATTCAAATATGAAACTCATTTCTTGCTGACACTCAGAAGCTATCTAGAAGGAGAATAAGATGACAGAATAAGATCGATAGCTAAGCAGAATAGAAAGACCTGAATACAAATATCAAGAACTTGAAACTAGAGATTCTAACACATTTCCTAATGTCGTGAACATAAATTATGTAATAACTACAACATTTTTATTGGACAACTCTATTTAATAATCATGCAAGTGCAATACCGAGATCATATGCAACGTCAAGCAAATAGAAAATCCATGTATGTACAATCATTATTGTTGTTCTTGGCTTCACACTTGAACAATGATTTATGATATGAATGCAAATGAATGGATACACATGTCATGTTAAGCCCTCATATAACTTAACATGTCATGCATATTAATACTTTAATGTCAGCGCACTTGAAAATATTAAAATTCTCATACAATTTAATATTCGCAAACGATGTATATCCTAGTGAAAATTTATATGCACAAAAAATGTTAAATTTGACCATAACCCCTTAACATTCATGTGCATACTACTCATGTTTATGAGTGTGTGCGTATTTCAGCCGCGAAGAACAGATAATGACAAGTGAGTGAATAAATAATGCATGCATATTTTTTTTATAAAGTTCAAAATATTTAATAATTACAAAATACTTTATCTTTTGAACTAACCTCCCTCTGATACCAACTGTCACGACCCGTTTCGACAACATTCAGAGTGCGCCTCGGGCGAGCCGTGATGCCACATGCATGGGCGGAAAGAAAATCATATCTGTTAAAGCGGATGCAGAGAATACTAAAAATAATTTTAAAGTAGTTAATTTGGAGAAAAATAGTTTGATATTATGCGGAAGCTTTTAGAGTTTTAAAACAGTGATAATTTTAAATGCACCTGAATTTTATAAAAAACATGTTTTATCGGACACTTCTACAATTTTCATGCAATTATGATTAAAAAAAGGATGCACATGCGTTACTTTCAAATTCTAGTACATAAAGTATTTAAATAGCATAACAGTTGTCCATGATACTAGAGAAAATGTTGTATTGCAATTATTACATAAAAAAAATATTTGACAGTAAAAGAATTGTAAGCATAGAACCTGGAACTTTAAGCTGATCAGACTCGAGTACATGACGGTGCTGTCACGAACGCTAAGGCAATTTTAAAAAAGAAGGAAAAGCCTCAGAAAATTGAAATAAACAGAGTGAGAAAAATAAAGTACAGAACAGTAAAAAAGTAGAAATGTATGAGTGTACCAGTTTATCATGAAACAAAACTATTCAAAACAAGCAAATAAAAAAGCTAAACAAAACAAGTTAGTTTATTGGACTAATCCGGAGTATAACATATAGACAAATCAAGAAATGTCATTAGCTGTAATCAGTGAAAGATGGAAGTGTTTTATTTGATACAGGTGATTCTAATGTAAGACTAAATAGAAGTCTTATCAAAATAATTGTGTTTGTTATGACCATTTGTTGGTTTCCATTGCCAGTCAAGCGTAAACTCGAGTCAAGACGTCACATCAATTTAACACTACCTTTCACTGATTGTTTATGACGTTAATGACTTTAAAGATTCATGATTTAGAAAATTCGTAACATATCAAGACCTGATACAAACTTAGCGATTCAGTTGTACAAGATTTGAGTTCATAAACGCGTCAAGAGAGAAATTGAACTATGGAGCAACATTCGCTCAAGTCTTAAAACTAGACAGACCTAAGAAATCAGATTTCGATGACATAAGATTCGACGACACAAACAAAACTAGATAGAGAGCAATATATTTTACGGGTTCAATAACTACTTTCCTAGACACCAAATATTCATTTAGATTAAAAGATTTTCAGACATAAATATCCTCCAAGTAAAACTGTGTGTATATATACGAGCATGACACAAATCACCAATCATTTAATCGTAGCAAGGAATCTTAACTGTTAAACTTCAAAATAATTATTGTCCATGTTCACACGAACTATAAGTCTTCTAATCATCCATCAAATGAGATCTAATTCATATAAGTGTGAATCCAAACGATACAATTCATACAATTCTTAATAATTCTCATTATGATATTTGTTAATCATTCCCAAAAATCTAACATACTTCGATTTATACATCAAACAAGAAAATCCGTTCATCTAAGTGAATACTCAAACAAAATTATCTGTGGCCACTCTCTCATGACATTCCAAATACATTAACCCTAAGATATTACTTGACGGATTAGATATTTGATACATTAATTCACTTGACAACACAAACAAACAAGGGTGAATTCGTAAAATCATAAGATCAGACCAAGTAATTGAAGTTCAATGATTGCAAGATAGAGAGAGGTCTCTACTTGCCTTAAAAAAGCTGAAACTGGCGGCTGCTAAGCGGCGCAAGCGAAATCAGAAATTCTGACTGGACCTGTTCAGGAACAATCACAGACAAAGTTTGATAATTTGACATGATGGAAAACAAAATGCTAGCACAATAATTATACGTTACATAACTAAATCAAAAGAGGCTAAGAGATTTACCTCCCTCAAAAGTGAGGGGAGAGGCGACACATGCGAAGACGGAGACTTGACAGCGCTTGGGTTACGAAAAACTCTAAATTGGAGAGGACTTACTTCACGAACCGCCAATTAAAGCGACGAACGACACCGGAAATCACAAATACCCAAAGGTTAGCCGATTACGAAGGAGGCAAAAATCATCAATCACAAAATATATGAAATTGGAGCGCAAACTTTCCAAGAAAATTTCATGGAAATCTAAATAGAGGGGAAAAGATGAGGTATCTTAGGATTCTCTGACGCTTTATTTGAATTCTTCTTGTATCTTACTCAAGAGAAGCGAATCCATGCCCAAAATCCGAGTGGAGTATTTGACCGAAGCCCAAGGCGTAATCAGAGCCTAAGGAAGAGGGGGAAGCGGTTGTCGGGGGGAGAGAAGGTGGTTTCTGCTGATGTCGGCCTCCAGAAACGAAGAAGAGGTTGTCGTCCCTTTAGAGGAGAGGAGACCGCCGGCTAAAGCAAACAGAGGATGCGTCGGCCCTAGGGGAGGGAGGAGAAGCAGGAGGAGGCGCCACCGACCTAAGGGAGAGCGGGAGGAGACATAGTCAGCGGCCACAGCATGCAGGATTGGGAGCAGCTTCGCGGGATGCGGAAGAGCGGGAGTCGGCGGGTGCGGAAATCCCTAGGCCGACGAGAGAAATATATGCGGGTGAAGGCTGGCTCGGATTCAATGAGAGGGATATTTTAGGGGTTTTTTCAATTAATTAATTATATAACCCTTATTATTGTTATTATATCATTATAATAACCTAAAACCGGGTTGTTACAAAGATGAAGTCGCGGCCGAAGGAGGGTTGGGCAGGCGGGTCTGAAAAATAGATACTGCTGAGCCCAACTCTTTGAGGAGAAATTTTGTAAGGTTGAGATTGAACTGACAACGTTAGCAAGAAATATGCATATTGTTTTATAATATAGTATAGAAACTTTCTCCCCGTTTGAGATGAAGTCGTGGTCGGAGGAGGGTTGGGCGGGCGGATCTAAAAAATAAATCTCGTTAGCCTAACTGTTTAAGGAGGAGAAGTTTTGTAAGGATAATAGATGTGCTATTTAAACATGTCAAATATATAAGACTACATGTTTAATTAATTTTCTTCTGACAACTTTTGTATTTGTTCATGAAGATCTATCCAAATCATATTAAAATCAGTATTATCTGGGCCCTTGTTGATATAATAAAATAGTTATAACAATTGAAGTGGATGTTTGGTTTGTTTAGATGAATTTAAACAATGTTAAAAAACAATATCACTACAGTATGAAGTAATTGCATCTGATTTGGGATGGATAATCATAAAATATCCTGTAGATTACAGTTATTACCAAACAAAAACCGATAAAGAATCCTAGACTTCATTAAGACTTGCCAGAATAAAAATATGCTCGCAGTATAAATTAAGGCATTAGCTGAGAGAATCAAGGTTGCAGATGTCGGATATCGGGGATACGCCGGTTTAGGTTTTTAATATCGGTTTTAATATGTTAAGAGATATATCCGGGATATTTCATATATTGTATTTTAATATTTATTTATATATGTAATTTTATATAAATATAATCATTTTCTAACTTACATATATGAATATATTAAAATCATAACAAAAGAGCACAAAAAGTGCACCAAAGAAGCATTCAATCCCTCTAGAAATAAGTAACAGAAAGCAAAATACCTAAGCTATTACACACACAAATCATTATGAATACACATGTATACATATATTAGCAGTTTCACGGGAGTTAAACATACATTTGCAGCTATTAGATCAGGACCCTGTTGCGGAAAATGAACGGGGAGTTGAGTTCTCGAAAAAGCAATGCTAATAAAGTTTTGTTCATCAACTCGAACTCATGAACGAACATTTAAAAAATATTAGGCAGTTAGTATAGGCAGGAGTGTGCAGATCAAGATTAATACAAGCCATGATCTCTTCAACGTATAGGCAGGAACATTGCAGCATTAGCCCTCTGTGTTGACATAAACATAGCCTTTAGAATTAGTAATACCAGCGAAGAAATCACTAATCTCTTCAAAATAATGGGAACGACTAATGGAGATTTTAGAAATCCATAAATCCCAAAGTAAAAAACCTAGAAGGAGGGAGTTACCTAGATCGCTCCTCTGTGTCGTTGTCTGGAGCGAGGAGGAAGGAGGTCGGTGGAATAGATGAAGAAATCACTAATGTTTCTCGTCTGTGTCGCCGTCTGTAGCGAGGACGAAGGAGGTCGGTGGAGTAGATGTAGAAATCAGTAATTTCGCTCCTCTGTGTGGAGCGAGGAGGAACAAGGTCGGTGGAGTAGATGAAGGAATCAGATATGTGGGGGGAGAAGGAGAGGAATACCTGGCCTCGGGTCTGTGTGGTGGTCAGTAGAAGGCCATTATTGATGTCTTTGGCGGTTAGAAGGTGGCCGTTGTTGATGTCTTAGGCCGGTGTTGATGTCTTCGGCGGTTACAGGAATCGCGGTGCAGAGGAGAAGGCGTGAACGGGATCGGCTGAGGCGAGCGAGCGAGCAGGATACGCCTTCGTGAGGAGTAGAGCTGTCACTTGTCACTTCTGACTTAAAATCGAAAATCGTAAATCGAACACCAACAGAACTGGAACCGCAAAGAATCCGACCGAACCATTTGCAAATTATTTTGGTTCTGGTTTGAATTTTGGAACCGTGAACAACTTTGGTTCGGGTGTGGTTCTTACATTTTATTATCCGGACCGGAACCAGAACCGGAACCGAAACCGCAACATACAAGTCTCAAGTGGTTTCAAGATTTTTGGACCCGATCCGAACCGGACCGAAGTAGAACCGAACCGCAATCCGTTTATTTTTATTAATTTTATTATCTATGTATAATATTTATACTTACTATCAGGGGTGAAACTGGTGCAGTTTGGACTCAAACCATAATCTCATCAAAATGGGTCGGTTTTGGACTGAACAAAACCGCACCAAAACCGTGTGGTATGATTTGACATTGGTGCGGTTTGAAGTCGGTTTTTACAGTACAGTTTTGATTTTTATACAGTTATATAATGTATTTTCAATTTTACTTACATGTTTTTCTGAAATATTTTATTTTAAAAATATATAATGTATATAATTACTATTAAATAGTAATTATGAAATACACAACTAATTGTAGCTGATTATTACGGTTGCGCAAGCTAACGCGATGCGCGCAAGCCGACTAGATGTTGTGACAAGTCTTTACACTTAGGAAAGCGACGGATGCTAGCCCACAGATCGTGGAAGAGACCGACGAGTAGTGCGCAATTTAATTATTTTTATTTCGTTATTGTTTTGAGTTTTACTATTTGCAGACCGCGGTTATTTCACTCCGTCAAGTTTGGTTTTGTTTTAGTTGTAACTCATTTGAACTGGACCGAACCACATAGAAGCATGTCAACGAGACGCGCACAAGTCATCTAGACGTCGTAGCAAATCTACACGCGTAGGAATGCGACATATACTACTAGCCCACCGATCGTGAAAGAGACTGTCGAGGAGTGTGCAATTTAATTATTTCTATTTTGAAGGTGTTTTGAGTTTTTTGCAAACTACTTTTTTTTTCATTCTGTCAAATTTGGTTTTAGTTTTAGTTGGAACCGATTGGAACCGGACCGAACCACATAAAACCAGACCGAACCGTTAGTGACTGGTTTGATTTTGGTTCTTGTTAAACCGTAACCGGAACCGTTGACATGACAGTTCCAAAAATTATGATGGAACCGGAACCAGAACCAGAACCGGTCAAACCAAATAAGATTTTGGTTCTAACTTGAAGAATTGTTACCTTAAAGGTTCGGTTCATGGTTTTAATAGAACCGGAACCGAACCGGAACTGTGACAGCTCTGGTGAGGAGTGTTGTGTTTTAGGGAAAAGAAATATCGGGAATGAGAGGATTTCAGCTTTAACATAGAATTTTAATTTCAGGTTAATTGTAGACTTCACTATTCATTTTGTGACATTTTTAATATAATTAATCCAGTTGGGTCTGGTCCCGGTTGGGCGGTGGGGATCCCCATTTTCTCTCCCCATGAAAAAAAATTGGGTGCGTATCTCGCGGCTTCCTTTAGGTGCTCGCGTGAGTCTAGGTTGTACCATCGGCGATCAAATGGTTTAAAATATGCTTGTTTTTCTTTGTTTTTTTAAAATGTAAATGTGATATTATTTGGTGTAAAAAATCGAAATCATATGACATATATTGACTCCAAACCACATCAATATCAAAATACACCACACGGTTTTAGTGCGGTTTTGTTTAATCCAAAATCGATCCTCTTTGGTGTGATTGCAGATTGAGCTCAAACAACTCAAAATCGCACAAGTTTCACCAAAATAATAAGTATATAGTGTCTACCTAAATCACCTAGATAAATTATACAAAAATAACAATATTATAATTGAAAGTATCTAGTGTCTACCTAAATCACCTAGATGGGGATGAATAGGTGATATTTGTGTCTTTTCATGGAATAAAAACAACTTAAAAATGAGAGCACACAGAGCACAAAGATCTATAGTGGTTCCCCGAGTTGGGTACGTTCATTGTCCCGTCTCTCCTATCTATCACGGAGGGCTAGATTCGACTACTTCACCTTTCTCAGGATTCAACAAATCTTACACCTAGGAGCATCAATTCCTACAACTCGGAGACAACGTTCTTACCACTCGGAGAACAACATCTTCTACAACTCGATCCAAAACCGAATCGACAACTCGATTCAAATACAGATCTACAACTCTGAGATAAAAACCTCCTACAAAAGTGAAAGATAATAATACAAACAAGATTACAAATAATCTATGTAGATCGATAGTCTTCACTCCTTTGTTCGGTTGAACTTGAAACTCTAGAAGAACACGGCAAATCCGAAATCCTTGAAAACGTAGATTTGAAATCACAAATCGACTAGATCTGATAGAATAGAGATCTTCGGAGAGCAATAATCCAGTCGATTAGGTCGTGGACGATCAAATCGTGCAGCACGCTGGCGTCGGCCGATCGAAAATCGTGAACAGTACAGGAGCCGACAGAAACATTCGATCGGGATCTTTGTTCGAAAGTTTTGAGCACGATTAACACAATTAGGGTTGATGAAAAATCCACCTTAGGTATTAATAGAGATCCTCTTTGGCAATGGCTATAAAAGAAATTCCAAATCAAGACCTCCGAAATCACTGTACATGGCGCATCGTTCAACCCGAGCCGAAGTTTGAAAAACCAGAAGAAAATGCCCCAAGTCATTTTCGTCGAGTATCGTCGAGTATGGTTGAGTATACTCGCCGAACTGCAATGATTCTCGACGAAAAGTACTTGGAGAAATTTAACTTGTTCCAACTTGTCACTCGACCTTAGGAAGAAAACATACTCGACGAATTCGACACTGCTCTGTTTGTATCTGAAAGAGATCATAGAACGGTGAAATCTCCCGAACCACACACGTGGAGGTTGCTTCAAGTCATACAGAGCTTTCTTCAACCTGCAAACTTTCCTTGCTGACCATTCTTGAATAACACTAGAAGGTAGGGACATGTAGACTTCCTATTTAAGATCACCGTGGAGAAATGCGTTCTTCACATCCAACTGAAGGAGACTCCGCCCTTTACACACAACACATGAAAGCAAAATCCTGATGGAGTTCATTTTTGCAACTGGAGCAAATGTCTCTTGATAGTCGATGTCCGCTATCTCTGTATATCCTCTCACCACCAACCTGACATTGTATCGTTCACAAGGCCTTGAGAGTGCTACTTTACAGAGAAAACTCACTTGCATCCACAACCGTCGTTTTCCCCTTAGGAAGGTGGACAAGCTCTCAAGTCGTGACAAGGGCTCCCATTTCCTCCAACATGGATGCCTTCCACTCGTTATGCTCGAATGCTTCCTACCAAGCCTGAGGAATAGAAATGGAGGCAAGGAGGTGACAAATGCTCTGTGTAGGAGACAAGAAGTCATAAGTCACAAAGTGAGAAAGAGGATGTTGGGTAGAAGCAGAAATTCCTTTGTTAGTACCTGATGATGGATCGGGTGATGGCAGCGGTTGAATAGCAAGGGTGTGGGTGTTCGTGCCCCTTCTTCATCGCGCGTAGACCTGCAAGAGAGGAGGAATCACTAGAGAGGTGGCAGTGGGGGAACCAGAGGAGTAGGAACGGGAGGTGGCACCATAGACGACAAAGGAATAGGCAGAGGAACAGAAGGTGGGAAACTCACTTCCGTAGCTATAGTCTCCTCCAGAAGTGAAGTCCGATAATAAGCTTCAGAATCCTGGAAGGTGACGTCCAGAGTAAAAAATACCCGCTTGGTAACATGGTTGAAGCACTTATAGCCTTTCTGAGTAGAAGAGTAGCCAATAAACACACACTTCAGAGCATGGGGATCAAATTTGGTCTTAGGATGGGTGTGGACAAAACATACACATCCAAAAACACGAGGAGATAGAGAGGTGGGACGTACTCCTAGGGTGGTGAGAGGGGTCTAAAACCCAAGGACCCGCGCATGAAGACGGTTGATGAGGTAGACCGCGGTGAGAACAACATCGCCCAGTAATACTTTGGGAGATGTATCCGAAGGAGTAGACATCTAGCCACCTCAAGGAGGTGTCGATTCTTACGCTCAGCCCTATTCTGAGCGGGGGTGTAAACACATGATGTTTGATGAATGATACCTAGGTCACTCAGATATTTGTCAAGGCGAGCGTCAATATATTCATGACTAGTGTCACTACGCAGGATTTTAATGATAGCATCATATTAAGTAGTGAACATCTTTTGAAAGCATTGAAAAATAGAGAAAATCTCACTTTTATGTTTCATTAAGTAAACTCAGGTACAACGAGAGTAACAATCAATAAAGGAAACTAACCAAGAGCAACCAGAAATAAAAGCAGTAGAGCTAAGGCCCCAAACATTAGTATGGATAACTGCAAAGGAAACTGAGTTATGGGGAGACATAAGGGGAAGGGTAATACGATGATGTTTAACCATGGCACATACATCACAATGAAAAACATTAAACAAATTAGAAGACATAGTAGGAAGCAATAACTTTATAATAGCTATAGGAGGATGCCCTAGCCGACAATGCCAGGAATCCAACTCAGAGGAACGAGCAGTATCGAGAGCGTTGGGATACTGAGCGAGGCTGGATGAAGTGGAGGCAAAGGGGTCGAACACATAGAGCCCAATACACAGTCTACCAGAGCCAATCACATGTTGAAAATTTTGAAAAGAAAGTGATTGATTAAGCAGACCGCGCTGACTAGGCGAACTGAGTCTGCGGCCTGGGCGGACTGATGTTGCGGCCTAGGTGGACAGTGGCCAGGGTGGACTTAGTGACTTGGGTTCTATTGGAGCGGCCTGGGAGGCCTGTCTATGGCGGACTGGTGGCGGTGTTCAGTCAGCTCGACATGCGGGTCTGCAGTTAGCTTGTTCTTGATGTAACCAGGCGGATTGGCAGTAAATCCGCGGGAATGTGTCAGTCTCAGTTGGAGTCTGTGGAGTTCGCTGTGGCAGACTGTTCTTGTAGCTAGCGGCCTGGCTTCGTGTTCGCCGAGTTCGTGCCAGTTGGTTGGTATGCTGAACTTGGTCACACTTTGTGACAAGTCCAGGGTGTTCGCAGTGTCCGCGGAGTCCGCTGTTGACCAGGCAATCCTTGCTTGTTGGTCGTGGACTCGTGTGGCGGGCTGATGTAGTGTTCGTGAATTTGTGCGGACTGGTGCAATGTCCGCTGGCTTCCTGACTTGGCGCCAGGCGAGTTGGCTGAAGTCCGGCCTTGTCCTTGCGGACTCGGCAGACTGGGTTGTACTAGATGCGAGCTGGGGTGGTGACTCTATTCACTAAGGCAGTGACCATACTTCTCACCCCGCCTATAAATAGCCCCGCCGACACTTCTACTATAATTGAGTGAAAAGTAAGTTGAGCGTAGATCAATTGTTACGGACTCAGTTTTCTAGGTCGCGTGGTTTGAGAAGGTTTAAACTGGTTGTTGTTTGCAGGTTGTGCGTGTACAACCCGTATTCGTCGAGGATGGGTCCTACCACAGCCAGGTCAAGGTCAACAAGTCAAGACATGAGTCAAAGTCATCATGCAAGATCGCGGAAGCTCCGGGCGAGTATGGCGTGCTCCCCTCGCATACTCGCCAAGTAGGCGACGAGGCGAAATACTCGCCCAGCCCGTGCGAGCTCTCCTTGGAGGTCGCCTAGTCGCCAGGGGGTTGGGGTATAAATATGACCCCCCCCCCCTCCTTGGATTTGCCTATAAATAGGACCCTAGGGATACGAGGCGAGGCACTTGAAATCCTCTGCAGGATACTCGCGAGCTTCACTTTTGAGATACTAGCCGAGTCTTTGGATTCCATTTCCTTAGATATCAAGTCGCGACCTTGCGACTTCGTCATCAGCTAGTCTCCCTCGTATCCAGTTCCGCCATCTTTGGTTGAGAAGGGGTTGCTCCTTTTGAGCATCCGGGTACATGGTGGGACCTTCCTACCGCAACATCTGGGGTCCTGTTTGACTTGGTTATTCATCCTAGTCACCCTAGCCGTCTGATATAACCTCTGAGTCGGTAACCTTAGGCGGTTTAGGTCCGAATTCGAGGTTTGGAATTTTTCCTGGCTTCAACACTTGGTGCGGTGAGCGTGGATCGCAGCCAAGGAGGAAAGTTTAGTGGTTGAGTAAGATGGCCAATGGTGGCGAGCATGGAAAGTTGGTCGACAACTCGACAAGAGGAGGAGATGTCGCGTGAGGTAGCAAGTATGTGACAGTTGCCCCTTTCGAGGAGTTTGCGAAGAGGATTGAGTAGATCATCCTCGCAGGGTTTGCTCATCGCCCTGACATTGCGACGACTTCTCCCCGTCGCGTGACATCGCTGGAGGAGGAAGTACTGCCGAGGCGAGCTGGAAAGGAGTCCGCTTGTGCGAGAGAAGAGCGACTGATGCAGTCGCGATATCATACGGCGGGCAGCCAAGGGGTCCTCTTTCGGGATCCGATGTCGCCGGCGAGATACCGGGATACTCGGCACTGTAGCGAGTATGATGTCTCCAGCGAGGATGAAACTCGCCACCGCCAGGGAGGGAGGAGCCCCTTCTGTGACGAAATACTCGCAGCCCTAGTTCCTGAAGGATTCAGAGAGCCCGTCCTCACCTACTATTCTGGCAGGGACGACCCTGTCAGACATCTTCAGTGGTTCGAAGACGTCGTCTTCATCTGCAATATGTCTGACGCCTTCAAGTGCCAATTCTTCTCCATCACCCTCAAGGGGAATGCCAGAGATTGGTTCCATCAACTGCCCGCAGGGTCCGTGTACGCAGGGGCAGCACGAGAGCTTAGACCACTATGTTGACCGTTTTCAGGAGGAGATCCTGGAGGTAGAGGAGGTGGACAGCTTTACCTTGATGGTGGCCCTAAAGTTCGGGCTGAAGCAAGGTTTGTTCAGCATGGAGATGGGGTCTAATCCCCAAAGATCTTTTGAAGTGATGATAGAGAGGGCGAACACTTTTGTTCGCGGAGAAGAGAAGAACAAGGACTTCCTGACGAGGCTGGATGGAGAGGATTTGAGGGAGAAGGGGAGAGCAGGACCTTCAGGAGCGAAGGCGAGGAGGACGTCTGAGAAGTAGGAGAGGAGGAAGGAAGAGTCGAGAAGAGATGAGAGGAGGATGAGAGAAGAACCTAGGAGGGTCGAAGAGAGGAGGCAGGAGAGGCCTTGAAGACAAGAAGAGAGGAGGCCAACGGAGGCCCAGGCAGGAAGAGGAGGGGATAGACGATTCCAATATCCTGAGAACCGCCCCCAGTGGAGACCACCCATGAGACAACACTTCCATGAGGAGAGTAGGAACGATAACCGACAAGAGGGAGACCAAGGAGGAGGAAGAAGGGAGACGATGGCCATCGCCCGCCAAGACAACAAACGGAACCGAAGGGAGCAGCGGGCGATGCACTAGGAGATGGAGATTCCCCTCTACTGTGATATCCATTGAGTAGAGGGGCACGAGACCTTGGCTTGCCCGGAGTTCTGGGAAGCAAGGAGGAGGTTGGAAGAAGGAGCAACGAAGAGAGAGCAGTAGAGGCAGGAGGCCCCGATGGGGCAAGTGGCATTCCAAGCTCTAGTAAGGAGGAGAAATGAAGATCGCGTCGACCTGGTAGGTCAAGAAGAGGTGATACATGGCCCGAGAGGCGGGCATGTAGGGGTGATCAACAGAGGGGCCGGACTCGGAGCTTGCCGCAAGGGAAGTCTCCACCATATATATCGGAAGAACGTCGCCTCAACGTCACAGAACCCGCTACCGTTGGAAGAGATCACCTTCTCGGAGGAGGATATGCTGGGGAATGAGAACCCCTTCCACGACGCCTTGGTGATTCAAGCTGTCATCGAAGACTTTAACTTCGACCGAATCCTCGCGGATAACGGGAGCTGTGAATGTCATTTTCAAGAGAACCTTTGTCGGGCTTCAGGTGGAAGCGTCCCGAGTCCAGGCTGCAGATGGAGCTCTCTTTGGCTTCTCAGGAGAGATGAAAGAGGTGGAAGGGGCGGTGGAACTTCTGGTTACACTCGGCGGGACTTCGATCTGATGCCGCTTCATCATCGTCGACGCACCGAGCAGATATAACGCCATCTTTGGACGGCCCCTCATCAACTATTTTAAGGCCGTTCCGCCGTCATACCACCAGTGCTTGAAGTAGTGTCAGGGAGATATTCAGATCAGGATCAGGGGAGATCCCTAGGCCTCCAGGGAGTGCTACCTGAATGCTGTCAGCACCATCAGCTGGATGGGTGATGCGGAGAAGCTGGAGGAGCTGTTGGAGAAGGAAAAGGGTTGTGTGCTGCGGAAGAGGTGAAGGAGGTGGAAGTAATCTCTTAGGGAGGAGAGTCGGGACTGCTAAAGGTTGGAGGATCCCTGCCGCTGGAAGGGAAGATAAAGATGGTCGCTTGCCTGCAAGACAATGTCGACGTCTTCGCATGGAGCGCCACAGAGATGTCAGGGGTTAACGCCGATGTTGTCTGCCATCACCTCAACCTGGATCCCGCGGTGGCTCATGTTCGTCAGAAGCAGAGGAAGAGCGCTGCCATATTGGTCGGGCCGATCAGGGAGGAGGTAGAGAAGCTGCTAGAGGAAGGTTTTGTCTCGGAGATCCAGTATCCAGGCTGGGTCTCCAATGTTGTAATGGTGAAAAAGCCCGGAGGGGGCTGGCGTCTATGTATCGATTTTTCCATGTTGAATAAATCTTGCCCGAAGGATTGCTACCCCTTGCCTCAAATCGACGCGCTGGTTGATTCTACCGTCGGATTTACTGTGATGAGTTTTCTTGATGCTTTTTCAGGGTATCACTAGATCTGTATGCATCCCCCCGACTGTCGCGACGTCTCCTTCATAACTAGCGATGGCTGCTATAGCTACAAGATGATGCCCTTCGGGCTCAAGAATGCGGGCGCGCCATGCTAAAGAATGATGAATCAAATCTTCAAGGGGAAAAGGGGCAGAATTTGGAAGTATATGTGGACGATCTTCTCGTCAAGAGCAAAAGTGTTGTAGAGCACATAACGGATCTGGTGGAGACTTTCGCTACCCTAAGGAAGTATAAGATGCGAATCAATCCGGCCAAGTGCGTCTTTGGTGCAGGAAGAGGGAAGTTCCTAGGTCACCTCCTCAATCCCAGGGGGGTGGAACCTAATCCCGACAAAGTAAAGGTCATTCTGGAGATGGCATCCCCGAGGGATCCAAAGGAAGTTCAAAGGTTGACGGGAAGGCTGGCAGGCCTTAGTCGTTTCTTGTCCAAGCCAGGGGAGAAGTGCACTCTATTCTTCAAAACCCTTCGGGGAATCAGAAGTTCGAGTGGACCGTGTGGTGTGAGGAGGCTTTCAGAAATCTCAAACAACAGCTAACCCAAGCTCCTCTCCTCCAAGGCCCGCGGGGTAACAAATATCTCTTTCTATACTTGGGAGTGGGAGCAGAGGCGGTTAGCTCGGTGTTGGTCCGAGAGGAAGGCAAGAGGCAGCTCCATGTCTACTATGTGAGTAGAGTGCTGCGGTAGGTGGAAACGAGATATCCTATCTTGGAGAAGTTAGTGTTTGCCTTAGTAGTTTCAGCTCGGAGGCTCCGTCCATATTTTTAGGCTCACTCCATCAGGGTCGTCTCTGATCAACCTCTACGTAGTATCCTGGATGGAGTGGAGCATTCTGGCAGGCTGGCAAAATGGGCGCTGGAGCTTAGCAAGTTTGATATCTCTTACTCTCCAAGGGTAGCGATCAAGGCGCAGGCAGTGACGGATTTCCTTGCCGACTTCTCAGTCGAGGTAGAAGGAGAGGAAGGCTCTTCTAGCCCAGTTTTGTGAAAGATGTTTGTGGATGGTGAAAGTGCAACTAGATCTGATATACTCTAGAGGGGGGTGAATAGAGTATATGGTGTTTTAGTACTTTTACAAACTTTTACAACAATTGTTGTAATAAGTGTGAACAGGGAAGCAAATATAAATCTAATCATAGAACTAAACTATGCAAAAACTAAGCACAGACAAATCAAGACCAGAAACAAAAAGTAAACAAGCAGAGCCAGATGACACAAGGAAATATAGTGGTTCCCCAAACTTGGGTACATCCACTCTTCTACCACCCTAGGTAGGAATCCACTACAGGATGAGTTGATCAGGTGTCCTGGGCACCAATGAGCTTTTGATAAGGTGCTCAAAAACCAAAGCAGATTTTTTGATCAGGTGTCTTGCCACCAATGAGCTTTTGACAAGGTGCTCAAAAACCAGATTCAAACTTTTGAAGGGAGTTTGAGAAACCCTTTACAGAGTGGGGGTGAGAGAGTGATGACAGTCTTCTCTTTCTCAAACAACTGAGAAGACTATGTGGATTGATGTCAAAGCTCCCCTGAGTCCTTGAGATCTTCAGGAAGAAGAGCTTTGTTGAGGGTGATAGACCTTCAAAGATAGATCTCCAGCAATAGATGATTTCAGCAAGCTGAAATGTTAAGTGTCTGGAGTCTTGAGATGATGTTGGCCTTGAACACTTCTAAAGCTGAAGAGATCTGATGATTTTTGAAAACTTGATCTCTTTGATGAGTGTTCTTCAGAAATCTTTTTGACAGAAGTTTTTGAGAGAGTCTCTGTATTCTGTATTGTGTGTCCTCTTCTTGTTAATCTCTGTATATCATCTGTCTTCATTCAAAAACATTCTGTCTTTTATTCTCTGTGCCAGAATAGAATATTACTCTGTCAAAGATAGCCGTTGGCCTGCATTGATTGCATCCTTAATTGCATAATCTCTTCTAGAGGAAAGTCCACAGAATTATTCCTTGAAAAATCCCTTGAAACTTGGTCCAGAAGTAAATGAAAACGGCTAGCAAATCTTCTGAATTAAATGCAGAATAACTTCTAACGATTTGAATTTGAATTCTGGAAGTTATCTGAAGTCGTCGAACTGAGCTCTGCTATCGTCGAGCTGAGCTCAGCGAACTGAAAAACTTAAGCAGCAAAATAATCGTCGATCTGAGCTCAAAGATCGTCGAACTGAGCTCAGAGATAAGGATCCAAAGCAGAGTCAAAATCGTCGAACTGAGCTCACCGATCGTTGAATGGAGTTCGACGATATTCTGAAATTGAGCTCAGCGATCGTCGAATGGAGTTCGACGATCTGTCGAAGTTGAGCTAGACGATCGTCGACCGGAGTTCGACGAATCGTCGTGCGGAGCTCGACGATCAGACTTATCTCCAGACAGAAAAACTTGGTCTTCAGGGCAGCTTCCAATCCTAGACTTCTAACCCTTAGACTCAATTCTAATTGACCTATTAAGCTATACAGAAGGTCAAACACAGATTCCTAGAGACATAGTGATCCTGACCCAAATTAGTAATAGGGTGTTCCAACAATCTCCCCTATTTGGGTTAAGATTACTATTTACAGACTTTGGAAATTCAAATAACAACATACAATCAGAAAAGCATAAAAACAACAGCAGCTAGACATTGCAGAAACATCACAGAGATATATATATATATAGCATCCAGATAGCAGTCAGAAAAACCAAAGATTGTCACCTTACAGAGTTACTTCTTCTCTTTGCCTTTAACCATCTTGATTTCTCTGTTTGGATTTAAGGCTTCCTTGTTGGACCTGGTGTCATCAGCTGCACCCAAGTATGTTTGCTTTGAAGTCCTGGGAACCACAGCAGCAGGATGCAACTCCATATATTTCTCTGCATCAAAGTATTTGCTGGAGGCATATCTTTCTAGCTCTTTTTGTCTTTGCTCTGACATAGTAGAAATATTTGAAGTGTCTAGCCCTTGTTCTTTGGCTTTCTTTATCTGATCTAATGCATCCAACTCCTTCATCCTAGCAGTCCAAGCAACAGGATTCTTCTCAGGGTCCTCAAATGGTACAGGTGGCTCATACCTGTTGGAAGAATTATCATGAGGAGGCCTAGCAGACACTGTCTCTCTTAGCTTGTAGGGGAATGGACCAGAAGTAGTGTCAGCTGAAACATGTCCTCCCCTGGAGTATGGGTGCTGCCTGGAATGCCCTTTGGAATAAACCTGAATATCTCTTTGACTTCCCCTGTATCCTCCTCTCCTAGAGTAAGAACCCCTAGGCTGGCTTCCCTTTGGTATGATCTGGCATGAGATTGGTAGGGAGCCTGGCTTCTAGATGGGGCTTGACTTGCAGAGCTGCCACCTGCACCTGCATTAGGAGGAGTTGGTGGAGGAGGATGAGGGTGCTGGAACTGGGAGGAGCCCTTCTCATACTTTCTCTTCTTTTTCATGGCTTTTAGCTGATTTTTAGAGTACTGCATCCAATGTTCAGTAATTTGACAGTTATGCAGAATATAATAGGGAATATCATTATCATCTTTTACTTTTGCAGGAGGAACCCTTTTCATAGCCTTGCTTCTAGCCTTCCTCTTCCTGGCAATAGTGGCAGCAGAGTCATCAGAGTCTGTCTTGAACTCATCAGAGTCAGAACTCTGGGCATCATATACAACATCTATTTTCTTCATCAATTCTTTCTTCAACTGAACAGCAGCAGATGAGGCAGAAGCAGAAGGAGCAACAGCAGGAACAGCAGCAGAGATAGTAACAGATTCAGCAAAAACAACAGTAGATTCAGCAGCAGATACAACAACAGATCCAGCAGCAGATACAAAAGGAGAAGCAGAAACAACAACAGTAGCTTCAGGAGTGATGGCAACAACAACTTCAGTAACATCAACAGAATCTGCAGCAGGCTCAAACTCAGTGGCCTCTGACATCAGAAAATCCTTGGATGTTTGCTCATCAGAGGCAGTTGGGATTTCAACAGCAGCAAAAACAGTTCTTTCTTCAACAGCAGCAGCAGCAGCAGTTACTGAGAGTACAAAGGAGGATATAATGCTGGGGTCACAGCTAGAGAAAGACACCAGTGCCTTGGACAAATCTTCTGGGGGCTGGACAGCATTAGGCTCTGGGAGATAACTGAAGTATGCAGTATCAAAGGCAGAAAGCAAAGACCTTAGGTCTATTGCCAAGACTGCAGTAGGAGCCACAGGAACAGCAGATACAAAAACAACAGCAGCAGCAGCAGCAGTATCATGAACAGCAGGAGCAGAAGCAGCAGCAACAGCAGCATGAAGGCTTGCTTCATATGGCATCTCCCCCTGCCTGGATGCAGATGCATCTGTATCAAGGCACACTGCTGGAGGTGCTGCCTGAGGAATGTGGGAGGAAAGCCTGGCAGAGAGAGCTGCCACTGACTGTTGTAGAGGAGCTAAGGAGGCCTCCATGAGAAGAGAGAGCCTGGGGGCAAGTAGCTCATACAACTTGTCAGCTAAGGCTGGGAGATCTACATGCTCAATAGCAGGAGCAGAGGTAGATGGAATAGGGATGGCTGAGGATGCTGGAGGTGGAGGGCTGGAGAGTGGAGGGATGGTTGGCTGAGGTGTGGGGATGGTGGAGATGGAGGACAAGGGTATGGATATGGATGGAGTGAATGATGGTTGGTCAATGATGTGGAGGAGGAGATCTTGGAATGAGGTTGAGGAGGAGGGTAATTCTGGAGGAGAAGAGGGGGAATCATCCATATAGGAGTCATCCAGAAGGGTGAATGATGGTATGGATGGTGAAGAAGTGACATCTGGTGGTGGAAATGAAAACAATGGGTGGAATTGGTCTACTGGAGGTGATGAAATGGTTGCTGGAGATGGAATTGATGTTGGGGAAGGGCTAGAGATGGTAATGGTGGATGGAGCTGGAGTGGTGGATGGTAGAGGTAAGGTTGGACTTGGAGGAGGAGGAGAGGCAGCAACAGCAGCAGCCAGGTCTTCTACAGGGGCAGAGACCTGTGGGAGAGTGACTCTGTGAGTCCTGGTGCCTGAAGGAGCACTAGATGATGGCCTGCTTGGCTTGCTGATTTGCCTGTCCCACTTGCCAAAGAGGGCACAGGTGAGTCTCTTGGAGGCATTTATGTGCACTCCAGAGGAGACCAACAAGGTAGGGCACTTGTTCTGCAGGAAGACTCCAATAATCCTTCCAAAATTTACAAAGCTTTTATTTATTTTCTTCTTTATTAGGTCAAAGAAGACCTCTCCCCAGTTCAGACTTTTCTTATCTACCAGAGCTCCCATGAGGCAGAGCTGATGTCTGGAGATAGTGTCATGTGCAGAGTGCTTTGCCAATAGCACTTTTCCTACAACATCTGCTAGGAACCTGTACTCAACAGACAAGTTCCTTTTGAATAACTTGCTAGGGTTTCCCTCAGGATGACCCATCCTGGCAAGTATGTCAGAAAACTCTTCTCTAGATAATTCAGCAGTTTCTTCTCCATTTCTTAAACCAAAAACCTCTGTTAAAACTGTGGGGGTCAGAGGTACCTGAGTTCCAGCAATAGATCCAATTATTGTGTTGTTGTCTAGATTGTGAGCAGTATAGACCCATTCCTTTATTTCATCTGAGGCCAGCTTGATTCTAGTAGTCATGAGGGCAGACAAGTTCTGATCCTTGAATAAATTCAGAATGTCTTGGAAAACTTGATCAGTAGTGTTGAACGATTCCAGATCAATGTCGAAGCCTGCATCAAACTTCATGGCGGCTAGAACAGCAACTGATACGGCCATTGTACCTGCAAAAACTTAACAAACAAAATGAACAAGCGTAGAACTGTTTGGAGGGAAGAGAATTCTTGCAGAGAAATTGAAAGCGCAAGAGAGAACGACGGCGAAAAATGAGTTTTATATTAGGGTTTGACGCAGAATTGGAAAGATCGTTGAACTCAGTTCGACGATCGAGGCTTCTAAAGGAATCTGAAGAGACTCCAACATCGTCGACCTCCGTTCGACGATCTGGAAAGGCGTCGAGCTCCGTTCGACGATCGTTCAGGGAACAAGATCGTCGAGCGCCGTTTGACGATCGTTGACCGAAGGAGATAATTCATACTATCTGAGAGGCGCTGAACTCAGTTCGACGATTCTGGAAATCGTCGATCTCCGTTCGACGATCTGTGTGGAAATCGTCGAGCGCAGTTCAGAGATCAGAAAATTCTAGACACTAAGAAAAAAATCAGAATTTTTGCCTAGTCTTGGTCAATTTTTAGCTTTCAAAATCTTGGATATTATTTAAGACTTCCTCCATCTAACATTCCTAACTGATTTAGGAAGAAGGTGTGTTTTTTTTCATCCAAAGGCTTGGTGAAAATATCTCCCCTTTGGAAATCAGTTGGGATATATTGTAATTCAATTTTATTCTTTTCAACATTGTCCCTTAAGAAGTGATGCCTAATCTCTATGTGTTTTGTCCTACTATGGAGGACTGGATTTTGAGCTATGGAAATAACACTTGTATTGTCACAAAAGATTTTTGACTTCTTTAAGTTGTAACCATAGTCTAGGAGTTGGTTTTGAATCCATAATATTTGTGAACAACAACTACCTGCAGCCATATATTCAGCTTCAGCAGTTGAGGTTGACACAGATGTTTGTTTCTTGTAAAACCAAGAGACAAGTCTGTCACCAAGGAACTGACAAGTTCCACTGGTGCTCTTCCTGTCAATTCTGCATCCAGCATAATCAGCATCAGAGAATCCAGTTAACTCAAATGCTGAATCTTTTGGATACCAGAGACCTAGATTTGGACAACTTTTAACATACCTGAGAATCCTCTTTACTAAAGTGAGGTGTGACTCTCTAGGGCTAACTTGGAACCTAGCACATATACATGTAGCAAACATTATATCTGGTCTACTAGCTGTAAGATACAGTAAAGAGCCAATCATTGCTCTATATGTTGTCTGATCAACAGGTTTCCCATGTTCATCAGCATCCAATACAGCATTGGTAGGTATGGGTGTTTTCATACAAGATGCCTCAGACATACCAAATTTCTTAACCAGCTCATTAGCATATTTGGTTTGAGAAATAAAGATGCCTTCAGCATGTTGTTTGACTTGCAATCCTAGGAAGAAGGATAGCTCACCCATGCTACTCATCTCAAATTTAGAATGCATCAGGTTAGAAAACCTTCTGCACAATTTTGAGTCAGTAGAACCAAAAATGATATCGTCTACATAAATTTGTACTAGTAGGGTATGGGACTTATGAGTTCTAATAAAAAGAGTTTGGTCTACTCTACCCCTTATAAAACTATTTTCCAAGAGAAAGCATGCTAAGGTCTCATACCATGCTCTAGGAGCTTGCTTAAGACCATATAATGCTTTATTTAGTCTAAAAACGTAATCAGGATAAGTTGGAGAGATAAAACCTGGAGGTTGTCTGACATAGACTTCCTCTTTGATGTCTCCATTTAAGAAGGCACTCTTGACATCCATCTGATAAATCTTGAAGCCTTTGTGAGCTGCATAAGCTAGAAATATTCTGATGGCTTCCAATCTTGCAACATGTGCAAAGGTCTGGTCGTAGTCAATTCCTTCTTCTTGAGAATATCCCTGGGCAGCCTTGCCTTGTTCCTTATTATTACTCCTTGATCATCCATTTTATTTCTGAATACCCATTTTGTTCCAACAATGGAGTGATCCTTTGGCTTTGGCACCAGTTCCCATACTTTGTTCCTCTCAAATTGATGCAACTCCTCTTGCATTGCAATGATCCAGTGTGGATCTTGCTCTGCATCTTGAATGGACTGAGGTTCAATTTGAGAAAGGAAGCAGGTGTGCAACAGGTTTTGGTTGACCTGATTTCTGGTTTGCACACCAGCTGAGAGTTCTCCAATTATTTGGGTAATTGGATGGTCTCTTGATGTTACTAGATCAACATGGGGTGTTGATTGTTCACTAACCTGTGTTGTTGTTTCCTCTTGTGATACAACAACTGGCTCTTCAAGTTGAGCTTCAATGTGTTGAGCATTGCTTTCATCTTCACTGCTTTCTTCTTCTTGAGCAACCTGTAGCTTGTTCATATCTTCAACTAGAGAGTGTTCCTGCAAGGGTTCTATGGTAGAAGAAATCTTCTCCTTGAAAGACATGTTAGTTTCATCAAAAGAAATATGAACAAATTCCTCAATTTTTAAAGATGATTTATTATAGACCATATAGGCCTTGCTGATCATGGAGTATCCCAGAAACACTCCTTCATCAGCTTTGGCTTGAAATTTTGCTAAGTATTTCTTGTCATTATTGTGAATATAGCAAATGCAACCAAAAATTCTGAAATAGTCAACTTTAGGTTTCTTCCCTTTGAGTAATTCATAGGGAGTCTTTCCCTTCAGTTTATGTATCAGACTTCTGTTCAACACATAGTTGGAGGTGTTCACTGCCTCTGCCCAAAAGGATAGAGGTAGATGAGCATCTGACAACAATGTAGTGACAGATTCAATAAGGGTTCTATTTTTCCTTTCAGCTACCCCATTTTGTTGAGGAATTCTAGGAGCTGAGAAAGTATGTCTGATCCCTTCACTCTGACAGAACTCTTGCATAAGAAGAGAATCAAACTCTGTCCCATGATCACTTCTGATCAGGGCAATGTGAGTATTGAACTCAATCTGTATACATTTGAGAAACTCTGTCAGACACTTAAAGTTATCAGACTTCTTCCTTAGAAAGAACACCCAAGTGAATCTAGAGAAGTCATCTACAATTACTAAAGTGTAGGATTTCCCTCCTAGGCTTTGTACTGTGATGGGTCCAAATAGATCCATGTGTAACAGATACAATATCCTAGGTGAATCACTCTTATTAAGTGACTTAAAAATGTTTTTAGTTTGCTTGCCTAATTGACAAGCCTTGCAGAGTCCTTCCTTCTTGTAGGGGCCAGAAGGTAGTCCTCTAACAAGGTTGTCCTTGGATAGCCTAGCAATAGTTCTAAAGTTTAGGTGTCCTAATCTCTTATGCCATAACACATTTGGTCTACAGACTGAGTTAAACAGGCAAATATCTATATCAGTTGAAAGAAAATCTACTAAGTAGATGTTACCTTTCCTTATACCTGTCAACACAGTTGTGTTGTCCTCTGACTTGATTTTGCATAAGGTTTTGCTGAAGGTCAACTGGTAGCCTTCATCACATAGCTGACTGATGCTGATCAGGTTGTGCTTCAGTCCTTCCACATATGCTACCTTCTTGAAGGTTACTGATCCAATCTGTACTGCACCATATCCCTTAGTTTGTCCAAAGTTGGAATCACCAAAGATAACTTTGGGTCCAATCTTGACTCTGAAGGATGTGAGGTTGTCCTTATTCCCTGTCATGTGCTTAGAGCACCCACTATCCAAATACCATTGCTGGTTAGATGTTGGATAGGTCTTCACCTGCACATAAAACAATTTACTTGTTTTTGACCCAGTTTACCTTGGGCCTAGGTTGATAACCTCTAAATTCAGAAATAAAAGACATCTCTGGCTAACTCTTATATCCTTCAGGATGATATCTCCTTGGAGGTAAAATCCATTCAGTATAAGGGTTGAAGGTTTGGGATGAAGAACCCTTAGGATTCAATTTTGATTTGCCTTTGAAAAAGTTTCCAGAGTTCTGACCTCTGTTCGACGATATTGGAGCTGCGTTCGACGATCGTGGGTCAGATCGTCGAGCTCCGTTCGACGGTCGACTATGACTGAGGTCAGGTATATGAGATCGTCGACCTGCGTTCGACGACTTTGGCTGAGATCGTCGACCTGCGTTCGACGATTTTTCCTGAGATCGTCGAGCTGCGTTCGGCGATCGTCGATCTTCATTCGGCGATCGTCGATCTCCGTTCGACGATTTTTGCTGGGACTTAGTTTTCTGAGGCAGATCAGAATTTTTCCTAGCAACCTCTACAACTCCCTTTCCCTTGCTAGAAATAAACTTGATGGGAGTTGTTAGGACTATAGGTTGGCTGGATGAAGCACCCAAGCCCAGTGTACTGTTGAATCTAGAGTTCACTGTGCTTGTGATGTCCATCAGCTTGATGCTTCTCCCATTAAGGGATTCTTCAAGCTTCTTGGCCTCAGAGAGCTCACTTTTCAGTGTAGCTATCTATTCCCTATAGTTCTCCAACTCCTGAGAGAGTTTGAGGTTTTCTGACTTTAAAACATTTTGTTCAGATAATTGATTTCTGAGAAAGATAATCTCTTTCTCAGACTTTAGCAGGTCTAAACACAGTGTTTTAAATTCAGATTTAAAATCTTCTGAGGTAAAATCAAAAGAACTAATTACCTGGTCTTCTTCAGGTTGAGTTTCTGAGTCTAACTCTGACTCTCCTTCCTCTGAATTGTGCTGTGAGGCATTGATTGCCATCATGCAGAACTCCTTTTCTTCTGCATCATCCTCATCATCACTGGAGCTGGATGAGGCTTCTGACTCCTCTTCAGTCTCACTCCAGGATTCAGCAACAAACCCTTTTCTTGTATGCTTATTCCTGCTTGAAGAAGGTTTGCCACTTCCATTCCTTTTGGGGTCCTTCTCCTTTCTTCTTTCTTTTCTGTCCCTTCTGTCCTTGTTCTTGTTCTCTGGACAGTCAGGAACTATGTGCCCTGGTTTCCTGCAACCAAAACAGATAATGTCTTTGTTATTGCCAGTGAACTTGTCATACCTTGGCTTATCCTGCTCCTTGTATGATCTTCTTCTGAAGTCCTTTCTGGCCATCTTATAGAATCTTTTGACCAACAAGCTGAGAAGTTCATCATTGCCTGTAGCTTTTTCTTCAGGTAGATCTTCAGTTGCCTTGAATGCTATGGTCTTCTCTTTTCTTGTGGCTGGTGAAGCAGCCTTCTGTTCTTCCTCTCTGTTCTTGATGAGTAGCTCATAAGACTTGAGCTTACCCAACAAAGCTTCAGTGGTGATCTCATTTAGACTTCTGGCATCTTTGGTTGGCCAGATTCTTGAATCCCAAGTGCTGGGGAAGCACATTAGGATCTTGTCATTAAGTTCTGTCAGAGAGATCTCTTTGTCTAATGTCCTTAGTTCACTGACAATTAGACTCAGTCTGTTATACATGTCTCCCACTGACTCAGTCTCTCCCTTCTTGAAGTTCTCATATTGGGAGATGAGATGGGATCTTCTGTCCTTTCTCTCGTCAGCTGAGCCTGAGACTATTTCTGAGAGTCTATCCCAGATTTCCTTGGCTGAATTACATTCAGCTACCTTTTGAAAAATGTCATCTGACATTGTCTGGGCTTAGGATGTTCATAGCCTTGGCATCAGCTACTTTCCACTTTTTGATGTCAGCATCTGTTCCTGATGGAGGTGGAACAGCATTTGTACTTGTGCTCTCTGGGGGTCTTGGACACACTGTCAAAACAAAATTAAATATATCTTCGTCAATAGAATTCATGTAGAGTCTAATCCTTGCTTTCCAAAGTGCAAACTTTGACAGATTGCACACTGGAGGTCTGGTGCTAGCATAGTCTTTGTTTTGGGCCATGATTTGTGCAAACAAAATCTAATAATAAAATACAAAAGAAAAACAGATCTAGTGTAGGATCTTGGGGTTCAGGTGTTAGCCTGTACAACCAAACAGATATGGTATGTTTAACCAACCTGGCTCTGATACCAATTGAAAGTGCAACTAGATCTGATATACTCTAGAGGGGGGTGAATAGAGTATATGGTGTTTTAGTACTTTTACAAACTTTTACAACAATTGTTGTAATAAGTGTGAACAGGGAAGCAAATATAAATATAATCACAGAACTAAACTATGCAAAAACTAAGCACAGACAAATCAAGGCCAGAAACAAAAAGTAAACAAGCAGAGCCAGAGGACACAAGGAAATATAGTGGTTCCCCAAACTTGGGTACATCCACTCTTCTACCACCCTAGGTAGGAATCCACTGCAGGATGAGTTGATCAGGTGTCCTGGGCACCAATGAGCTTTTGATAAGGTGCTCAAAAACCAAAGCAGATTTTTTGATCAGGTGTCTTGCCACCAATGAGCTTTTGACAAGGTACTCAAAAACCAGATTCAAACTTTTGAAGGGAGTTTGAGAAACCCTTTACAGAGTGGGGGTGAGAGAGTGATGACAGTCTTCTCTTTCTCAAACAACTGAGAAGACTATGTGGATTGATGTCAAAGCTCCCCCTGAGTCCTTGAGATCTTCAGGAAGAAGAGCTTTGCTGAGGGTGATAGGCCTTCAAAGATAGATCTCCAACAATAGATGATTTCAGCAAGCTGAAATGTTAAGTGTCTGGAGTCTTGAGATGATGTTGGCCTTGAACACTTCTAAAGCTGAAGAGATCTGATGATTTTTGAAAACTTGATCTCTTTGATGAGTGTTCTTCAGAAATCTTTTTGACAGAAGTTTTTGAGAGAGTCTTTGTATTCTGTATTGTGTGTCCTCTTCTTGTTAATCTCTGTATATCATCTGTCTTCATTCAAAAACATTCTGTCTTTTATTCTCTGTGCCAGAATAGAATATTACTCTGTCAAAGATAGCCGTTGGCCTACATTGATTGCATCCTTAATTGCATAATCTCTTCTAGAGGAAAGTCCACAGAATTATTCCTTGAAAAATCCCTTGAAACTTGGTCCAGAAGTAAATGAAAACGGCTAGCAAATCTTCTGAATTAAATGCAGAATAACTTCTAACGATTTGAATTTGAATTCTGGAAGTTATCTGAAGTCGTCGAACTGAGCTCTGCTATCGTCGAGCTGAGCTCAGCGAACTGAAAAACTTAAGCAGCAAAATAATCGTCGATCTGAGCTCAAAGATCGTCGAACTGAGCTCAGAGATAAGGATCCAAAGCAGAGTCAAAATCGTCGAACTGAGCTCACCGATCGTTGAATGGAGTTCGACGATATTCTGAAGTTGAGCTCAGCGATCGTCGAATGGAGTTCGACGATCTGTCGAAGTTGAGCTAGACGATCGTCGACCGGAGTTCGACGAATCGTCGTGCGGAGCTCGACGATCAGACTTATCTCCAGACAGAAAAACTTGGTCTTCAGGGCAGCTTCCAATCCTAGACTTCTAACCCTTAGACTCAATTCTAATTGACCTATTAAGCTATACAGAAGGTCAAACACAGATTCCTAGAGACATAGTGATCCTGACCCAAATTAGTAATAGGGTGTTCCAACAGATGGGGCTTTGGACAGATACTCCGTGGGAGCCGGAGTCGTGCTGGTGAGCCCCCAGGGAACCAGGATCGAGCAAGCAGTCGAGATCCTCTTCCCCGTTACAAATAATCAGACGGAGTACAAAGCCATGGTGGTTGGCTTGCATCTCTCCAAGGAGTTGGCAATTCGAGATATCAGGGCCTTCACCGACTCGATCGTAGTCGCGTCTCAGATCAAAGGCGAGTTTAAGGTGAATGATCTGATTCTGCAGAGATACTTAATCAAAGTGAAAGGTCTGATCGGGGGGTTTCAATCTTTCTTCGTCGAGTATGTACCCCGAGAATAGAATTCAGAAGCGGACTACCTTGCCAAGTACGGTCCCTAGGCTGGGGGTACCGTGACTGAACTGTTCCGACCATCCATCAAAGAGGGGGAGATGATGGAGATTGAGCAAAAGACATGTTGGATCCCTAGTTGGATTTGGGCTAAGTTCACTAAATTAAGATGTTTGACCCAACATGTATAGCTAAGGTCATGTTTGTGTCCTAGAGTCTATGTCATGTTCTTAGAGTCAACACTGCATGGACCAGCCATCAACAGACTGCAAAAGACTCAAGACTTAGAGAAATTTCAAAGACTCAGAAAATGAGTTCGACGTTCGTCGAACTCAGGTCAACGATAGTCGTGCTCAGCTCGACGAACTCAGAGAAAATTCTCTGAGCTGAGCTCGACGAACTTGGTTCTCAGGTCAACAATCTCTGGACACTATACTTCAACATTCCAAGTCCATAATTCTTCTCACTGAACTCCAGTCGACGAAGTTATAATATCAGCTCGACGAACTTGGATCTTAGGTCGACGATTTCTGGATCATCTACTTCAACATTTTAAGACCAGAAACACTTAAATATTCTAACTCCAGAATCATACTTCAGTCGACGAATTCATGTTCTCAGTTCGACGAACTTGGACCACAACATTGACAAGTTTTATCAAGTAGCAGTTAGCTGAACACTAGTCGACGAATTCAGAATCTCAGCTCGACGATCTTGATGCACAGAGTTGGCAAGGTTCCAGAGAAAACAGTTGTATGTTCTCAGGTCGACGATCTTGGATCTCAGTTCGACGAACAACTGTTATCAGGTCGACGAACGTGATTTCTCTGCTCGACGAACTCTGGACCCAGGTCGACGAATTCTGCTCTTCACTCGACGATTTTTGTGTTGTTTCAGACAAGGACTTTTCCTCTCCTCTGTCTCTTAGTTTATTGCGATAATTCCTGAGTAATCAATGCTTGACATTCTCTGAATATTACCGTTAGACGCAACATTGATTATGGACTTCATTAGGATTATTGTTTGCCGTTTTTCAATGGGACAGTGGGGGAAATCAATCAATGCAAATATTCTCCAGGCCGTCAGCATTGAATGAAGGAAAAAATTCAAAATTCATAAGGAAGATTTCATGGAAAATATAAAAAGGATTTTTTCCTCTTTCTTCCAAAAAGAGAGTGCATAGGGCTTTTCTTCTTCCTTCTCGTCTGAACACAGAGAACAACATACATATGACAATAACACAGAAAAGATACAAGAAGCCCTAGCCCTTGACCAGATAAATCACAGCAAGCTGAAGAAGAAGAAGAACATACATTCAAATCAAGAGTTTTCTTCCTTCTTAATCTCAGGATTCTTCAAAGGACAACAAACACTCTACCTATCAAGAAGCTCTTGGATACCTGCTGGTCAAGGCTGAAATATTGAAGACTTACTCACCCTGCAGTAAGGCTCAAATCTTCCTGAGTTCAATATCTTAGGGAGAGCTTTTGCTAACATCATATATCCACTAAGTCTTCTCAGTTGTATTTTGAGAAAGAGAAGACATAATCACTATCTCATCCCCCACTGTAAAAAGGGTTCTTTAACTCACTTCAAAAGTTATTCTTGATTGCAAGTATCCTGATCAAAAGACTTGGGTTGGTTTTTGAGCACCTGATCAAAAGCTCATTGGTGGCAGTCACCTGATCAAAAACCTACTAGTGGATTCCTACCAGGGTGATAGAAGAGTGGATGTACCCAAGTTGGGGAACCACTATAAAATTCTTGTGTTGTCTGGTTGCACTTTTTCTTTTGTTCTTGTTGTGGCTGTGCTAGCTAGGTTGCTGTGTTTGTGATATTTGGTTTTGCTGTGCATGTGATAGTGCTAGATTAATTTATCTTAGGTCTGCTTTTATTTACATCAAAAAAAAGTTTTTAAGTTTTCAAGATACTCTATTCACCCCCCCTCTAGAGTATTTCAGATCTAACCCTTACTTTCAATTGGTATCAGAGCAAGGTTCCTTTGGTTGTACAAGTTAACCCTTGAACCAAAAGATCCTGTGTTAGATCTGACTTTTACTTCTATTAAGTTTATATTCACAGTATGACACAGAACAAATACTATGCAAGCATCAAACCTCCAGTGTGCAACCTAAATAAGTTTGCCATCTGGAAGGCAAGAATAAAATTATATATGAATTCTATTGATGATGACATATACAACTCTATTTTGACAGGTCCTCCTCAAGCAACTGCTTCTACATCTACAGCAGCTTCAAGCACTAATGCAGTTACACCACCTGAGTGGACTGAAGCACGAAAGAAAGCCAAGATTGTTGATGCCAAGGACATGAACATTCTGGCCCAAACAATGTCAGATGACATTTTCCAAAGAGTGGCTGAATACACATCAGCTAAGGACATTTGGGACTCTCTCAACCAAATGGTAGCTGGATTAGCTGATGAGAGGAAAGATAAAAGATCCAATCTCATATCCCAATATGAGAACTTCAAGAAGGAGGAAGCAGAATCTGTTGCAGATATGTACAACAGGCTGAGCTCAATCATCAATGAGCTGTCGACCTTGGATAAGGACATCACCATCACTAAGGTGAATGATAAAATCCTTATGTGCTTTCCAAGCTCATGGGATTCAAGGATCTGGCCAATCAAGGAGGCCAGCTTAAATGAGATTTCCATTGAATCTCTTTTGGGAAAGCTCAAGTCCTATGAGCAACTCATTAAATACAGAGAAGCAGCAGAGCAAAGTACACCTCCACCAGCATGGAAGGAACACAACCTGGCATTCAAGGTTGTTGAAGAATCTAAAGCCTCAACAGTCAATGAAGAGCTAATGAGTCTTCTTGCCAAAAGATTTTAAAAAATGACAAGGAAAAACTTCAGGAGAAAGTCATCCAGGCAGGATGACAAGCCAAGGTATGACAAAACTCATACTAAAGAGGTAGTTTGTTTTGGCTGCAGGAAACCTGGACACTTCATCTCGGAGTGTCCAGAGAATCAAAAGAAAGAAAAAGAAGAGAGAAGGATTCAAGAAGACAGCAAAGCAGCAGACCTTCCTCCAGTAAATATAAAAAGAAAGAGAAATTCTTTGTAGCTGAATCATGGAGTGAAACTGAAGATGAATCCACATCCTCCAGCTCCAGTGAAGAATAAGAAGAGACAAGAGCTAAGGAAGTCTGCCTCATGGACATTGATGCTTCTAGAATTCAATCAGATGAAGAAGAATCTGACAATGAAGAAGCTTCTGAATCAGAAGCTGATCAGGTATTGTCCTCATTTGACTATAATTCTGATAATTTCAAAATTGAATTTAAGACTATGTGTATTAACTTAATAAATTCTAAAAAGGAAATCAAAATACTTAGGGAAAAAGTAGCTAATCAAGAAACTCTGATTGTTGAAAACACCAAGTTAAAAGAAAAACTTACACTAGCTAATGAACAAATTATTGCTTTAAAAACTAAATTATGTGAGGCCAAACAACTTGAGGAATCTCTCAATGGGAGAAGTCTTAAGCTGATGGACATCAAAAGCACAGTCAATACCAGACTGAATGACAAACTAGACTTGGGTGCATCATCAAGTTTGCCCCTCATTCTCAAGAAGAACATATTATCAACCCCCATCATATTTGTTACAACTAAGGGTAAAGAAGTAATGAACAACAACCAAACCACTGAAGAAGTAACTAACTTTAAAAATCATAATAACAAAAACCAGAAAACCATATATAAAAATAAAGTTCAGCAGATTTCGTCGAACTCAGATCGATGAAATGTGGCCAGTTTGTCGAACTCAAGTCGACGAACGCTGAACGCAAATCTATATAATAATCATTCGTCTTACTGCGATCGACGAACTGTGTATGGTTTGTCAAGCAGAGATCGACGAACTTGGGGCACAGAAAATGAACATGTTCATTCTCTGAGCAGAGATCGACGATCTCATCCCGTTTCGTCGAACTCTGGTCGACGAACTCACAACATTTTGTCGAACCCAGAAAGACTTAATAAAAGTCATAACTTTAACAGCAACTCTAATAAATGTAGGAAACCTTTTAATCCAGTGACTGATTGGATAATTTCTCCTAGAAGATATCACCCCTTAGGCTACAAATCATAACCTGAATTTTTTGTGATATCATGCTTTTCTTATCAACAATATAAATGACCCAATATAACCTGGGTCAAGAACAACTAACTGTTTTCATTACAGAAAAAGAGCTGTTTAGCTGTTAATCAACAATAGTATCTGGACAGTAGTTGCTCCAAGCATATGGCTGGCAGCAAGGATAACTTAAACAACTACAAGTCCAAGCTGGGACCAAAGGTTATCTTTGGTGATTCAAATTGAGGCCAGTCAGAAGGGTTTGGAGAAGTAAAGATTGGAGCAATTACTTTCAAGAAAGTGACATATGTAAGTGGACTCAAGCATAACCTCATCTTCATAAGCCAATTATGTGATGAATGTTATCAGGTACACTTCAACTCAAAATCCTGTATTATTTCTAATAAAGAAAAATAAAAAGTTTTAATTGGAAATAGACAAGGAAACATATACTTAGTTGATTTTCATTCTGCACCTTCAGACATTTGTCTACTTAATTTAGTTAGCAATCAAAATGAATTATGACATAAAAGACTAGAACATGTAAACATGAAAAATATTGCTAGGCTATCTAAAGACAGCCTTGTAAGAGGCTTACCTTCTGGTCCCTACAAGAAGGAAGGCCTTTGTAGGGCTTGTCAACTAGACAAGCAAACTAAATCTAGCTTTAAGTCAGTTAATAAAAGAGATTCACTTAGGATTTTTTACTTACTACACATGAACCTATTTGGACCTATTGTTGTACAAAGCCTAGGAGGGAAATCCTATACTGTAGTCATTGTAGATGACTTCTCAAAATTCACTTGGGTGTTCTTTCTGAGATCAAAGTCAGATACCTTTAAAGTTCTTACAGATTTCTCAGGACCATACAGATTGAGTACTCTACTCATGTTGCATTGATCAAAAGTGATTATGGTACAGAGTTTGAGTCTCTTCTTATGCATGAGTTCTGTGAGAAGGAAGGTATCTAACACTGCTTTTCAGCTCCTAGAACTCCCCAACAAAATGGAGTAGCTGAAAGGAAGAATAGAACCTTAATTGAAGCTGCAAACACATTACTTGCAGATGCTTACATGCCCCTATCTTTTTGGGCAGAGGCTGTAAGCACAACAAATTATGTACTGAACAGAAGTTTGATACATAAATTTAAGAATAAGACTGCATATGAATTACTTAAAGGGAAGAAACCTAAAATCACTTACTTTAAAGTATTTGAATGTGTATGTTATATATATAATAATAACAAAAAATATATTAGAAAGTTTGAAGCTAAGACTGAAGAGAGAATTTTTCTAGGATATTCCCAAGTAAGCAAAGCTTATAGGGTGTTTAACAAATCTACTTTAAAAATTGAAGAATCAATTCATGTTACTTTTGATGAAACTAACATGTCTTACAAGGAGAAAGAGATTTCTATCAATAACACCTTACAGGTACCTCACTTGTGTGAGAAAATGGGTGAGTTGAACCTTCCACAAGAAGTTATATCACCTCCTACTCCACAAGTTATTTAAGCCAGTGGAGATGAATCTTTGGAAGATGTTGAACCTCATTCAACAACAAACATAATTCCACAAGAGGAATTAATTCTAAATGTTATTGCTGAACCAACTCCACCCACTGACGTTGTCACACTAAGGGATCACCCTAGATCCCAAGTGATTGGAAACATAACAGTAGGTGTATAGACAATGCATCAACTCAACCAAGATGTGATGCATGTATGTTTTCTCTCTCAAGTTGAACCTCAATCCATAAAAGATGTTGAGCAAAATCCCCACTAGATCATTGCAATATAAGAGAAACTCAATCAATTTGAGAGATGTAGAGTTTGGGATTTAGTTCCAAGACCCAAAGACTACTCAGTCTTTGGAACTAAATGGGTATACAAAAACAAACAAGATGCCCATTGTGTAATTGTGAGGAATAAGGCTAGGCTTGTTGCTCAAGGATATAGACAAGAAGAAGGTATCGACTATGATCAAACCTTTGCACTAGTTACAAAGGTTGAAGCAATCAGAATCTTCTTTGCCTATGCTGCATACAAAAAGTTCAAAGTTTATCAGATTGATGTAAAGAGTGACTTCCTGAATGTAGTATTAAAAGAAGAGATTTATTTTGAACAACCTCCAGGTTTTGGCTCTCCAACTCATCACTCATATGTTTTTAGATTGCATAAAGCTCTTTATGATTTAAAGCAAGCTCCAAGAGCATGATATGAGACCTTAACTAGCTTTTTGATAGAGCATAAATTCACTAGATGCATAGTAGATAAAACAATGTTCACTAGACACCATAAGGATCAAACTTTGTTAGTACAAATATATGTAGATGACATTATATTCGGGTCTACTGATTCCAAGCTATGCAAGAGGTTTTCTGACCTCATGCATTCTAAGTTTGAAATGAGTAGCATGGGTGAGCTCTCATACTTCCTTGGTCTCTAAGTGAAGCAGCTACCTGATGACATCTTCATCTCCCAGGCTAAATATGCTAAAGAGCTTCTTAAAAAGTTTGGGATGGCTGATGCCTCAGCAAAGAAAATACCTATGACTACTAATGTTGTAATAGACACTGATGAACATGGGAAACCAGTTGATCAGAAACTATATAGCGACATTGTTGGGTCCCTATTATATCTTACAGTTATCAGACCTGATATAATGTTTGCTACATGTCTTTGTGATAGGTTCCAAGTGAATCCTACAGAATTTCACCTATTTTTTCTAAAAAGAATTTTGAGATATATAAAGAGTTGTCCTAGTCTAGGCCTTTGGTATCCTACTGAGTCAGAATTTGATTTAACTAGATATTCAGATGCTGACTTTGCTGGATGCAGGGTAGATAGCAAAAGTACCACAGGAACTTGCCAGTTCCTAGGTATGGGATTAATGTCTTGGTTCTACAAGAAACAATCATCTGTGTCCACATTAACTGCTTAAGTAGAATACATTGCAGCTGACAGTTACTGTTTTCAGATGTTGTGGATTTAAAACCAACTCCTAGATTATGGTTTCAACTTAAATAATTCAACTCTACTATGTGATAACACAAGTGTTATATCCATAACACAGAATCCAGTCCATCACAGTAGGACTAAGCATATAGATATTAGACATCATTTCATTAGAGAGTGTGCAGACAAAAATAAAATCAAACTTGTCTATATCTACACTGATCTACAAAGAGCAGATATTTTCACCAAACCCTTGGATGGAAGAAATCACTTGTTCTTTATAAATCAGCTGGGCATGATCAATGGAGAAGCCTTGATTTAACTTTTGTCTGCACTCGACGAATTTTTCAAAGTTCGTCGAACGAAGCTCGACTAACTAGGAAAAGTTCTTGAGATATTCGTCGAACGGAGATCGACGAACTCTCTGTGAGTGAAGTTGTTTTCGTCGAACGAAGATCGACAAATTTGCTTCAAAAAACTTTCGTCGAACGACGCTCGTCGAAATGTTTTCACATCTTCAGACTGAGCTCGTCGAATTATTTAACTACAAATTATTTCGTCGATCTCAGATCGAAGAATTATTTATTTTTCGTGGAACAGAGTTTGTCGATTCATATTCCGAAAAATCCTATATCTAGGTTTTCTTCGACCTTCGTCTCGCGCTTTCTGTTCCCTTGCACTTGATCTTCATTTTTTTCTTGCACGTGAACTAATGACGATTCCAGCGGGCAGTCTTGCAGCGATGAAATTCGATACAGGATTTGATGTAGACTTTGAATCATTTTAAAACTCAGACCCAATATTCCTGGACATTCTGAAACTGCTTGAAGATTAGCAGTTGAAGAATCTGATGTCCACCAGGATCAAGATAGCTGACGCTGAGATCAAAGAGTGGGTCTACACTGCTTCCACCACCGATGAGAACACCATGACAGGGACAATATCGAGTAATATAGTTTCTCTCACCCCTGCCGTGCTGACTGAAATTTTTGGATTAAACAATGGTACAGAAGAATTAGAGATTGAAAATGAAGAGTTTGATGAGATGCTGAGTATGATGGGTTATTCTGGAGAAACCCCTAATAAACTGCTGAAGAAACACCTCTCTGCTGAATACAAATTTATAGCAGATATTGTGGGGAAAGAACTGCTGGGCAAACACACTGCCCATGATTATATCACCAGACACCAATTCCTGGTAATGTGTGTTGTGGTGAACAAGAAACCAGTGAACTGGGCTCTGATTATGTTTGAATTAATCAAGAAAAAGAACACCTAGAAAGAGGTTTGTTTTCGAAGAATTTTGGGAATCTTCCTGAAGGAAAAGACTACTGAATCCCTGATTACCCCGACCATATTCATAAATGCCTCCAAAAGGCTCACCTGTGCCCTCTTTGGCAGGTGGGAGAGGAACATAACCAAGCCCTCCAAGGCTTCTTCCTCTTCCTCAATGCCTTCTGAGAGCACCAGGGCTGATCCAGCCACTTCCCAACCTGCTGAAGCTATGCCTCCTCCACCTCCCTCACCTCCAGCCATCCAAACTCAACCTCAGCTGGCACACCAACTCCCCTCCCAATTTCCCCTCACAGTCCCTACTCCCACACCTTCATCCTCCCCAATACATACATCCTCAACTCATATTCACTTTCATACCTCACCTCCCTCCCAATATAGTACACACATTCCCTCAACCACTCGTACTCCCTCTCCCCATGGTACGCCAACTACCTCCCCACCTTCCTCTCCCTTACCCCACCATCTGGCCAACATCCCATCCTTCACTCTGCCCACATCTCCTCTTCATACTTCTTCCTCTCCAGCTGCTCAAATGATAGATGCTTTACCTTCGCCTTCACTAACATCTTCCTTCCCTCCCTCTATTTCCACTGACACACCCACTACATTCCTCCCTCTGGACTCCTCCCTCATTCCACCTCTCATTGCACTTCTCACTCCCCTTCTCAAAACTCTTATAGCAGAGGCTATTCACCTCTTGCTTCCTCCATATCCTCTCTTGCTGCTCACATATCTGCTCTCTCTGCTCCTCCATCTTCAGTATGGGGCCTGGCTCCAGTTACCACTGAAACCAGGCATGGGGAGATGCTCTATGAAGAAGTAGCAGCAGAAGTAGCAGCAGAAGTAGCAACAGCAGAAACAGAAGCAACAGAAAAAGAAGCAGCAGAAAAAGAAACAGCAGAAGCAGAAGTAACAGCAGATGCTGATGATTTAATTGATTTCATTAATTTTATTGAGTCTGATATGGACCTGGATGAGCAAGTCCCAGAGTAAATAAACACTGCTGGTGATTTTATGATAAATCCCACAGTTGATCTTTTAAATTTGTTGACAGTTTTTAATACAGTTTATTTGAGTGAACTTCCAGAGTATAGTACAAAGCCATCTTTGGCTATAGTCCCTTATACATATCCCATAAGCCCCAAGGTTGCCAAGCAACTAAATGCCAGTTTTGCTATAACAAAGGTTCCAGCCATTCCATCTCCACCAAAAGATGCTCCCCTCATTACTTCATCTCCACCCAGAGCTGATCCCCTCACTTTTGCATCCCCTCCTGCTCCAACTTTTATCATGGATGATTCCCCAATGCACGATCTAGATGAACTGATCATGGCTGACATAGAAGAAGAAAGTAAATCAGTTGTTGAAAGCACTGATATGCACAGCTCTCTTGCTCCAGCTCTAGCTCCTCCTTCAGTTCTTTCTTCAGCTCCTACTCAGGCTGAAAAGCTCATTGATAAATCTGTACTAAAAGCTATTGATGCTTTGTATGATGCTCCTCAAAACTTTGATGATGAGGATGATGAAGAAGAGAACTCTGATGATGAGCCTAGGAAAAATAAAGTCTCCAAGAAAAGAAAGGCTCCTCCACCTCCTGCCCCAAAACCAAATCCAGCAAATGACACTACATATTATATACTGCAGAAAATCACACCTTATAAGGTCATGCCAGCATGGATGTGGCTGTCCAAGAACCAACAAAAATAAAGAAATAAAAGCAGGAAGTACTCCCCTTCTCCTCGGAGATATAGAAAGGACCCTCCTCCTCCACCTGCTGCTGGTGCTTCAAGTTCTTCAACTCAGAGGACTACCCAGTTTCAAACCTATCAGAGACATCAGGGTAGGTCCTGTTCTTCTTCAGGAAGCAGCCAGCAGAAGCACACATGTGTAGGAGTGTAGGTCCTCCTCTTCTAAGCGGTTACAAGTAGGCGAGGTGGTGTCCCCCACACCATCACCCTCGAATAGCTCCAGGGTCTCGAAGTTCGCCAAGGTGACCTCTGGTTCAAAGTCGTCGATGATGTCGTGGAACTCCTTGATGGAGCACACGTGTAGGAGTGTAGGGTTGGAAGATCGGCGTCTATCAGCGGGCTGCAGCTCTGGTCGAGGTGTTGTCCCCCACACCATCACCCTCGAATAGCTCCAGGGTCTCGAAGTTCGCCAAGGTGACCTCTGGTTCAAAGTCGTCGATGATGTCGTGGAACTCCTTGATGGAGCACACGTGTAGGAGTGTAGGGTTGGAAGATCGGCGTCTATCGGCGGGCTGCAGCTCTGGTCGCGAACGAACGAAAACAGGCGAGTGGAACAAACAGAGGAAGCGGCGCAGCACGGACAGTGGCCTGTGGCAGCTGGATCTGCACGTGGGAGCAACGAATCGACGTTGTAGGATGGACGCTATGGATTGGAAGCTGCAATGCCAAATCGGTCTGTGGCGGAAATCACGAATACGCACCGATTGACGGAACAACAGGTGTGGACGCGCACAAACACGAACACCGGCGGCAAGATGGCGTGTAGTGAGGCAGGTCAGACCAAATTGATACGATGTCGGAGAGAAATCCGACGAGAGTAAGGGCCGGCGGAGGTGAGGAAGAAGAAAGAGGTTAAGGTTGAGAGGAAATTCTTAGAGAGCAATCCTAATTTGCATTCATCCAAGCATAATCCAGAAAGAAGTACAACTCCACCTCTTATAGATGCAGGGTGTGACATAATAAGAAACAATAACATAAAAGTAAATTAATAAACGCGTACAACCAAATAAGAAATAACAGTATATGAAATAAATAAAAACGTGAGGCTGGAGCCGCGTCTTCGGTCTCTCCTCCCGCGGACGGAGCCGTCATGTCTTCCTCCGCGTTTAGACTGGTCACGACGTCTCGTCATCGTAACATTATGGCTATGATTGCCATTTTCCGCAGTGAACAGTAGACCACCATTGATCTCCAGGAAGAGCCTAATTTATTAAAATTACTGGTCTCTCTTTGCTACTTTGAGAAGAAACCACCATTTAGATTACGAATGTACTAAAAACTTTTGCAGCGCAAATGCAGAAGAAAATGGAATGATTCAGTCCATCCGTAAACACAGCCACATCACATGTGTACAACCAAACTAGCAGGTGAAGGAACCCCTACTTAAGTCATTCCTACAAACAAAACAATCATGTGATTCCACACAATTTCATTTTGCATCAGTAACTGGTATTATTCCTTCTATTCTATAACACTACATTGAGCGTGATCTTCCGAGTCGAAAACCGAAGAAGCCATGCTCTGCAACAGACTCACAATCTCTGCTGTATCATCCAGATAGTACTTGGCCTTGCTTGGTTTCTGCCCCACGGTGCACGCAAACACCTCCGCCTTTTCGCTCAAAGACGAACCAGCCACTGCATTGCTTAAAACCTCAAACATTTGCTCGTCGGATCGATCATCTCCCACGCAGAGAACAAAATCGGGCACGAGTTCCTTTCCCTTCATAGCAGAAAGCATCCTCTCCGCCACCAACCCCTTGCTCACACCCTGCATACGACGAATTCATTCACGGTTAGCCATTATTGTCTCTTTCAGGGTTCAAAAAAGAAGAAGATTGCCAATTAATGAGGCAAAAAAAAACCTGTGGCTTGACTTCAATTTTATGAGGGCCCGCCTTGACAGAGACGGGCTCGTTGGCAAGGGCACTCTCCAGATGACTGAGAAGCTCCTTTGCTTGGCAGGATCCGAAATCCGGGTCAGCATCCTTGTAAGACCAGACAATGGATGTTTCCTTGTCTTCAATGGTGGAACCATCGGTTGTTTCAGTATAAAGCTTCATCACAGGCTCTGCTATCTGTTTCCAGACACATTCAGTGTACTGCACGCATGTCTCCCACTCTGCATATTTCTTCAACCTAAACACCATACATTTCTCACATGCAGTAACTCCGAATCAACACTAGCAGAAGCAGAGTAAGAATGCCATACCTGATGAAACACCCATGCTCTGCGGCCATTGCCAGATTCTCACAGTCGCGGAACCAGTCGCTCAAAGTGCTACGGCTTTTTGCGCTCACCAGGTAGACGGTGTTGTTGCTGTCATCGCACAGGCTGTTCAGTATCTCCACCAAATTCGAGCTCGGGCGCTTATCGATGTTTGAATGCGGCATCAGGGCGCCATCATAATCCAGCAACACGGCTCTTGTTTTCGCGCTCCCGTAGGCCGAGAGAATACGCTGCATCGACAGCTTCTTGAAGGCTCTATCAAGAGCGATGATGCGGAATCCCAGGCCGAACCCGATTCCCCAGCACCTCTTGGTGGAGTGACCCTTGCAGGACCTTTCGAGATCTTGCAGAAAGCTGCGAGCCCAGTAGCTAACATCGTGGGTGCTCACATACCTGTAATGCTTCTCGTGCCTGAGCTGCTTCTCAGCCTTAGGCATTTCCAGTGCTGAATCCATGGCATCTGCCACCGCCTCGATGTCCCACGGGTTTACCCTTATAGCCCCGCTCAGTGACGGCGAGCACCCCATGAACTCGGAGAGCACCAGCATGCTCTTCTTACGCGATCCTGGGAGCAGACCCAGAACTGCATCTAAATTCTCATTCCCCTGTCTTGCGACGACATACTCGTATGGAATCAGATTCATGCCATCCCTGACCGCAGTGATTAAACAGCAATCCGCCACAACGTAATAAGCCATTCTCTCGTGGAAAGAAAGGGGCTTGTCGACGAGGAGGACCGGCGTGTAATCCGGATTGCCATAGGATTCGTTGATCCTCTTCACCATGGCCAATGTCTCCGCCTGCACCTCATTCACATCCTTACCGCTGCCGCGTGCGGGATTCACAATCTGAACGAGGACGGCTTTGCCTCGCCATTTCGAGTGTGAGGCGAGGAGCTGTTCCATGGCGAGAAGCTTGAGGCTGATTCCCTTGAATATGTCTACGTCGTCCACACCGAGAAACATTGTTCTGTCAGCAAACCGCTCCACAATTCCGGCGATTTTAAGCTCTGTTTCGGGTAGAGTTAAGACCCTCTGAAGACGACCGAGGTGGATGCCGACGGGGAGGATCTTGATGTTGACGTTGCGGCCATAATAGTTGAGCTCGATGTAACCGCGGTGGGACTGGTAGGTGAGGCCGAGCATTCGGCTGCAGCATGAGAGGAAATGGCGGGCGTAGTCGAAGGTGTGGAAGCCGATGAGGTCGGCGTTGAGGAGGGAGCGGAGAATCTCCACCCGGACGGGAAGGGTGCGGTAGATCTCCGAGGAAGGGAATGGAGAGTGCAGGAAGAATCCGAGCTTTACACTGTTGAAGCGTTTTCTGAGGAATGTGGGGAGGACCATGAGATGGTAATCGTGGAGCCAAACAGAGTCGTGTTCAGGGCTGATGACTTCCAGAATTTTGTCGGCGAAGAGCTTGTTGACGGAGACGTAGGCTTGCCAGAGAGAGCGGTCGAAGCGGGAGGCGAGGTCCGGGGACAGGGGGAGGAGGTAGTGGAAGAGAGGCCATAGGTGGCGCTTGCAGAAGCCTAGGTAGAATCGGGATCGGAGGTCGCCGGGGAGGAAGAGGGGGAGGCAATGGAAGGAGTCGAGGAGGACCTGCGAGACCTCGTCGTGGTCGGAAGGGGGAATGATTTCTTCGCGTAGGCAGCCGACGAATATGACCTCGGAAGACGGGAGGGAGTCTCGGAGTTGGAGGAGGAGGGAGTCGTGGTCTAAGGAGAAGAGCCAGCCAGAGCCTTCAGGACGGCGCCGTGCGCGGAGGGGGAGGTGATTGGCGACGATGATGGTGCGGGGGCGACGACGCGGGGAGGTGGAGGCGGATGAGCTGGAGGAAGAAGAGGAGGAGAAGGGGTCGGAGTCGGAGTCCCAGAGATTGGAGGGGGGGAGGAGGCGAGGAGTGAGGATGCCGGAACGGCCCACGGGAGGCGGATCGCCGGAAGCAATCTCGAGGAAGTTGGTGCACGACATCGAAGGCATCGATCGTCCAGTGACGACAATGGCTTCCAGCTTTCTCCAAGGAAAGGGGGATGGAAAATATTAGCTTTTTATTTAAAATTTACTCTCTTTTACTTATTATTTTACCGAAAATCTGGATAATCGAAAGCGTAAAGTACTGAAATGGAAATGAAGCCACCACTGTTAGTAACATGTTGTAGACATGAAAATGAAGGAAAAGAGCAGAGCAGTAGTAAGTAGTTGGAATGGAAGACGATGATTCGGAAGAAGAGAAAAAAGAAGGAAAATGTTACCTCTGCTCTGGAACGCTGTAAAGAGAAGAGCAAGGGGGGAGAGAGAGAGAGGGAGAGGCGAGAGGGAGAGGCGAGTTCCTGGAAATGTGGGATAGAGATTACGGAGGTTTTATAGGGACAGAGGAAGCTAGAAGCCGAAATATCTACTTCAGATGAGCAGTTCGGGTGCTGATAGATTCACTCCCTAAAATGCTATTAATCGCACCTCCTCCGAAATGGCGATGACATGCCGCGATGGTGTGGGAACTGGGAAGTAATTTCCTTTCGGAATGAAAGCCCTCCTTAATCCTCATCTCATTCTGACAACTAAAATTATTATTTTATTTTAATTTTTATTATTTCTATTATTATACTAAATTTGAATTTGATTATTGGTTGTCTGGTGCGCTTACCCACTAATCAAAACAGTAAAAAATAATATGATAAGTGTTGTTGCCTGCTTTGTTTTTATGGCACAGTTGCGGTTATCATGAACTGTAATTCATGGACTCCCTACCTTACCTTAGAAATTTCATTCAATTTTATGTTCAAAACAAATTAGTTTTTTTTATGGCAGCTGTAATAATTGTCATATCAAACATACATTCTTTGGCAATAGCATTTTCGTCCAAAACCTATCAGAGCAAAAAATATCGCATCAAATGAATCCTTAATCAATGAGAGTCGCATTATAATATTGGTTATAGATCTCAAATACAAATAACAAATATGATCTCTCTTTTTATCATATCACAATCTCATATTCAATTAAAATATACAAGTATCATATGGATATCTCAAATACAAATATAATATCTCAGATATTATAGATATCGTATTTACTTAGATATCAAAGTTGATGTCAAAAATGTGAGATAAAAAAGAAGTGTCTCTGTCATCATTCTATGTATTCTGAACAGTGAGATATGTAACCTAGGATCAGACTTAGTCTCTGTTTGACGTTCCGACGGAGTGCTGTTCCGGCGGGAACGATACGGAGAAAATTGTTCGGGATGCTCTTTGCAAGCTCCGGGCGAGACCAACCGGCTTAAAAGGGTGCCATCCCGCCTTTTTGATGCTGGTGGGAAGAGCACTAGTCGACCGTTTAGAACGGTAGTTTTTGTTAATAATTAGTTACGTTTTTTCTAATTAAAGTTTTATTTCAGTTTTTTCTTTGGGAGAGAATAAAGTCCACTGTTTCGGATTTCTAATTAAAGCATTTGGCTGTTTCGTTTTTTTGTTTCCGTTGCATTTTTTTCTGCCTATATATGTAATGCAAGTTTTTGTATTGAGAGATATCAAGTATCAAAGAATATCAAAAAGCTTTCTTCCCATTATTTTTCTCTGTCATGTGTTTGGTTTTGAGTTTGTTCTAACATTTGGTATCAGAGCTAGACATCGCCGCCACAGACCATCGTTCTCGGGAGGAGATCGATGACGACATCTTTGAGAAACGATGTGCTCAAATACCCGGTGCTCACGAGGAGCAACTATGGCGTTTGGGCTATCCGAATGAGGGGGATCCTCGATGTTCAAGATGCGTTGGAGGCGGTGGAACCAATCGATCCAACGGCGAAAGTGGATGCGAAAAAGAACAAAATAGCTTTTTCAGCCATCCAACAAGCACTTCCAGATGACGTTCTCCAGATGGTTGCGGAGAAGAAAACTGCGAAGGAGGTATGGGACATGCTTAGGATCATGTACCAAGGCGCGGACCGCGTCAGGGATGCAAAGATCCAAACTCTGCAAACGGAGTTTGAGATGCTTCGCATGAAGGAGACGGATTCAATAGATGATTTCACAATGAAGCTTACCACAAACATCAACATGCAAAGGGCGTTGGGAGGAAAGGTAGCGGAGGTTGCGGTTGTGAAGAAATTCTTGCGATCCGTCCCATCGAAGTTCGCCCAGATTGCTTCGACGATAGAGCAATTTGGCGACTTCACGACGATGACCGTGGAGGAGGTTGTCGGCCGTCTCAAGACTCATGAAGAGCGTGTTGGTGGGGCTACCAACAAAGACGAGGAAAAACTCCTCTTGATGATGAGAGAGTTTATGGCTCGTGACAAGAAGCCATATAATGGTGGAGGACACCAAACCGGAGGCCGTGGAGGCCGCGGCCGTGGACGAGGGAGCGGCGGACAACATCGTAACAACGATCGACGCGAAGGTCAAGATCGCAACGACGGTGTTAAAAATAAGTCAAAAATTGAGTGCTTCTATTGCCACAAGATGGGCCACTATGCCTCGGAGTGCCGCTCGAAGAAGAAGGACAACGAGGAGAAAGCGCACATGGCCGAAGCCTTCGAGGATATTGAACCGGCTCTTTTATTGGCGGAGGGCGAAGAAGATCACCCGAAAATGGTATGTTCTAATTTTCTCCTTAATGAAGAAAATGTACAACCGGGCATTTTTCCCGGCGACGTGGAGAAATCGAATTGGTACCTTGATACGGGGGCTAGCAACCATATGACGGGTTGCAAGGATTTCTTTTCCTCGCTAGATGAGACGGTGAGAGGCAAGGTGAAGTTTGGCGATGGCTGCTCGGTGGAGATATGTGGTCGGGGAGCAGTCTTCCTCAAAGACAAAAAGGAGCAGCACAAAGTTTTTACCAACGTCTACTACATCCCGAAACTCCGCACAAACATTGCGAGTTTGAGACAATTGGAGGAGAACGGATGCAAGATCGTCATGGAGGACGGATTCTTGTGTCTATTCGATCAAGAGAGGCGTCTCTTGGCGAAGGTGGAGAGGTCCAAGAATCGTCTCTACATCCTAAACATGAAGACGGATTCTCCGGTGGCCTTGCTAGCGGAACAATACAAAGATGAGGCGTGGCTATGGCACGCTAGATGGGGACATCTCAACTTTCGGGCACTTCATGACATGGGGCGTTTCAAGATGGTGGAGGGAATGCCCTCCATTGAGCACTCACAAGAACTTTGCGACGGGTGCTTGGTGGCGAAGCAAAGGCGATTACCTTTTCCAAGTGTTGCGGCGGATCGTGCAACAAAGCCTCTCCAACTGGTACATGGAGATTTATGCGGACCCATCAATTCGGCCACCCCGGGAGGTAAAAATTATTTTTTCTTGCTAGTGGATGATCATAGCAGGTTCATGTGGGTGGAGTTATTGAGATCCAAGGACGAAGCCTTGGATGCATTCAAAAGGCTAAAGGCGCGAGCGGAGATGGAAACGGAGTTCAAAATAAAGGGCTTCCGTAGCGATCGAGGTGGGGAGTTCACCTCCAAGGGGTTTGATGCCTATTGTGAGGGAGTCGGGATCAAACGATTTCTCACAGCCCCTTACTCTCCGCAACAAAACGGCGTGGTGGAGCGCCGCAATCAAATTGTCATGGGGATGGTTCGGAGTCTTCTAAAGTGCAAACACGTGCCGGCGAAGTTTTGGGGAGAAGCGTTAGCAACCGCGGTGCATCTACTCAACCGGGCGGCTACACATAGCGTTGTTGGGAAGACGCCTTACGAGGCGTTCTACGGAAGGAAACCAAAAGTGCACTACCTTCGCACTTTCGGTTGCCTTGCGTACGCGAAGACTACAAAGCCCAACCTTGCAAAGCTAGAAGATCGGGGCACCAAGATGATACTCATCGGCTACGAGGCGGGCACTAAGGCATACCGGCTGTTCAATCCAAAGACGGGCAAGCTCGTAATCAGCCGTGATGTCGTCTTTTGTGAAGAAGCGAAGTGGGATTGGGAAGAGAACGATCCTGCAGAAATCTCGGTCAGCGATCATATTCTGCCAACAGATGGAGCTGCAGCCCCTCTCGCTGCATTCGTACCAGCCACCGCCCCCGGCGACGGGTCATCCTCCCCCCACCGCGGCTCACCTGCGGCCTACGCCTTGCCCGCTCCCGCTGCAGCCAACAGCTCGCCCGCTGCAGCCCGCAGCTCGCCCGCTGCAGCCAGCCCGCTGCAGCCAGCAGCCCGCAGTTCACCCGCTGCAGCCAGCAGCTCGCCCGCTGCAGCCAGCCCGCTGCAGCCAGCAGCCCGTAGTTCATTCGCTGCAGCCAGCAGCTCGCCTGCGACATGCACTCCTCTCCACCGCGGCTCACCCGCGGCCAGTGCCTTCCCCACTTCCGAGGCAACGTCAAGCTCCAGCAGTCCGACTCGCTACCGGTCCCTTGAGGAGATCTATGATGAAACTGAAGAAATAGAATTGCAACAGGAGGTCGGTCTTTGTTTCTTCGCTGCAGGAGAACCAACAAATTATGAGGAAGCTAAAGTCGATCCTCGTTGGAGACGAGCTATGGAAGAGGAGCTAACTTCCATCCGGGACAATGACACTTGGGAGATCACCACCCTCCCGAATGGTCAAAAATCCATTGGCCTCAAGTGGGTTTTCAAGACGAAGCGGGATTCGGAGGGAAACATCGTGAAACATAAAGCTCGTCTTGTGGCGAAGGGGTATGTGCAGCGACATGGGGTTGATTTCAACGAGGTGTTCGCACCCGTGGCGAGATTAGAGACGGTCCGGTTGCTCATTGCTTTGGCAGCGGAAGAAGGATGGGACATCCACCACATGGATGTAAAATCGGCTTTTCTCAACGGGGATCTAGTCGAGGAGGTATACGTTTCTCAACCTCCCGGTTTTGTGATTATGGGAGAAGAGCACAAGGTGTTGAAGCTCAAGAAGGCGTTGTATGGCCTTCGACAAGCCCCGCGGGCTTGGAACTTCAAGCTAGATCAAAGTCTATCATCATTGGGCTTTGAGAGGAGTCCGACTGAACACGCTGTTTACAAGCGAGTTGTGGGAGATTCAATCTTACTGGTTGGAGTTTATGTGGATGATCTCATCATCACCGGATCAAGCGGCGTGGAAATAAACAAGTTCAAAGCTCAGATGAAAGAGTTGTTCCGCATGAGCGATCTCGGATTGCTCACCTATTACTTGGGGATAGAGGTATCTCAAACACCTCAGGTAATCACCCTTTCTCAGTCTTCGTACACATTAAAAATTCTTGAGAAATTTGGGATGGGAGACTGCAATAGCTCTCACGTTCCGATGGAACCAAGGCTCAAATTGAGCAAGACGGGCGATTATCCTTTGGTGGATCCTACGGAGTATCGGAGCGCAATAGGATGCTTGAGATATTTGGTGAATACGCGTCCGGATATTGCATATGCCGTTGGGATAACAAGCAGGTTCATGGAGAAGCCAAATACCCAGCATTTTGCGGTGGTGAAGCAGATTTTGCGGTATCTGAAAGGTACAAGCGGGTTTGGTCTTTCTTATGAGAGGAACCTTCGTGGAGGAACGAAACTAGTTGGCTACTGCGACAGTGATCATGGAGGGAGCATTGATGATAGGAAGAGCACTACGGGAGTTGCATACTTCCTAGGCCAGAACATCATCACTTGGATGTCGCAGAAGCAACGAGTTGTAGCCTTATCTTCTTGCGAGGCCGAATATATATCAGCTTCGATTGCGGCACAGCAAGGAGTATGGTTACTCAACCTACTCGATGATATTCGGAAGAGGATTAGGTGCAAAGCAACACTCTTTGTTGATAACAAGTCGGCAATTGCACTAACCAAGAACCCCGTATATCATGATCGGTCTAAACACATTGATACTCGTTACCACTACATTCGGGATTGCGTGGAGCGTGGAATGATCGAGGTCGAGTATGTTCATACTAACGACCAACTTGTTGATATACTCACCAAGGCACTCGCGAGGAACAAGTTCGTTGAAATGCGGGAGCGTCTTCGCGGGACGTGAAGAACATAACTAATTAGGGGTTGAATGTTAATAATTAGTTACGTTTTTTCTAATTAAAGTTTTTTTTCAGTTTTTTCTTTGGGAGAGAATAAAGTCCAATGTTTCGGATTTCTAATTAAAGCATTTGGCTGTTTCGTTTTTTTGTTTCCGTTGCATTTTTTTCTGCCTATATATGTAATGCAAGTTTTTGTATTGAGAGATATCAAGTATCAAAGAATATCAAAAAGCTTTCTTCCCATTATTTTTTCTCTGTCATGTGTTTGGTTTTGAGTTTGTTCTAACAGTTTTCTCTCTTCTCGCCGGCCTCCCGCCAGCCCGGGTTCTCATACATAGCCTTAAAAAATATCTCCATCAAGACAACTAGTGTACAATTCCGTTCACGAGCTTTTGCTGCTCTATTTTCTATGCGACAAAAATGCCACAATAGTTGAAATATTTGAATAACATCTCACTCTCACTGTCACCTCGATCAATTGCATTTTTCAGTGAATTGTGATCACAGCTTGGACCCCCATCTGAGAGTTTTAGGCGCCTTTGGCACGATGGTGGTGATCGTGAATATGAGGGTTAAATTGTTGCCCGCTAAAAGAACTTAATTGGCAGATGATGTTTATTAGGTGAACTTTAACGAATGACGGTTTAACCCACGCGTTTACGACCGCCAACACAATGCCCAATGGAGCCTCACTATACTGTAAGGATTCACCCTATTTTCAGATATATTGGTATTTACATCCCTCAAACTCAAACTCTTTTAGCATTTCCCAAGTCTTTCACATTATGTCTTGCTCTCACATTATTTGATGCCTTTGGTATTTTTCATTAAATGGAGTTGCTTATAAAACTCCATTTTGATATGAAGAAAAATTTGTGTATTCTCATGTGTAATTGTCTTTACTTTTCATCTAGTGAAACATCTTGCTGTCACTCTTGGACACAGCTATTTTGATGGGAATCATGAATTCTTTTTTTTTGTTGATTTCTCTTCCATTTTTGCTCGATTTAATAACATATATTAGTTTATTATGATCGAAATATGTAGACTTAAGTTTGCTCTAGTGCAATGACAAAACATCTGCTGTGAAATTGTAATGAAAAAAAAGTTGATAAAATTGTTAGTATATTGTGTGATACTTAATAAAGTAATAGATTTGTAATTAAATTCAATATTTTTAAAACTACATGTGTTCCCTCGATTCGTTTAATGCTAAATGTAATATTTTATTTAAAATATATATTAAATATTATCGTGTAAAATTATATTGTAACAGTACATTTGCACGGCTCAATCAAGATTTCTATAGATCGGTCTAAATTGCACTGTTTTACTCTAGTAGTGGTCAGGTGCGCAAACAGTCATTGAGATTGAGACGGCTGGTAATAAGTTTTTTTTTTACGTGGAAAACCTTGTGAAGGGGTCAAATGTTGTGAGAAATACGTTCTCACGGATTTGAGTGCACTCGAGGACGCGAGCTGAGATACCTGCAAAACGTCAGCAAAATACGCAAGAACAAACACAATCAACAAAACACACATGTGTATACGTGAAAAACCCTCAAGTCAGGAAAATCTTTGCTCCAAAATTCGGATCAAGACAGCCTAAAGTTACTGATTCTGCGATCCGACGACACAATTCAAATGGCTATCGCGGGAGAGAGAAAGTTGTCTATAAGTACCCCTCAAGTGCTCCAGCAGGGAGGTCCCACCACATACCCAGAAGTTTGGGAGAAACTTCCCCTCCGTAACCACTAGGCTGAGCGAGGGGCAGACATGGATTTAGCAAGTATCCACTTGGGGGCACCTCAAGCTCTTCAAAAAGTCCATTTCTAGTACCCCTGGGGGGATATTTATAGAGAAATCTTGGGGGGTATAGACTATTATCCAGCTTCTGCCAGTCAGTTCCAAGGGTCAGCTCGCCCAAACTCGTGAGGTACACGCCCAAACTTGCCTCTACTCGCCCCAGCTCGCCTCTGCTCGCCTAATAGTCTGCGAATAGCCATCTTCTTGTGCACTTCTGATCCCGACGAATTACGGGTTATACATGTAACGACCCTAGCTGATACAACATGACAATGTCACGGCTCCGCTCTAGGCGACGCTACTGGGCTGCAGCCCAAGCACCTCAACCCCTCTCCAGCACTCTAGTGGGTTGTTGGTGGTCACATCCTCCCTTTGATGAGACAAACTCGATAGTCAGGCGCGCACCACAGGCACTTCCCAGGAGATCGCTCATCCCAGTACTACTCCATCCCGAGCACACTTAACTATGGAGTTCTTTCAACTTCTCATCACCAATTGAGCGCGCACCATGGGGACTTCCCAGGAGGTCACTCATCCCAGTACTACTCTAGCCCGAGCACGCTTAACTATGGAGTTTTCCATCTTCTCATCACCAATTGAGCTGCAACTCAATTGGTGATGAGAAGTTGGAAAACTCCATAGTTAAGCGTGCTCGGGCTAGAGTAGTACTGGGATTTGTAACCTCCTGGAAAGTCATTGTGGTGCGCTCTTGACTATCGAGTTTGCCTCATCAAAGGGTGGTTGTGGCCACCAACAACCCGCTAGTGGGTTGGAGATGGGTTGAGGTGCTTGGGCGGTTGTGACCTCCTAGGAAGTCCCCGTGGTGCACACTTGACTATCGAGTTTGCCTCATCAAAGTGCACTTTTTATTGTAACGACCATAGCCGATACAACATGACAATGTCATGGCTCCGCTCTAGGCGACGCTACCGGGCTGCAGCCCAAGCACCCCAACCCCTCTCCAGCCTACGGGCGGGTTATTGGTGGCCACATCCACCCTTTGATGAGTCAAACTCGATAGTCTAGCGTGCACCATGGGGACTTCCCAGGAGATCACCCGTCCCAATACTACTCCAGCCCGAACACACTTAACTATGGTGTTCTTTTAATTTCTCATCACCAATTGACGGGTTAGTGTGAGCTTATCCATGCGGTTATGCACTCTTCAAATAGGAATCCATTTTCTAAAAGATCCTGGCTTTCGTGCTTTGGTGAGTCGTCTGAGATCCTTTCGATGACCTATGTTGTGTTGAAGGGATATCTATATGATCCAATTAATTGCGTAAGGGTCACGGTAGCAACGGAACCAAGGAAAGTAAACAAAAAAGACAGTTCTTTTCTATTATGTATTACTATATTAGAATTAGAATTCTTTCTAATTAGATTAGTTATATTAGTCTTATAGTCTGATAGTCTGAGTTTTAGTATTTTAGTCATAGTTAGTGATCCCGGCTCGGCGAGTCCTTTCATCTGTGATGAACTGTTGGCACCAGTACTACATTTTGTCTCCGTGGACCGAGGAGAAAGGGGGCTCCACGGGAAGAGGGTTGCAGCTCAATTGTTGATGAGAAGTTAAAAGAACTCCATAGTTAAGCGTGCTCGGGCTGGAGTAGTACTGGGATGGGTGACCTCCTGGGAAGTCCTCGTGGTGCACGCTTGACTATCGAGTTTGACTCATCAAAGAGAGGCTGTGGCCACCAACAACCCTGTAGTGGGCTGGATAGGGGTTGGGGTGCTTGGGCTACAGCCCGGTAGTGTTGTCTAGAGCGGAGCTGTGACATTGTCACATTGGATCTGCTAGGGTTGTTACAATACATGTCTAGTTATCTTACCTATTGTAATTTGATGAGGACCGACCGATGGTATGTGATACGTCGGTAAAGTATATATAAAATAACACAAGTGTACGTGTCGGTTCAAGTAATATAAAGTGAGAAGTGATCGTTCGCTCAAGGAAGTGAATGATTTAGTGCTCGCAACTACTAGCTTAACCTTTTCCTTAAATTCAAGTGGGATAATTGGTTTGATTTAGTTAAGCGAAACTAGAGATAATAATAACTACTTAGTTCTTATTTAGAATGTTTTTTTCTTGAATTGGAGAATTAGTCTTGCATGTTGTTTCTCTTAGAATATTATGATGTATATTTTAAAGTAATCTCTCATGATTGTATAATTACTATCCTGCAACGATTTTTAAGACAGATAACATTATCTCTCGATCTCCGAAATCCGCTTACTCTACTTCCCCTAGTCATCTCTAACTTAGGCGGATTTAGAATAACATGAAGTGCTAAAATCGATGTTGCTGACTTGAGATAAAAGCTCTTTCTCTAAGAGTTATATCAGGACTTATGTTACACTTACGCTGCTGCTCTCTTGAGTCTCGCTGCGCAGTAGAAAGATGGAATTTTGACTAAGAATCACGCGACTCCTCTCTCCAATCTCGTCGCGCACAATGAGGATTCAACCCTAGAATGACATGACTCATCTATCGAATCTCGCCACACTATCTAGGAGAAGAACACTTACTCAAAAATTCCACAAATAAAATACATAATCTCAATAAAGATAGATCATCAACAAAGAATGAAAGATAAAGTGAAATCAAATCATCATAATGAGTCTAAGTACTTACAACACACAAGACTTTTGAAATTAGTTCATAATGGAAGGGAAGAACACCACAAAAATAGGAAAGATCTTACAGCACATGATGATAAGAAATGCAAAATAGTGCAGGAAAATGCAATCCAATTCACGTACAAGCCACCCTTCTCCAAGATCCGGTTTTGCCCTAGTTCTTCTTCTCCAAGCAATCTCCCCGTTTTTCTCCTTTCAAAAATGAATTCTTCCCCTTCTTTTCAGTCAAAATTCGTGCTTTAATTTCGTGCCCCCATCTGAAAGGATGCCTCCTTTCACTTTTCAAACCGCTGCAGGTTTTGAAAATTCGAATTTTGAAATTTCGAAAGTTGTTATAACAACTAGAAAAGTTGTTATAACAACTTCCCAGCACAAAAAACTACTTCAGCAAAAACTACTTCAGCATTCCTTCTCCGGATTAAGTTTTTTTTTGGCGATTCTAACAAGAAAATATTGGAAAATGGTCAAATTACTCAAGCATAAGTTAAATATGCATTTTATCATCTTTTTATACTCAATAAAATATCTTTTCACTATTTTTGTCAAATAAAATGGACATAGATAACTTCATTTAAGAAGTTATCACACCCCCACACTTGAGTCTTGCTAGTCCCGAGCAAAGACAATTCAATAAATTGATTTGGGTGAATGGATAACTATTGAGATGAGAATTCAATGATCCTTTTCCTTAACCCAACTCAGTCAAAGCATAATCAAGACTACACAACTGATAAGCATGTCAATCATTAAAAATTTGACCATCACAAATTCATTAGTTTGATAAAAGAAAAAGTGCAATTAAAAATTTTGGTGTTGTGTGTAATTTCTTCAAAATTTATTTACTCCCACGCAATTGTTTTAGCCTCCACATGAATTGAAAAGGATGAGAATATGCTAAGTTTTTGATCTTAACCTCGACAAGAGCTATTAGTTCATATGAAAGTGGGTTTGGCTTTGGCTTGGTTAGCAATTTTTAATGCTTGATAGTGGTGTGGGAAAATCCCTAGTCGATAGTCCTAATCAATTACCATATTATGAGGCTCAATTCATAAGCATTAAATATATAAATATTATGTCCATAGTTGAGATCATTTCAAGTATGTATTCGTCTACCTAGTCCACATATCACTATGACAAAATTGATCATTTTTCTGCTTTTTTCTCTTCTCTTTTTTATGGTGATAGTTGGGATGATTCCAATTAGGCTCCTACATACTTAGACCGCATATCACTATAACATTTACCCCTTTTTTATATGTTGAATTGAAACACCCATAAATGGCTAGTGAATTAAGATACGACTAGTCGATAACTAAGGAATTTAATCATTTGGTAATGGGTAGCAAAGGATAAGGGACAAGCTCAAAGAAACTCATGAATGCTCAAAATGGTTTAGCTACATAATCCCTTTTCTTGGTCTACATCATTAACTTGGTTCTTGCTCATCCCTCCCTATTCAATTCTAGGAGTCTATCAACAAAAATTTGCAGGGAAGGATAAATAAATTAAAGAAAGTTCTTCATAAAAACACTTAAGTCAAATATCTTACTAACTTCAAATTCAGAGTCCGAACTGTTAAGATTGTCTAGCCTAATCAAAATTTGGGTAAGAATTCGGATCATTAACCTCAAGCTCGATCAAAATATTAAGCACCCAAATAGTGGATGATAAACCACCCCACACACTTAAATCATTGCTAGATCCTAACAAACCTACATGCAGTATATAAGTTGTAATGTTGATTAGTAATGAAACATATAAGGATATAAATAAATGAATTCAAATAACTCCCCTGAATTCAGAAGTGTGGGCAGGTGTTCAACTATCTTCATTCATTAAGTATCCATTAGTACTAATCATAGTCAATTAAATAATCAACTTGTTCTGCAGCCTGAGTATATACCAAAGTTTAGAAAATTTTTATGCCAAAATAAAATGGGGCTTAATCACAAAAAATTAACAAAAGAAAACAAATAAATCTTTCGAACAATAAAGGTGTCTTCTTTTCCTGAAACAAGTTAGCTCCAAAATAAACAAAAACTTACAGCACATACATAACATTGCTTGAAATAATCATCAGTAAATAAATATCATTCTAGAGCATAGAGCATTTAAAGCACAATAAAGCTTGAAACGAGCCAAAAATTATCGTCCAAAATTATAACAAAATAGAATGTATGTTAGTACATAATATAGTCCAAAATAAAGCATAAAGTATCAGACATCAAAATAGTTCCAAACAGATTAATAGACTAGTAAATAATTGGAAGTGATTTTCAGCTGCTAGAGAGATCCATCAACTTCGTTCTCCTCGTCCTCCTCCTCTTCATCGTCTTCATCTCTGGCGTTCTCTTCATCGTCCTCATCATCATACTCTTCATCATCAACATCATCAGCCTCCTCCTCGTTCACGACCTTTGCTGGGTCCACTCTAGACCCGTCCGATGTCAGAAGGTAGCCAGCTTTGTCGAATTGGTCCAACATCTTAAAATTCGGCTCTGACATCAGAATTTTCGCCTTTTCCATAACCTTCCGCATGTTGGAACGCAGGTCTTCAAACTGCTCTTTTGCATACAACTGTTGACACCTCTGATAAGTCGTGATGTATTCAACATGCTCCATCAAAAGATCTGGATCGGAGCCATGATCGACCGACAGAATTTTAATACATATAGGCTTTGTTTTATGCTGAGGCGTGGCTGTAGCATCTTCATGCCCCAAACCACCTGTTACTTTGCCTGCACCCGGAGCGACCTTGATGTTGACCTCAATGACCGTCTGGGTGATATGCCGCTTGACGTGTGTAATAATGTCAGTCGCCACCATTGGCACCCTTGAATCTCTACAGAGCTCAGTGATGAGTGATGAAAACCACAACTGTCGAGGTTTCTCCTCTCGAATCTTCTGCCACAGCTGCAATGTTATAACTTTTGCAACATCAGATTTTACTCCTGTGATGATTCCATAGATCAATGCTAACTTATCCAAAGTCACGGTATTAGGATGTTTGGTAGGCATCACGCCGACATTGTAAATATGAGCCATGCTTTGGCTTGTCGAGTTAAGCAAAAGGTTTTCAAAGTCGTAGGCCGCTTACTCATCCATTCGGGCGCCGGTGTAGCACACACTACTTTCACTATGTCATCAACTGGGACTTTGTTCATAATTTCTGTAGGATCATCGTACTCTTGATCTTCTAGATTGAACACGTCACTAATCTTTGCCGCAGAGAAATTGACCTCCCATCCCCGAACTAACACTGTTTCACCATCAACATACTTCGCATTCGCGTAAAATTCATAGACCAAAGCCGGCAAAATCTCAGTTCGTGGGTGACAAAAGGATTCCCAATGGATCGCCTTAATCTGTTCAACGTACGCAAGACTCCACATTTGTTTTTCTATCATGAATCTCCTCTCCTCTATGAAAGGAATAGACTTGATCTGCTCAAAGCGCAGCCGTGCTCCATCTCCAACAAATTTTTCTCCAGTTTTAGCAACTTCCTTTACTTTCCTCCTTTTATCTCCTCTCTTAGATGACATAATGCAAGCTAAGAAAATACACAACAAAAGACCCACGCATAATGGAGAAATAAATTTTCTACTATGTCTTTTACCATCATGTGCGCAAGAGTAAGGGGGTGGGTTAGGGTTATATCTCACAAATTATCCAAAAACTTGTAAGTGCAGAAAATCACAAGCCGATGGGGCTCTTTGGGTAGAATAATCTCGAGCGGCGCCGCCCTATGCTCTGTGTCGCCAAGCTCACCGTCGCTTTTGCCTGCACGAACACCGCGCTCAACCTTCAGATCCAATGTTGTGGAGGCCTCCAACACAACGCGCGGGCTCCAGATCGCACCTGTCGCTGCCTCTAACAATCGCCAGTCGTTGCCGTGAGGGAGCGGATCGCAGTCTCTAGAAATCAAGATTCTCCGCTACCTGATCGTCGAACGCTACCGCGAGAGAGAAGTCGGCGTCAGTGTCGATGTCATTGTTGCCGATCGTCGAATGTCGCCGATCAGCGAAAGCCGCAGACTAACATCTGGCCGATCGTCGATCGCCACTCCGCTCTTAGCCCTTGCCGGCGAGTCGAGGTATGGGAAAAAAAGGGCAAGTCATTTCCTTTTAATTAAAGAGGACTTAATTATTAAATAAAACCCGACTTAGGTTAGGGTTAAGCGAGATAAATGTTTTAAGTTGGCTTGAACCGCCAGCTTAGGAGAAAAGACGCGCCGGTTCAGTTGAACCCGGATCCGAACCGCCAGCGCCCGCCAGTAGAAGGAAATGGCAGAGAATTAATTCTCATTACGCATGTAATGAGAATGTTACAACAATTGCCCATGAAATAAACCGCACACCGGTTCAGCTGAACCGACACTGAACCGCCAACGCCTTTTCTAGAGGGAACAGGCAGAACACTAAATCCCATAACACATGTAATGGTGTTATTATAACACAAAGCAGTATTTTAAAATTTCGATATTTTCACCCCTTCTTAACCCTTCTTAACCCAATTTAATCTCATCCAAAGCTTCTAAACATTCTCTTAGTGATTCTCAACCAAAATTTAGTAAGGGTTACGACATACTTCCTCCCAAAATGAAAAATTCTGTAGCAAGAACAAAATAACTGCTTTATATAGTTATATATATCTAATCGATGGGTTGCCTCCCACCAAGCGCCTCGTTTATAACGTCCCGGCCGAACGTTTCACGTCAACTTGTCATTGTAAATTTATGACTATCGCCTCACGATGATCATTATCTACATAATACACCTTCAATCTTTGGTCGTTCACTTTGAACTCAGAGCCATCCTTCTCATTGCAGATCGTTACTACTCCAAACGGGTGCACTTCTTTTACTCTAAACGGTCCCGACCATCTAGACTTAAGTTTGCCTAGAAAGAATTTTAGTCTCGAGTTGAATAACAAGACTAATTGTCCCGTCTTGAATTCTTTTACAATTAGTCTTGAATCATGCCATTTCTTTATCCTTTCCTTATATACCCTCAAACTCGCATATGTGTTCGATCGAATCTCATCCAATTCATTAATTTGTAGTAGTCTTTTCTTCCCTGCCTCTTGAAAATCGAAATTCAATTTTTTACGGCCCAATAAGCTCTATGTTCCAGCTCCACCGGGAGATGACACGCCTTCCCATAAATCATTTTGTACGAGGTCAATCCTATATGAGTTTTAAATGTCGTTCTATAGGCCCATAAAACATCATTTAGCTTTTGCGATCAATCCTTGCGAGTGACATTTATCATTTTTTCTAATATTGATTTAATCTCTCGATTTGAAACTTCCGCTAGACCATTGGTTTGCGGGTGGTAGGCATGGGCAATTTTATGTGTTACTCCATATTTCTTTAAAAGTGATTTAAATTGCAAATTACAAAAGTGCGCCCTTCCATCACTAATTATAGCCCTAGGTGTTGAAGCCAAAAATGACCTATGTGGAGTTCGGGGTCCCAAAAGAGGGGTGACCTCACACCTACTACACTCGGGGGAACGTCACGGACCAAAGACTTGAGAAACTAGAAACAGGCCCTCGGCTCTAGCGCGGAGGTCCCACCTCACACCTAGAAGGTCACAAGAGCACTTCCCCTCCCTAGCCAATGCAGAGCTAGGGTGCCTTGGAGGAAGAGAGCAAAGGGATTTGTGTGGCTCAAAAATGGAATGCTCTTCAAGGCACCCCTAAGGGTCTATTTATAGTTTTCCAAATCTCATGGACCAAAAGGTCAGAAATACCCTTATGCCCAATAGGCCTTGGACCAATAGAAAACACCCACACCGGGGGACAAAGAGGTAATTCCACCCCGAGGGTAAAACGGTAAATGCATGGCCAAAAGAGGTCCAAGAGCGGGAGGAGCCATTCCCACCATCTCCCCGGGCACCCGAGACAAGCAGGTGACCCCGAAGAACTGGGGAGCAGGGGGCAGGGGCGAGACCCCGGCCTCCGACCGGTCTCGATCCGCCAGGCCGCCAGGCCGCGGAGCAGGAGGGGGCAGAGGCGAGACCTCGGCCTCCCGGCCGGTCTCGCCCTGCCAGGCCGCGGAGCAGGAGGGGGCAGGGGCGATACCCCGGCCTCTGGCCGGTCTCGCCCCGCTAGGACGCAGAGCACGAGGGGGAAGGGGAGAGACCTCGGCCCCCGGCCGGTCTCCCCCCGCCAGGCTGCGGAGCAAGAGGGGGCAGGGGCGAGACCCCGACATCCCGGCGGTCTCGCCCTGCCAGGCCGCGGAGCAGGAGGGGGCAGGGGCGAGACCTCGGCCTCCCGGCCGGTCTCGCCCCGCTAGGCCGCGGAGCAGGAGGGGGTAGGGGCGAGACCCCGGCCTCCGGCCGGTCTCGCCCCTCTAGGCCGCGGAGCAGGACGGGGCAGGGGCGAGACCCCGACCTACCGGCGGTCTCGCCCCGCCAGGCCGCGGAGCAGGAGGGGGCAGGGGCGAGACCTCGGCCTCCCGGCCGGTCTCGCCCCGCCAGGCCGCGGAGCAGGAGGGGGCAGGGGTGAGACCCCGGCCTCCGGCCGGTCTCGCCCCGCCAGGTCGCGGCGCAGGAGGGGACAGGGGCGAGACCCCGGCCTCCCGACGGTCTCGCCCCGCCAGGCTGCGAAGCATGATGGGGCAGGGGTGAGACCCCGGCCTCCGGCCGGTCTCGCCTTGTCAGGCCGCAAAGCAGGAGGGGCAGGGGCAGGGGCGAGACCTCGGCCCCGGCCGGTCTCGCCCCGCCAGACCGCCGAGCAGGAGGGGCAGGGGCGAGACCCCGACCCCCGGCCGGTCCCGCTGCTCCCACCTCACACTTATCAGGTCGGGGCGGTTGCTATCCAACTTGTCGCACCCGCCCCCCAAAAAAGGGTCACTGGGGGAGGCAAATTTTCCTCCCCCTACTAGTATATTCCAAGGGCTAGGCCAGAAGTGGCCTCTAAGAGCGCACACCACTCAAAAAGCTTAAAAATACAAAGTTGATCTCGCTCCTGCCGAGGGGACCCCACTCTGCGAATATGGGGTTGTACACTATGTGTGCCAAATCTAGTGAAAATGTTAGATTTGAGAAATTTTAGTACAACTTTGACATCATTTCTTGGTGTGGCTATTGCCTCTACCCATTTCGAGAGATAATCTACCGCTAGCAAAATATACAAATTCCCGTTTGAATTTACGAAAGGACCCATGAAATCTATCCCCCACACGTCAAATACTTCGACTTCTAGGATATTAGTCATAGGCATACTTGCACCACGATGAATATTTTCCACCCTTTGACATCGGTCACAGTGTTTTACAAAGGTATGGGCATCCTTAAATAGGGTCGGCCAATAAAATCCGGCTTCTAAAACCTTCATAGCAGTACGGTCTCCCCGAAAATGGCCTCTGTATGAAGAAGTGTGACATTTTTTCAAAATACCTTTGACTTCAACTTCATTTACACATATACGAATAACTTGATCAACACAAATTTTGAATAAGTATGGTACATCCTGTAGATAGAATTTCACCTGATGAAGAAACCGTTTTCTTTGTTGGTAATTAAAATCTGGAGGGAACACTCTACTAACGATGTAGTTAACAAAATCTGCATACCATGGAATACTACCTTCTGTGATTGCTAGTATATGCTCATCAGGAAAAATTTTGTCGATCTCTATGTGACTATCCCTTTCACCCTTTTACTCTACTCGTGATAAATGGTCAGCTACCGGGTTTTCAGCTCCCTTCCGATCCTTGATCTCAAAGTTAAACTCCTAAAGAAGGAGAACCTACCTGATGAGTCTAGGCTTTGAATCCTTTTTATCCAGTAAGTATCGTATCGTGACGTGGTCCATGTAAACTACAACCTTAGAATGTATCAAATATGCTCGAAACATCTCAAATGCATAAACAACCGCAAGGAGTTCCTTCTTTGTGGTAGTGTAATTTATTTGAGCATTTATAAGGGTCTTACTGACATAATAAATTACATGAAAGATCTTATCGTGGATTTGTCCTAACACGGCACCTACCGCGTAATTACTTGCATCACACATGAGAATAAAGGATGATGACCAATCTGGGGCTCTAACAATAGGTGCAGAAACTAAGCTTTTCTTCAATGTTTCAAAAACCTCTAAACACTTGTCATCAAAAACAAAGACGGTGTATTTTTCAAGCAAATTACATAACAGCTTAGTTATTTTTGAAAAGTCTCTTATGAACCGTCAGCAAAACCTTGCATGCCTTAAGAAACTCCGAATGCCCTTGACATTCGTCGGTGAAGCGAGTTTTTCTATAACCTCCACCTTCGCTCAATCAACTTCCAACCCCTTACTAGACACTTTATGTCCTAAGACTATACAACCACATATCCGGCGGAGCGAGATCCTCCTCAAGTGGCGCGCTCGGGACATGCTATGAGCGACGTTTTGGTGCAGCCCCGTTCGAAGACGTGCGGGTCTTCGTGCGTGTGCGCGGAGGTTTTATGTGTATAGGCTTAAAATTTATATGTATATATATATGTTTAAATATATATATATATATATATCTGTGTGTGTGTGTTTAATTTTATAATATATATATATATATATTATATTATATATATGAGTTTGGATTGATAAAAGAGGAAGAGGAAAGGGAGCAGGGGGCGGTACAGGCAGAAGAGAAAAACAGCGGCAGAGAAATAAAGAAAAAAGAAAGAAGGGAGCATGGGGGGGGGGGGGTACAGCAGGGGAGCAGGAAAAGAAAGCGAGGAGGAGAAGAGAAGATAGGGGTTTTTAGGTTGGAGGAGGAGCCACCCCCCCCCCCCCCCCCCGTCTCTCTCTCTCTCGGCCTGGAGAAGCACACCACCCCGTCTCTCTCTCTCTCTCGGCCTGGAGCAGCACCCCACCCCGTCTCTCTCTCTCTCTCGGACTGGAGCAGCACACCACCCCGGCCCCCTCTCTCTCTCTCTGGCCACCGCCTCAGCAAGGGGTAGACCCCTCTTTCTCTCTCTCTCTCAGGTTGGAGCAGCACGACCGCACCTCCCTCTTACCGATCTCCTTCTCTCGGTCTCTCTCTCTCTCGTCGTCGCTTAGGGCAAGTCCGGCCACTTGGAGTCGGGATAGGCCTCATACAGCAGAGGCCGGCCACTTGGAGCCAGGATCGGCCTCGTACAGCATAGCTCCGCCACCCGGAGCTCGAATCAGCCAGCATTAGTCAGATCGGGATTTTCTCTCCCATCGCCGGCAAGAAGCTCGGCCACCACCAGAAAAATGGAGCAGGGAGTTTTTATTTTCTCTCCCACCGTCGGCAAGAGGCTCGGCCACCACCAGAAAAATAGAGCAGGGAGTTTTTATTTTCTCTCCCACTGTCGGCAAGAGGCTCGACCACCATGGAAAAATGGAGCAAAAGAGGGAGATTTACTTCCTCTTCCAACAAGGGTTCGACCACCAGAAAAAGAAGAGGTGGGAATTCATCACTCCCAGCAAGGTCGTCCAAGATTTGTTCTCACGGCACCGACGCCGAACACGAGTCAAGGGTAACGATGTTTCTACTTGGGCAGGTGAAGCCCTCAGTTTACATATTTGCATGGAAGCTCCTCTCCACTGACGAGTGGGGAAAGGAGCTCTCCGACGGGTTGACGTATATGTCCCTGCAATTAACTGCATTAGCACCCGGAAGCGTGAGTACGGGTTTAGGCATGTTGTGTGAAGCTCATCCGGACGTGTGAGCCGGATTGGTGATGTTCTGGGGTTCCCGGAGAAGACTCCTAGGAAGTTGTATATTATCCATTTGCAGGGAATGCGCGCCACAGCCCCCGAAAAAGGGGTGGGTGCAATATATTTGGTCCGCTCATGTTAGCCGACTGGCGTTTAGCTGACCGCCGCTTGTCGAGACGTTGGCGTACATGTGTTGCAGTACCAAGCGGGGAGTAGCGGGCTTAAGCCCAAGCTTGTGTCGGCCCTCGAAGGCCTATTTTTGCTTATATTGCCGGGCTGCATGCCGAAGTATGGAATTCATATTCCTGTAATTATATATAATATCTGTGATGCTCTGTGTATGTGTAGCTTACTTCTTCTTCGTATTAGGCGGGCGGTGTTCTCGTGAACCGCTCACCCCGTGGGGGCCCCGAGGTATAGTTGCCGGGAAGCCCCTGATGGCCTGTTGACGGCCTTTTAGAATAGCGGAATTACGCTGTTAGTGGCCTAACTTGGTCAGCGTGTCGTGGAATTGCTCGGCGAGTTTGCGCCATCAGTAGGGTGGGTGAGGAGCATTTTGTGTAGACCCGAGGAGACACATCTGGATAGGAGAGAGTTGATCTCGAGATTCTCCTTAGATGTTCCGGTCGGCCGAGAGTGCCCTCCGAAGGTGTCTTAGCTCAGTCTTTGGCTTTGGAGGGGAAGAGTTTGTTAGTCTTTCGGGTATGCGGTGGGTCCTCCACGCTGAGACCTTGGGTCTGTCCCTTGTGTTCCTAATCTTGTGCCTAGATCGTTCGCTTGATGGTAGTAGGTGCGCGGTCACCCCTCTTTTGGGACCCCGAACTCCACAGAGGTCATTTTTGGCTTCAACAAAGACAATTCCTTCTCGTACCATAAAATGACACTTTTCCCAGTTCAACACTAAATTGGTTTCAACACACCTTCTCAAAACCTTACTTAGTACTCTCAAACAAGCATTAAATGATCGACCAAACACGGAAAAATCATCCATGAAAATTTCAATCCCCTCTTCCATTAACTCAGCAAGGAGAGCGATAATACAACGTTGGAATGTGGCGGGTGCATTACATAACCTGAAAGGTATTCTCCGGAATGCAAAAGTTCCAAATGGGCATGTAAAGGTCATTTTTTCTTGATCTTCGGGTGCAACCATCATCTGATTGTACCCCAAATATCCATCTAGAAAACAAAAGTACTCACTACCCGCCAACCTATCTTGGACTTGGTCAAGGAATGGAAGTGGAAAATGGTCTTTTTTAGTCATTTTGTTCAATCGTCTATAGTCCATACATATTCTCCATCCTATGACAGCCCTAGTAGGTATGATTTCGTTATTCTCATTTTGAACAATAGTCATTCCACCCTTCTTCGGTACACACTGCACTGGGCTCACCCACTTGCTATCTGAGATGAGATAGATGATGTCTGCGTCGAGCCACTTTATTACTTCTTTCATTACCACTTCTTTCATTGGAGGACTAAGCCTACGTTGATGTTCTATGGATCCTTTTTCCCCCTCTTCTAATAATATTTTATGCATGCAAACGGACGGGCTGATTCCCTTGATATCGGCTAGAGTCCAACCAATGGCACCCTTAAACTTTCTCAAGACTTCCAGTAGTTTTAGTTCGTTCCCCCTTTCCAATGATGCATCAATGATAAATGGTAAGATGTTATCTTCCCCAAGGAAAACATATTTCAAATGTATGGGTAGGGGTCTTAACTCTAATGTTGGTGGTTCAAGAATGGATGATTTCATTACTGTAGGCTCGTTGGTCTTACTTATAACTTGAACGTTCCTATTGATTGGTAACTTGTCATATGAGTCTAATGTTTTGATCACCTCTTCTATTTCTAAGTCGTCCTCTCTTTCTTCATTAATCAGAGCACTCAACAACTCATCTTCTAGATCATCGTTGTACAACCACGTATTCGCGAAGAGTAGGCCCCAAACATGGCATACATGTTTTTAAGCTTTTTGGGAGTTTTGCACTCCTAGATGCCAATTTTGGGTGGACATGTAGAATATACTAGTAGGGGGAAAAATATTTCTCCCCCCCAAGGCCCCTTGAAGAGTGGACCAGGCCGCCCGAGCTCACCCAGCCCCAGGCCGCCGAGCTCACCCAGCCCCAGGCCGCCGAGCTCACCCAGCCCCAGGCCGCCCGAGCTCACCCAGCCCCAGTCCGCCGAGCTCACCCAGACCCAGGCCGCCGAGCTCACCAAGCCCCAGGCCGCCGAGCTCACCCAGCCCCCAGGCCGCCGAGCTCACCCAGCCCCCAGGCCGCCGAGCTCGCCCAGCCCCCAGACCGCCGAGCTCCCCCAGCCCCCAGGCCGCCGAGCTCCCCCAGCCCCCAGTCCGCCGAGCTCGCCCATCCCCTAGGCCGCCGAGCTCGCCCAGCCCCCAGGCCGCCGAGCTCGCCCAGCCCCCAGGCCGCCTAGCTTGCCCAGCCCCCTGGCCGCCGAGCTCGCCCAACCCCCAGGCCGCCGAGCTCGCCCAGCTCCCAGGCCGTCGAGCTCGCCCAGCCCCCAGGCCGCCGAGCTCCCCCAGCCCCCAGTCCGCCGAGCTCCCCCAGCCCTCAGGACGTCGAGCTCACCCAGCTCCCAGGCCGCCGAGCTCACCTAGCTCCCAGGCCGCCTAGCTCACCCAGCACCCAGGCCGTCGAGCTCACCCAGCCCCTAGGCCGCCGAGCTCGCCCAGCCCCCAGACCGCCTAGCTTGCCCAGCCCCCAGGCCGCCTAGCTCACCCAGCCCCCAGGACGCCGAGCTCACCCAGCCCCCAGGCCGCCGAGCTCGCCCAGCCCCCAGGCCGCCGAGCTCGCCCAGCCCCCAGGCCGGCGAGCTTCCCCAGCCCCCAGGCCGTCGAGCTCCCCCAGCCCCCAGACCGCCAAGCTTCCCCAGCCCCCAGGCCGCCGAGCTCACCCAACCCCCCAGGCCGCCGAGCTCCCCAGCCGCAAGGATGCCGAGCTCGCCCAGCCCCCAGGCCGCCGAGCTCACCCAGCCCCCAGGCCGCTGAGCTCACCCTAGCCGCCTGCTCGCCCGGCTCGAGGGCTTCCCCTAGTGGACTGTATTTAGCTATTTAGAACAGTGAGATTTGGCTGTTGGCAGACCAATTTGGGGGCATTTCAGTATTTTCAGAGCAGTGGAGGTTAGTTATTTGTAGGTCATTCCCAAAAAACTATAAATAGGCCCTTAGGGGTACCTTGGAGAGGAGGACTTCATCACTTCTTCGCTCTCTCTTCATCCTTCAAGGCACCCTAGCTCAGCATTGGCTAGGGAGGGGGAGACCTCAAAGGTCTTCCGGGTGTGAGGTGGGACCTCCACACTAGAGCCGAGGGTATGTTCCTACTTTCCTGAGCCTTTGGTCCGTGACATCCCCCTGAGTGTAGTAGGTGTGAGATCACCCCTTTCAAGGGATCCCGAACTCCACGAGAGACCAAGTTTTTGGTTTCAACATTTTGGTGCGGTGAGCGTGGAGAGTGACCAGCACAGAAGATCTCGAGAGAGTGTCATGGCTGGAGGTCAAGGAGGTAGAGATGATCTCGGTGAGCCCCCTAGCCCAGGACACTTTGTGGGGAGAGAAGAGTTCATGTCGTCCATCCAAGGCATCATGGAGATGTTGCGGAGTTTTGCTCCTCGGGGTGGCAGCTCCACTCCACCCCCCCAGGAGCCAGCTAACCCCCCCCCCCCCTCCTCGACGAGTCGACTCCCATGTACCTAGGCGAAGTGACCCCGGCAGGGGAAGAAGGAAGTGCTCCAGGAAGAAGGCCCGGGAAGGAAAGGAGGGGAGAGGGGGTCGAGCGAGACCTCGCTGGCTGAGGGCTGTTCTCCAGCCCGGCAAGTGCCACCCTCCCAGGCGAGCAGGTCGCGCGAGTGGAGGTGGCGAGACCGCCCTTCAGGGGGTCACCCTTCAGCGAGCTGATCATCTCAGCTCCCATTCCCGAGGGGTTCAGAGAGCCTAACATGGCTTACTATACCGGGAAGGATGATCCCGTCCACCACCTGCAGTGGTTCGAGGATGGCGTCTCCATCAGACCTATGATGGATGCCTTCAAGTGTCGCCTTTTTGCGATCATGTTGAAGGAGAAAGCAAGAGACTGGTTTCATCAACTCCCACCAAGGTCGATCTATGGGTTCGAGGACTTGAGCCGGAGCTTCCAGCTTCGCTTCTCCACCTCCAAGAAGAGGAAGAGGAGTCCTGAGTCCATCTTCCAGATAAGGCAGGGGGTCGAGGAATCGCTGTCCTGTTATGTTGACAGGTTCCAGGAGGAGATCCTGGAGGTCTAGGAGATGGTAGGGTATGCCCTCCAGATGGCGTTCACGGTGGGGTTGCGCGAGGGGTTCTTCAAGATGAGCCTGACTCGAAAGGCCCCCCTTTCCTTTGGGGAACTGATGGAAAGGACGACTGAGGAGATAGCCATGGAGGCGGCCAACCCGGCGTTTGTCAAGAAGTTGGCAAAGCTGACAAAGACGGAGTCTAAGGAACGGGGTGGCTCAAGGCATCAAGAGGGAAGAAGGAGAGAGGAGTAGAGAGCTCAAGGGTGCCAAGGATAGGAGGGTCAGTAACCATGTTGGAGGCAGCATGAAGGACCCGTTCAGGGTCCTGGAAGAGGTCACGTCCAAGGTGGGGGGATTTTCATGAACGAGGGAGGTTCAACTTACAAAGACAAGCCCCTAGGCAGCTCTTGCCACCACCACAACAAGCGATGAAAATTGGTCAAAGGGAGAGGAGGAATCGCACGGGAAGAAGAAGGGTCAGAGTAGAGTTACCCTATTGTGAGTTCCACCAGGAGGAAGGCCATGCAACTTCTACTTGCCCCAAATTTCTGGAGTTAAGAAGGACCAGAGCTCCGGCCCCTCAGCCTCATTAGCCTCAGCAAGCGCAAGACCCGGTGCAGATTGAAGAAGTCCAACCTGAGGCGGCAGGGGAGAGATGTGAGGACAAGGTTGATGTGGGCACCCGGGGAAGGATCTGATGATTCACGAGGGAAGACGGAGGTTGGAAAGAAGTGAATCATCTCTTTGTAATGAACATTGTTTGCATTGCATCAGCTGTGATTAATGGCAGGAACCACCAAAAAATCTTTGTGGTCCATGAAAGGTCTCACCTCGAGATGGATTCCGCTGTCAGGCTCTCACTAGCTGGTAGGGCAGGTTGATCTTTCGGAGGGTGGGGTAGGTCTCACCTCGGGATGGATTCCGCTGCCAAGCTTTCACTAGCTGGCAGGGCAGGTTGATCTCTTAGAGGGTGGGGTAGGTCTCACCTCAGGATGGATTACGCTGCCAGGCTCTCACTAGCTGGCAGGGCAGGTTGATCTCTCGGAGGGTGGGTAGGTCTCACCTCGTGATGGATTCTGCTGTCAGGCTCTCACTAGCTAGCAGGGCAGGTTTATCTCTCGAAGGGTAGGGTAGGTCTCACCTCGAGATGGATTCCGCTGCCAGGCTCTCACTAGCTGGCACACTAACTTAGCGGATTGATTCATCCCTTTTTGTCCCTGATTATAATAGATACCTTTTTGTCCAAGCGGTAATAGATACCTTTAATATGGTATCAGAGGAAACGGTCTTTTTCCTCCTGATTGTGTGCGCTCTCTGATTCTCGCGGCTTGATTCTTCTTTCCGCGACCTGTCTTCGCGGATTGATCCATCCTCTGATCATTGCCCTGTTCGCGCGGCTTGTTTCTGCTTTTCACGACCTGTCTTCGCGACTTGCCTTCTCTTCTCACCGCTGTCCTGTTCGCCCGGCTTGTTTCTCCTTGCTTCTCTTCTCTAGCTGCTCTTCTTCGTTGTCGCGACCTGTCCTTAAGTCGCAGCGACCTGTTCCCACCGCTCTCCTCCTCTTAGTCGCCGCGACCTATTTAGTAGTCGCCGCGACCTTGTTTCCTTCTAGCCACTCCTACTTGCTAGTCGTTGCGGCCTCTCTTTTGCCGTCCGACCTGTTTTCTCCTGCCTGCGGCCTTCCTAGCCACGCGGCCTGCTTTTGTTTGCCCGGATTGCGACTTGTTGTTGTCGCCGCTGCTTCCTGTTCTCTCCTCGTCTCTCTTCAAAGGATTCCACCTCCAAGATGTCCGCCTTGGTGGTCACCTCTTCTGGTAGTGCCCACGCTGTAACTCGTGGACGATGGTTGATCGACTCTGGTGCTACAAATCATATGACATGCAATCCTCAGTTTTTCTCTCATCTAGAAACACATGATCGGTTGCCCCCGGTCATAGTTGTTGATGGCTCTCCCTCCCCGATCCATGGGACTGGCATGGTTCAAGTCACTCCCTCTTTGTGGCTGGCAAATACCCTCTATGTACCTCCCATGATGAGGAGAACATGGGGGGTGGGGCCCACTCTCTCTCTCTCCCCCTCCAAAACCACCCCCTTTAGGGAGAAACCGCCGCCGCCGCTGTCGGCCGCCGCCGGCCGCCCGCCGTCGCTTGCCGCCGCCACCCGCCGCCCGCCCGCCGCCGGATACCGCCACCGTCCACCGTCGTCGGCCGCCGGCCGCCACCGCCGGCCGCCGGCCGCCACCGCCGGCCGCCACTACCGCCATAGTGGCTCATCGCCGTGGACAACCTCCCCACCGTCCAATCAAGGGGAGGCTCTCCTCGCCATCCGATCAAGGGGGTAACCACCCACTAACCCACCACTTGAGTTATGGGGTCCGCCATGATCCTCCCCCGGAGGCTATAAAAGGGACCCCATGGCCTCTTCATTCTACACTTTTTCTCTTCCCGGAGTTGCCTCCTTCTTCCTGAGGAGAGTGCCCGCCTGCCTCCTCCCTCGAGTCGGCCTCATGTCGCCGTGAACCACCGGCGGCCACCAGCGGCCACCAGCTCTCCACCAGCACACCACCGGTAGGGAAACGCCCAAGTCTCCAGAGAAAGCCAGAGGAAGAAGGCGACCACCGCTAGCAAGTGTGCGCGACCGCATGCGCCAGAGCACCCGGGTCATCCCACGCATTTCAACACCCAAGTTACTCCCGCAACGCAGTCTGTTGCCCATCGGGTGCCGTAGTCTCTCTCTCCCCCAAGTTGTAACGGGAGCGACCTGTCGCCCCGATTCTCCAGCATACTGTAATCACCGGAATCTAGTGGAATTTGATCAGCACAGCCCCGGTCACGTGGTTTTTTTCCCATTTAAGCGGTTTTTCCACGTCATCACACCTTGTCTCAACTTTTTACTCTCTTTGACTGTGTGCGCGCTCGACCGCTCCGTGAGCTAAGGCGGTCCAAGAAACAACCGGTCTGATCGGGACATCGAGTTAGTCTGCAACACTTATATTAAATCTAGAGGTGTGCATATCATAAATAGTACTATTAGATCTTCATACTCATATACGATAATAAATGAAATAAATCAAGTATTTTTCGTTGTGTATATGTATATTTTCACCCGTGTACTAGTTAATCCACTGTGTCGAGGAACACGGTCCTTGAAACTTAAACTCAGACTATACTTTCATCATAACAAACTTAAGAATTTCATGAAAAGTCTTAAGAGTATGTTCTTGCCAGAGCGTCTGTATTTGTCCTCTGCACGGCGTGGCATCACGGCATGTGTTTTCTCTTACTCTGATACATTATTAAATGTTGAGAAAATACGGGTTGTGACAATCTCCTTTAGTTTGGTACAATCTTATGTGTCGTACTCGTGTCAATAGTGGAATTCACGGTGCTGTGATTGGTCTCCTTTGTTTGGAGTGATCGGCATGGGCCAATGTAATGCCACTTTATCTCATATTGTGTAAAGTATGTTGGTCCCGAAAGTGTTGAGAGGAGTGCAATTCTTATGATGTTGGGTCTGCAGTTCACCACGGCGGTCTTCTCTCTTCTTCTGAGGTGGCGACTGTTCTCGCTCTTTTCACTTTGAACTTTCTTTGAACTGTTGTCGGTGTGCTTCGATTGTCTCATCCGTCGCAATCCGAGTTTCGACTCAGCGTACGAGGTCGGGGTAGTTGGGGATCGTCTCCCTCATCAGTGCTGAGTAAAAGCCACTGTTCTGGATCCCTCGCAGGAAGAAGCTACACAGAAGTTGACGACCAATTCATAGAATCTGTCACGCTTTAGACGTGAAGCATTAAAAAACTGCTCTTGTGTGTTTCACCCTTATTCTGTCAGATCCCCGAAAGGTGGGAGGTATCCCGAACGATCATGTGGTTTGCGATGAATTAGTCGACAAAGAGTTGAGATAAAATTGCAAAATTTTTGATCCCTCATTCCTTCAGAGAGTATAATTAGGTGCGAGTTTGCCCCTTTAGTGTTCTCGGGAACACTTAACATAACAGTTGATCGGGGGCATTATTGATCCTCATGATGGTGATGAAATGGTCGACGTGCTGCTGCAGATCGTCCATCCCATCGAACGTTTTGAGGTTTGAGAGCTTAAAGCTGTGTGGGATCGAGTATACTAGAATCTCTGGTGTCAACGGTGAGCAGTGGCAAAGAGGTGGCGGGCCAAAGATGCTCGTTTCTTGGCTTGCTCGCGCTCTTTTTGGCGATCATGTTTTGGATTTCTTTATGAGTGAGCCTTTCAATTGCATGTTTGTAGTCTGCTGCTTCAAGGGGATGGTAGTTCAGAGCTGGCTGAGGCGAGCTACCCAGCTTGAGGGCAAGATTATGAGCTTGCAGCGCTTCTTTGTTTGTGTGGACTCTTCAATCTGGCGTACGCGTTCTCCCGATGTCGCATGGGGCGCGTACATGACCTCTTCTGCGGGTGGTGTGTTGACATCCGAGTGGGAAGGAATTGGATCGACGAGCATGTGGGTTAATACTTAAGGAGTGTGAGTGGCTCTTCTTGTCCTTGAATCTGACACGCTCAGTGCGTGGGATGTTTGCGACAACGGAATGCGCATGAAGCGCGCTGGAGTACGCTTGAGAGGTGCTCTGTGTGCTTTGCATAAAGTCTTGTAGATTGTTGGCATGGTCTAGGAGCAAACCGCGTGCTCGGGAGTGGTCTTGAGAGCGGAGCACATGAAGGCGTGATTGAGAGTTGAGCGTGCTGAGACTCTCTTGGGAGCGAAGCGCACAAAGACACGTTTAGATGAGGAGCGCGCGGAGGCGCGCTTCAGAGCAGAGCGTGCGACGGAACTTGGGAGATTTTTCCCATCTTAAAACGCATTTGCCACTTTCTTCCCCCCCCCCCCCCCCCCCCCCCCCCCCCCCAAATGAGAGCCTTATGGGGCCCTTTTATAAGTTTCAGGAGGGGCAACCCGGAATTTTTACCATGGTAACTTTCAGAAGGACCAATAAGAACGTCTGGATTGGAGCACGCGGATCACCCTTTTTATAAATATGACACCTTTGCTCCACAGGCGGTTAGGACCGAACGGGTGATCCGGACGCCTGGTCAACGAGGGAGGGGCAGCTTAGGGATTGCAACCCTGGCCAAGGCCGAGCGGCCAAAAGGGAGGTGCCCCACTTGAGCGGCCAAGGAAGAGGCCCACCGCTTGCCAACGGACAGTCAGGCGGCCAAGGGGGCGCCCGATCTAAGCGACCAATGGGCCTCCCTAGCTGGGCGGCCAAAGAGACAGCCCTCCGCATGTCGGCCAAGGAGACGCCTGGCTCGTGCAGTTAAGCTAGGGAGGTCGCACCCCGGCCGCTTGGGAAGGGGGTTATCCTCACCCCAAACATGGAGGTGCGTTTCACGTCTTAATGCGGCCATATCAACAGTAATTATTAGCGATTATTAACTTTGTAAAGTAATATTATATTATATTTAATGTAGTACAAATAATAATTTCAAATTATTAGCATTAATAATATTTGATGGAATATAATAAGGGTTACCATAATTATTAAAGTCATTAATTGTAAGTATTCAAAATTATATAAACCCGTTGCTAATGCTACTAATCATTAAAAACAGGGCGTTTATATTGTCACTTATATGGCTATTGTCAGTCCGTCAAAACAATCAAAAACACATATAATATGACTGCTAATAGCAGCCAAAACACGGAACCCACGCATGTCTGTTAAGCCGCTCCAAACGCAGCCTTAGACTTCATTTGGCATTATGATAGCGGTCATAAACGAATGAGTTAAACAACCTTTCATTAAGAATCACCTAACAATATCATCTGGTTGAACATAAAAGTGAAAGAAGTTCTTTAGGTGGGCGTTAGCGAATGACAATTTAACTCTCATGTTCATGGCCGCCATCACCGTGCCAAACGAGCCTAAGACTCCGTTTGACACAATGATGGTGGTCGTAAACACATGAGTTGAATCGTCATTCGTTAAAGATCGTCTAACAAACATCATCCCTTTCACATCCCCAATTTGATCTTTTTTTTTTAAACATCGCTGCTCCTGTAGCTTGCGAGGATGTTAAATTTGATCAAGTATTTTAACCAGGAAATATGCAATTAATAACCGTGCAATATTCCGGGGAGCAATGTTCTTTGCACTAGACCATTTCAAACTCTCCTATCAAATAAAGCCTGGAGCTCTCTTTGGGGGAACAAAAATTAGGTGCGTTCCTATTTTAAGGTGCTCGTGCAGCGCGAGCCGCATGATATGTGATCCGACGGTGCACGCAAAAATGTCGTATTTACAAAGACTAATCATCGTGGTCCATTTCCCGACCGTTTTTATTCGTCTTTTCCGGTCTAGAAGATCGACAAATAGGATCGCTTGGAAAAATTGACGGGAAATACGACAGAATCTGAATGTTGCGGGGAGGACATGGATTATAATTCGGGATTCGAATTCTCTCCATTTGAGTGAAATGGATAGTATTCATTTCATGGAGTATATGCATTCTCCCTTTATCTAATTCCGACGACCGGGAGCTCGGGATCGAGGGCTTAGGGCGAATTTGGGCGCTTCTTTCCGCTGTTCATGTGAGTGGTGAGAAAGTAGTTTTCTTCAATTCATTCCTCTTGCGTTTTTTCTCGCTCTTTTTTGCTTTTCCCTAATGCTGTGATTTCTTTATCATTTTGTTGTTCTTCACACTCTCCAGTTGAAGATCACGTTAGAAAATTGTTGAAAGAATTGCACGTACAAACCAATATTTCTCACCTCCTAAATCACAGTGGGCTCAAGAACAGCAAACAGTGTTCTTGGAACGTGCATAAATTAATGCACTTTTAGTGCCCGTTCGACGCGCAGGAATTGACATTCTGGAATTGACGTTCGGCCCACAAGAATCATAATGAAATTGGTTTTTAATCCTAAAATCATGGATATTCTATTAAACCTAAAAACCCGGTATGTCAAAACTCAAAACCCTTATCCCACGCTAATTTTTCCCAGGTTTTCTGATTCCGCCTCATCCCGGGCGATGCAACCCGACGATCGGTCGACGGTAGGTTTTCTGTCATTTTTTTCGTTATCCCCTTCTTCTTCGGCTCCCTCTTCATCTTTCTCTCCGGCTCCATTGTTCCGGCTTCAAAGATTAGGTTTGCTGCTTTTCTTCTTCTTCCTAAGTTTCCGGTTTCTTCTTCCTAAGTTTTCACCTGTTTTTTATTCTTTGATTCACCTGTTAGGAGTTCGGATCCACAATTTATCTGATGCACAAATGCCCTAGTTTCTTCTTCGATTTGCTTGGCCAGATTTCTTCTTTTTTCTTCTCTGATTTGCTTGTCATGGCTGTAGTCTGTAGATCAACTGACTTGGGCCAGATTTCTTCTTTTTTTCTTCTATTTTCTTCTTTGATTTACTGCCTTACTGGTTAAACCCCGTCCAGGTAAGTGTTAATCCAGGGTTAGGTTTACAAGGTTACATATAAGTCATGTTAGGGTCTGTTCATCAGCATAATCATGTGAGTTGCATCTCTATGGGACCGATAATGATGGTTTAATAAATATTTAATATATATATATATATATATATATATATATATATATATATATATATATATATATATATATATATATATATATATATCAAGTAATCATTCAATTCTAATTATCTTTCCTGCTGAAATAATTTTTTTTATGTTATGTTACCTCTGAGCATAGTAGTTTAAAATACACAGCTAATTGTCAGGGATGTTGGAAACGTAGGTAGGCACACACTCACGCACAAGCACCCGACACCCACTTCAAATCCGACAAGACCTACCTGGCGGGAGGACTACCCGACGACAAGTTTCTAGGCGAGACCATCACTGCCACGGCTGGCGGGAGCACCACGCGAGACGGGTCGGGCGAGTGGACCCGGGGAGACGGAACGGGCGAGGGCCCGGCGAGACGGCCCGATGAGATGGCCTTCCCGCTCCCAAGGTGGACAAAACAAGCACCCGCTCCCTCTCCTGCGGGCTGCTACAGGTAGGGTCGCGACACGGGATCAGGATCCGAAAAATAAACAAGAACAAATACTTCAAGCGCTGCAGCGCTCTATTCAAGAAGGAAGACAAATTTTTCACTATCTCATCATCTTTAAATGAACTACAACATGCCCATTTATACGCTAAGAAAACCAACCACCTTCTCCCTCTTTTAATGCACTCTCTCTCTCCTATTAATCACTCATACATAAAAAAAATATTAAAAACAAGTATTAACCTGGTCAACAAAGTCAAAGTCCAACAAGCGATTGAACCGAAGAGTCGGATCCAAATCAAGCTATTTGGCTCTGTTACAAGAGAACTGGGCGGGTAGTCTCATATATGCCTTTATTCGAAAAAAAGAATCCCCATGTCACTTGGTTCTTAAATCTGTAAGGAACGGACTTTAGTTCACCATATATACTCCTAACTCACATGCATTTTGTCTTCGTCATCAGTTTGTTGGAATAATTAGCAGGTTCTGAATTTAATAACATAAACACAGATCCTGAGTTTCATCAGCATAACAATGTTACATGTAAGTCATGTTATGGTCTGTTCATCCCATAATCATGTGAGTTAATGCCATTCCTCCCATATGAAGTTAATGCACCACCCATGTGAATTAATCTCACTTGTTAATCGTGTTTTTCATTTCGCTTACTGTGCTATATTTTATTATGAAACTCACATGATTATGCTGAAGAAGTACTCATTCTTTTTGTGTATGATCTCATGGTATTTTTTCTCATGGAGACACTAGCTTCTACATGCAAATGATCAACTGTTGTTTAGCTCAAATAGTCAATATGATCAGTCAATTTGATTGTGCAAATTTTACCCTCATAACTCTGTATTTATTCATTTTGACTTTAGGGACAATGAATAATAATTAGTTGCAGAAGAAACGTAGGAGAGATATCATCATATCGTCGTCAGTCACATTGACTCTAGGGGAGGCTGTAGTTGTATTGAATTTCATTCATAAACAACCAACATATGTAGCAGACAGAGATGCCCTCCGTAATAGTTTTTTAACACACTTATATGCTGGAAAAGAAATATATTGCTACAACCAGTTATGTATGGGTAAAATACCGTTTAATGAACTGTGTAATATTTTACGTGCAAAAGGCTACGTATGCGACGCACAGTCTGTTTCGACCAAACAAGCTGTTGATTTATTTTTGTTCATATTATGACATAACGAAAAGTTTCGAGTTGTCGGGCATACATATACGCGAAATGGTCCGATTTGGTTGTGTCATGCGAGACTGATAGAGCGACTAGTAGTCATGCTGTGACCGCAACATACGCGGAAAAGGAGATAGATGCAGAGTACATGGCAGAAAAAGCAGCTAGTAGACAAGAGCCATCTAGAGTGGATGGAGAAGAAAGCAGTCGAAGGAGGAGAAAGCGAGCCGGACAAAATGACTCAGGCAGTGGCCATAGAAAAATTAGCTGACCCCTTGCAAAGAGCAGTAGGGACCATGTCTCCTAGTGATGTTGATGACATTTATGTCGCACTTGCTCAGATGACTGATTTAGAAGACCATGATTTTCTCAGGGCCTTGGATATACTGTGTAATGATAGTGTCAAGCGTGACATATTCAAGAGACTCCCCAGCAAGTTGAAAGACACATGACTGCGAATACAGTTTGATCGCTAGTTTCATGTTTCTACTTCTGAGCGATGAACTTTTTATCTAAAACATTTGCTATTTATGTACTTTTATTTATGGACAATGTGTTTGGATTAAATCATTTGAAATGTTTATGATTTTCAGTTTTTATTAGTTCTTTGATTTTATGCTTACATTTTAAAATTCTAAAATTTTAAAATTTTTTATTCGGAAAGTCAATTCCATTATACAGCCGAACAACTATTATGTAACAATATCAATTTTGTTCCCTGAATTTCATCATGCAGTCGAACAACATAATTGATTTTCTGCACAAAATCAATTCCTGCAGATATTATTTTTCTGACGAATGTCAATTCCTGCTCGCCCAGTTTTACCGCTGATTTCTGCACAGAATAATGTAATGATTCCTATTCATCATTACTTTTCGCGAGATCTATTTTAATGGCTGATCTTGAACTTCATAAAATGCCACCGATTGCATGTTGAGCGCATGGGTTTTTGGAGCTAGTGGCAGCAGTTTAGTAGGTCTCTGATTTTTTTTAACATTAATCATCTGTTTTAATGTTTGGAACTCTATTGTTTTAACATTAATACACGACGATTAATTGTTTTCATTTGTGCTCGGTAGGTTATAAAAAATAGTATACATGATTGTTTTCATTTGCTCTAGCCCGATCCGGTCCAACAGAGCATTGCCTCATAGCTGAGCACCTAATCAGTCCTCCCTCCGACCATGCCTTCGCGAGTGTGACCCCGTCATCGAGAGAGAATGAGAAGCATGTGCGGCATATGGCATTATCGTGGGAAGCTCCGCGCTCCGTCCTTTTTTTCCTCGAAAAGGAGTAGCTCCGCTCTGTCCCTTTCCGCCGCCAGGCCCGCCGCTTCCAACGTACATGGAAGGTTCAACTGAAAAGATATGAAATTTGGCCAGCTAATCTTTGCTATTGCTTAAGTGTCACTATAGCTTTTACGCGCCCAATTTGAACATGGTTTGATTTTGACTCTTACAATTTAGAAGCAACTGTTTCTTGTTCAGAATTCTCAGGTGGAAAAAAGTTCGACAAGCAAACAACAAAAGAGGTCAAGGATTTACAAATGCTACAACCCTAGCTATCAAGTTGTGCATCTCTCTACCAATCAATTGTTTGGACGTTGGAGAAGAAACCAGTTGATCATGAAACATTTTCAGAATAGGATATTTTTCCAAGTTGCGTGTCTTTAACAATATCTTATCTTTCATGTAAAATGAGTCTTTGCCCTTCTAATACAAGATAATCAAATAAGGCTGAAGTTGTAATTGTAAGCAAAGCAGAGCCAAAAAGTCGAGTGAACAAGAAGAAATGGTGTTCGGGCCGAGAACCCATAAGACAATTAATGTGAGAAAGAAAGAATGTGAGATCTAGAGTACTATGCAATTAATTTTTGCATTGACTTCATGATGACAAGTAATTAATAATGTTGATATCATTGAGTTCTATATAGATAGAACGAACTATACAAGCTTCTTATTGTGTTAGTGAATGTTTGTTTAAGGTCATTGCCAGTAACAAGCATGCTCACTAGGGGAATTTTGATTGTGATTATATATGTATAGGTCAAGAGTTTAAGGGGCTGTGAAAATCATATCAAACAAGTAATATCTCAAGAAGCGACTCTATAGTTTACTCAAAAATATTGAAGGGACACATACTCTCGTCTAAATTGCTTCAATTCAATGTTCAATAATCCTTGGTATCCGTCGTCTATAAAGTTAGACGAGGAAGATAAACTACTCTTTCTGTTCATATCTTTGCCCCATCACTATATGATCATTTGATAACAATGATCAATTATGTAAAAGAGACTCAAGAAATGGAGGAAGTAAAAAACCTGTACTTCTTAATAATAATGTTCTAAAATTGTAGAATTTTAAAAGATCAAGCTTAATGAAAAGGGAATATCAAAGAATAAAGATGGATACATTAACAAAAATGAAAATAAATCTAAGCATTGAGGTTGAATGATTATAATTGTTTTTTCTACAAGTAATCATTGCACATAAAGAAGCTTTATCCAACAAACTAGTTATTTGGTATATGTGCTCACCTCAACCATGGACCACATCTCAAGCCACATGTATGAGCTAGTAAGAAGGATTACATGCTTCACATTTAATATCACACAACACGAGAATGAGTGTTCGCACTAGGCGGCCAATCCATGATATATGTGACTAGTATAGAAATCACTGAACTTTCCTATATGTGACTAGGCGGCCAATATGGGGGAAGTACACGCCACACAGCATACAACAATATTGAACTAGATTTTTTTTGGAAAGAGGAAAAATGACTTTGATAGTAATATTCATTAAAGTTAGCTTTCTGTCTGTCACCAAAACAAGTGAAAAAAAACATGATTCCAGAATAGATTTAAAGCAGTCAAGAGCTCAATAGTAGCTATGTTCTATCTCACCTTGCCAAAATATAAACGCTCCAAAAAATGTCTGATTTGTAGAATTTATCTCAACTATCGATAATAAAGGTACCAGATACATATTAGTTTTATAGGTGCAATCCAATTGAAATACAAATGGAAACATCCTTCATAACTTAATAGGAATGGATGTAAAAAATATGTTTTCTAGTTGTGCACAATCCTCTTTCATTTTGCTATAACAAACGTACCAAGCTTCTGTAACATATTTATAGAAAAATTGAAACAGTATTTTACCTTCGATTTCAACTCATTCTTGTGAACCGCGCTGCTCTATGATTGTAAATGGTTCTAATTGTTATTACATTTTTGAGTTTTTTTTCTTCAAAGAAATAGTAGTTTATGAGATTTAACACCCAATGCATACATACTTTAAACAATATTTTCCTCTTTTTTATCCAATCTGTCAACATATGAATGTGCTTTTAAATGTGCATTTAAATGTGCAGAATCATGATTGTGCTTGTTGCACAACACTTCAACTTTGCATTCACCCACACACATTTTTTTGGCCCCTAACTTGCAATGGCCACTTTTTTTGAAGTGGTCTTACGTAAATTCTTCCTCACTTGTTTAGGATTCTCATGATTAAATCTGCCTCTATCACAACCCAAAAAAGCACGTGTATGTGCTATATCCGCGACTTTATCAGAACGTAATATTGTCACAATATAACTCATGCGCTCTTACCAACCTTATATGTTCAATCAATCAAATCTTCCTTTGACGCAAAATTTGATTTTGTTTAGAAGAACGACGTCACATCTGTTAATGCTAAAAATGCTCCTCCATAAATTCAAGCTACGGAGAATGAGAAAATTGTGAGTTGTCGGTAATTACTTTCTGTTTATCGAGGATGAACTGAAGAGAAGAACAGAGGCCGCAAAGCGGCGAGGCCAGTTTTGTTCGCAACGGCGAATACCACTTGTAGCGGATGATCTTATTAATCACTTCAAAAGAGATTACAAAGATCGCATAGTGGGAGGCCGCAGAGACGACCACCAAAATATATGTACTAGAGTCAGCAGTACACAATAACTGCACTTAATTTGGAATCGAGTCAGCATGCCTTTCTCTGGACTGTGCACCACTATTCATACTAGTGTGGGAGGGCTTGCTTGTACGGACAAGCTCTATATATAATTGCAAACTGTACAAGGATGAGAGGTTACATGGTGTGCAAATAACACTTAGAGGAGGGTGAGATCTCGCCTCTTCAGTCAACGATCAGGGCGGACTGTTTCAGACGGTCTGGCTGGCCCGCAAAGAGAGTCATATATATACTAGTAATTCCTTGGACAAAGAAAATTTATGAATAGTGGACGATATCATATTCCAAAATAGATGAAGGAATTTCTGCGTAGTCCGACTCCATTGCTTCAATTGATAATGATTGACTTAATATTGCTAGAATCATCAAAGCTAGAAGAGAAATCCACGGATTGAAGGGAGATCAGATCGATCATGCAACTTGGTTGATGGGTGAAATAGGTTCTCCGAATGAGGGATGCTTGGAACTCAACTAAAAAGAAGAAACAAACATCATTCCATAAGATTTAGGGTTTCCACTAGGAGAAAGGGAAGAATGACTAGAAGATTATGATATGGAAAATACCTTTCTTCCATGGAGAGGAAAAGCTTGAAGGGGTTAGGTCGTCGGCCAAGCCTATAACATCGGCCATGGAGAATGGAGGAGCGGCGGGTCCATTTTGTGCGGGCGAGGAGCGATGGTGGGGTGGGCTGACAGAGCTTCACGCGAAAATGGGTCGAGGGGGTTTGGGTATCGCGGGGCTGAGAGAAAATCTGGAAGGCTCCGATAGAATTGATCAAATGGAATTTTAAATTTTTATTTGGTTTGTGTATAGTATTTAAAATGTCGAAAAATTTATTACAAACTAGTTTGTATATAGTCATACTTGAACTATATATAACAACGCTTGTTGAGGAACTGTGCGGCGCTTTTGGTAGACCGGGCTTAGTGAACCGTCTTAGCCCGTGAGCGGGCGAGCATGCCAACAATCAAAGACAAGCAAGATGCTGCGACGAAAACTTGATGACGTGGAAAACCCGCAATCGGGGTGAAAAATCACGCGGTCGGTACGATGCCGACCTAACTTACATGATATGAGTGTTTTTACAGAGCTTCATAGAGGAGGGCGAGGGAAACATGTTGCGTCTCGTTATATTTTATGAGAGGGGAGGAGAGTGAGCGATGGATGCCACTGGCCATGCTTTGGCAGTCTTCCGATGCTTGTTCACAGGCGATGCAAGGGCTTCCTTCCTTCGGAGTTGTCTTGACGTGACGATGGAGGCAGCTCCACATGTTTCCTTCTTGACTTGCATTCTCGCGAACCTCATCTTGTCTTTGCGGCGCTCCCCTTACCTTGCGGTGGAGGTCTTGGACGAAATTCCTGCAGAGAGAAGGGGGATAGGGAAAAGGAGTGGAAACGAAAAAAAACATTTTGAAATAGAACTGCGCCTATTTATAAATTTTGTCGAGGGCGGACTGGTAAATTTGCCTAATAAATACCGGACCGGCTAATAGAATCTCTCGAAAATGATCACGCGATCACCACTTTAGGGAAATGACAGTCTTGCCCCCGGGTTGAGGGAAGTCCCGCCCGCGAAGAACGGTGGCCTGACGACACTGGCCGCGGAGAGGCCCCTCGAGGGCGGGCGGCCCTCACAGGGGCCGATTGCGGTGAGGGCGCTCGGATACAGGCGGCCTCGGCCGGCCCTTATGAGGGCCGACAGCAGGGAGGCCGCTTGGGATTGGGTGGCCTTGGTCTCCCCTCCGCGGGGCCGGCCGAGGAAAGGCCGCTCTGGATCGGGTGGGTTTAGCCAGCCCCTTACAGGGCCGGCTGCGGGGAGGCCGCCCGAGATCTGGCGGCCTTGGTCTGCCCCTTGCACGATCGGCTGCGGGGAGGCCGCCCGAGATCAGGAGACCTTGTTCGTCCCCTTGCGGGCCCGGCCACGGCGAGGCCGCCCGGGATCGGGAGGCCTCGGCTGGCACTTGTGAGGGTCGACCGTTGGGAGGCCGCTCGTGATCGAGAGGCCTTAGCCGGCCCTCCGCGGGGCCGACCGCGGCAAGGACTCCTGGGATCGGACGGCCTTAGCTGGCCCCTTGCAGGGCCGGTCGTGGCGAGGTCGCTCGTAATCGGGTGGAATTGGTCGGCCCCTTGCAGAGCTGGTCGTGGCGAGGCCTCCTGAGATCGGGTGGCCTTGGCCGGCCTTCGCGGAGGCCAGTCATGCCGGGACCGCCTGCCTCCGGGCGATTAGAGGGGGCCTGTAACGGCCCGGTTTAGAGCTCAGAGGCCCACTGCACCCTAACCTGGGCCGTTACAGGGCGGACGGCCCTGGGCCAGGGCATGGGCCGGCCAGCACTGCCTGGTGTTGGCGGTTGGGTTGCGCGCACGATCCGCGCGCAGTATTTACTTCATGGATCTGGTGCGTGGATCCCGCGCGCGGTGGTTACTTGCGTATCTCCCATGATTTTTGTGCGGGAGAGGGCTGTTCGGGTGTGTGCAGCCCGATTTTTCTACAAATTGGGGTTGACCTCATCAATTTCCCCCCAAAGACCTCGGAGTCCGGAGCCAAAGCGAGTGGAGTTTGTTGGATTTTTCCCTTATGCAAATACAAACCTTAATGGCAGGTGCAACGGAAGATGCACACAATAACACGGTCGACTGCGAAAAGGTATGGTGAAGGGGTGAATCACGACGAGAAACATGACGGGCGCACGAACGAGGGCTACTAGATGGAGTGGGACGCCAACCTTCACGTGGGGGCGTGCATGCGGGGAGCTCCCCGCGCGCGAGGAGTGGGCACGCGGGTTTCACCCTGTGTGCTGCGCGCTGGTTGTGTCCCGCAGTTTGCGCGCTGTATGTGGGTTCACACTGGTTAGACCATGCACGGTGTGCGCGGGTTGCCCCATGTGCGGTGCGCGTCGGTTAGTCCACGGGTGATGCGTGCGGGTTAGTCCATGCGCGGGGCATGCGCGTTGCCCCTCGAGCGGTGCACGCAGGTTGCCCTGCGCGTTGTGCGTGTGGGCTGCTCTCGGCGTGGTGCACGTGGATCGCGCCCTGTGAGCTGTGCACGAGCTGTGTCCTGGGCGCCGCACGCGCAGGGTGCACCCTGCAAGTTGCTCGCATGGGTTGCTTTGACATGTTGTGCTTGTGCGCGGCTTTCCTCCCTACTCCTGACGCGTGGGTCACAGCTCCTGAGGCGTCCCCTCTTTCAGTCTTTGACTTATTTTTTGTATGTTTTTTCAGGCTCCGAGACGTGCTGTCCATTGTAGGCCGATGCGTATGCGCTCCACTCTTACTGCAGAGCAGATTGCTTCTTGGAGGGGGCTCTACAACATTCCCTCCAGTCTTAAAATCAAGATTCCTCAGGGCGAGCAGCGGGTGCAGAGTCCCACGGTGGGCTGGATGACTTAATGTGAATCGTCTCTTAAGATCGATCTTCGATTCCCACCGTGCGAAGAAGTTCTGAAGATCTTGAAACATTGCGGGGTTCCGACGTCGCAATTTACCCCCTTAGGGATGACACGCATTATAGGCATGTTTGCCGTCTTCCACGAACATGGTTCACGGTTCTCGTTGGAGCTCTTCAAGGAATGGTGTGATGTTTGTGCAGACGGCGGTGGCCGTATCGAGGTTCATAACAACAAGACTTGGTTGATGTTTGAGAGTCGGACGGATAGGCGCCACTAGAACACAGTGTATGGGTAGATCCAAAATCTCTGGGTGTACAACCCCGTATTCGCGAAAAGTGGACCCCAAACAAGGCATGCATGTTTTTAAGCTTTTTTGAGAATTTTGCACTCCTATGGGCCAAATTTGGGTGAACATGTAGAACATACTAGTAGGGGGAGAAAATATTTCTCCCCCCCCCCAAGGCACTCTTAAGAAGACGGTCAAGCCGTCCAGGTCGCCGAGCTCACCCCAGGCCGTCGAGCTCACACCAGACCGCCAAGCTCACCCCAGGCCGCCGAGCTCCCCTCAGGCCGCCGAGCTCACCCCAGGCCGTCGAGCTCACCCCAGGCCGCCGAGCTCACCCCAGGCCGTCGAGCTCCCCCCAGGCTGCCGAGCTCCCCCCAGGCCGCCGAGCTCCCCCAGGCCGCCGAGCTCCCCCCAGGCCGCCGAGCGCACCCCAGGCCGTCGAGCTCACCCCAGGCCGCCGAGCTCACCCCAGGCCGCCGAGCTCACCCCAGGCCGCCGAGCTCACCCCCAGGCCGTCGAGCTCACCCCAGGCCGTCGAGATCACCCTAGGCCGCCGAGCTCACCCCAGGCCGCCGAGCTCACCCCAGGCCGTCGAGCTCACCGCAGGCCGCCGAGCTCACCCCAGGCCGCCGAGCTCACCCCCAGGCCGCCGAGCTCACCCCAGGCCGCCGAGCTCACCCCAGGCCGCCGAGCTCACCCCAGGCCGCCGAGCTCACCCCAGGCCGCCGAGCTCACCCCAGGCCGCCGAGCTCACCCCAGGCCGCCGAGCTCACCCCAGGCCGCCGAGCTCACCCCAGGCCGCCGAGCTCACCCCAGGCCGCCGAGCTCACCCCAGGCCGCCGAGCTCACCCCAGGCCGCCGAGCTCACCCCAGGCCGCCGAGCTCCCCCAGGCCGCCGAGCTCCCCCAGGCCGCCTGAAAGTGCAACTAGATCTGATATACTCTAAAGGGGGTGAATAGAGTATATAGTGCTTTAAAAACTTTTACAAACTTTTACAACAATTGTTGTAATATGTGTGAGCAGAGAAGCAGAAATAAATCTAATCACAGTACTAAGCTATGCAAAAACTAAGCACAGAAAAATCAAGGCCAGAAACAAAAAGAAAGCAAGCAGAAACAGAAGACACAAGGAAATATAGTGGTTCCCCAAACTTGGGTACATCCACTCTTCTACCACCCTAGGTAGGAATCCACTGCAGGATGAGTTGATCAGGTGTCCTGGGCACCAATGAGCTTTTGATAAGGTGCTCAAAAATCAAAGCAGATTTTTTGATCAGGTGTCTTGCCACCAATGAGCTTTTGGCAAGGTGCTCAAAAACCAGATTCAAACTTTTGAAGGGAGTTTGAAAAACCCTTTACAGAGTGGGGGTGAGAGAGTGATGGGAGTCTTCTCTTTCTCAAACAACTGAGAAGACTATGTGGATGGATGTCAAAGCTCCCCCTGAATCCTTGAGATCTTCAGGAAGAGAAGCTTTGCTGAGGGTGATAGGCCTTCAAAGGGTGAACTCCAGCAGAAGATAATTTCAGCAATAGCTGAAATGTTGAATGTCTGGAGTCTGGAATATGTTGGCCTTGAACACTTTGGAAACTACAAGAGATCTGAAGATTTGAAAACTTGATCTCCTTGGATGAGTGTTCTTCAGAATTCTTTTAGACAGAAGATTTTTGAGGTTGTCTCTGTAATCTGTATTATGTGAGCTCTGTTGTGTGTCCTCTCTTATGAGAGATTCAAAAATCCTGTCTTTTATTCTCTGGTACAGAATAGAATATTATTCTCTGTCAAGGATAGTCGTTGGTCTGCATTGATTGCATCCTTAATTGCATAATCTCTTTTTGAGGAAAGTCCACAGAATTATTCCTTGAAAAGTCCCTTGAAACTTGATCCAGAATTGAACGAAAACGGCTAGCAAATCTCTGAATTAATTGCAGAATAACTCCTAACTGATTTGAATTTGAATTCTGGAAGTTATCTGAAATTGTCGAACTGAGCTCTGCTATCGTCGAGCTTAGCTCAGCGATCTGGAAAAAACACAGCAGCAAAATATCGTCGATCTGAGCTCAAAGATCGTCGAACTGAGCTCAGAGATAAAGATCCAAGGCAGAGCCAAAATCGTCGAACTGAGCTCACCGATCGTCGAATGGAGTTCGACGATATTATGAAGTTGAGCTCAGCGATCGTCGAACTGAGTTCGACGATCTGTCGAAGTTGAGCTAGACGATCGTCGACCGGAGTTCGACGAATCGTCGTGTTGAGCTCGACGATCAGACTTAGTCTCCAGACAGAAAAACTTGGTCTACAGGGCAGCTTCCAAACCTAGACTTCTAACCCTTAGACCCAATTCTAATTGACCTTTTAAGCTATACAGGGGGTCAAGTAAAGGTTCCTAGAGACATAGTGATCCTGACCCAAATTAGTAATAGGGTGTTCCAACACCGCCGAGCTCACCCCAGGCCGCCGAGCTCACCCCTGACCGCCGAGCTCACCCCTGGCCGTCGAGCTCACCCTGGCCGCCTACTCGCCCAGCTCGAGGGGCTTCCCCTGGTGGATTGCATTTAGCTATTTAGAACAGCGGGATTTGGCTGTTGGCAGACCAATTTGGGGGCATTTCAGTAATTTCAGAGCAATAGAAGTTGGTTATTTGCAGACCATTCCCAGAAAACTATAAATAGACCCCATTGGGTGCCTTTGAGGGGGGACTTTTGCTTGCTTCCTCCTCCCTTAGCTTCTTCTTGGTAGAGTAGAGAGAGCTCCTCCAAGGCACCATAGCTCGAGCATTGGCTAGGGAGGGGAAGTGCTCAGACTGCCTTCCAGGTGTGAGGTGGGACCTCCACACTAGAGCCGAGGGTCTGTTTCTAGCTTCTTGATCTTTGGTCCGTGACGTTCCTCCGAGTGCAGTAGGTGTGAGGTCACCCCTTTCTAGGGACCCCGAACTCCACAGAGACCAAATTTTTTGTTTCAACATTTTGGTGCGGTGAGCGTGGAAAGTGACCAGCACAGAAGATCTCGGGAGAGTGTCATGACAGGAGGTCAAGGAGGTAGTGATGATCTCGGCGAGATCCCTAGCTCAGGACCCTTTGTGGGAAGGCAAGAGTTCATGGCCTCCATCCAAGGCATCATGGAGAGGCTGCGTAGCATTGCTCCTCAGGGTGCAAGCTCCACCCCGACCCCCCAGGAGTTAGCTCCCCCTCTCGACGAGCCGACTCCCAGGGGTCTAGGCGACCTGACCCCAGCGGGGAGAGAAGGAAGTGCACCAGGAAGAAGGCCAGAGAAGGAGAGGATGAGAGATGGGGTCGAGCGAGACCTCACCGGTCGGGAGCTGTTCTCCAGCCCGGTGAGTACCAACCTCCCAGGCGAGCAGGCCGCGCGAGTAGAAGTGGCGAGACCACCCCTTAGGGGGTCACCCTTCAGCGAGCTGATCATCTCAGCTCCCGTTCCCGAGGGGTTCAGAGAGCCAGAAATGGCTTACTATTCCGGGAAGGATGATCCCGTCCAGCACCTGCAATGGTTCGAGGATGCGGTCTCCATCAGGCCGATGACAGATGCCTTCAAGTGTCACCTCTTTGTGATCACGTTGAAGGAGAAGGCAAGGGACTGGTTCCATCAACTCCCTCCAAGGTTGATCTACGGGTTCGAGGACTTGAGCCGGAGCTTCCAGCTTCGCTTCTCCACCTCCATGAAGAGGAAGAGGAGTCCTGAGTCCATCTTCCTGATAAGGCAGGGGGTCGAGGAGTCGAGGAGTCGCTGGCCCGCTACATTGACAGGTTCCAAGAAGAGATCTTGGAGGTCCAAGAGATGCTCGGGTATGCTCTCCAGATGGCCTTCACCGTTGGGCTGAAGGAGGGCTTCTTCAAGATGAGCTTGACCTGGAAGGCCCCCCTTTCCTTCGAAGAGCTGATGGAAAGGGCGGCAGAGGAGATAGCCATGGAGGCGGCCAACCCATCATTTGTCAAAACGTTGGCAAGGCTAACAGAGGAGGAGTCGAAGGAGCAAGGAGGCGCAAGACATCAGGAAGGAAGAAGGAGAGAGGAGCAGAGAGCTCAGGGGTTTCAGGGACAGGAGGGTCCAGAACCAGGTTGGAGGCAGCAGGGAGGACCCATTCAGGGTCCAGGAAGAGGTCACAACCAAGGTGGGGGGGATTTTCATGAAGGCCGAGGGAGGTTCAGCTTCCAAAGGCAAGCCCCTAGGCAACTCCTACCCCCACCACAGCAAGCGATGGAAATTGGTCGAAGGGAGAGGAGGAACCGCATGGGAAGGAGAAGAGTCAGAGTAGAGTTACCCTACTGTGAGTTCCACCAGGAGGAAGGCCACGCAACATCTACTTGCCCCGAATTTCTGGAGTTGAGAAGGACAAGAGCTCCAGCACCGCAACCTCATCAGCCTCAATAAGCGCAAGACCCGGTGCGGATTGAAGAAGTCCGACCCGAGGCAGCAGAGGAGAGATGTGAGGACAGGGTTGATGTGGGCACCCGGGGAAGGATCGGATAATTCACGGGGGAAGAGGGAGGTAAGAGAGAAGTGAATCATCTCTTTGTAATGAACTTAGCTTGCGTTGTATCAGCTATGATTAATGGTAGAAACCACCGAAAAATATTTACGGTCCATGAAAGGTCTCACTCCGAGATGGATTCCGTTGTCAGGCTCTCATAAGCTGGCAGGGCAGGTTGATCTCTCGTGGAGGCTAAGTCCTTTTAGCTCCGAGATGAATTCCGCTGTCATGCTCTCACAAGCTGGCAGGGAAGGTTGATCTCTCGTGGTGGCTAAGTCCTTTTAGCTCCAAGATGGATTCTGCTGTCAGGCTCTCACAAGCTGGCAGGGCAGGTTGATCTCTCGTGAAGGCTAAGTCCTTTTAACTTCGAGATGGATTCCGCTGTCAGGCTCTCACTAGCTGACAGGGCAGGTTGATCTCTCGTGGAGGCTAAGTCCTTTTAGCTCCGGGATGGATTCCGCTGTCAGGATCTCACTAGATGGCAGGGCAGGTTGATCTCTCGTGTAGGCTAAGTCCTTTTAGCTCCGAGATGGATTCTGTTGTCAGGCTCTCACAAGCTGGCAGGGCAGGTTGATCTCTCGTAGAGGCTAAGTCCTTTTAGCTCCGGGATGGATTCCGCTGTCAGGCTCTCACTAGCTGACAGGGCAGGTTGATCTCTCGTGGAGGCTAAGCCCTTTTAGCTCCGGGATGGATTCCGCTGTCAGGCTCTCACAAGCTGGCAGGGCAGGTTGATCTCTCGTGGAGGCTAAATACTTTTAGCTCCGGGATGGATTCCGCTGTCAGGCTCTCACAAGCTGGCAGGGCAGGTTGATCTCTTGTGGAGGCTAAGTCCTTTTAGCTCCGGGATGGATTCCGCTGTCAGGCTCTCACTAGATGGCAGGGCAGGTTGATCTCTCGTGGAGGCTAAGTGCTTTTAGCTCCGAGATGGATTCCGTTGTCAGGCTCTCACAAGCTGGCAGGGCATGTTGATCTCTCGTGGAGGCTAAGTCCTTTTAGCTCCGGGATGGATTTCGCTGTCAGGCTATCATTAGCTGACAGGGCAGGTTGATCTCTCGTGGAGGCTAAGTCCTTTTAGCTCCGGGATGGATTCCGCTGTCAGGCTCTCACAAGCTGGCAGGGCAGGTTGATCTCTCGTGGAGGCTAAGTCCTTTTAGCTCCAGGATGGATTCCGCTGTCAGGCTCTCACAAGCTGGCAGGGCAGGTTGATCTCTCGTGGAGGATAAGTCCTTTTAGCTCCGGGATGGATTCCGCTGTCAGGCTCTCACAAGCTGGCAGGGCAGGTTGATCTCTCGTGGAGGCTAAGTCCTTTTAGCTCCGAGATGGATTCCGTTGTCAGGCTCTCACTAGCTGATAGGGCAGGTTGATCTCTCATGGAGGCCAAGTGTTTTTTACCCCGAGGCCGTCTCGTCACCCGTGCTCCCATTAGCTGGCTTGACAGGTCGACCCCTCGGGGAGGCCAAATGTTTTCTACCCCGAGGCCGCCTCGTCACCCAGGCTCCCATTAGCTGGCTTGACGGGCTGACTCTCCTGGGAGGGACCAGGTACATTTCGGCTCAAGCCCACTCCGCGAATATGTTGGGTTGGATGTTTCTTTCCGAGCTTGTGCCAACCTCGAAAAGAGCGGGGATTGTGTACAACCTCGTATTCGCGAAGAGTGGACCCCAAACAAGGCATGCATGTTTTTAAGCTTTTTGAGAATTTTGCACTCCTATGGGCCAATTTTGGGTGAACATGTAGAACATACTAGTAGGGGGAGAAAATATTTCTCCCCCCAAGGCACTCTTGAGAAGACGGTCAAGCCGTCCAGGCCGCCGAGCTCACCCCAGGCCGCCGAGCTCACCCCAGGCCGCCGAGCTCACCCCAGGCCGCCGAGCTCACCCCAGGCCGCCGAGCTCACCCCAGGCCGCCGAGCTCACCCCAGGCCGCCGAGCTCACCCCAGGCCGCCGAGCTCCCCCCAGGCCGCCGAGCTCCCCCTAGGCCGCCGAGCACACCCCAGGTCGCCGAGCTCACCCCAGGCCGCCGAGCTCACCCCAGGCCACCGAGCTCACCCCAGACCGCCGAGCTCACCCCAGGCCGTCGAGCTCACCCCCAGGCCGCCGAGCTCACCCCCAGGCCTCCGAGCTCACCCCAGGCCGCCGAGCTCCACCCAGGCCGCCGAGCTCACCCCAGGCCGCCGAGCTCACCCCAGGCTGTCGAGCTCACCCCAGGCCGCCGAGCTCACCCCAGGCCGCCGAGCTCACCCCCAGGCCGCCGAGCTCACCCCAGGCCGCCGAGCTCACCCCAGGCCGCCGAGCTCACCCCAGGCCGCCGAGCTCACCCCAGGCCGCCGAGCTCACCCCAGGCCGCCGAGCTCACCCCAGGCCGCCGAGCTCACCCCAGGCCGCCGAGCTCACCCCAGGCCGCCGAGCTCACCCCAGGCCGTCGAGCTCACCTCAGGCCGTCGAGCTCCCCCAGGCCGCCGAGCTCCCCCAGGCCGCCGAGCTCACCCCAGGCTGCCGAGCTCACCCCAGGCCGCCGAGCTCACCCCTGGCCGCCGAGCTCACCCTGGCCGCCTACTCGCCCAGCTCGAGGGGCTTCCCCTGGTGGATTGCATTTAGCTATTTAGAACAGCGGGATTTGGTTGTTGGCAGACCAATTTGGGGGCATTTCAGTAATTTCAGAGCAATAGAGGTTGGTTATTTGCAGACCATTCCCAGAAAACTATAAATAGACCCCCTTGGATGCCTTTGAGGGGGGACTTTTCCTTGCTTCCTCCTCCCTTAGCTTCTTCTTGGTAGAGTAGAGAGAGCTCCTCCAAGGCACCCTAGCTCGAGCATTGGCTAGGGAGGGGAAGTGCTCAGGCAGCCTTCCGGGTGTGAGGTGGGACCTCCACACTAGAGCCGAGGGTCTGTTTTTAGCTTCTTGATCTTTGGTCTGTGACGTTCCTCCGAGTGCAGTAGGTGTGAGGTCACCCCTTTCTAGGGACCCTGAACTCCACAGAGACCAAATTTTTGGTTTCAACACTGGGAGTGGCCCGAGCTTTGGAGCTCCCTTCCAGATAGTGGTGGGCATAAGGCCTGGCAGACCCAGGCCGGGCTTGGGCTGGCCAGGCACGTGCCATTTCAAAAAAGCCTGGGCCCGGGCCTGGTTTTTGTCAGGCCCGGGCCGGCCTCAGGCCTCATCCTCAGGAGGAGGCCTGTCGAGGCCCTGTAGGCCGGGCCAGGCCCAGGTCGGGCATGGGTCTAGCCCGACTAAATAAAATATATAATTATTTTAAAAAATTTAATAAAATATTTATTTTTTAAATACAATTAACTTTATTCAATACATTGTATTTCCTGAGCTCCGAAAATTTTAAAAATACAAAATAGTTACACTTTTAGAATATTAAAAAGTTCTATTAATTATAAAAAAATAATTATAAATTTACAATAAGCTCGAAAAAAATTATAATAAAATTTAAAAAATACAAATCTAAAAATACAAAAAATTTGCACTTTAGAAAAATACAATACTCGATGTCTCAATCACTCGAAACCTGAAGGTGTCGTTCAGGTTTGATCTTCACCGGCCAAATTTAGGCCGCTTAGCTCATCTTCATCCTCAGACAAGCTATCTTCGATCGATGCGACGTGTTGTCTCCTCTTCATACCATCCAAGTGGACCTTATAGCATATGCAAATTTCCAAAGACTCGTCGCTCAAGTGGCTCCTTTGCTCATTCGGAATTCTGTCACTTAAAGAAAACGCAGACTCCGAAGCTATTGTACTTGCTTGGATTGTTAGTAAATCTCGGGTCATGAAAGTCATAATAGGATTCGTATTAACTTTATTTTTCCAACATTGTAAAATATTAAAATTTTTTATTTCATTTAAACTCATAAAATCTTGAAATTGTGTTTTCGTATATAATCCTAATTCATTTAAAGTACTTGAAGTTCTTTGTTTTTTTGCGGGCTGCTAATTCTAAATTTTTTTTAAAAAAAACTATCTTTTGTTTTATGTTGTGTACTTTCTTCTCTAGGTTGCGATCGATCTATATAGCTGAAAGTAATAATTATAAAATTCTGTAAAAACATTATTAAATTTTGAAACACTTATATTATCATAATACTTAGATGTTTGATTTAAATTCAAATTACTATTTATTTCTTTTATAAGATTTTCTACGCAATCTACACTTATTAAAGGATTTAAAGTTGCGGCGCATAAAAACATAACAGACATTTCTCTATAATATTTTTTTAAAAAAAATTTCATTATTTTAATTAACGGACACCAACTTTCATATTTTTTACAACCACTAAGTTTTTCTGCAATTAATGAAAAATTTTTGAAAACCAGTGGATTCGTCGGATAATAAACGCCGGATAAAATAGTTGTTAATTAATAAAAAAATTTCTAGTAAATTCTTATAATCTTCAATCACATCCCAATCAGAATCTTGAAGATCATGCATTTCAGACATACTATAAAATTTCATTAGTTGTGTTTTTTGTCGCACGACTCGTTTTAACATTTTATAGGTTGTGTACAACCTGTATTAGTCGAGGATGGGTCCTACCACAGCCAGGTCAGCAGAAGTCAAGGTCAACAAGTCAAGACAGAAGCCAAATTCAGCATGCAAGATCGCAGAAGGCCTGAGCAAGTATGGCGAGCTCCCCTCGCATACTCGCTAGGTAGGCGACTAGGCGAGATACTCGTCCAGCCCGTGCGAGTTCGCCTGGAAGTCGCCTAGTCGCTAGGAGGTGGGGTATAAATATGAACCCCCTCCTTGGATTTGCCTATAAATAGGACCACATGGGTACGAGGTGAGACACTTGAAATCCTCTGCAGGATACTCGCGAGCTCACCTTTCCAGATACTAGCCGAGTCTTTGGATTCCTTTTCCTTAGAAGACCAGGTCGCGATCTTGCGACTAAGTCATCTGCTAGTGTCCCTCGTACCCAGTTCGGTCATTCTTGGTTGATAAGGGGCTGCTCCTTTCGAGTATCCGGGTACGTGGTGGGTCCTTCCTACCGCAACATATGGGGTCCTGTTTGCCCTTAGTTCTTCATCCTAGTCATCCCAGTCGTCTTATCTTACCTCTGAACCGGTAACCTTAGCCGGTCTTGATCCGAATTCTGAGGTTGGGATTTTTCTAGTTTCAACAGGTTGAATTCCATCTTATATGCATATCAAATTCAGGTTTTAAAAATTTATGACTTTGTGCAGTTACAATTTTTTTAAATCATGTTTTCGTTTTTTAGAACTGTATATATATATTAACATAATACGAATTTTATTAATATAAGGTTCCATATATGTTCAACTATCATGCACAACTAAATTTAAAACATGACATATACAACGAGTATGAAAAAAATTACGTTTAATATTAATTTCAAATCTCGTTTTTAATACTCGATTGCTACCGTATTATTAGTAACATTATAAAAAAAATACTAATAATTTTATCTTTAATTTTAAATTCACTAATACATTTAGTAATTACGTAATAAATAGTTTGACATGTATGTGGATATTCAAAACATTCAAAACATATAATATGTTTATTTAGCTGTCACGAGTCGGAATCGGTCAAATGACGCGTAATACACATATATAATAATCCTGCTTTTATATTGCTACTTCAGACATCACTCGTTAGACTAACTCTACCGTCGAAAGTTTCAAAATAATTAATTAAATAATGTTTTGATTGTAAATAAGATTTATATACATCACGCTTAAGTGTAGATCTACTTATCTGTTGATATTTTGGTTGAAGTCATGCATGTATGTAAGTCTTGTCCACATTGTCGACGTGTCTGAACGTTAATCCTCGTTTGATGACGTTCTCTATTTACAGCTCTCATTGATGCATTTGATAGTAGGTCCAAATTTGCCCGTCTGTCGCAATTTGTGCTTGACTTATCTTCGGGGCTTGTTTAGTCAGACACGATTTGTTATGTCGCGCGAGCGTCGAATTCCCGCTAACGGTCAGAAGTTTTGAGCAGTGTTTTTACTTCGTTTTAAATTATGCGCCCCCACGCAATTTTTAGAAGGGCTCCCAAACTGGAACCGTGTGCTTGTGCTCCACAATTTCATGTGCGACCGATGTCGAGGACACTGACATAGAAGAGGAAGACGCCATCGAATAGGAAGAGAAATTGTGTTAGAAATTTGGGAAGTAAGAGGGAGAGTATGAGAGAGAGAAAAGTTGAGAAAGAAAGTATGAGAATTGAGAGAGAGAGTTGTTGAAGCCAAAAATGACCTCAATGGGAGTTCAGAAAAGGGGTGCAGCCAAAACCTACTTCTCTCAAGCCTCAACCCTCGATCGGATTCAAAGGACCTAAGACTGACCCAAAGCCTCAGCAGGGAGGTCCCACCTCACACCCAGAAGATCTCTGAGAGCTTCCCCTCCAAAGCCAAAAGTTGGGCTATGAGCTCCTCAGAAAGCACTGGAAGTTGGAGGATAAATGACCGCTTGCTTTCCAAAGAGCCCTTATGGGTCTATTTATAGCATCTTGCTGACCTGAGATTACTGAAATGTCCCTAATTGATCTGCCAATAGCCGAATCCCGATGTTTTCTTGAGGGTATGGGGGTAATTTCACCCGAGGGTAATTTGGTCATTTCACCTAAGGCCCTGGCCCCCACTCGGCGAGAGCTCTTTGCCGAGAGCCTTCTGTCAGAGCCCGGCGCAAGCGGTCTCGCCTACCTATAGGCGAGAGCTTCTTTAAGACGATTTGGGCTCGACGAAAACGGGGCGACTTGCGGGCGAGAGCTCATTTGAGACGGGAGCTTGGCGCTTAGCGCAAGCGCTCCCGCCTACTTGGGCGAGAACTTCTCTGGCTAGCCTGTCTGACCGTTTGTGCCTCCTGGTCTGGCTCAGCGAATATGGGGTTGTACACAATCCCCGCTCTTTTTGAGCTAGCTCTACGCTCGAAAAGACACGTCCAACTCATAAATATTCGCTAAGCATGTGTCAACGTCAGGGAATCTTTTGATGGGCCGTACCATGCCTATAAATATATGTGTTGATAGACGGTCATAATTCTCCCCTTGAACTATCCTTCCTCGCCTGAGTTCTCGCCTCCTCACGCAATGCCTTCCAAGCGCGCCGATAAACCGCTCCCGCAAGATCTTCAGGACCGCATCAATGCGGCGTAGGCGCGAGCCAAGGCTAACAACGCCCTGGTTGCCCCATGGTTGGCGAGACAGTCGTCAGTCGCTGAGCCTTCTCAGCCTAAGAAGAAAAAGAAGAAGGTGAAGGCAGTTCAACGAGACCTGCCCCGCGAGAACAGGAGCCCGCCTACCCCGACCCCCAGCCGTGCGGATGATCCCTTTCCGCAGAAGGTATGTCTGATTCGCTAACCATTGAAAACACCAGTATTCTGTATCTGACGCGATACTTTTCGCAGGAGATGGTTTCCGACGCTGTTGAGTCTCTGCGGGAACCCCTGGACCCATCATATCGCCCCCTTGAGGGCCAACCGCAGGTCACGGAGGCGGCTCCTCCACCTGACTTGAGAACTGCAGGTAATTTTACCACTCTTGCTTTTAACTCAAATCTTAGGTCGCTGAATTGTCTTCCCGTAGCACCAGCTTCCGCCCAGCCGGGTCTCGCTACCCGGGAGAACGAAGTAAGGGCTACAAATCAGCCTGCCCTCGCGGGTGATTCCTCCCTACCGGCGGGAGGAAAGACTGCTGAATCTTCCGCGCCTCCATTGGATGCCAGCCATCCTGCGGGAGAGGAGACCTCCCCCCCCCCCCCCCCCCCCGCTTCCGGCCAAGCCTGGATTACCACTTGCAAAATCTACCCCCCCCCCCCCCCCAGGAAAGGGAAAACTGATCCATCTACTCTTTGGGACTGAGGGGGGGGGCTGGGCCTTCTCGCCTGCCATCGACCGGGGGTCCTCGCCATGCTGCAGGTATGCGGTACGTTTATCACGATTATCCTTTAGCTCTCGTCTTAACTGGAATTCTTGTCAGGGGATCTGGGCCCGCGGTTTGGAGCTGGCGTAGAGGAAGAAGAAGAAGAAGAAAGAGAGGGGGAAGACGGCGAGAGCTCCCCCTTCCCTTCATCTGACGAGATGGAGGAGATCTTGACCAGCGTCGGGAGTGCTAGGAGACGGGGGAAGAAGGTCGCCGCCGTCCTATCAAAGCTTATCCGGCGGGAGCGAGCCCATGATTTCGCAGCGGAGTTTCGTCAATCAGTGGAGAAGAGGTTGGAGGCCCTGGAGCGAGACTACCTCATCGGCGAGATGGATCAGCCATGTGGGCCTTCCGCCGGGTCTTCCCCTGAAAGGTGCATCGCGCGGATCCGAGACCTGTCTCGCCGGATCAATCTAGGGTGCACAGTCATGTCGTCCTACTTCAACCCGCAAGCGCCACCGAGTACCAGGCTGTGGGAGTAAGGACGATGGCGGTGGGAGCCTTATTGAGTGGTGAGACCTCACCCTTCCTTACCCCCGGCCTTCCCCTTCTCCGATGTACCCCGTTAATTCTGTCTGACATTGTTGTTGCTCTTTATTTGGCTCTCGCTGGGCGAGAATAATTATTATTGATGTTATTATTATAGCTTCCCGCTTAGTTTTCGCTTGGCGAGAGCAACCTGGCCTTCATTTGTTTTTATTTTGTATTTAGCTCTCGCGCTAATTAGCTGTCAGTCAGTCACTGTCAGACTCGGGCGGGAAAACGAAGCGCCGCCAACTTAGGACGTGCCGGCTGTACCCCCGCCAACTTTTTTGGAAAAAAGTCATGATGATCACGATTTCCTATAAATAGGGCAGTTCACCTACCACATTCATTTCTCCGACCCAGTCTTCTCTTCTTCCTTGTCTCTTTCACGGCTTACCGAAAGTTCTCGCTTGCTTCCGCCTCTTCTTCCCATTTTCGCACAGTTCTCGCTCTCGCCTCCCTCCTAAAGGTCTCGCCTACAACTTCTTCATCACGATGTCAGGCTGAAGCGAGGGTCGTTCAAATTGTGCGGAAGCTTTCCAGAAGCACTTGTTCCCTTCCTGCACTCTTACCGTGGACGAGTTCAAACTGACCCAGACTCGCTACGTTCCCGCCGGCTTCACCGCGTGGAACCCCGGCAACCATGATAAGGTAAACACCGCGGGGGAGGGGGAGCTCGCCATCCCCCTTAAGCACATTGAGGGGGACTTCCGCCTCCCGCTGTGGCCCGAGATGCGTCAGGCCCTCCGGTATTATGGAGTGGTTCCCGCGCAACTGAATCCAAATTCGGTTGCGATCCTGGTAGCTTTCATTTGCTACATGTGATCCGAGAGGATCGAGTTCAGCCTTCCAATCTTCCGGAAGCTGTTCACTTTCCGCGCAAAAGGATGGGTGGTTTTCTTCTCAGGACAACTGCTCAAGACGATCGGCCTCGCCAACAAGCACCACCACTGGGGAGAGAGGTTCATCTTTGTTTCCGGCGACTTCGGGAATGTGCCTCTCGCGCCCATCCAATATGAGGATGTCGCCTACAAGCCCCCCTCCTTGGGCTCACGTGAGAACACCCTCCTTGAGTTCTTCGGAACCAAGGACTTCGACGTCCTCTTCCTCCGGCGAGACGTTGATTCACTCCTCCCCGTGCCCCCGGGCGAAGGTAAGGTCTCGCCTTTGTCTCGTTATTCCTCCTTTTTTACGTTTGAATTGAGTGTGGTCACTTTCGCAGGAGAGCGCGAGATCACCCTGCGCCAACCCTTCGACGAGGCTCGCACTGCTGGTAGCCAAACTGCGAAAGATCCGCTGGCTCTCGCAAAGGCTGCGGCGCAAGCATGTCGGGACGAGCCGTCCCCGCCTCCTTCAACCGGCGCCGGGAAGCGAAAGCCCGGCCCCCCTCTGCCCCCGCCGATCAAGAGGCCCAAGATAACTGACGTCGAGAAGGGCAAAGCCATTGTTGTGCCGCCCTCTCAACCTCTCGCCGCGGGCCGCTCTTTTGACGCTGGGAGGGCCCTGATGCGCGGGATGGAGCTTGCGTACATGTGTGCTCTCCGGAGCATCACCATCGACCGCAACTTCTAGGAAATGTTCAAGGCCAGGGAGGGCGTGGTGGCTGAGGCGGCTTCTTTGAAGAAGGAGCTAGAAGACGCCAAGCAACTACTGTCATCTCGTCGGGCGGAAGAGGTAAGCGAGACCTTTTTCGGTACTTACTCTCGCCACTACAGATCTGGACTCTACTTTTTCTTCCACGCTAACTTCTCGCCACACAGGATTCCGCTCAAGCCGCGGTGCTTCGCGAGGAGTTGTCCCAGGCGAGATACGAGAACGTCCTCCTAAGAGACCAGATCTTGCGCCTGGAGGCGAATGCGCCCCCTCCCCTGGATGAAAGACTGAAGAGCCGCTATTACTCCGTCTATGACGTCGATAAGCTCCTCCAAGACAATGCGCAAGCTACAGTCAAGCTGACCTTGGAGACGATGCGATATGTCAGATGCTTAGATGGGAGGGGCAAGATTATCACAGCTCAACAGCTCGTTCCTTGGCTCTTTGAGCCCGTCCCAAAGCCCCCGGGCGTGCTTGATACCCCACCCTCGGATGTCCCAAAATCCCCTGCTGCGGGTGGCGAGACATCCGGGGAGAGCTCAGGCGAGAGCTCTAGCGGGAGTTCCGGCGAGAGCTCCGAGGGGTACAGCTTGTCCCCCTGATGGGCCCCCTCTCTCTTTTTCACTTTTCGCCTCAGTGTAATGAGCGAGACGCTCTAAACTTGTAATCATATATAAAATACCTTGTAAATGTTTCATTGTAAATGTTAATCATGTTCTTATTTATGAATGCGCTTGAGGTAATTGGTGTGGCCGAGTGTTCCTTAAGCACGCTTCCGCCAAGACCCTCGGCCTCCCTAGGGTAGTTTCCCTTAGTGATGGATAGGCGGGAACCTGCCAAAAGCTGTCAGTCGGGAACGTGGCTCTCTAACACTTAAGACGAGGCCGTCTCCCTTTAGCTTGCGCGAACCGTTCAAGCCTATCGCATAACGCTTCCGCCTGTCTGTTCAAGAATATTATTAGGAGCCTTCTCGGCGAAAGACTCCTTCAGCGAGACCTCTCTGGCGGGGATCTCCCCGCCGAGATCTATTCTGGTCGAGACCTCTCTTATCTTTACCTCTTTCCTTTTTGCGTTCCGGGTGCGTTTCCTGCCTTTCTCAAACCAAACCTATCCCCCACAGGCGAGCCTTCGGACCTGCCGGCTAGATGAGAGCCTGCGCAGCGGGTCTACCTGGGGCCGAGCCGAGCTCGGGGTGTCGACGACGTTTCCACAAACCAACCAAACCTATCCCCCACAGGCGAGCCTTCGGACCTGTCAGCTAGATGAGAGCCTGCGGCGCGGGTCTACCTGGGGCCGAGCCGAGCTCGGGGTGCCGATGACGTTCTCAAACAAACCAAATCTATCCCCCACAGGCGAGCCTTCGGACCTGTCAGCTAGATGAGATCCTGCGCAGCGGGTCTACCTGGGGCCGAGCCGAGCTCGGGGTGCCGATGACGTTCTCAAACCAACCAAACCTATCCCCCACAGGCGAGCCTTCGGACCTGCCAGCTAGATGAGAGCCTGCGCAGCGGGTCTACCTGGGGCCGAGCTGAGCTCGGGGTGCCGATGACGTTCTCAAACCAACCAAACTTATCCCCCACAGGCGAGCCTTCGGACCTACCAGCTAGATGAGAGCCTGCGCAGCGAGTCTACCTGGGGTCGAGCCGAGCTCGGGGTGCCGATGACGTTCTCAAACCAACCAAACCTATCCCCCACAGGCGAGCCTTCGAACCTGCCAGCTAGATGAGAGCCTGCGCAGCAGGTCTACCTGGGGCCGAGCCGAGCTCGGGGTGCCGATGACGTTCTCAAACCAACCAAACCTATCCCCCACAAGCGAGCCTTCGGACCTGCCAGCTAGATGATAGTCTGCGCAGCGGGTCTACCTGGGGCCGAGCCGAGCTCGGGGTGCCGATGACGTTCTCAAACCAACCAAACCTATCCCCCACAGGCGAGCCTTCGGACCTGTCAGCTAGATGAGAGCCTGCGCAGCGGGTCTACCTAGGGCCTAGCCGAGCTCGGGGTGCCGATGACGTTCTAAAACCAACCAAACATATCCCCCACAGACGAGCCTTCAGACCTGCCAGCTAGATGAGAGTCTGCGCAGCGGGTCTACCTGGGGCCGAGCCGAGCTCGGGGTGCTGATGACGTTCTCAAACCAACCAAACCTATCCCCCACAGGCGAGCCTTCGGACCTGTCAGCTAGATGAGAGCCTGCGCAGCGGGTCTACTTGGGGCCGAGCCGAGCTCGGGGTGCCGATGAGGTTCTCAAACCAACCAAACCTATCCCCCACAGGTGAGCCTTCGGACCTGCCAGCTAGATGAGAGCCCGCGCAGCGGGTCTACCTGGGGCCGAGCCGAGCTTGGGGTGTCGATGACGTTCTCAAACCAACCAAACCTATCCCCCATAGGCGAGCCTTCAGACCTGCCAGCTAGATGAGAGCCTACGCAGCGGGTCTACCTGGGGCCGAGCCGAGCTCGGGGTGCCGATGACGTTCTCAAACCAACCAAACCTATCCCCCACAGGCGAGCCTTCGGACCTGCCAGCTAGATGAGAGCCTGCGCAGCGGGTCTACCAGGGGCAGAGCCGAGCTCGGGGTGCCGATGACGTTCTCAAACCAACCAAACATATCCCCCACAGGCGAGCCTTCGGACCTGCCAGCTAGATGAGAGCCTGCGCAGCGGGTCTACCTGGGGCCGAGCCGAGCTCGGGGTGCCGATGACGTTCTCAAACCAACCAAACCTATCCCCCACAGGCGAGCCTTCAGACCTGCCTGCTAGATGAGAGCCTGCGCAGCGGGTCTACCTGGGGCCGAGCCGAGCTCGGGGTGCCGTTGACATTCTCAAACCAACCAAATCTATCCCCCACAGGCGAGCCTTCGGACCTGCCAGTTAGATGAGAGCCTGCGCAGCGGGTCTACCTGGGGCCGAGCCAAGCTCGGGGTGCCGATGACATTCTCAAACCAACCAAACCTATCCCCCATATGCGAGCCTTCGGACCTGCCAGCTAGATGAGAGCCTGTGCAGCGGGTCTACCTGGGGCAGAGCCGAGCTCGAGGTGTTACAAGACTCATAAATACATTCTATCATAATGATTTAGTACTAGACGAGAGAAACAAGTCAATTGATATATTATAACAAACTTGATCTTGAATACATAGTTACATCTTCCCCATTTCACGGGTAGAAGCGTTTCAGGTCATCTCCGCTCCAGGTGTGGCTTAAGGCTCTTCCTTCCACGTCCTGGAGGTAGTAACCTCCTGATCCAAGGACTTCCTTCACTATATACGGTCCTTCCCAGTTCGGGTTGAGCTTGCCCACGGGAGCTGACCTTCCTACCGCGTCAACCTTTCTCAGTACCAGGTCCCCTTCGGCAAACTGCTTGACCCTGACATGCTTATCAAAATACTTGGTCATCCACCGCTTGATCTATTCTTGCCTGATGGCTGCCACGTCCCGCAGTTCTTCCACCATATCTAGCGAGAGGCGTTGCCCCTCTTCATTCTCCAATCTCCAAGTCTCATCTCCTTCGCCCGCGGCTGTGACCCGCGGGGACAGAACCTCGAACTCCACTGGTAGGACGACCTCACACCCATGAGAAAGCTTGAAGGGAGTCTCACCGGTGGTTGTGTTCAGGGTCGTTCGTAAGGCCCACAGGACCGAGGGGAGCTGCTCCACCCAGCTTCCCTTTAGGTTCTCCACCTTTTTCTTTAATGGATTCACAATGATTTTGTTCGCCGTTTCCACCTGGCCGTTGCTCCGGGGGTGGTGGACAGAGGTGAATCTGAGGTCTATCCCCAGTTGGGCGCAGAAGTTGATGAATTCTTCGCTGGCAAACTGGGGGCCGTTATCTGTCACTATTGCTTGAGGCAACCCGTGTCTGCATATGATTTCCCCCCAGACGAAGTTTCTTATGACCTGCGAGATGACCTTGGCCAAGGCTTTAACCTCCAGCCACTTTGAGAAATAATCGACCATGACCAAGAGGAACCTCCTCTGTCCACTAGCCGGAGGAAAGGGTCCCACTAAATCCATCCCCCAGATGGCGAACGGCCACGGTGTCGTGATACTTCGGAGCCTTTGGGCCGCCAAGAGCTGAAGGGGGCGTAGAGCTGACATTTTTGACACCTCCTTGCAAACTCCGTGGCATCCTTCCTAAGGGTGGGCCAGAAGTACCCCTGCCTAACCACCCTTGCCTCCAACGTCCTTCCTCCAGAGTGGCTGCTGCACTCTACCGAGTGCACCTCCTCTAAGATCCTCGGGATCTCTTACTCGGTCACACACCTGGCTAGGAGTCCTGACAACATCTTATGATGCAGGCCCCCTTCTATCATTAGGTAGTGAGCTGCCTTGCGCTTGAAGTTTCTCCCGTCCTTGGCCCCCTCAGGAAGTCCACCGGTGGTTAGGAAGGTCACCAATGGATCCACCCACGAGGGTCGCCGATCCACCACCATCAATTCTCCTTCTTCAATAGCCGGTCGAAATAGCTCTGTCAAGGTCCCTCCTCCCCGAGGTCCAAACTTATCCAATCGATCGGCAGCTATGCTTTCTTCCCTTGGAACATGCTGGATGGAGAACGACCGGAACCCACCGATGATCACCCTTACCTTGGAGAGGTATCTGATGAGGGTAGGCTCCCGAGCTTCAAATTCCCCCCGGATTTGTGACGCTACTACCTTTGAGTCCGTGAAAGCTTCCACATCCTGAATCTCCAGCTCCTTTGCCAAGCGAAGGCCGGCGATCACGGCCTCATACTCCGCCTGATTGTTGGTCACCGGGAAATGGTAAGCCACTGCCTGCTCTATCACGACTCCCTGGGGGTTGGTCAGCACTACCCCTCCCCTGAGGGAATGCTTTCCCGAGGCCCCATCGACCATCATCTTTCATGCTTCCTATGGCTGCTGCTCTCCCTTTTCGACTTCAACAACATAATCTGCTAGGAAGTCCGCTACTGCATGCGCCTTGATGGAGAGTCTTGGAACAAAAGAGATGTCGAACTCGCTTAGCTCAATAGACCACTTGGCAAGTCTCCCCGAGTGCTCTACTCCTTCAAAGATCTTGCGAAGAGGATGGTCAGTTACCACCCTAATTGAATGTGCTTGAAAGTATAGTCGAAGTTTTCTTGCAGAGATGACCAAGGCGTATGCTAGTTTTTCGAGGATGGGGTAGCGGAGCTCTGCTTTCTTCAGTATCCGGCTGACATAGTAGATGGGCAGTTGCTTCTTTCCTTCTTCCCTCACCAGGACGGAGCTTACCGCCTCCGCTCCCACTCCAAGATACAAAGTCAGGTCCTCCCCTTATTTTGGACTCTGAAGTAGAGGGGCCTGGGAGAGCTGTCTCTTCAGTCCTTGGAAGGCTTCTTCGCACTCGGCGGTCCATTCAAACCTTTGATTCCGCCGCAGTACCTTAAAGAATGAAGAACACTTGTCTCCTGCCCTGGAGAGGAACCTGCTCAGCCCAGCCAGCTTGCCTGTCAAGCGCTGGACCTCCTTGGCGTCGCGAGGTGACTCCAAATCCAAGATGGCCTTTACCTTATCCGGGTTGGGCTCCACCCCTTCCGGAGTCAAGAGATGCCCAAGGAACTTCCCGCGGCTTGCCCCGAAGACGCACTTCAAGGGGTTCAGCCTCATCTTGAACCTTCTTAAGGTGGTGAACGTCTCTTCCAGGTCTTTCAGGTGCGAATCCACGCATTTGCTTTTGATCATTAGGTCATCGACGTGGACCTCCAGGTTCCTCCCCCTCTGATCTCGGAAGACCCGATCCATCATGCGTTGATAAGTAGCCCCCGCGTTCTTCAACCCAAAGGGCATCATTCTGTAACTGAAGCATCCTTCCCTTATGATGAAGGAAACATCCTTGATATCGGGAGGGTGCATCCGGATCTAGTGATAACCTGAAAAAGCATCCAAAAAGCTCATGATAGAAAAACCGACGGCTGAATCAACCAGCGCGTCGATCCGAGGCCGGGGATAGCAATCCTTAGGGCATGATTTATTTAACAATAAAAAGTCAATACACATTCTCCATTTACCACCCTCCTTTTTAACCATTACCACATTCGAGATCCAGCCTGGATACTGGATCTCTGAGATGAAGCCGACCTCCAGGAGCTTCCTGACCTCCTCACGGATGGGCTCCTCCAGCTTGGTGGTGATGGCTATCATTTTCTGGCGTATGGGGCGAGTGCGGGGGTCCAAGTTCAGGCGGTGGCAGGCCACGTCTGCGTCGATGCCCGGCATGTCAGCCGCGCTCCAAGCGAAGATGTCGATGTTGCTCTGAATGCAGGCCCGTACCCGCTCCCGGTCCTCGGGATTCAAGCCTCTGCTGACCTGCACCCTTTGCACCTGCCCTGCGCTGGTGAAGACCTCCATATCCACCACTTCTTCGGCCGGCTCCAGCCGTGACTGTTCCCAGCCGACCCTTTCTTCTTCCTCCAACTCTAGCTCCTCCATTTCTTCCACCTCAATCTCCATCGCCTCTTCCGGCCCCTCCTGTTGTTGCTCGTCCTCTGCGCCCCTTTGGGCCTCTCCTTCAGCTCCTCCTGCTTCTTGCCCCTCTACCTCCATCGTCCCTTCCGGGCTCTCCTGCTCCTCGTCTCCCTGGACCTCCTACACATCTCCTACCTGCTGCTCCTCTACCTCCTCTCCTCCGACAACCTCTTTGTGTGTCGCCATCTCCATCTCCAACTCCTCTGCCTCTGACATCCATGATATGGTGTTAACTGCCGTAATGTAGCATTGTCTCGCCACCTTCGGGTCCCCTCTTACCCTGACCTGCATGTTGAAGCCAAATTTGACCTCTGTGGAGTTCGGGGTCCCTGAAAGGGGTGACCTCACACCTACTACACTCGAGAGAACGTCACGGACCGGAGACTTAGGAGACTATGAACAGACCCTCGGCTCTAGCGCGGAGTTCGGGGGCCCTGAAAGGGGTGACCTCACACCTACTACACTCGAGAGAACGTCACGGACCGGAGACTTAGGAGACTATGAACAGACCCTCGGCTCTAGCGCGGAGGTCCCACCTCACACCCGGAAGGCTACCTGAGCTCTTCCCCTCCCTCACCAAAGGGCTAGGCTAGGTGCCTTGGAGAGCTCTCTCTACTCAACCAAGAAGAAGCTAAGGGAGGAGGAAGCTAAGAAAAAGATCCTCTCCAAGGCACCCAAGGGGGTCTATTTATAGTTTTTCCAAGTCCTGGGGGTGAAAAGACCGAAATACCCCTACGACCAAAAGGCCTCGGGCCAATAGAAAACATCCACGCTAGGGGGGTAAAGGGGGAATTCTCCCCGAGGGCAAGAATGTAAAACTGCAGGGGGGGGCAAGGGCGAGACCGCGGCCTCTGACCGGTCTCGCCCCGCCAGGCCGCCAAGCTAGAAGGGGCAGGGGGCGAGATCCCGGCCCCCAGCCGGTCTCGCCCCACCAGGCCGCCAGGCTAGAAGGAACAGGGGCGAGACCCCGGCCCCCGGCCGGTCTCGCCCCACCAGGCCGCCAGGCTAGAAGGAGCAGGGGCGAGACCCCAGCCCCCGGCCGGTCTCGCCCCACCAGGCCGCCAGGCTAGAAGGAGCAGGGGCGAGACCCCGGCCCCCGGCCGGTCTCGCCCCACCAGGCCGCCAGGCTAGAAGGAGCAGGGGCGAGACCCCGGCCCCCGGCCGGTCTCGCCCCACCAGGCCGCCAGGCTAGAAGGAGCAGGGGCGAGACCCCGGCCCCCGGCCGGTCTCGCCCCACCAGGCCGCCAGGCTAGAAGGAGCAGGGGCGAGACCCCGGCCCCCGGCCGGTCTCGCCCCACCAGGCCGCCAGGCTAGAAGGAGCAGGGGCAAGACCCCGGCCCCCAGCCGGTCTCGCCCCACTAGGCCGCCAGGCTAGAAGGAGCAGGGGAGAGACCCCGGCCCCCGACCGGTCTCGCCCCACCAGGCCGCCAGGCTAGAAGGAGCAGGGGCGAGACCCCGGCCCCCGGCCGGTCTCGCCCCACCAGGCCGCCAGGCTAGAAGGAGCAGGGGCGAGACCCCGGCCCCCGGCCGGTCTCGCCCCACCAGGCCGCCAGGCTAGAAGGAGCAGGGGCGAGACCCCGGCCCCCGGCCGGTCTCGCCCCACTAGGCCGCCAAGCACCTACAGGGACGGGGGCTGGAGTTAGCCAACTTGTCGCACCCGCCCCCCAAAAGAGGGTCACTGGGGGGAGGTAGATTTTTCCTCCCCCTACTAGTATGTTTCCAAGCTAGAGCCAAAATTGGCCACCGAGAGTGCAAAATCTCCCAAAAGCTTAAAACTATACAGGGGCGAATACGGGGTTGTACACAATCCCCGCTCTTTTCGAGGTTGGCACAAACTCGGAAAGAAATGTCCAACCCAACGTATTCGCTGAGTGCAATTTCCTTGCGCGCCTCTCCAGGGAGTCAACCTGCCACGCCAGCTATGGGAGCCTGGGTGGCGAGACCCCCTTCAGGTAAAAAATACTTAGCCTCCACGAGAGGTACCACCGGCCCTGTCAGCTAGTGAGAGCCTGGCAGCGGGATCCTCATTGGAGCAAAGGGACTTTTACTCCCACCGAGGCACATTCGACCCAACCAGCTAGTGGGAGCCTGGCTGAGGAGATCCTCTCGGGGGTGGGACTTGATCTCCCCGAGAGATCAACCTGCCCTGCCAGCTAGATGAGAGCCTGACAGCGGAATCCATCTCGGAGCTAAGGACTATGCTTCCATGAGAGATCAACCTGCACTGCCAGCTAGATGAGAGCCTGACAGCGTAATCCATCTCGGAGCTAAGGACTAGGCTTCCACGAGAGATCAACCTGCCCTGCCAGCTAGATGAGAGCCTGACAGCGGAATCCATCTCGGAGCTAAGGACTAGGCTTCCACGAGAGATCAACCTGCCCTGCCAGCTAGATGGGAGCCTGACAGCAGAATCCATCTCGGAGCTAAGGGCTAGGCTTCCACGAGAGATCAACCTGCCCTGCCAGCTAGATGAGAGCCTGACAGCGGAATCCATCTCGAGGTGAGACCTTCCCACCCTCCGAGAGATCAACCTGCCCTGTCAGCTAGGTGAGAGCCCGGCAGCGGAATCCATCTCGAGGTGTGACCTTCCCCCCCTCCGAGATATCAACCTGCCCTGCCAGCTAGGTGAGAGCCTGGCAGCGGAATCCATCTCGAGGTGAGACCTTCCCACCCTCCGAGAGATCAACCTGCCCTGCCAGCTAGGTGAGAGCCTGGCAGCGGAATCCATCTCGAGGTGAGACCTTCCCACCCTCCGAGAGATCAACCTGCCCTGCCAGCTAGGTGAGAGCCTGGCAGCGGAATCCATCTCGAGGTGAGACCTTCCCCCCCTCCGAGAGATCAACCTGCCCTGCCAGCTAGGTGAGAGCCTGGCAGCGGAATCCATATCGAGGTGAGACCTTCCCACCCTCCGAGAGATCAACCTGCCCTGCCAGCTAGGTGAGAGCCTGGCAGCGGAATCCATCTCGAGGTGAGACCTTCCCACCCTCCGAGAGATCAACCTGCCCTGCCAGCTAGGTGAGAGCCTGGCAGCGGAATCCATCTCGAGGTGAGACCTTCCCACCCTCCGAGAGATCAACCTGCCCTGCCAGCTAGGTGAGAGCCTGGCAGCGGAATCCATCTCGAGGTGAGACCTTCCCCCCCCTCCGAGAGATCAACCTGCCCTGCCAGCTAGGTGAGAGCCTGGCAGCGGAATCCATCTCGAGGTGAGACCTTCCCACCCTCCGAGAGATCAACCTGCCCTGCCAGCTAGGTGAGAGCCTGGCAGCGGAATCTATCTCGAGGTGAGACCTTCCCACCCTCCGAGAGATCAACCTGCCCTGCCAGCTAGGTGAGAGCCTGGCAGCGGAATCCATCTCGAGGTGAGACCTCCTCCCCCCCCCCCCCCCCCTCCGAGAGATCAACCTACCCTGCCAGCTAGGTGAGAGCCTGGCAGTGGAATCCATCTCGAGGTGAGACCTTCCCCCCCTCCGAGAGATCAACTTGCCCTGCCAGCTAGGTGAGAGCCTGGCAGCGGAATCCATCTCGAGGTGAGACCTTCCCCCCCCCCCCTCCGAGAGATCAACCTGCCCTGCCAGCTAGGTGAGAGCCTGGCAGCGGAATCCATCTCGAGGTGAGACAACTAGACATCAACGAGAGGTACCACCGGCCCTGCCCAGCTAGTGAGAGCCTGGGCAGCGGGACCGTCTCGGAGCAAAAGAACTAAGCATCTCAATCAGTCCTTACCAAATCTTACATCCTCAAATGGGGAAAAAGATGAGTTACAAGACCCCCTCGACTCAGCTGGTCGGGGGCTGGACTCAATACAACATAAGAAGAATACAGGACTCTACCGGGACGAGGCTTCTTCAGGGGGTCTGGGCCTGGTGGTCGTCATCCGCTTCCTGCTCGCCGGACACTTCCATCCTGCTTAGGCTCTCCATGATCTTCTCCATCTCCTCTGCCTTGGCCAACCAAGAGATGGTGTTGACGGCCGTGACATAACACTGTCTTGCCATCCTGGAGTCTCCCTTGACTCTGACCTGGATCCCTCCGGAGCTGAACTTGATGCATTGGTGGAAGGAAGATGGCACGCAACGGAAGGCGCTGATGAGGGGCCTTCCAAAGATGGCATTATAGCTGCTTGGAGCGTCCACAATGACGAACCGGCAGTTCCTTGAGACTCCCCCTAATTTGACTTGGAGTCCCACTCCACCCTCAACCTCCTTCCTCTCCCCCGAAAATCCGAACAGGGGTCCGTCCGAGGCCAACACCCTCCTTGGCTCTACCTTCATCTCATCAAACGTCTTCCTGAAAACGACGTTGACAGAGCTCTCGTTGTCCACCAAGATTCGGGAGACGCTGTAGCCCTCGATGGCCGTCTGGATGACCAGCGCATCGCAAAATGGATCCTCATGATCCGGCAGGTCCTTCACCGAGAAGGTGACCTTCTCCTCCTGGGGCGGTGTCTGGGAGGTTGAGGCGACGCTCCTTCGGTACATGACATGGAGGCTTGCCTTCCGAGTGGCCTCGATCCCCACTCCACCATGGATCACCGCTATACCACCTCGGGGTCCGACATCGACCCGGTCTTCACAAACATCATCCCCTCCTTCTCTGGGCAGAACTTCTTCAACCCGTACTGGTGGCTGTGGTTGGGCAGGGTCCCTTGCCCCCCTCACTTCTAGGAACTCGGGGCAGGTAGCTGTGGCTTGCCCCTTCACCTGGTGGAAGTCACAGTACGGAAACTCTACCCTGACCCTTCTCCTTCCCTGGCGGTTCCTCCTCTCCCTTCGACCAATCTCCATCGCTTGCTGGGGTGGGGGCAGGAGCTGCCTAGGGGCTTGCCTCTGGAAGTTGAACCTTCATTGGCCCCCATGGAAGTTTCCCCCATCGTGGGCGTAACCTCTTCCCGGGCCCTGAACGGGTCCTCCCTGTTGCCTCCAACCTGGTTCCGGACCCTCCTGAGCTCTCTGCTCCTCTCTCCTTCTTCCCTCCTGAGGTCTCGAGCCACCTTGCTCCTTTGTCTCTGTCTCCGTCAGCTTTGCCAACTTCTTGACAAACACCGGGTTGGCCGCCTCCATGGCTATCTCCTCTGCCGCCCTTTCCATCAGCTCCTCGAAGGAAAGGGGGGCCTTCCGGGTCAAGCTCATCTTGAAGAAGCCCTCCTTCAGCCCAACGGTGAAGGCCATCTGGAGAGCATACCCTGGCATCTCCTGGACCTCCAAGATCTCCCCTTGGAACCTGTCTACATAGCGGGCCAGCGACTCCTCGGCCCCCTGCCTTATCAAGAAGATGGACTCAGGACTCCTCTTCCGCTTCTTGGAGGTGGAGAAGCGGAGCTGGAAGCTTCGGCTCAAGTCCTCGAACCCATAGATCGACCTCGGAGGGAGTTGATGGAACCAGTCCCTTGCCTTCTCCTTCAGCGTGATCGCAAAGAGGCGACACTTGAAGGCATCCGTCATCGGCCTGATGGAGACGGCATCCTCGAACCACTGCAGATGTTGGACGGGGTCATCCTTCCCCATATAATAAGTCATGTCTGGCTCTCTGAACCCCTCGGGAACGGGAGCTGAGATGATCAGCTCGCTGAAGGGTGACCCCCTAAGGGGTGGTCTCGCCATCTCCACTCGCGCGACCTGCTCGCCTGAGAGGTTGGCACTCGCCGGGGTGGAGAACAGCTCCCGGCCGGTGAGGTCTCGCTCGACCCCATCGCCCATTCTCTCCTTCCCGGGCCTTCTTCCTGGTGCACTTCCTTCTCCCCCTGCTGGGGTCATCTCGCCTAGACCCCTGGGAGTCGGCTCGTCGAGAGGGGGAGCTAACTCCTGGGGGGTCGGGGTGGAGCTGCCACCCTGAGGAGCAATGCTTCGCAGCATCTCCATGATACCCTGGATGGAGGTCATGAACTCTTGCCTCCCCACAAAGGGTCCTGGGGTGGGGAGCTCGCCGAGATCATCACTACCTCCCTGACCTCCCGTCATGACTCTCTCCCGAGATCTTCTGTGCTGGTCACTCTCCACGCTCACCGCACCAAAAGTGTTGAAGTCAAATTTGACCTCTGTGGAGTTCGGGGTCCCTGAAAGGGGTGACCTCACACCTACTACACTCGAGAGAACGTCACGGACCGGAGACTTAGGAGACTATGAACAGACCATCGGCTCTAGCGCGGAGTTCGGGGTCCCTGAAAGGGGTGACCTCACACCTACTACACTCGAGAGAACGTCACGGACCGGAGACTTAGGAGACTATGAACAGACCCTCGGCTCTAGCGCGGAGGTCCCACCTCACACCCGGAAGGCTACCTGAGCTCTTCCCCTCCCTCACCAAAGGGCTAGGCTAGGTGCCTTGGAGATCTCTCTCTACTCAACCAAGAAGAAGCTAAGGGAGGAGGAAGCTAAGAAAAAGATCCTCTCCAAGGCACCCAAGGGGGTCTATTTATAGTTTTTCCAAGTCCTGGGGGTGAAAAGACTGAAATACCCCTACGACCAAAAGGCCTCGGGCCAATAGAAAACAGCCACGCCGGGGGGTAAAGGGGGAATTCTCCCCGAGGGCAAGAATGTAAAACTGCAGGGGGGGCAAGGGCGAGACCGCGGCCTCTGACCGGTCTCGCCCCGCCAGGTCGCCAAGCTAGAAGGGGCAGGGGGCGAAACCCCGGCCCCCGGCCGGTCTCGCCCCACCAGGCCGCCATGCTAGAAGGAACAGGGGCGAGACCCCGGCCCCCGGCCGGTCTCGCCCCACCAGGCCGCCAGGCTAGAAGGAGCAGGGGCGAGACCCCGGCCCCCGGCCGGTCTCGCCCCACCAGGCCGCCAGGCTAGAAGGAGCAGGGGCGAGACCCCGGCCCCCGGCCGGTCTCGCCCCACCAGGCCGCCAGGCTAGAAGGAGCAGGGGCGAGACCCCGGCCCCCGGCCGGTCTCGCCCCACCAGGCCGCCAGGCTAGAAGGAGCAGGGGCGAGACCCCGGCCCCCGGCCGGTCTCGCCCCACCAGGCCGCCAGGCTAGAAGGAGCAGGGCGAGACCCCGGCCCCCGGCCGGTCTCGCCCCACCAGGCCGCCAGGCTAAAAGGAGCAGGGGCGAGACCCCGGCCCCCGACCGGTCTCGCCCCACCAGGCCGCCAGGCTAGAAGGAGCAGGGGCGAGACCCCGGCCCCCGGCCGGTCTCGCCCCACCAGGCCGCCAGGCTAGAAGGAGCAGGGGTGAGACCCCGGCCCCCGGCCGGTCTCGCCCCACCAGGCCGCCAGGCTAGAAGGAGCAGGGGCGAGACCCCGGCCCCCGGCCGGTCTCGCCCCACCAGGCCGCCAAGCACCTACAGGGACGGGGGCTGGAGTTAGCCAACTTGTTGCACCCGCCCCCCAAAAGAGGGCCACTGGGGGGAGGTAGATTTTTCCTCCCCCTACTAGTATGTTTCCAAGCTAGAGCCAAAATTGGCCACCGAGAGTGCAAAATCTCCCAAAAGCTTAAAACTATACAGGGGCGAATACGGGGTTGTACACTGCACCCCTCCATTGTTGAACTTGAGGCACTGATGGAACGAGGAGGGGATGCAGCGAAAGGCACTGATGAGGGGGCGCCCAAAGATAGCGTTATAGCTGCTCGGGGCGTCCACGATCACGAATCTACAGTTCCGTGACACGCCCCCCAACCTCACGTGCAGCCCTACTCCTCCTTCTACCTCTTTCTTCTCTCCAGAGAACCCGAACAGCGGTCCATCTGAAGCCAAGTCCCTCTTCCCTTCAACCCTCATCTCATCAAAGGCCTTTTTGAAGATGACATTTACCGATCTCCCGTTGTCTACCAGCATCCTTGAGACCGTATAATTCTCCACCGCCGTCTGGATCACTAGGGCGTCACAGAACGGATCTTCGTAGTTCGGCATGTCCGCTGACGAGAAAGTGATTTTTCCTCCGGTGGGGGAGCCTGGGAGGTAGAGGCGACCCCCCTTCGGTATATGGTTTGCAGTCTCCCTTTGCGGGTTGCCTCAACCCCTACTCCTCCGTGAATCACCCTGATTCCTCCCCGGGTCCCCACATCTACCTGATCTTCGCACCTATCTTCCATCTCATCCTACTGCACTTCAACAATCCTAACCGGCGGATCCTGCCTCCCTGCTCCTCGGGCTTCCCTCACTTCCAAAAACTCTGGGCAGGTGGCTGTTGCGTGACCTTCCTCCTGGTGGAGTCACAAAAGAGCAACGCCACCCCACCCCTTCTTCCTTCTCCTCTTCCTCTTCTTCCTCCTCCTCGAGCTCCTCTCCCCACTCCTCTTCCTATGCCCACTTCCATGGCCTCCTGCGGCGGCGGGACCCGACCCCTTGGCTCTTGCCTCCATGCCGGTTAGTTGAACCTCCTCGGTTCTCGCAGGTTATCTCTTCCCTCATAGCCTCCTCCTTGGCCCTGGGGGCGACCCTCCTGGGGCCTCCAACCCAACCGGTTGTTCGGCTCTCGGGCCCCCCATCCCTGCTGCAGCCCATGCCTTCGGGGCTCTTCCCTTCTCCTTTCTTCTCTCTGCTCACTCTGCTCCCTCTGCTCCCTTGGCTCCTTCTGTCTTCCTGCTACTGGTTCCTTCACGTCGTCCTCCGCCAGCCTGGCCAACTTCATGGTGAATGTCGGGTTTGCTCTCTCGAAGTCTATCTCCTTTGCCGCCCTCTCCATGAGCTCCTCAAAGGAGAGGGGGGGCACTCTCTTCAACTCCATGCTAAAGAATCCTGGTCTCAGCCCCAGGGTGAAGGCTAGCATCAGTGCGTACCCTGGGACCTCCTGAAACCGGTCAACATAGTGACCCAGTGTCTCATCCGGCTTCTGCCTCACCGCAAACAGGCACTCCGCCTCCTTCTTCCGCTTCTTCGAGGTTGAGAACCTCAACATGAAACTTCTCCACAGATCCTCAAAACAGTAGATTGATCTTGCTGGCAACTGGTGGAACCAGTCCCGAGCCTTCTCCTTGAGCGTGATGGCAAATAGTCGGCACTTGAAGGCATCCGTCATCTGCCTTATCGATACAACGTCTTCAAACCACTGCACGTGTTGCACAGGGTCATCCTTCCCCAAGTAGTAGGACATGTCAGGCTCCCGGAACCCCTCCAGTACCGGAGCTGAGATGATAAGCTCGCTAAATGGGCTCTCGACTCCTTCCTGGCGAGAGGGTACGTCCCGCGGCCTCAGCTGACTGGCCCGATCCGCGAGACCGTGCCTAAGTAAGAGCTCTCGCACTGCCGCCTCCTTCTTGCCCAGATCCGTCAAAGACTCCTTGCCTGGGCACTGGCTCTGGCCTGGGAAGAGCTCCCGCACCGCCACATCTCTCTTGCCAGCCTCCGCCGGGACCTCCTTCCCCGGGCGCTGCCCAAGGGTGTTCTCGCCTAGGAGCGGGACCTCCTCTATCGGAACCTGAGGTGTGGCCCACTCGCTTCTGGCCGAGAAGGCCAAGCTGATCGTCTGCAGGACCTCTCGCCTGAATTCATCCAGCATCCTCTTTGTCGCTTCCTCTCCCCGGGTGGGGGAGCCTCCAGAACCTGACCCTTCACCTTCACCTCCAGCCATGGGACAAAACTCAAGGCTTTCTTGTATCGGCTGCTGTCCACGCTCACCGCACCAGAACTGTTGAAGCCAAAAATGACCTCAACGGGAGTTCAGAAAAGGGGTACAACCAAAACCTACTTCTCTCAAGCCTCAACCCTCGACCGGATTCAAAGGACCTAAGACTGACTCAAAGCCTCAGTAGGGAGCTCCCACCTCACACCCGGAAGATCTCTAAGAGCTTCCCCTCCAAAGCCAAAAGCTGGGCTAGGAGCTCCTCAGAAAGCACTGGAAGTTGGAGGATAAATGACTGCTTGCTTTCCAAAGAGCCCTTATGGGTCTATTTATAGCATCTTGCTGACCTGAGATTACTGAAATGTCCCTAGTTGATCTGTCAATAGCCGAATCTCGCTGTTTTCTTAAGGGTATGGGGGTAATTTCACCCGAGGGTAATTTGGTCATTTTACCCAAGGCCCTGGCCCCCACTCGTCGAGAGCTCTGAGCCGAGAGCCTTCTGTCAGAGCCCGGCGCGGGCGGTCTCGCCTACCTATAGGCGAGAGCTTCTTTAAGACGATCTGGGCTCGACGAAAATGGGGCGTCTTGCGGGCGAGAGCTCATTTGAGACGGGAGCTTGGCGCTTAGCGCAAGCGCTCACGCCTACTTGGGAGAGAACTTCTCTGGCTAGCCTGTCTGACCGTTTGTGCCTCCTGGTCTGGCTTAGCGAATATGGGGTTGTACAAGAGTGATCAGATTGGGTCATGGGGGGTTATATAGAATTTTAAAAAAATTTAAAAAAAATTAAAAATTTTTTTATAAAAAACAGCTAGGCTGCTTTAAGCTACCTAGGCCACTTTCCTGGCAGCTAGGCTGCCGCTTTCCTGACAGCTAAGCTGCCAGAAAGGCTCTTTTAAAAGAATCGTTATGGCGCTTTAGAGTCGTTAAGGTTCTTAAAGAGCTGTTTAAAGAGCCATAACGACTCTTTAAAAAGAGCCTTAACGGCCTGGCCGAGGCTTTGCCCGGCCTGGTCTCAGGCCGGGCTAAAGCCCGGTGTACAACCCCGTATCCGGCGAGTGGAGTCGCCAGGAACCTGATCGGCCGGTTCAGACCGTCCAGGCCCCAGGCGAGCTCGGCTGGGAGATCTGAAGCCCGAGCTCGGCATTCGTCGAGCCCGAACTCGACATTCGTCAAGCTGATTTTGGGTTTTGTCGACCCCGAGCCCGGCATTTGCCGAGCTAAGCTCGGGTTTTGTCGAGCTGAGCTCGACTAATGGAGGCCGATCGAAGGGCGAGCATAGTGGCCCAGCTTGCACTCGCCCTGAGGAGCACGGCAGACAGCGTGCGAGCAAGACCTTCAGGGGTGGCCGAGCTCCTCAGCTCGCCCAGGCCTGTGACGTATTTTTACCATGTTGCCCCCATTGGTCTGCCCCTAGCCGCTCAGAGCAGCGGAGCTACGTTGTTGGCAGACCCAGTTGGACTGCACATAACTATTCAAAACAGCGAAGGTTGGCTATTTGCAGGCCATTTTCAGAAATCTATTAATATGACTCAAGGGGCACCTCAGAAGGCATGTCATTTCTTGCTCCCCGGTCTTCTAGCGCTTTCTGAGGTTGCTTTAGCTCGGCTCTTGGATAAGGAGGGGAAGCGCTCAAA